>OZ007556.1:65942015-66602015 GCA_963931855.1 Philhelius festivus | reverse complement strand
GTTAATAAACAACGCGATTAACATCACGAAAAAAAAAAAAAACAACAAAAAGGAAGTGTAAATTTTTTATGGACAAAGAAATAGAGGAACTATCAAGTTTACTAGAAGACATACAAATCAACAACGAAATACAGGATCCAGTCATCATGGCACCTCCAGTTGTAAGCATTCAACCTATAGAATTAAGCATTGACCCCTTAAAATATTTAAACTCCATTCCCACATATAATGGGAACATTGAAAATTTACATAATTTTATAGATTTGTTAGATAGGATCCAACCTACCCTATGTAAATACGATAGTAATAGCCAACAATTGTTTCTAGACATAATCAGAAATAAGTTAGTAGGAAGAGCTCGAGAAGCTATAGAGATCAATAATAATATTACAAATTGGGAAGAAATAAAAAAAGTTTTCTATCAATACTTTGGGGATAGAAAATCTATCGAACAACTTTATGATGACTTGAGGGGACTACAGTTTACAGACAATTGTCAAAACTTTTACGATAATATAAAAAAAGTACTCAGAAGACTAAATAATAAGACAAAAATAGACAAAAATTTAACAGCTACACTTGAAATCAAAAAGAATTGCGAAATGGCTCTACGCCTTTTCAAAAATAAAATACCTGAGCCAATGAAGGGAATTCTAATATGTAGGCAACCAAGAAATTTAGAAGAAGCCATGGATATCCTCCACGAGTCCGGCTACGCGTATACTAAAATCAATTCAAAAAACGATTTCTACTCTAACTCTGGTATAAATAACCACAGAAACTTTCAACAGAATACAAATCCCAACTATTCAGGGCAAAAACAAAACTATTCACAAAAATATAACAACCAGAATCCTTTAAATAATAGTAGTAATAACTCCATTCAGTACACAAACTCAGGACAATACAGACACAACCCTAACAATTTTACACAAAATTCTAACTCAGGACAATACAGACACAACCCTAACAATTTTACACAAAATTCTAACTCAGGACAATACAGACGAAATTATTACAATTCTGCAAACTCAGTACAATATAATCCATTTAGAAATCAAGAAAACACAGGCAGTAGGCAGGTCCCCAGACAAAATAACAGCAACAACCAGACAGAAGACATGGACACACTCTCTGCCTCCTACCAAAGGCAAATAAACAACGTAGAGGCTCAGGATTTTCCCCAGGACGCTCCAACAGACTTCCCTATATAGTCTGTAAAACAAAAAATAACAAATTCAGACTACGGTTATTAATAGATACCGGTGCTGATACCAGCATTTTAAACCCCGGTATCTGTCATCCAAAATGGCATGTGCTAATCGATAATCCGATTAAGGTAACAACGACTGGCACACCCATTTTAATAAACAAAAAATTGAGAATTTCCTTATTTGAAGAATTCAAACTAAATAAAACGGCTGAATTTTTGGAATATAAATTCCATAATCATTTTGATGGCTTAATTGGGAATAACATCCTTTTGCCACTGCAAGCCGAGATAAATTATAAAAAGAAACTCCTTATTACAGATAATGCAGAAATCCCAATTTTCTTCAATGAACTAGAAGAAGAAGCTAGATTATATGAAGAAAACACCCCAATTTTATCTATTTACCACACTGAGACGAGTAAGGACCCAGTGATGGAACAAGTAAGACTTAACCACCTTAATTATGACGAAAAAGTTGAAATTAAGAAATTAATATCAAAATATAAAAATATATTTTACCAAGAGGGTAGTGACCTTTCCTTCACCCATGCGATTAAGCATGAAATAAGAACAACTAATGACATACCCATTTACGTTAAAAACTATAGATACCCGGATGTGCATAGACAAGAAGTGCACAAACAGGTAAAGGAAATGCTGGAACAGGGAATCATCCGCCCCAGTAAATCTCCCTATTCGGCTCCAATTTGGGTTGTCCCCAAAAAACTGGATGCCTCGGGAAAACAAAAATGGAGGGTTGTTATTGATTATCGCAAATTAAACGATGTCTCAATCAATGACAAATTCCCTATCCCCAATATTGAGGACATTTTTGATAAATTAGGCAAAGCTCAGTACTTTACCACTCTCGATTTGGCAAAGGGGTTTCACCAAATCGAGATAGCAGAGGAAGATATCTGGAAAACAGCGTTTTCTACTGACAATGGCCACTACGAATTTATACGTATGCCATTCGGCCTGAAAAACGCTCCGGCTACCTTCCAAAGGCTCATGAACTCCATCCTAGCGGAATACATAAATAAAATATGTCTCGTATATCTCGACGACATAATAGTTTTTTCAACAAGCTTACAGGAACATATTGATTCCCTTTCAAAAATTTTTAAGACTTTAAAGACAGCAAATCTAAAAATTCAACTAGATAAAAGTGAATTCATGAAACACGAAACTGAATTTCTGGGACACATAGTCTCAACGGAAGGGATCAAACCAAATCCCAACAAAATCTCAACAATCAAAGAATACCAACTCCCAAAAACACCTAAACAGATAAAAGCTTTCCTAGGAATAACCGGTTACTACCGGAAATTCATTAAAGACTACTCAAAAGTCGCTAAGCCTATGACAACTTTTTTGAAAAAAAATGCAAAAATTGACGTTAAAAACCCTGATTATATCAATAGCTTTGAAGAATTAAAAACGTTAATAACTTCAGAACCTATACTTAAATATCCAAACTTTGATAAACAGTTTGTACTCACAACGGACGCATCGAAATATGCTTTGGGAGCCGTTTTATCGCAAGAATCACACCCTATATGTTACGCAAGTCGCACTCTCAACGAGCACGAGATTAACTACTCAGTAATCGAAAAAGAACTGCTGGCGATCGTTTGGGCCGTCAAGTACTTTCGACCCTATCTTTATGGCACAAAATTCAAGGTACGCACAGACCACAAACCATTGCTTTGGTTAAGTTCTCTTAAAGAACCTAATTCAAAACTTCAACGGTGGAAATTGAAGTTAGAAGAATTCAATTTCGAAGTTGAATACGTTAAAGGCAAAGACAATCAGGTAGCAGATGGTTTGTCTCGTCTTGAAATTAATTTTCACGAAAACTCAAATGCCAACAATTTCGACGACGTTTCTATAATCCCAACAATTCATAGTGCTCGCGAAGATAGTAGTGAATATATCCCTATTATTGACTCCCCAGTGAATTTATATAAAACCCAAATAATATTACATCATTCTGATGGCCTAAATAACCACAAGTTTTATAAAGTTTTTAATAAAAAAAGAATAGTCATTGATTTTAACGAGTATAAGGAAAAACTCATGTTGGACATCATGAAATCCTTCTTTCCATCAAAAGGCATCGTTGGAATATATTCCAGTAATGACCACCTTTTTGCCCAATTTCAGGACACTTATATTAAATTTTTTAGCAAAAATAAACTCTTACGTTTGATCAAATGTTCAAAATTACTTGGAGACTTAGACAACGAAGAAAAGGTGTTGGAAGTAGTTGATAAAACACATAAATTATTCAACCACCGCGGAATAAACGAAACGTATGAGGAGATTAAAAATATCTATTATGCCCCAAATTTAAAAGAACAGATAACAAAATTTATTAACAATTGCGAGATATGCAACTGTTCAAAATACGAACGACGACCACTAAAAATACCATATTCAGTAACAGAAACTCCCCAAAAACCAAATGAAATACTACATATAGACATTTGGTATGCGAACATTAACCTTATGTTCGTAACAATGATAGATAAGTTTTCTAAACACGTAACAGTCTATGAGATAAAACACAGAACTTGGACCTCTCTCCTAAATTCTCTAAAAAATAGATTTGCTAATTTTGGCACCCCTAATAAAATTGTGACCGATGGTGAAACCGGATTCACGTCAATTGTAATTAAAGAATATTTAAAAGAATGTAATGTAGAACTACATATATCTACACCATATAAGAAAACAGGAAACTCAGACATAGAAAGGTTCCATTCTACTTTGAATGAGCATATAAGAACCTTTACAGCAGACAAAAATAACAATGACACACTTAGAAATAAGGTCTTAAAAGCTGTGCAAATATATAACAACACGATTCACTCCTCAACAAAACAAAGGCCAATTAACTTCCTTAACGGAATAATTAACAAAGAGGACTTCCCCAAAATCACTGAGTTAGTTCAGAAAAATAAAGAAAAGTATACACAAAAACTTAATGAAGGTAGGAATGACATTGATTTTACTGAAGATAGGTACACATTTTTGAAAAATAGAAACAATAACAAATTAAAACCAATTCACAATAAAGAAAACCCTGAAATCGTTAACAAAGATTATTTAAAAAATAGCAAAGGTAGTAAATTTTACAAAGATCAGGTGAAACGCAAATACAAATACGAACAGTGAAAGAAAAACTTTATTTCAGGTTCTTACAACTATTTTACTGACATTATCAATTCTGACAAGAGGACAAAAACTAGACGTCCAAGATTTAAATACTGGTCAAGGATACATTTTAATAAAAGGCAACGAAATCAAAATAATCGAAAATTATTCCAAAATCTTACACGTAGTTAATTTAACATTATGGACGGAGGGCCTTGAGCTCTTACAACACAACGTTGACAAACTTGACGATAAAAACGATTATCCAACGATCATTCATGGACTTAATCAACTAACAGATGAAATAAATAGCCTGTCGCAAAAACAAAGGAAAAAACGAGGACTTTTTAATATTGTAGGGAACACTTTGAAGTATTTAACAGGCACTATGGACTACGAGGACGAAAAAGAAATTAAGACCAGACTCTCCACTAACGAACAAAATAACAAAAATACAATAGACGGACTAAACGACCAGATAAAAATCAATACACAATTTTATGAAAATATTTATAACATCACAAAACATATCAACTTACAACAAACAGAAATTAAGAAAAGGTTTTCAACCATAACTAACGAAATAGATAGAGAAAATTCAAAAATACTAACCATGCAAAACGCATTTCAGATCCAGTACGACATTCAATTATTACATGACCAGATTAGAAAAGTAAAAGAAAGCATTGTATTAAGCCAACTAGGTTTACTAGGTAAAGAACTTCTATCTCCAAAAGAAATTGATAAATTTAATGTAACATATGAAAAATTAAAAGACATTAAGAGTTCAACAATTTTTCATGAAAATCAGATAATTTTCATCATAATGATTCCGAATTATACTAATAACAAATTTTACCGCGTTTTTGTTCAACCAATCCCAAATCTTAATCATCTTGAGCTCTCTTCTATATATAACAAATTCATTACTGATGGAAAAACTAATTACGAAGACAATGATACAGTTTTAAAGAAAAAAGATCTAAGAATTATAAAAGATAAATGTATACAAAACATGTTCGAAAAAAATACGACCTGTAATTTTATTAACAATACAAATCCAGAAATTAAACAACTTACCAATAATATTGTCATTTTGAAAAATATACCTAAGATATTCATAAAACATAATTGTAACAATTTTAAAATCGAAGTATCTGGAAATTTTGTAATCAAATTTGAAAATTGTATAATTGAAATTAATAATATTAAGTACGAAAATTTTATGTATTATGATAACTTCATCATACCAGATTTAAATAATGTAAAAATTAAAAATATTGAAATGAACCTTTCCACAGCGGAAATACATACAAAACACATGGAAAACCGGAAATTAATCAAAGAAATTAAATCTAACCACGAGACGCATACCGGTATCAATTATAGTTTAAATTCCTTATCTCTTTGCCTTCTTATCGTATTCTTTATAATTTTTCGCAAAAATACAATTAAAGATAAGACCAAATTAAATATTGATATTAAAAACTCGGATTCTTCGGAGAAGAATCTTAAGGGGGGAGGAGTTACGTCTGAGCCTCCACCTGAAACCATAATCCCGTTCCCCCGGAAATTCCCCTTTGCCTAACGGCATTTTAGCTTAAGCCATAACGGTTTCCCACCATTTTTGCTAACATAGCAAAACCTATCCACAAAAACGGATACACCCCCTTCTTCCCCATAGCCAACAAATGAAAAAGAAAATACTCATATTTCATTTTATTCAAATGAAATATGAATATTTCATAAAATACTGCATTCCTTTCCCACGGGAAGCACTACGTTTTGTATATGTGGAATAGTTCACCAGGTAGAATTTAATTATTTGTAAGTCAGTCTTAACACAACAATCTAGTTAGAAGGTGCAGCCTCGCTTTGGACAGCGGCCTTCTCTCTAGAATATAAAATACATTAAACAATTGTTAATTTCAAAAAGTATGTAATAATAAATATATAAATACATTAAATAATTGTTAATTTCAAAAAGTATGTAATAATAAATAAATTTGTAAAAAGAAAAGAAAAATGAAATAGTTAATAAATAATAAAGAAAAAAAAAGTGAAAAGAAAACGTTTAAGTTTTTTTTTTATAATAAAGCTCGGAGACTCAAATGTAAATATGTCATGAGGCAAACAGGTTGCGACGCACTTTAGTATAAATTGGGACAAAGGAAACAACACCTCCAAAGCCATACAGTCGGATAAGTTAAACATTATTGCTGGAGACAATGGAAAAGGTTACTGATAACATCTTAAGTTCGGAAGCTTTAATTAAAATGCCTCTTAACCACTGCCAGAATGCTAATAGGTCAGGAAGTCCCATAAATTGCGTAGTCATCGCTTTAACCAAACGGATAAATGAAATGCTATAGGGACATAAAAGGCGGAAGCTTATACAGGATAAAATGTACAGAAAATTATCAAAATTATCACAAAACGAGGCTGTTCTCTGGGAAAGATTCTATCACCCTTGCTGTCAAGTACACTTATAAATGAATTCCTAGAAGCCAGAAAGTCTTACTTTTCGAAGAATATGATGCATAGGTTTTGCTGATGACACCATTGTAACAGCCTTGTTAAAGTTTGAAGACACTCTCCGTGATATATTAAAAGAATCCTAAAAGTTACAAGTATTATAAGCTTAAACATCAACCCTTAAAAGACAACAATTATAGCATTTACCAGGAAATAACTCCTGACACAATTGCAACCTATAAGATTATCTGGCCAAGTAATCAACATCAAGAAGGAGGTAATATATATATTAATTACGCTACATAAAAAAAAATCCTTCTAGAATAAATTTTCGAGAAAGTCACAAAAGCCCTTATGATATGCAAGAGAATTGCAGGCAAATCATAGCGTTGCTAACCAAAAATCTTAAGTTTGATGTACACCATATATGATGTTGATCCATCATAATCTATGGTGTAGTTGCGTGGCACAAAAGAACAGAACTAGCAACAACTAGGAAATCAACGGAGGTTATTCTTCACCTATCCATACTACTTGTAATAATAAGAAGCCAATATGTGCTCATTCTATAAAAGGTGGTTTCTGATTGGTGCACATACCGAGAACTGAAGCTTTTCAATTTCCTCTATGGACGAATTATTATCAAAAGCTACGAAAACTCTAGACAAAGTTCGAAGGCTGATCCAGAGTTAGGTCAAAAATAGCGGCTTAGGGGTACGCTTTATCGACAGAAAACAGGCAAACCAGTTCCAGACAAAATATCATTCATGTCATGACTATCAGAAATAGGGTAGGAGACCAAACGTAGCCTTGGGGCACACCAATTTATATTTTTAAGATATTAACAGTAATAATGTTACTTTCTCAAAAATTAGTTGAAAATCTCTACTTCTTCAGAACAATACTGGATGTACTAGCCGGGCCAGAGAATTTGCGAATATCGATATCTTTCAGTATTTTTGCAACTGTACGAGTACGAAAAAAGAAAAGAACTTTGGAAACGTTTGTGTTCTCAAGCATTGGAGGAGCAATAATATTTACTGGCAGCGTCGAATAAAAAGAAAACTTATCTGAAACTAAATCTGCTTTATCCCTTGAGCTGACATAAGAACTGTCATTGATACGAGCATTGGAACCAAGGAAGAAGTAGTATCTTTAACGTTTTTTGCACAAAAATGACGAAAAATGTTTACTACCTTTGCGACATTATAAAACAAATTTTGGTTCGTCAAATATGAGAAAAAGAAGTGATTTCGTATAGATACATATTAACAAGCCTTAATCAAAATTCCGAATTGGTTTCGGATATTATACCGCCCGTGACGGTTTATGTCTTTGCTTCCTTTCCGTGCGTCTACAGTAAATCGAGCTAGAACCTACTGTATTGCACTGTTAAGGAAAATCTTTTAGCCCTTTAACAATTGGTTAGTTAGTATTTTATATGTATTAAAACGAATATTTACATAATATCATTTGCAAATTCATTAAACCCAAACACAATTAAATTTAACCCAAACGCAGGTCGACTTAGCTATTGGGAACTCAAAACAATTTTTCTAAGACTTTAAATTGGTTTGTTAAATAAGTTAGCAAATATGTGCTATAATGATACACTTCTTTGGCGAAAACTCACTCGTTTTTTTATTGAATTGTTCTATTTCATAGTGCGTGTATCGATTTGCTAAAGGTCTTTTTATTAATTTCGAAAACCTTCTTTGAGGTCAGATCTACCCAAAATTGATTATCATTACTTATTTTGCTTCTCAGCACGGCAATTACCAACTTTAAAGTTTTATTAAAACCAACTCTGCCTTCAAGCTCCATAATGATGACGAAAACCATAATATGTCTTCATGATAACATAATCAGTAACGAATTTTTGTATAAGATTTCAAAACGCCTTTAGCTATGACTCAACTACATTTATACATCATTATGTTGAGCAGAAAAAAAATTTCTAGTGCTTCTGTTAAAAAGAAAATCCAAACATAATTACTCTTTGGCTAAAAATTTTTAAGATAAATCCTCTTGAGACCTTATTTCCAAGCTTATTCCTTTTATTTTTGGTTAAATTAATGTGTCTTTAAGCCGATTTCACTTAATTTTTCTTATACTTCAGCATCCTTGGGATGGCAATGGGATGCAGATCTCTCTTTGCTGGTCATTTATATGATTTGATTATAGACCTAAAACAAACATCTTCATTTAAATATTTTCGTAATAGCTTTTTTAATTATTATTCTTGATGTCTTCTGGAATCAGTGTTGGATTTATTTATTTTTTGTTTTGTATAATTAAAAGGAGACCTGTGGACTTATGACCCTTTTCATTTGCAGCTTATAGCAAGGACATCCAATCAAAAAAGATTGTGTAAAATGTTCAAAATGCAAACTGTTTCGAGCTTGATGAACAAGTTTGAAAGGGTCCGTTGATATTTTTCAAATGCTTAACAAGTTTATTCTATTTTTTTAAGTCTTGTTATTTCTTTTTATGTGAAAAGTAGAATGTATACAATTTCCTACTTGTTGAAATTTGCCAAGGCAATTCTTAAAGTTCCCAAAAAACTTATTATTCTGAATTACATAAATTTTAAACAGAGCAGGTGTTAAATTACACTCGTCTAATATGCACTTTATGTTTTGTGTAAAAGGTGCGTGGTCGATTTTCAATTTATTTTCGTTCGAAATTCGAGCTCGCAATTTTTCCTTAACTAGGAAATAGTCAGAGGCGACTTAATTTCTCCGAAATGTACGCACATCAAAGATGGCGGATAGTTGATATTCGTCGATTTGCACATGTAGTCCAGTCAAAGCGTCATGAAAAAGGGCCTGACCTTGCGCGCAGAGGCATGGTCTATTTTTTTTCCATGGATCGATAGGTGCTTATGAGAAATGCTCAAAACCAAATTTGCACCACATGACAACTTTTTTTACCAAAGTTATTGGTAAAAATGTGTTTTGTGTCATTTTTTGGTCATTTGCGAATATCTCGGCTCCACTATCTCGTACAAACAAAAATTAGACATATATTTATTCCTAATAACATTATCTATTATGTTATAAAAAAAACATTTGTTTAAACAAATTTAAAAAAAGTTATAGTAAGTTAAAATAATTTTTTGTTGTTTAAAAATCACTTTTTCGTGATTATTAAGAAAAAAGCTCATTTAACGATGAAATTTTTATTTTTTATTATTAAAGTTCTTGTAATTCCCTACAATTTAAAAAAAAATCAATACTCTACGATGAACGAAAGCCGAGTAATAAATTATTGAACATAGGTAAGTCAGCGCATCCACTCATTTTATGATTTTATGTTTTAATTAATATCTCAGCCCCAGTATAGAATAGAATAGAATAGAAATATGTGTTTTTATTGAACAAAATAATGTTACAATTTTTCACAATAGTAGCACTGGCTTTTGCCGTCAGCCCGAAAAGAAAAGAGAATTGTGTATATACAAAATAATATTTCCTCATAAAATAATAAAATACAGATAAGTTTTATTTAAAAATCTTCTTCAATTATTTGTTTTCTATATTTTAGCGCTAATTTTAAATAGCTGTAGAGCTTCATCCAGTTATCCCCGTTTAGGATAGATACAATTTCCGTTTGTGTCAAACTATTTTTGCCCCAATGGTCTCTTCTTATTTGGTTTAAGATTGGGCATATACCAATAAAATGCTGGATATCCTCTCTTACACTTAAGTTGCACAATGTGCATTCCTCACTTCTGTCGTTCCTATGGGGTGTATAATTCAAACCCAATATTTCACCTCTGGCCTTGAAAATCGTTGATATCTGATCCAAACTGTATCGATCGTGAAAGTAATTATTTTCTCCAAGATCATGATGAAGTAGCTTATAGGTTACTCTAAATTCACTTTGATGAGCTTGCACTTTAAACATTTCATGAGTGTGTTCTTCAATCCTCATTAGTAACTTCTCCAGATTAGTTCTCAGAGTCAGTCTTTCACCCACAATTTCAACATTTTGTTCGTTTCCCAGTCTCAACCATTCCCTGTAAAACTGTTGGTTTCGGCTTATTAAATGCTTTGCTACGATTTTCGGTAGTCTTTGGTCTGGCATTTCTAGTGTTTTCAAGATATACAGAAAATGTATCCTCAATGTGATAATATACATTGGGGGCAGCCCAGTTTCCAAATGCAGCATGTATGTCGGTGTGTTTTCTGGAAGCCTAAAAATTTTCTTTATAAAATAACGCAGTAACTTTTCCACCTCCTCATGCTGGTAGACACCCCAAATCTGCGCTGCGTAACACATGATGGATCTCACAACCGCTTCAAAAACTTTGTATTTAGTACTTGCTGCTACATTCTTTTTGCTTAAGATACCTTTCCAGTTGCAGTTGATTGCTTTCTTTGATTCTTTTAATTTTTCTTCAAGATGCTTTTTGAAAGATAGTTTAGGTGTGATTGTCACTCCAAGATATTTGTACTCTTTGACTTTTTCGATTTCCAAGTCTTGCCACTTCCACCTTTCATCATGTGCATATCTCCCAGTTCCATTTCGAAATATCATGATTTTTGACTTGCTGATATTTACTTCGAGATTCCACAAAGTGCAGTATTGATAAAGCTTGTTTATCATCATTTGCATCATGGAAGGGGTCTGGGCAAATAAAACAATGTCGTCGGCGTAGAGAAGAAGTTTGATATTGATTCCATTGAAATCAATTCCTCCAGGCAAGTACGTAGCCAGATCATCTAAAAATATTGAAAATAAAAGTGGGCTTAAAAGACATCCTTGTTTAACTCCTGAGTCCGTTCGGAACCATTCCGAGAGTTTGCTTCCGTCCCAAACCGCCGTGTTATTTTCTTCGTAGATGCTTTGTATTATCTTGATGATTTTTGATGATAAGCCAAAGTTGCTAAGCTTTAAAAAGAGAGATCTTCTGTCAACGGTGTCAAAAGCTGCCTTGAAATCTACGAAGAATACAAAGAGTTTCTTTCCTTTATCTAAATATGATTGGGCAATACTGGTAAGAGTGAAGATGTTATCCACCGTTGAATAGCCTTGTCTAAAACCTGCTTGAAATTCACTTAATAAGTCATTTTCACGTATCCACTCCGTTAATCGCTCTAAGAGGATCCCCGTAAAGATTTTCATTACCGAATTCATAAATGAGATTCCTCTATAGTTACTTGGGTCTCTGGCATCTCCTTTTTTGAAAATTGGCAAAATAATATTTTTCTTGAAACTTATTGGAGCTTCTCCGTTGGTGTAAATAAAATTGTACGACTTCGTTAATTTTTCAATAAATTCGGCTGTTGCGTTTTTGAAAAATTCGTATGGAATACGATCTTCACCAGGGGCTTTGTTTGATTTGCATCTGTTTAATACTCTTTTGACATCTTGAACTGTTATGTCCCTGTCTAAAGAAGGTACATCCATATAAGGAAGAGCGTATTCAATTTGGATAGAGTTACTGTTGGAGTTCAGAAGTCTTTGAAAATGAGCACCTAGTTCATTTGCTTCAATTTGAATGTTTCTGGTTACTGTAGAACCTTTAAGCACCTTAACCATTTTCCAAAACGATCGAGAATCTTTGATGTTTTCTAGAGATCTTGACAGATACTGTATATAAGACTTCTGTTTCAGTTTACACATATTTTTGTACGACCAGTTAGCTTCCTTGTATCTGCATTTCGCAATTTCACATCTTGTGTTTTTTAATGTTCGAAGACATTTGAATGATTTTTTTCTTGCTGCAACGCATTCCCAATCAAACCATGGTTGTTTGCCTTTCCATCTTCCCGTTGATTGAAATGGCTTTGCCGCTTCCAATATACAGGTTGTGAGGGAATCCGTACCTTGAGGGGGCAGAAGAGCATCTTCTCCAAACGATCTCAGCTCTTGGTTGAGTTTAGATTGATACCGAGTGCACCAGTTTTCTTTCCATTTCAACTTCGGAAGTAAACGATTTTCAGCTGGGTATCTTCTGGCACCTTTAAAAATTGTTGACGAGATTGCGATTGGTAGGTGGTCGGAATAAACTATATCTCGTACTTCAAGGTCATCAATGCAATCAAGCCATTTTCCGCGCAACAGACAGTAATCGATTGTTGAACATGCATTTCCTCTTATAAATGTGAAATGTCCTTCCTTGTCACTTTTAGTTCGTCCATTTAATAATGATAATCCAATAGAATCACACATTTCAATAAACTTTTTCCCGTTTTGATCAATTTTCATGTCAACTGCACCTCTATATTCCTGGATAGCTGTTGGTATAGTTTCCGAATTAAGCAGTTGTGTATTGCCAACTCTTGCATTACAGTCTCCTATCACCATGATATCTTCTTCTCCGAACTCTAATAAGAAGTTGTACAGACATAAAAAATCATCTACCCAATTGTTGCAGTTTAGATAAACAGGAATAATGAAAAGCTTGTTTCTCTCGGACGTAACTTCAATTAACACTCTATCTAGCACAATTATATATCGGGCTCCAAAAGAAGATTCCATTTCCTTTTTTATGCCGTATACAAAACCCCCGCTGGCTCTACCGCGTGTAGAAATTCTCGTAGCTGGTATCCAGTGAAGCTTATGGTTGTTAAAATAATTTTCAAAATTTTCAAAATTTCTCTCAACGAATGTTTCAAATAATACAAAAATGTCATAATAATTGATTAGCTCAAAAAAATCATTAAAAAGGAACTTATTACCTAAACCTGATACATTATATGCAATTATATTTACTGAAATATTTCTTAAACAAACATTAATTTTATTACTATTTTTACTTTGGCTGACGGCATTATAATTAAAAACGATGTGAACTACCCCTTAATGGCAATTCAGTTTGAGAGCTACTGGCTTGATCTTGTGTCTCCACCATCAGCTGTCCACCTGACAGCGACGAACTGTCACTTTCCCCTTGGAGTTGTTGTAGTCGAAGCATTCCGCCATCGCTGTCACATCTTAAAATATTATTTTCATCGAAAAAGAATAAATAATCTTCAACTTTGAGAGTATCATCTCGCAATTGAGTTTTAATTTGTCCGTTTTTTTTTGTGATGTTTTGTTTAATTTTCACTAGACGCCTTCTTCTTTCACGAATCGCTGCTGGATAATCCCTGTGAATCAGCCCCAGTATGTCGTAAAGTGAAAATAAAAAACTGTATTGTTAATTACAATATTTTCTATCAACTTGCATTTAATTTAATAGGTTTGAGCAAACATATAAAAAGTTACCGTTGGTTTCAATGTTTTTTTCTTGTTTTTAATACCTTTTTTTCATAGTTATTGAGAAAAAAACTGTATTTCACGGTAAATATTTTTCAGTTTTCGATTTTTGTTTTATAGTCCTGCTAATTTTCTTCAAATTAAAAAAAAAATTAGTCCATTACGACAAACGGGAGCCAAGATATTCATGATTTAAAAACTTAGGAAAGCTTACAATTTAGTATTTTAACCTTGTAGCTTGTAATTTTGGTGTCGCCAGCAACTTGAAACTTTTTTTTTATCCGATGGAAATCTTCAAAAGACACTCGGTAAGAATCGGTACCGAGTAGTGTGGGACTCTTACCGCACTAAAACCACCGGTGAATCAGGACCAATCTATGAAAGATCGACATGTGATTTTTATTTTTTAATTTTTAAATCGCATTGGGGGAAGTTTAAGGTAATAACACTTTCCCATAGCTTTTAGACCATCAGCTCATGAGGCTTGGTTCTTCTTAATCTCCGAACATTGTCTCGTACATTTAATACGGTCTCCATTTCGGAGTTAGTATGACTTTGCAGTCGCTGATTGTGTGATATAGCGTGTTTCTTAACCACTTCTGTAACCATTTCAATTTGAAGGTCACGATGTAGATCGCTATTTCTTATATACCAAGGGGCATTTATTATTCCACGAAGGACCTTGCTTTGGAATTTTTGGATGGGTTCAGCATTTGTTTTCTTTTTACAGCCCCATAGTTGGATGCCGTATGTCCAAACGGATTTCAATACTTGCTTATATAACATTAGTTTGTTCTGGATAGATAGGTCAGAGTTCTTTCCTAGTAACCAGTATATTTTTCTGTACTTCAAGTTTAGTTCTTCTCTTTTCTTTTTGATGTGCTCTTTCCATTTAAGCTTTGCATCCAAATTCATTCCAAGGTATTTGGCGGTATTGGAGTAAGGTACATACTTCTGTACTGTTTATAAATATTGGAACATTGTTTATGTTTTTGTTTGTAAAGTTTATATGCGTCGATTTTGTTTCGTTTAATTTGATACGCCATTTCTGCGTCCAATAACTAACTTTATCGACTGCATTTTGCAATTTTTGTGTAGCCTTCGTAACGGATTTATCTGGCACAAATATTGCAGTATCATCAGCGAAGGTCGCCATGATAGCGTTGATGTCCACTGGAATATCCCTTGTATATAACAGATACACGGTTGGTCCTAGGACACTTCCTTGTGGTACACCGGCTTCAATTTTCTTAAGTTCCGAGTAATTTTGGTCGTACCGTACTCTAAAGAGTCGGTTCGTAATGTAGGATTTCAGTATTTCATAGTACTGCCTGGGAAGGTCCCTATGCAGTTTGTACTCAAGTCCCAAGTGCCAAACCTTGTCAAAAGCTTGAGCAACATCTAAGAATAAAGCAGAGCATACTTGTTTTTCTTCAAGTGCCTTTTCCATAACATCCGTAAATCGATGGTCTATCGTGGAATGTTTATTTCTAAATCCAAATGGCTTGGAATTAGTCTTCTTTCTTCAATTATTTTGCTAAGCCTTTTCAGTAGCAGTTTTTCAAAAACTTTTGCCATGATTGGTATAAGCGATATTGGTCTGTAAGATGTTACTTCTGTTGGTGGCTTACCTTTTGTTTAGGTATAAGAATGACTTCTGCAATAAGGCATGCGTTTATTATAAATTGGAGTTTCTTGAAGGCTATAAGAGGCATTTCTTTCAAAACCTGAGCAGTTATAAGATCGTACCCTGGTGATTTTTTGTTAGACAACTTATGTTGACACATGCTTCTTACTTCTTTGAGCGTGACAAAAGGTATTTCATATTCGTCGTTTCTGTCAACAAACTGTAAGGGATCTGTAGCTGTGTTTGCTGGGAATGGCTTGAAAACATTCGCGAAATGTTCAGCGAAGAGATCAGCCTTTTGTTTCGGGTTTCCGATCCATTTACCATCTTGAGATTTTATTGGCGGGTTTTGTGTCTGAGGTCTTTTTAGGCGCTTAGCTGCTTTCCATAAGGAGTATTCGGTAGAAGCATCCGTCGTCAGACTTTTCAGGAATCTACTTAGTGACTCATTTTTAAACTCACAGATTCTTTTTTTTTAATTCATTGTTAAGACGGTTAAAAACTACCCTATCGTCTGGGAATCTCGTGGTTTGCCATTTTCTTCTAGCTCTTCTTTTTTCCAATATCAACTCCTTTATTTCGATAGGATATTTTATACCTTTTTCTCTTGTGTTCGAAGTAGTTGGAGTACTTTCTTTTGCAGCCTGCTGCACATCAGCAATAAATTGTTCTACTTCATGATCAATTTGTTCAATTGTTTGCATAGGGGATCTTAGGTTTATAAAACTTTCAAGTTTGTCTCTGAATTCGTTCCAGTTCGTTCTGTTATTCACGAGCTTGGGATTACTTTTTTCTATTATTTCTGCTTCGCTCAGTGATAAAATTACTGGAGTATGATCTGACGATAAATCGTAATTACCTTCGACACTTATATGATTTCGTTTAGTACCTTTAACTGCGAAAAAGTCTGTAAGGTCTGGTATTTTGTTAGTATCAGATGGCCAATATGTTGGCGAACCAGAAGAATAAAATTCGCAGTTGTATTTTTGGCCTGCTTGGTATAGCCGTTTACCTTTTGTTGTTATGAGCCTAGATCCCCATTGGGTGTGTTTAGCATTGAAGTCGCCACCAACAAGGAAGTTATGTTCTACCAAATGTAGGAGTTCTGCATAGTCTTCTTCAGTTGGAGAGCGCCTCGGAGGGCAGTATATAGCTGCTATTTTAAATTCTTTCTTTTTTATACCAATACTAATTGTTGTTACTTGCATGTTTTCATTATTAAACTTTTGTTCTTCATAGTGTGTTAAGCACTTTTTTATAAGTATTGCTGATCCTCCCCTAGCTTTGTCAGCTGGGTACGGAGCGTGATAACATGTATAGTTTGGTAATTTATTATCAAGACTTTGTTCAATAGCGAGGTGGGTTTCGGACACCAAACAAATGTCTATATGCTCTATGTCTGCTGTAAAAGACCGTTTACATTCCATGTTGCGATTTTAAGTGTTCTGTCCATCATTGTTTTTTAAGAGCGACTTCTTCGCTTAGCTGTTTTATGTTTAAATCTTGTTGGTCAATCCTTTTCAGGATGGAAATAATTTCAAAAAATAATCGTGCACACGTTTTGAAGATATTGAATTTTCCTAAAAAAATTTGGAACTTTTTTCAAAAATCCAAAAATTATTTTCTCGAAAATTTGTATAGAAGTTTTTGATCAAAATCGAGGTACAGACATATAGACAGACGTAATTGCCGGACCCTCTTTTTTTCGTCTTCGACATCATCGTATATAAGGTCAACTTTGATTAAAATCTCGAGTTCGATTTTTTTTTTCAAATGCATAAGAACTTGCCCTATAATACTGTAATATTTTTACTAGGTTCTTTAAATAAAACTTATTACTCTTTTTAGTATCTCTTCTTTATTTACACTTTCCAAATCAAAACAGTAAATCTCAATTTATAATCAACTCAAATAACTTTATTCAAATTTAAATCACACTTGTTTAATAACACAATCCAATAAGCAATACTTTTGCACACTTTCATAATCCAAAATCAACTGTCCCTTATATACTCAAATTAGATGTTCTCGAAAGTTCTTGTCTTGGAATGTTCTAGATGTTTGGAATAAGGGGAAATACATTTGACATTGGAAAAGAGCTTTTTGTTTCTTCCATAAATTAGATATGTAATTTTCCAACAGATGGCGCTGTAGTAGTATAAAGCTCTGTTCACAACAATACCTTAGTACCTATATTACAAGTAAAACCTCCAAAAATTTAATGATAGGTAATAGTTAAAATTTTTTTATTGAACAATGGTTATTAATGGTTCCCCCCTTGGAAACATTTTGTTTGGTTTTGATTTTCTCAATTTTTCTTGGAAAATTAGAAAAATGAGGTTCCAAAAAAACGCGTGTGATCTTGAAAAAAGAAACTTTGAAAAATCATTAAAATAATTATAGCTGCTCAATTATTGAAGCTAGCTGACCTTTTATATGGGCTTACAGACCTTTCAGGTGGTAAACATTTTTGGGGAATATCGAACAAATGGGGTGGCAAAAGTCTCGCGTGACCTTGCAAAAGCTTAAGACTTGATTACAAATTTTCTATGGCTGACCAATTTCCAAAACTAGTTGACCTAGCTTAATTTTATGTTCCTTAAGAGCCTTAAAACTATTTACGCGTAAATAAGATTCTTCTTCAGTTGAACATGTTTCACTTAAATTACTTGACCAATTAAAAAAGTTTTCCTAGTTAAGATTAATACTTGAAAAAATATCTTACACTAAAGAAACCGAAAATCCTTTCATGTTTCATTCAAACTGTCAACGGATACAATCTTTGAGCTCTGGACTCGTCCTTTGGCTGGCAGTTGAATTTCATAAAACAAGGTATCAAGCTGCATAAGTTTCACTTCAACTTTGTTTTGTTTTTTCATACCACCTCCTGCCCTCCTGATTATTTTTTTTTTTTAAATCTGGCGAAATTCTGGTTTTTGACGGCCGGCATGCACTCAACTTTAAAACTCTGGTGGTCGGTGGTCAGAGGCAGCGGGTCGATGCCTTAAGGCGTTATTTTCGAATATTAAACTTACGGAAATTCTTTACTGTGTCAACAGGTGAAATTACCGACCCAGTAGCCTGACACGCGTGCACGCGTCATCTTCCAAATACGAGGTCTCATATGGGCGTTCGAACGATACTCGTAGTACCTTCTTCTTGTTTTTAGTTTTTTTTAATGAGGATAATTGTAGAGTTTGCGTATCAGGTTTCGGTTGGTTTGACATTCGGTTGATTTGATGTACAAGATTCTGAATTGCAAGCAGGCGTACGCGCGAGCCACCGCTGCCGCCGCGCCGCCACTGCTGAATTATGTTTTTCTTCTTTAAAGAAGATCGACAGCAAAATTGGTAGTAGGGAAATTCGATTTGTTTTCTTTTTTTTTCATTTTGGGATATACGCAGGCGGCTTTTACAGGGATTTTGATTGATAGCAGTCGTTGATCATGTTCGAGAGATGAAAACTTTCGGTATTGTTGGCAAAAATAAATTGCGGACGAGTCTTTGGATGTGATTAAGTGAGTTGATGACTTTCGGGCAGTGTGCTGTTAATGAGAGACTTTTTTTTCGTAAACAAAAAAAAAATAAAATTGGGTAAGTGGGTTAAAGTAGAGTGTCGATAATCTTATGGAATCGATTGTTTCTTATGATTGTTTTCAACTTAAGTAATGGACTTTAAAATCAGATATACAGTTATTAAAGTGAGTAGAGAGTACGAAAATAATTAAGAACTAGGGTCCTTAACGGTTATTTATCTAGGGAAACCATAGAAAGACCACTTTAGCTTGAAACATTCTTATCTTTTTTAACATTTTTAAAATCGAACTGAGAGTTTAACTTATAAAAGTTCGATCTTCGAAGTTCATCAGTGCCATTATCATTTCCAAAGAAGTACGGATCGATGATTCCTCCATCATTCAACGAACATCAAGAAGTGACATAAAATATTGACTTAATTGCCACTAGATGGACATTGTGTGAATTGCCTCGTCCCAAAAAATTGTGGTTGTAATTTTCCATTGTATATCATATTTATTGTTTAAATAAAAAGATGGATAAAGAAATATTAGGTACTAGAAATACAGAGGCACACAATTAAAAAAAAATAAAGCAAGAGGCTGCCATCATTGTTGTGAAGTCTTTAAGTGGATAAATTCTTTGAAAACGCTTAGGGAGGTAAAATATCTAAGAATTACATTGGATAGTAAACTCCTTTGGAACAAACACTTAGAAACTATAGTCGGGAAAGTCACAAAAACCCCTTACGATTACTAAGAGACTTGCAGGGGCTCCAAACAGAACATCCTCAGGTGGGTGAATACTTTGATGGTAAGACCCATAATTACATATGGCCCAGTTGCATGGCACAAGAGAACCGAAAACCGAATTATCAACAGTTAGGAAAATCCTAGAAAAACTCCAAAGGCCCGCGTGTATTTGTATTACGGAATCAATGACAACCTGCTCTACCCCTCTCCACGAAGTCATCGGAAGTGCAGCAATAGGAGCTACCATGAGATTCTCAAAGGAAGGCACTGTGAAAGGCAAAGTTATTGGTCTCAGGGGAAGAAACTTAATCAGCAGTTCTACATTAACAAACCTTCTTGACATCAAAAGTGAACGAAATTGCTAATCTAAAAACCATTTCGAAATTTATCCTAGTCAAACTGAATCTATACGGCACTGATTTTTCACACATTTTTCTAAACCTTTACACGAGGTTTTGATCAAAGTTGATGAAATTATGTCCGCCTGTCTGTCGACTCGACTACAGTCTAAACAGCTCAGCTTTTCTTTAAACTTGATAGATGGCATTTTTACATTTTTCCCTCCACACGTTTTTTTTAAGACCAAAAATAAAGATATTTTTTTTTTTCTCAAAGACTATTCTTCATATTTTTTTATAAAATTCATTTAGTTAAAGCTATGTAATGGTTGTATTTTCCAAAAATTGTTATTAATGGTACCCCTCATATACCCATTTTTTGTTTTTAATTTTCTCAAAAATGGTACAAGTGATCTCAATCATTTTCTTAAGTTAAGGCTCCCAAAAGTTTGAATAGTATTGTTTATTCAAATTTTCAGAAATAGTTTTTTTTTGGATTTTTGAAAAAAATTTAAATTTTTTTTTCTAAACTCATGTTTCGAAAACCTTATGTTGGATTTCTTTTAAACTTGATTATTAAAAGTCTTTTATTACAATCTACAAGATGTAAGAACAAAATTATTTCGCCTAAGAATAACGGTACCCTATACAAATGTTATAAAATGGTGTTCCTAAATCGCATTTTACTCAAAAACGACGCATAGAATTTAAATTAAATTTTTTTTCTGTCTATATAATTTTACGATCTATAATTCAATAAAAACATTGAAACTGAGATATATCCTTCACTGTTCCTTTTTAATTTTGAATTTCTCACTATCGTCAAAACCGATTTTAATGAAATTTTGTATAGAGAAGCTTTTAAAAAGCTTGAAAAACATTGTATTTAAAAACAAAAGAAAAATTTTTGATTTAAGAAAAAAAATTGATTTATTTTTTGAAAATTCGATATTTCAAGAACGGGTCAGTATTTTTTTGAAAATTAAATTTTTGTTCGTTAAATAACACTGCGTTACACGATTTTTGTACCCTCTTCACTGTTAGCTGGAATGAATAGGTAATGAGTCATAGATTAAATGTCCCAAACATATGTGGATACCACATCATCACGTCTAGTTTTCGAGGTATGCTAACTATTATTTCTACTACCTTCACTTTAGGCATTACCGTTACAGTTCCCTTTTTACAATGTATCGCACTCTTTTATTATTTTGTATTGTTTATTAATCGTTTCCATTCGATAACGTCGACATCTTGTACATATTTATTTGAAAATCTTATATGTATGAATGCTGGACTAAGTGGTCGTCGCAACTGCTTAAGGTACTATGACTGTCTAGAAATCGCAAAAAGCGCACGATTTTTGGGAATTTTTTTCTCGGAAACTTTATAAGATAATAACATAATTTTTTTCTAAATAATGAATACATGTGTCAAGAGTACAAAAAAAAATTGTTTGTCGAATTTTGGCCGAATTATAGAGGGCGTCAACGTCGACTCATCAAAAAACATATTTTTCCATGGCGGACAGTTAATCTCCGGATCTACTGAACCGATTTTCAAAAACCTTAATGCAACTAGATTGTTTTTATGTTTTCTAAAACAATTTACCACAATTTGACCAAAAAGTTATGTATAAAAAAAATCGCGACCCAAAGATGCCCAAAAAAATTGCCAAAAAAAAAAATTTTTTTTTTCAAAGCTCGAGATTTTTTTTTTTGTTTTGACTTTTTAAACAAATTGTGGTAAATTGTCTTGTAAGAAACCTTTCTTTAAATAACCCACTTTGGTTTTTTTGTTTCAGTCTAGCCAATCCTGAGATTAACTGTCCGCCATGGGACAATGTATTTTTTGATGAGTCGACGTTGGGCCTTCTATAATTCGGCCAAAATTCTCAAATTTAAAAAAAAAAAATTCTTTGTACTCTTGACGCATGTATTCATTATTTAAAAAAAAATTATGTTATTACGTAATAAGGTTTCTGAGAAAAAAATTCCCAAAAATCGTGCGTTTTTTGGCGTTCTAGACCGTACTAGTACCTTAAATGCACCTAATAAGTTTTGTTACGTTTGCGGACAGTATATTGTGAAATCACAAACAAAAAATGGTTCGGAAAAACTAAAAAGTGCATATTTACTCTATTTAGACGTGCTATTAATCAAGATAAACCATGGATACCAAAGTTTTTTGTGTTTCGTGCTATCCTACTCTCATATCTTGGTTAAATGGGAACAAGATGTCAATGCCATTCCCCGTACCAGCTTTATGGCGTGAACCTAGTAATCATTTTAATGATTGCTACTTCTGCATGACTTAAGCACGACATAAAGTATCCTGACGTTCCTTTAATTTCGAAACCAGTACCACACAGTAAATAAATGCCTCCAAAAATGAATTCGAGATTTCAGAAGAACCAGATTTACTAAATATTGTGGAATATAATGACGGAAGCAGCGAAGATCCTGAGGTCTTACCATGGTGAAAATATCAATTTAACTGATAATTATTTAGAAGTTGAATCTAGTCTTAACAATGACCCTGTTACTAGTCAATGCCCTTCATTAAATGATAATGTTCCCGGACCTTCAATTAAAAATAATTCTAACAATTCCGAGTTTGTTGTTGTTGAGAGAAAAAAGAAACCCAAACAAAAAAGAGAAGCGAAAATAATCGGCACCGATACGTCAACAAATCTTAGTGCTATACCCAAAATCAAATGGCTTCATTTATCTCGTTACGCTAACACAACTACTCCTGAAGACATTGTTAAATTCATATCTGAAAAAACAAACATTCCCACTAATTCTTTTAAATGTTTTATGCTTCATTAAAAATAAAAAAAATCTAATGGATTTCCTAAAAGTATGCAATATTTAGGTTCGACTTTAACTAGCTTACCAACTATTTGTGAGGCTTTTGCTAGTTTTTTTAAATCTTCACTTCATTTAGTCAGTCCATGAATAGTTTGAATATAGGTCACTTAAGTATAACCATATTAGAAGTGGAAATGGCGCTATCTGGCCTTACTGATAATAAATCTGGTCCGGATGGAATTCCGCCCATTGTATTAAAAAATTGTTCTACTGCTCTCTCTAGAGTTTTGTGTTACGTGTTCAATAGTTCACTAACATATGGTGTATTCGTATAACGTCCTTCGTTACTCCTATTCACAAATGTGGTCCAAAACAGGAAATATCAAACTACCGCCCTATCAGTAAGTTATCAGCAATACCTAAGGTATTTGAAAAAATTGTTTGTGATAAATTGAAATTCTTATTAAAAGAAACCATATCTCCTTATCAACACGGTTTTGTATCGGGTAGATCAACTTCCACTAACCTAACCATTTTCACGAATTGTATTCTCAATTCAGTAGAAAGGGGTTACCAAGTGGACGTTATCTACACAGACTTTGCAAAAGCGTTTGATAGGGTGCATCATAAAATATTATTACAAAAATTAGAGAACATAGGAACAAATATGCATAAGTGGTTGACGGCCTATCTAACCGGACGTAGTCAGCATGTTTTTATAGATTCAATTGTCTCTAATCCGTTTTCAGTAACTTCTGGCGTTCCGCAAGGAAGTCATTTAGGCCCAATTCTATTCCTTATTTTTATAAATGACCTACATGATGTCCTTATAAACTCAATGCGACTTATGTTTGCGGATGATCTCAAATTTTTTAGGTGTATAAAAAGTATAACTGACTGTAAACTTCTCCAAAATAATATCACCAATCTTACCAATTGGTGCAAAACAAATCAATTAGCCCTAAATATAACTAAATGTCAATGTTTTTCGTTTTCGCGTCGTTTGGTACCTGTCGTTTACGTTTATAACATTCAAAATCATTTTCTTGAAAGAGTTTCATTAAAAAAAGATCTTGGAGTAATTTTTGATTCAAAGCTTAACTTTGTACATCATATAGAATTCATGGTGAATAAGGCCAACTCTATGCTGGGTTTTATTTCACGCAATTCTTTTGATTTAAGGGAACCTTACACTTTAAGAGCCCTATACGTTGCCTATGTTAGATCGATCCTGGAATATTGCTGCGTAGTGTGGAATCCTCATTACAATGTTCATATTACAAGAATAGAAAAAGTTCAAAAAAAATTTACAAGATTTGTAGTAAAGAAATTAGGGTGGAACATTGAAATGCCTTCATACAATGTAAGATGTCAGCTTATTGGCATTCAGACATTAGAAAACCGGCGTAAGATGTTTGCTATTGTTTTTATCAATGACATTTTATCATATCATATTGATTGTGCTTTTCTATTACCTCTTTTAGATTTATATGCTCCTTCTCGAGATCTAAGAATTCGTACCCTATTCCGAGAAAATATTCATAGAGTAAATTACGCGTATAATGAACCTATAACTCGCAGTGTTAGGGAGATTAATAATATATCAAATAACTTTGATTTCAATTTTCATTTGAGTAGAAACTCATTCAAAAATATGTTAAATTTTTACTTTTTAACAAATTAAACTTATGTTAACTCTAATTATGCAACGAGGATATTATTATGTTTATACTTCATTAGTCTATTTGAGATTGTTAACTCTAATTGATGTAAATAAATAAATAAATAAATAAAATAAATAAATAAACAAGTTTTCTTGGCCAACCACATCTAGTAAATCAAAATGAATTGAATGATTTGGTACGAGACTTAGGTTTATCAATTAGGATCTAGTAATGTTTTGATGAGTGAGTTGAACATTCCTTACAAAACACAAAACTGGCTATTATTTATTGATGGTTCAAAAACAAGTGTGAAGGCGGTATTGCTGCACAATGGTAACAAGTATGCGTCAGTATATTCAACTTTTTTAAAAGAAACATGAAAATATGAAATCAATATTGAATTTAATAAAATACCTACAAAGATTACAGCTGGAAAGTATGCGCTGATCTCAAAGTTATAGCTATTTTGCTCGGACTACAGGGTGGATTTACCAAGTACTGTTGTTTTCTTTGTAGAAAAGCACTATGCTATAAAAGTATGGAGAGAAAGGTCAGAGTTTATTTGCGGAAAATCTAATGTGAAAAACCATTAATTGATACAAACAATGTCATTTTACCACCACTCCACATTGAACTTTTGGTTTGATAAAATTTATGTCAAGGCTATGGATAAAGAGGGAGATGGCTTCTTATATTTAAAAACTGTTTTTTCAAAGTTAAGAGTGATGCCAAATTGAAAGAAGGAATATTTGTGGGACCACAAATACGCACATTGATTTAAGACCCAAATTTTGACAAAAAGCTTACTAATAAGGCACTTGATGCCTGGTTATCACTGAAAGCAGTCATAAAAGGGTTTTTAGGGAACTACAAGGCCGAAATTGCGGAAGAGCTAGTTAACGATATGTTAAAAGCATAGGAAAACCTTGGTTGCAGAATGTCTTTAAAAATTCACTTTCTTCATTATCATTTTTCTTTTTTTCCATCTAATCTTGGTGCGGCCAGTGATGAGCAAGATGAGGGGTGCCACCAGGTTGGCGTTTAAAACGAGAAGATCATTCAAAGCACAAAAGAAAAAGTTAAAGTTACACTATATTTAGTATTAAAATTTTATAACAACTTTTTTTTTCAGTTTTTGTTACTTAAATAATAAAATAAAACTTGATAAATGTAAAAGTTTCTGGTTGATTTTATCAGATTTCTTTAACCCTAGAAAGGTAATCATATTTTTTAGTACGTTAAAGGTAATCATTCGTCGAATCGACGAAGTAAAATTTAAATGCAATTTTTTCGAAAAGTTAATAACAAATTCTTGTAGATGTTAATTATTTATTTTTATCAAACCTTTCTTTTAATAAAAACACACTTTTCATTTTATTTGTTTAGATTTGTGATCTATGAAGAATCTATGAGAAATTGAAAAAAGAAAAAATGATGTTCGTCTAATCGACGAAGATTACCTTTCTAGGGTTAAAATACGTTTTGGCAGACGTGATGAAAAGAAAATTTTAATGTATGTTTAATAAATGATAGGTGTAAATAAGAAAACATGACATTTCAAAGCGGGTACTCAAATTTTTTTTTTCATTTGTAACGCAGTGTAATAAAAACTTAAAGTTGTCGTCCCAAAAATTTTCCTCAAAAATGTTTTAAGATTTTGTATGTAAAAGCTTATTTTTTAAAGAAACCGCTACAACGATTTAAATTTTTGTCCTTGCATATATTCATATTTCATTTAGAAATCACATAGCATTCTGTTTTTATCTCTTTCTTCTAAGAGACTTTAAAAATGAATTTAACGGCCTTGAACATTTTTCACTAATAATTTTTTTTTTTAAATCGAAAAAAAATAATTTTTAAACATTTTTATACACAATATTATTTTAAGTTCAAAGAAGGTCCTATATAAAAATGTTGGTCAAAATCGTTTGAGGAGTTAAGGTAAATCGAAAATCTATTAAACTGTTATGAGAGGTACTCGTATATGTAGTATCTAAATATCATTTTTCTTAAAAATTTATTGACCAAAATTTAGTCCATGCGTATATAATAGCTCACCTGTTTTCTTATCAAAATCATTTGACTCGTATTTGAAATAAATAAGATTTTGAATTTCTCTGTAGGGAATCACGCGAAGACCCTTACCTTACCCTTACCGAGTACCGAGTTTGAAGAAAATACCTCCATCGTACGCCTTCGATTGCGGAGTCAATAGGATCTTGTAAGCGAGTCAATTAGACAGTGGCGAGTTGATGTTCTTGAATTGAGTCTCACACTCTCGGCTAAAGCAGCCACATTCCGACGACGAGGACCATCAGTGTTTTCCACTAGCACACTAGTGTCATGAACTTTTTGCAGAAACTTGCGTACAGCAGGTGCGGTCGGTGCTTCATTTCGGCCAAAACTTCTTTCCAAAAAAGGCACTATTTGGGATACACAGCACTCACTTTTGGAAATAAGTTTTCAATATTTTCCAACGTTGTTGAAGCGTACAGCTACTCATTTCGGCCCGTAGAGGTATGATACTGACTTTTTGTCAAGATTTCGAGGAGGAAACAGCTGTCAGTGTCAAAATCACCCATGATTTAATAAGAAACCACTAGATGGATCACGCTTTATAAAATTACTCAATTACTTTTATTAGGCTTGAATTTTTAAATTTTAAATGGAAATGTATAGGAACTTTCAGATTCCATTAAAATTTGTTTGTAAACAATGGCGAAATATCAGGTATTTTTAACTTTCAAAAAATTACTCTAAAACCAGACGAAATCTAAGGTCTCATTCGAATTGAAGGCATCGAAATCTATGGGAATAGTATAATCTAGCTTCTGAGAAATTTGAAATTCCGCTAACCAGTATTCTATTTCCACAGTAAAAATCAAATAGCAAACTGGCTCTTTTGACGTTTCATGAAACAATGAAATCTTTTTAACGATAACTCTTTAGCAAGGAAATGATATTGTTTTCTTGTAGAGGCTCGGTCATATAATTTAACAAGTAAGCAAAGTTTGGATAACAAATATCTACTGTTTTGTGGTACCCCGCATTTTTTCAAGTAAAATTCATGTCTTGTCAATAAACTAATTTCAATATTGTTCTTTAAAAGCTTTATACCTATCGATGCTTATCAGTTGCATTGACACACGTTACATTAATATTTTGCAATTAATACACCTGCGTGTAAAATTCCCGATTTTACCACCCAGTTTCAATTAACAGCATAAGTTCTTAAATTTATTTCCCTTAAGAGCTCGCTTAACCTTCAATAAAAACAAAATCCCCCACATTTTCTACATAACCCGTATCATATGATTTTATTAAGCAGCATTCCGAGTACTGTAGAATCAAGTCGTGCGTGGTGAAAAAACTTAAGAACACTTTGTTGCAAAAAATTATCATGAAGCAATAATTGACGAAAACTTTTTACATACAATCATAATTAACTTGCATTGAGCCAACTTCAACGCAAAGTTGTAAAAGATGTTTTCGTTTCGGTCGATAAAGGTCGGTGTTGTAGCAAGGACTAACTCGCACTCACGTCAGCGTCGGAAAGTACAACATAAATGCATTATTGCATGCCGCGTGTAATAAATATACAAATATTATTTTTTTTTTTTTTGAGTTCCGAAAAGATCAAAGTCAACCAAAAATCAAGGTGAAATCAAAACCCAGTTAGTTCGTCTGAGGCGAACCACACTAACTTATTGCTACCTGGCTGATGAGGTATATGTTTAAGATCAAGTCTTAGTGCACTCAAATTTATACAAATTTTCTTAAATTAAATACATTCGTCGAAAATTCGAAAATTACATTTCAGGCTTTTAAAACTGTCCATTACAGCCATTAAGTAATGAACTGATTATATTCGGTAAGTTTGATAAAAAAAGACTCAATATGTAAAGATCATCGCGTCACGTGTCGTTGCCTTTGTCATTCGTCAACATGGAATCGAATTAACTTTTAGTGAAGTGCATTGATCTTCTATGTGTGAATACGGTGACCATATAGGCCAAAATAATCAGAACAATTTGAATTGTTTAAATTACAAGAAATACACCAGTCAGCGATAAGAACTTTTAAAAAAAAACTGTTTTTTTTTTTTAATTCATCTGCATAATATATAATAATTAAGATTTTTCATTGTACATATTTGACACCTCTCCGATGGGTTTTACCTTGTCGTGGTGGGGAGGCTTAAGCCTATTTCTACAGTAATCCAGCTAGGGATTCAGGCAACTAAGAAAACCCAGAAATTGAGTGATCAGGATGTCACGGCCAAAAAGCATAAAGAAAATTAATTGAGATAGTGTTCTCTTTTGCCATGATGTTTTTGGTTTCAGCAATCTTGGATAATTGATGGTCCTTCCCAATGCTAAAAGATTAAAAAAGATTGCTTAGGACTATCGTTCCTAGTTTCGTTGTAGGGCGAATAAAGACTAATCGAGAATATTGGTGCAGATTGTGGTTGGCTTCGGTCAGCTATGGTCTGCACCACGGAGTTTCTACTCCATAACTTAATTAGAACAAGCAAAATAACCCGAATTCGGTACCTCGAGAATAATGAGATTGATGAAATTGCCCCGCTAATAAGAGCCCCCAGGGTGTAAAAACCTTGGTCTCATTATTAATTGGGTAGGCCCTCTGTAAAGAGAGCCCGAGGTGGCTGTGGTTATACCAACCAAGTCATGCGGTTGGCTATTGTTACCGACAATAGTTAGATGGAAAAACATGGACCAAGGTGGTACTGCTTACACAGTGCAAATATGGAACAGTATGGAAGCTGGCTTGATTTCTGAGACAGACTGTACGAGATATTGATTCGGTAGCAATGTTGTGTTGGTTTGCCAAAGAATCAAGATGTGTCCCCTGCTGGAAAGGGGTTGCACCCTTTCATTGATGAAATCCAACTGGGACCATGTTCAATGCTTTGTTCAATAGCCGTTCATTGAACCCGATAGTGCTTGGCAGGCCAAGTAGTGAGTTTAAGTTTTAACTGACAGGTGCTCACTATAAACCTATCTACAGTTCTGTACATATTTGACAACCCTCAAGTCCCTCAAACGTCAAACCGAACTGTCATTTTTCACTTCCTAGGTACGTTGATAAAAAATATTGCCGCACATGAGTGCGGCATAAAACTGTCAAAATGAGCATTGTATTCATCAAAGATCACTCTATGATCTTCAGTTTGGTATGGTGGTGTCAATAACCCATATTTCCTCGAAAATAAGGAATTTTCATCAGTCACCGTCAATTCTCATCAATATAGCTAAAAGTTAACTGATGTTGCCATATCACAAACAACACGTCCCGTTTTGGCTCTAATGATACGAAAATTTCGTTGACGAGTTATTTCGCGTTTTCGTAAAATTCACATCACGCCAAGATCGTGCGATTTGAGCGATTTTTTAAAAACTTTGTTTTAAATGTATTCAATACTCATACTTTTGACGTTTCATAAAGATATAATTTTTAAGTTATGAGGTACTGCCTGGTATGACCAAGAGTCATACATGTCACCAAGTATCTCCTTCATAAATTCGAGTATTGCATCGCTGATATTGCATGTACCGCCATCTTTATGCTCGGATAAAAATATTTTATCGCAGTCACAGAATATCGGTTAATATAACACTCTAAACGAGACTACTATTGGCGGTAACAGTGTGTCGTTCCTCATTTCGAAAGATATAAGGTCCTATGATACCACCATGTGATAACCCGTAAAATACAGTTAATTTTCGTGAATTCATTGCGGCTTGGTCTAACACTTGTTTTTTTTTAAAAAAGCAGATATTTTTCTTGTTAACATAGCCGCTAAGTTGAAAACGGGCCTCGTTCGAGAAGGTAATTTGATCTTCGGCAAACATTTCCAGTACCCAGTTAGCCTACTCATGTCGGTATCTATCTATAATCGAATGAAATGGAAAGCAAACTCTACTAAATATTTTGACAGCTAGATGTCATTGGTAGTTTTGAGTAGTGCTGAAACACAACAATTGGAAAAATTATCATTCCTATCTGGTCAGTCTTTAGATGATGGGTTGAAGGGTGTTTGCAATATTTGAAGTGATGGAACAAAGTAAGCATCTAAGAGGATTTTCAATAACAAACCTGAAGATTTAATGCAAACTTTTGTAGATCAGAATTCGAGTAGTTTTAGCGTTTTAAAAGACCTTAAATATTTCATCAAAATTAAACGTCCTATAAATGTGGAATTCTTGAATGTGCTTCCACTTTTTTCAAAGGCATCTCGATAATACTTGTATGGTTCTTAGCATTTAAACAGACTTCTATAGGAATCTCCCAATATAGAAATCCATAGGGCTAACATTATATGAAAAAGTAGTCCACTGCTTCCCCAAAAATTAATTGCTGATTTTCACCACGACTCTTGAGCTCTTTTAAGACTTTTTACGCATTGCACACTCTTGTTTATCCAGAAACCATGTTTAATGAAAATTATTGGAGAGCGCCCTTCAGCAACTGCCAGGCCCACCATCATCTTGCTTTAGCTTAATTTTTCATGTTAATATTGTTGTACCTACATATATGTGATCTTTGGTAGTACCCTTTGACATAATGGTTACTGCATTCGACTTGCATCTTGCAGAAGGTCTTGGTTTGGATTCACAGTCGCTGCAAAAAAAGTTTTTCAGAGGTGTACTTGATCTTGCGAGGAATTGACGAATCTTCTAATAGTTTCCTTGTCATGAGAAGTTCTACTCATAAGTCGGTTGGAATCGGCAGCAAATTGTGAGTCCCTTCCTTTCCTGGTAATACGCACACATGAATGGTTGAGAATTGTAAGTCACAGTCTCTACGAGCCGTTATTTCCTCCTATTTATTTATGTTATACCTAACCTATCTAGCGACATGGTTAGTGTATTTCCACTATTTAATTAATCAGCTTTAGAGTTTTCTGAGCCGGTATTCAGGCATTACGCAGGCACCCATAGTTTGCATGAGAACACTAATGACAATGGACTTCGAGTCTTAGAATTGGCAGCATCGAAAAACATGGTCGTTGCGAGTACCAGGTTCCCGCGTAAAGATATCTACAAAGCCACCTGGGTATCACCTGATGGAGTCACTCGTAACCAAATAGACCACGTGTTGAAAGACCGTCGCCACTACTCGAACTTGATGACGGTACGAACGTACCGAGGTGCCAATATCGACTCGGATCACTATCTTGTTGGTATGGTTTTCCGAGGGCGGATTGCCTTGCGAAGACGCATTGCATCCGCCGATCAGGTTCGAATCAACACGGCTGCCCTGCGCAATGAAAACACCAGTAACACCTTTGGTAATGCGTTAGGACTCGCCCTAGAAACACCTGACTTAGGGAGAGTAAGTCCTGGAGCCAGTATGCTGGGCGTAAATGAAAAGTGGACACGTCTTAAAAATACTGTCATTAGTACTGCCAACTCCATCTTAGGCAGCAATCGTAAAAATCGGAACGACTGGTTTGATGATGAATGCAAGCTAGCGACTGAACGTAAGAATGTTGCGTACCGAGCAATGCAACAATCTCATAGAACGCGGGCACGCGAAGAGGAATATAAAGAGCTCAGAAGAACAGAAAAACGGCTTCACAGACAAAAGAAATCAGCCTGGGAGAAGAACCTAATCTGTGAAATAGAAAACAGCCGAGAGTGAGGTCCGTACCAGGCGCGGAAGTTCTACCAATCCGTCCGAAACATGACGCAGTACACACCACGCTGCACATACTGCAAGAACGGGGAGGGAAATCTGATCACCGATCCTGAAAGCATACTGGAGCGATGGGAAGTGTACTTCAATGAATTGCTAAATGGTCAGCTCACTGCAGAAGTGGAGGCTCCACTACTTCAAGAAGAATACCCTATGTTGCCGCCACCAAGCATAGAAGAGGTTGAGAAGGCTATAGGCCGGCTTAATCAGAACAAATCCCCGGGAGCCGATGGCATACCAGCCGAATTATTTCATCACGGCGGGCCAGCCTTACGTCAAGCAATTCATGATATTATAGTGCACGTATGGGAGCAGGAAGAAATGCCAGAAGACTGGCGAAAAGGCATAATATGCCGCATACATAAGAAGGGAGATGTCACAACGTGCAGCAATTATAGAGGTATCACGTTGTTGAGTACCGCCTATAAGATATTCTCCTCTATCCTTCAAGACCGGATAACCCCATACGCTAAAACCGTCATCGGACAATATCAGTGTGGTTTCATTCCAGGCAAATCAACAACTGATCAGATCTTTACCCTTAGGCAGGCGATGGAAAAATGTCTAGAATTTAACATCCCAACATACCATCTGTTTATAGACTTTAAGGCCGCCTATGATAGCATAGCCAGGGTAGAACTTTACAAAGCCATGAGAGAATTCGGCATCCCAAATAAATTGACACGACTATGTAGGTTGACCATGACCAACGTAACAAGCCAAGTAAAAATAGCCGGATTGCTATCCAGACCAATCAACATCTTTAATGGACTCCGACAAGGGGACGGTTTGGCCTGCCTCCTCTTCAACCTGGCGTTGGAGAAAGCAATCCGTGACTCTGGCACGGCAACAAGAGGGACCATCGTCAACAGGTCCAGCCAGTTACTAGCTTACGCAGACGACATTGACATCATCGGAAGAACCGAACAAGCTGTACACGATTCCTTCATCCAGATTGAGCAGGCGGCACTAAATCTGGGGCTGCACATTAGTGAAGGTAAAACAAAGTACATGGTGGCGTCGAATGCGAGAGGAACAGTTGGTCAAACAATCAAGGTTGCGGAGCACGAATTTGAAGTGGTGCAATCCTTTAAATACCTTGGGTCAATAGTAGCAGCCGATAACAATATAGAAGAAGAAATACGCGGGCGGCTTCTCAAATCCAACAGAGCCTACTATAGTCTGTCAAAGCTCTTCAAATCCAGAAATCTCACCATAACTTCAAAATTGCTGCTGTATAGGACCATGGTCCTGCCAGTACTCACATATGGATCCGAGACTTGGGTGCTTAGCAAAAGGCACTCCGACCTCTTAGCTGCGTTCGAGAGAAAAGTCTTAAGGAGAATTGTTGGCCCCGTATGTGAGGAAGGTCGATTACGGAGACGGTACAATCATGAATTGTACGCAATCTACCTAGAAGCAGATATCGTGACAAAAATTAAGCTCGGTAGACTCCGGTGGGCAGGGCACCTAGCTCGCATGAGCGAAGAGGAACCTGCTCGGAAAGTTCTTTGTGGTACATTCTATGGTAGACGACAGCGTGGTAGACCATGCTTGCGCTGGAGAGATGGCGTAGACCAGGACGCCCGAAGCCTTGGGGTGCGCAACTGGATGGCGTCGGCTAGAGACCGGGATAGGTGGAGAGACTTGTTGAAGGAGGCCAGGACCGGAACCCGGTTGTCGAGCCGATGATGATGATGATGATGATGATGAGAGTTTTCTGAAATGTCCATTTGATCATCTACTAAGTAAATGTCATTATTGATCTGTTGAATATCTCCGTAAGAGTTGATCGGTAGCTAAGGGCTGTTATGTAAAGAGATAAAGTTCAGGGATTTAATAGCAGTTTCACTGTCTTAGAAAATGCGGGTATCGGAAGTCGAAATCACCATTTCTCAAAAGCCAAGATAAGATCAAAATACGCTACAATTATTATGAAGACAAAAGGAGAGACCTAATCTTCGTCCATCTTAAGAACTAGTTTACTCCTTCAATGGTTATTGATCCGTCCCGTTCCGTCAGTAAAAAAATTAATCTATTCATTTTCCAATAAAACATCGTTGTCCCATGTAGATCTGGAAGAGATGTTAGCTAGAGTTTTTGTTAAAAAATGTTTTGAAGGTGATTTCATTATTTATGAACTGCGAACAACCTTTTCCGACGATTGGCTGCTACTCTATAGAGTTCATTGCGTGCAAAAAAGGCAAAAAGCAAATAGAACATTTTCTTGCGGATAACCTCTATACGGGCAGAACGTCTTGCAAAAATACTGACAAGTTTTGAATTGATAATCCAGTTATAGTTAGTATTTGATTAGTTAATTTGTCAATCGAAACATATATGTGCCTATAGAGATCATAGTTCAGATGTATCAACATTGTGAAAAGCGCCCTCTATGTCTATTAATACAAACCATAGAACAATTTTTATTATGAAGAGAATGTTTGATAGTTTGTTCAAGTGTGTCTCAAGCCATATTCACTGAGTTCCCTTTGCTTCATCCACGCCAAAACTTTATAAAAATATTATATTTTAAAACACAACAGATGGTCACCACACCTCTACTTTTCCATGTATGATGTACGAACGTCCCGCATACAACATAATGTTAACAAATGATAAATGTCTGACTTTTTTGTTTTATTTAAATGTAGATCTTTCCATGTTAAATGCAAAATTGTTCGTCATAAACAAAACAAAATGCTTTATATTGAAGACATCCGCAAAGTTGGTCTTTCCGGTCTGGCTTATGGTTGGTGGTGCAAAGTACCGCCGCGCCGCCGCCGGCCACCACCATGGCCACCGACACGGACTCCACATCATGTCATATTGAATTGAAGCAGAAATAAAAACCAAATCACAAGAAATTAATGCAATGTGAATGTCTCAAGGTCAAAAATGTTTTTGTATCTTGTGTACCTGGTGTCTGACTATAAACAGAACCGGCCGGTTCGGCGCGCACTCAGAATAAATATTGAGCCATGTGACAGCTTCTGCTCAATTATTCCATAGTTTATGGCTGCTAATGATCTGTGCTGTGCACATGCATACGGGCTGTCAATTAATTGGCTTCTCCTTCATAGACCAGGTGTCTCCATACGATACTCCTTCGTCCGGCTATGCCACCATAAAGTTGGCGTGCGCCAACCATCTTTTTCTTTTAAGTGAATTATTCGTAGGTACTCCTACATGTAGCTATGTTGAATTTAAAATGCCCGAACACGTTTTGCTCATGGACTTACATACCTACCTACATGTCTGGTCTGAATCTGTGTAAGGGTTCATAGATGCAAAGCTTCCATCCCCGTATAAGACTATTATTATGAGCCATACAAAACAGGGAGCGTTCGTAGGTGTAAACCTGAGTAGCAGCTGATACCTTATCAAAATGTGTTTTATTACGATATACGATTCGCGTTAGCCTTAGGACTTTGGAAGATTTTGTGCAAACCAAGTTTCTTGGATCATTTTCTGAGGTAGCTAACTAGAATTATTTACTGACATTAACAAACGGTTAAAAACACATTTAACCCATCAAGGAAATTATTATAAACTCCCGAAGATATATGATTGCACACTTGAAAAAAGTGGTGAAGCCGCAGATTATATTGACATTTTCTTGTGCAAGCCATACATTTTGGGCACTTCTAGTTCCATCGCCTATCGAGTGAATCATTAACTCTTTTAGTTAATTGTTGGGGAACAAACGAGTAACCTAGAAAATATTGGTCGGACCGATTCAACGGATGACTTTTGGTTTTTAAGCATTCCAAATTTGAGTTAGAGCATGTAAGTACACATGGGCGCCATGGTCAGTACGTTGAATTGTCACGACGCGCTGGAAGTCTGGATTCTATTTCCAGACACTACCACACCTAATTTTTTTTTCAGGGCTCCTGTCTTTTGCGAAGAAGTGCAAGATCTTGGGTCATGTCTTGTCGTGTATTGCCATTAAGACTCGGTAGAAAACTTCAAGTCTCCTCCACTCCAGCCAACAACACGCAAAAAGCAATTATTTTGATTTGTAAGTCACTTGGCCCTTGTTATCATCGAGATGTTGCGTCTCGAAATTATTTTATTCATTTTAATATATTCGTATTTTTTGTAGGGTTGTAACCTTCCCCCACCCCTTGGACAAATTTCTGCGGGCGCATTTGCTTCGAACTCAAATACCTTTCCCCTGTTATAACCAATCCAATTTGCAATAATTGAAATTACACTTCTGTATGGGGCAAGGGGTGCTCCTCACTTTCATCACATCCATTGGAATTTGCTTTAAGCAAGCCGGCATACGGGTTTTCAAAGTTCTTATCTTTGACGCACTGTGTCGGTCTTGTGTGATCAGCAGGAGCCATCAGAAGCACTTATTGAGCGATGCATTGTCCTAATTAAGAAATTATATCCGTTGGGATTCTGTTTGTATCATATGTTGTACAACCAGTCTGCTCTACGACTTTCTTCATTGCATCGTTGAATGATGCCTATGGGCTGGGCTCCTTATTTGAGTTCACCTTTAGAGGTGTTGTTTACTATTGATTGAAACAACTGCATGTACAACTTCATAGCACGATCTTACTGTTAAGTTGGAAAACTATCTGAGACCTAAAAGTTAAAAAAACAAAACAAAAAATAAATAAAAATCATAGCTCTGAGATTTTTGGACTTCATTTGAAAAAATTGAAAAAAAAAATTCGTATATCATTTGAAATGTCAGAAAATGGCTGCAAAAGTAAATAAACTGAAAACATTGTTTTATGGACTTTTAAAGTTATTTTTGCGAAGTTTGTAAGAACCCCAATTCCTTAAAATTTCAATGAAGGACTACTGACTTAACTACTTGAGTTTTTATGGGCTTTCGCCTGTCATCTTAGGAGAGGTATGATTTAGCAGGTCCATCCAACCGAGCGTCAGACGGACAAAAGCAAGAACAGTAGAATTTATGGAGAGTTAAAAAGGTTAATTATATACTCTGTCCAATTTGTATTTTCAGTACGGGCCTAATTGCAAAAAACACTGATGCTTGTTGCTACTTGCACTGCACTCCTCATTTTCTAGAGAAATCGCCAACTTCGTTCAACCCACGCACATCCGCTATGAATAACCTGCTCTCCAACTATTCCATCAACCCATAGTCATAGTTTCCTTGACTTGAACAAATTCGATAGCCCAATTTGAAAATGTTTGTTTCAAAATCTGAGCCGAAAATCTCCGTCTGATTTCTAGAAAAGTATGAATTTATGCAAACAAAGTTTCAAAATCGGTTTATAAATACATTAATATTTTATATACATACATAATTAAAAAATTTGACAAATTTGGCATTCCAATTTTATGTAAGTATTAAGTTATATAGATTTTAGGAAATAATTTCAAAAAAATAATCGTTCACACATTTTGAAGATATAGATTTAAAAAAAAATTAATTTTTTTTTTTTAAAAACCCAAGAAATATTTCTCCGAATATTTTTATATAAAATATTAGATATGTTAAATTTAAAGGAGCTCTTGCTAAAAAATTTTGGTTAAAATCATTAGATCCGTTAATGGGAAAGTCGAAGATCAAAAAAGCAGTTCTATGACAGGTACCCTTAATAGCATTTTTTTCCCAAAATTTTTTTCGGCCAAAATGAAGTCCATGCGCGTAATAGCACACCCAATTTTTACTTGCGACTTATAGGTACTATAAGGCAAGTTATGCTTTCGTAAAAAAAATCGAACTCGAGATTTTGATCAAAGTTGACTTTACGATGATAGCGAAGACTAAAAAAGTGGGTCTCGCAATTCTGTCTGTCTGTCTGTCGGTTCGACTACAGCCTAAATGGCTCGGCCGATTTTCTTCAAATTTGGTAGATATGGGTTTAAATTTTTTCCCCCCACACGTTTTTTTCTTTTTTTTTTTTAAGACCAAAAATAACGGTACCTGCCATACGATTTTTTTTTCGATATTTTATAAATATTTTTTTCTCTCAAAAACTCAAAACTCAAAAACTCAATATTTCAAAAACCCCATGTTCGATTATTTTCAAACTTGATAAATAACAGTTTATTAACAAAACCTACAAGATTTGAGAAAAAAATTTTGTTTTACCAAAAACTAACGGTACCTTCCATACAAATTTTAAAAAATGGTTTTCGAAAATCGTATTTTTCTAGAAAATGGTTCCGAGAATTTTGCTCATATTTTTTTTCTTTTGATAAATTTTTACGATATATAACTAAATAAAAAAAAAATTTTAAATCTAGATATTACTGACTGTACCTACCATAGAACGATTTTTTCGAATTTTGAATTTCTCATTATCGGCATAACGGATTTTGATAAAAAAAATTTATAAAGAAGCTCTTAAAAAGTTTAAAAAACATTGATTTATTTATCTGGCAAGCCCTTATTTCTTACTAAAAATATAAAGATTGAATAAAAGTTACCTTTTCGTCATTTGTGCAATTCGTTGAGGATTTTTTCTTTAATTAGCTTTCAGGATTTATGCTTTTTTAGAGCTTTTGAAAAGAAGTAATTCAAATTTTGGACAAAAGTGTTGCCATTTTGTGTTTTCCTTTTAATTTTTGTATGGAAAACAGTTCAAATAGAATTGTGGGTTATTTTTCTTGAGGACGAATAACTTCTTGTGCATACTTTTAATGAAGGAGTTCACTTCAGTAGGAATGTGGAATTCTTATTTTATAGTTCTCAATACATTGTTCAAATATTACTGTGAATTTAAATTCAAGATTTGTGGGTGTATTAATGTTTGTCTTGTGTAGATAAATATATTGATATCAAAAAGGGCTTCATGTTCTTTAAAGAACGCGGGTGCAAGGAAAAAGCAGGAAATCGTTGCCGCAAGTAACAAATTTTGCGCCCTTCCTAGAAATAAGACAGAAGCTGTTAAAAAAAAACTATCCTGTTTTTTTACCACTTGGTGGTGTGGAAAACTTATTTCGGTCAACGTGTTTTTGAATATGAAATCTTGATCAAATCTGTTGGAAACCCTTCTGATATTCGTCACAGATTTGCAGAAATTTATAATACTCAACAGGGCCACCTGCCATAATATAGTCAGAATTTAAGGCAAATATTCTATTCCTTGTTTTTAATTTGGACGGAGTATAACTGTCAATTTTTATTCAATTTTATAAAAAGAATACAACACGGTATTACATAAAATTAGAAATGGGAAAGAGTCCCCGGTCCTATAGCTTGGACAGAGTTGTCAGCCCTACCCGAAACTAAAGGCACAAGCAAGTTTGCCGAAATTAACGTATAAATAGAGTTGGGATAAAGTACCAGGTCTTAGCCATAAAAAAATCTACAAACTAAGTTGAAATAGAATCTATAGCCCTAGCCAAAATTAAAGGCACTAAAAAGGTGTGGCCCTAGTCGAAACTTCAGCGGAAAGGCAAGCAAGAAGCACAATACGAAGTAGCTTGTTTGAATTTAGAATTTGAAGAACAGGCTAGATTGTACTCTATTTTGAAGATGGTATAAGAAACTTTACATATCAAGATGAAAAAATTCTTTTAGTTACCTTCTATATGATTGCACATAAATTTGTAGGAAACCTCTTGTCAAAAAATGTTTTCAAAAGCCTCACTTTTCACTTAAAAGAAATAAACTTGAAAACATTTGGCTTCGAACAATGTTTTTTTTGACATATTTCACATTGGGTAATCTTTTAAAACTGAATTGAATTGATGAATCAAAGCTCGGCAACAATTTCGAGCCTTATACGAATTTCGTGAAAGACTTCGCTTGTTTGTTTTCTGTGACAGCGAATTTGAAAATTCTTAGTTATTTCGAGGTAATTTTGGTTTGGCAATTCTTCATGAATAGCCTCCCGCCGGAGAAAAGTTCAGAATTTTCAAGTTTATTTTAAAAAACATGGTTTAATTTGGGAAACAAATCTAGCATTACGTACGTTTTATGCTGCTCACAATCTTCCATCAGAGTGATAAATTCGAGAAACTATTCATCATTTTCGTAAAACGTTTACTCTAAATGATAATAATAACCCCTTAGATAACTTTCTTTGGAGATAGCCAAATCGCATGTATACGCCGATTAACCAGAAATAATTGACCACTTGCCAACATTCGACCCTATTGTTGATTTACTACAAAGAGTATGTGAATATTTGACTTCCATATTGCGCCATGTACGTGTACGCACCTACTATCTAATCTAGCTACTATCTTGTAGCTAAAATCGTCTTAGTGCTGGAGATAAAGACACATTCACTTTTTCTAAAAGCGAATTTACCTACATACGTATGATCGGTTCCTGGGAGGTACATTATTTTAAGATCTAGACAAATTTATGCTAGTCAACAAATTTTACCTAAATCGCTTAAAGCAATGTCGCCTTTGCATCGACTGTCAATATGCCAAAATGTTGAATTTAGGAAAAACTTACTTGTCCCACTGTTGATCAATGGAGAGACACGTCAGCTTTCCATCCTCTGCGATTTCGAGCTGCTTGCATTCGGCTAGGACAAGCGCTCCCGCATCTTCAATGGCTTGGTATTTGAACCGAACGTTCGGTCTTTACTATCGCTTCTAACCTGAGAGCTGGAATCCGAAGTCTTTTAGTTGGAAAATTGTTGTCCATTTGCTCAAAATGGCCGCGTCAATATACTAGACGTACTCGTATTTTGACTTTCTTGACTTAATCTATTTATATTGTACGCGGTTATATCAACTGCTCCATTCGCCCTCCTCACACACATGACCAGATATCCGTCGAAGATTTTTTCTTGGCAAAGAGCCCTTTACAGCTCCTTCTTTCTTCTTATAGTGCAACCCTCGACACCGTAAGACAGAACTGGTAGTTTATATATGAGTTTTGTTGAACGTGCACTTCGTTTTTGGCATGAGAAGTTCCACCCTGAATCTGGCAAAATCTAAGTCTTGTGGTATTAAAACTAAAAATTAGTTGTTTTAGATTAACAGTAGTGATGTCTAAGAACTTCGTCGCAACCAAGAAACATCTTTTATAAATGACAAATTTAACCTATATCGACCCATTAATTTAAGACCTAAAATTCTAACCAAAGTAGATTTATGTCCAAATATACATAAGATCAATGTTTCTTCAAGAATGATGAAAAAATAAAATTATGTTCCGGAAAACATGCTTTAAAGCTACTGATCCAAGTTCGACACATAAATAATATTCACCACAATTCAATTTTCAATAACTCTTCCGCACCGATCTGGCTGTATTTGAGCGATGGCCTATGTTATGTTCTTCTTGAAGGCATCGGTTGATTGTGGTTTATTCGCATAGACCTGCGACTTCATGAAACCACACAAGCGGTGTCAAATCGCATGACATTGGTGTCCGATTCACGGTACCTCTGTGAGAGATAATCTTATACCCCAAACCGTTCATGCAGAATATCAATCTTTGCGTCCGCTCTGTGGCACGTAGCATCGTCCTGCTAGAACCACATTACGTCTATCGTCTATAAATTTGACCCAAAAGAAATTATGTAGAGCTCACCAAAGCCGTTTTCGAAAAAGTACGGACCAAAATCCAAATTAACCAATAACTTTTTGAGGATTCATCGTTACCTGGAGAACCTTGTGTGTGCTGCTGTCGTCCCTTTAAAGGCAATTTTGCTTCTTAATACAGCCATTCATCCAAAAATGGGCTTCGGCGCTAAAAATGTTTTTCGGCAAAAATTGAGGTCCTCTTCCAAACGCTCCGAAGTCCAGTCAGGGAACAAACGGCGTTGTCTATGATCAGGAACATTGAGCTCCTGGGTCATCTGGATCTTGTACGGGTGTAGGCCCGAGTCTCGACGCAAAATTCCCCAAGATGAAGTCCGCGAAAGGCCGAGTTTTTTTTACACGGCAAGAAATTGACTTCCTCGGGGTCTGCTGCACGGACCTTTAACCAACTAACTGACGGATTACGGTCTTCTCAAATTTGGGCGCCAAACGTTGAAGAGTCGACTGTGAGAGGCCATCAGGTCTTCTGTAAAATGGTCATAGCGTTTGCTCTAACAAACACTCATTTTGTTGTTCAATCGTGTAACCTGTCATAGTGATTTGGCATTAGTAATTGAATAATAAACAACAAATTTGACAGATGTCATCGAAACACCATGTTCGCCAAAATCTACCCGCGCCAGTTGAAAACCCTTTTCTATGCCACGAGTACCCTCATTGACACCACTGCAAGGTTGTTTTTCATTATTAATTTCAATCTACCGATCTATTGATTCCTTCATCATCAATTCTGAATCGTCATTATATTATACATATGTATATATGTATGCACATTTCGAGACCCAACCTATGTTATTTTCATAACACTTCAAAGCAACAATGTAAGTACTCGTTGTCATCATCATTTACAACGGTTAATTATTTTCCAAACTTGCTAAATTGAGGTCAACTCATTTACCTGTCTCACGAATCACGGTCCTAAAGATCCCAAAATTAAAACTCAAATCACTTCACCTTTTTGCTTTCGTTTGATGATAATTCTCTCTCTTCCATCATCGATAGCATGTAGGGTCGGGATCGGGATCGGGAATGCCTTTTACCTCAATAAAAACCTACCTGAACTTTCATTAATATATTCTGGATTCCACTATAAGATTTTTTCGGCTTCAAGCCAAAAATAATGCCTTAAGGAGGTAAACACATTCATACTCGTACCTCAGCGTTTAAAAGGAAAAATTCTTCTTCTGCAGCGATATTCTTTACTGATGGATTTTTTGTCCTCCACGCGCAAGCCGGTCACTCTCGTGCGCAATCAGATGTCGTGAGCACTTGCTATACAGCTCTACAGGTGTATCTTGATGGATTGTTCACACCTGATCATTAAAAATATCTTTGGCATCGATTTAGCGGTTAGCCCAGGTAGGGACCTACCAAACACAGCACTGTGCACTCGCATTCGCATCATCTCGCATGCGTTCTTTGCAAAACTGTTCGTAAGTAATGTTTAGTGCGGACAAGGACGAGCAAATGGTTGTGACCCAGATTTAATTAGTATCAGAAATTCGATATTCCATTCCTTAGCAGTGGCCTGAGTAGAGTAGTGAGTTGAGAGTGGAATTAGTCGAAGGACATAATTTTTGTGGGTAAATTGGTCTCGAATTATATATTAATCGATCAGCATTGAAAGGTTACGCTCGCTCAGCAATTGCCTATCGAGCCAATTTCCTGCACGCAAACATTTACGCACGCCAGAAATTAATAAATGTAATCAAAATGATTTGAGTGACGGATAGCAGTTATTCAGTTGAAGATAATTGACTGGTAATAAAATTATGCCAATGTCAGTGTTGGGTAATTGCATAAAGGACGGAATTACTTTGTACCATCAGACTACCCATGATGCACTCGCATAATTTTAAAATGTTTCTTCTTTAAATATTAACATAAACATTGATTTTAAATTGGGTATGTTTATGTAGAATTTCTTATTTAGCAACAAAAAAGTAATTATGTATCATCAGACGTATGATTGGTAGCCAATAATGTCAGAGGCCGAAATTCACATAGTTAACGTGTAAAAAATCAAAAATATAATAAAAATAGGATTAATTGTAAAAGAACATCAGTAAAAACATAGCATAGGTAAATTAGGACACACTGTACAAGACCATGCAATTCGTCACCTCATAGAACTTGGTTTTTTTTTTATAATCTACCCGCGCTCAAGGGATTATGATTACCCTTTAAATGTTTGAACACAGCGCGGGCGTGAAGTTACGGAAGAGAAAGAAGGATAGGAAAGGTGTGTGGCACGATGTTCTGAGACTGAAGGTTGTTGTCTCAGATATTTTATCTCCAGGGATGGTGAAAACGTTTCATTTATATCATCTAAAGTCCTTATTCCCTAAGAAAAAAAATATTTGCATAGACTCCTTTGATTCTTATGAGCATATATCACACCATTTGCAAGATTTTTTAACAAGTGTCATAAGGTAGAAAGTTACTAACTTCGTAATAAAGGTGTCGAATAATTACGATTTTAAAACTGTTAAAAATATCAAAAAACGTCTGTTTAATTATTTTGTTTTTGACTGTCATTGTCTGAGGATTGTTCGGAAGCAATTCATTAAACTTAGTACTGACTTAGTACCATACTCGTTGGAAAATTTTTAAAATTAAGAAAAAGTTTGTAAACTCCTTTAAGGTTAAAAAAATAAAATGCACGACTGGTTCGCACGAACTTGCTCCTATTTAATAGACTAAGAATTTCAAAAATGAATGTTATTAGAGAAAAACTGTTCATAAGCATAAAAATTAATTTTTTAAACGACAAAAACAACTTCTTTAGTAGTTGGAGGTAAAAATAGAATGCCATGTGATTCAAGCAAATATAGGTTCATGCCAGAACTAAAAATATAAGTCTTTGTAGTGGTTTCTTAAAAAATAAGCTTTTATATACAAAATTTTTAAAACATTTTTAACAAAAAATATTGGTACGCCAATTTAAAGTTCTTATTATTGTTTGAATAAAAATTAATTTTTCAAAAAAAAATAATATTGAGCCGTTTTCGAGATATTGAATTCTCAAAAAAAAAAAAAACGATTTTTTTTTTCAAAATTCAAAGAAATATTTTTCTTAAAGTTTTGAAATGCAATGTTTTTTAAACTTTTTAGAAGCTTATCTCTAAAAAATTTCATTAAAATCCGTTATGCCGATAATGAGAAATTCAAAATTAAAAAAAATCGCTCTATGATAGGTACAATCTTGTTTTCAAAAGTTTTTTATTAAATTATAGATCTTAAAAATTAATTGAAAGAAAAAAAATTTAAGTAAAATTCTCGAAACCGTTTTCGAGAAAAATACGATTTTCGACAACCATTTTTTAACATTTGTATGGAGGGTACCGTTATTTTTAGGTAAAACAATTTTTTTTTTCTTAAATCTTATAATTTATATTAATAAACTTTTATTTATCAAGTTTTGAAAAAATCGGGCATGGGGCTTTCGAAAAATTTTTTTTTTTTTTTGAAAATTTGAAAACACAATAATATTGAAACTGCTAAGGAACCTTAACATACAAAAAATGATCATAATCGGTTTTACCGTTTTAGAGAAAATCAAAAACAAAAAAAATGGTTCCAAGGGGGGTACCAAAAATAACCATTTTTTGGAAGATTTTCAACCATTAGCTCGGTTTAACTAAAAGAAATTTTATGAATTTTTTATTAAAATATCTGTGTAAGAGTTTTTGAGAAAAACAAATATTTACAAAATTTCGAAAAAATTTCGTATGGCAGGTACCGTTATTTTTGGTCTTAAAAAATCAAATCAAAAAACGTGTGGGGGGAAAAAATTAAAACCCATATCTACCATGTGTGAAGAAAATCGGCCGTGCCGTTTAGCTGCAATCGAACGGACAGACAGACAGACAGAATTGCGAGACCCACTTTTTTGGTCTTCGCTATCATCGTAATGTCAACTTTGATCAAAATCTCGAGTTCGAATTTTTCCGAATGCATAACTTGCCTTATAGTACCTATAAGTCGCAAGTAAAAATTTGGTATTATGGACATGGGCTACATTTTGGTCAAAAAAATTTTTGGGGCAAAATGTTATTAACGGTACCTGTCATATAACCGTTTTTTTGATTTTCGACTTTCTCATTAAATCCTCTAAGGATTTTAACTCAAAATTTTCACCAGGAGTCCCCTTAAGTTTAAAATAATATTGTATCTATATGAAAATATTTGTTGGGTTTTTTTGAAAAAAAAAAAATTAAATCAATATCTTCAAAACCTATGAACGTTTATTTTTTGAAATTATTTTCTAAAATCAATATTATTAAATACTTAAAATTCGCATCCCACATTTTTTTCTTGAGAAATTTTAAAGAAATTTATTATACAAAAAATGTATTTAATAATAAAACGATTTTTTAAAGTTTGTTTGCATAAATGCATATACTTTTCTAGAAATCAGACGGCAATTTTATGCATTTGAACATTATTATCTCATTAAATCCGTGTTTTATATTTATAAAATGTATCTTAAATTCAAAAGTATGTGAAGAGCAAGTTCGTGCGATCCAGTCGTGCATTGTATTTAATTTGCTCGTACAAAATTTCTTGATAATTTTATTTGAAAGAATTAAATTGTGTTTTTTTCTGATTCATGAGCTTATTGTTTTTAAAAGTAAATAAAATAGTTTTCGGAAGAAGAAGATTTCGACATGTTTGAAGACTCAAATCCTTTTGAAGAGCTGGACGATGGAGAATTTTACTCCCGTCATAAGTTTGATAAGACAACTGTTCGGTTCTTGGTTGAAAACCTGAAAATCCAAGACCGAATTACATGTCGTGGGATTTCATTTTCACCAGCATTGCAAGTACTAGTTACACTAAACTTCTTCGGGAGAGATAAATTGTGGTTGTCACTTTGAATTCTGACAAGATAAACTATTAGGTCCGTTCTTAAGATTTAGTTTTGTTTCCTTTGTATTTTTTCCCGAACTGACATTGTTTGGACGTGTTCAGATGCACCGTTTTTAATAAAAGGCAATTAGTAATTTACTACTTAGTAAAAAGAAAACAAAAGGTTTAAAATTTTCGAAGAGTTAATAAATTACTAAAATTTTAACAAATTGCTAACTAGTAAATTGCTTAGCCCTTAATAATAGGTTGTTTAAGATTTTGCCCCAATTCATTTAAAATTCATGGTTCGATTCGTTGCATTCGGCAATCGGCATTGAAACGAAACGAGTTCGAAAAGCACGAAGCGCTAGGAAATAAAATACCCGACTGGGTCGCACGAACTTGCTCCTATGTAATCGACTAGGAATTTTAAAAACGAATGTTATTAGAGAAAACTGTTCATAAGGATAAAATTAATTTTAAAATTCGTTTAGTAGTAAGAGACAAAAACAGAATGCTATCCAAATATGAATTTATGCAAGAACAAAAATTATAAGTCTTTCTAGTGGTTTCTTTAAAAGAAGCTTTTATATACAAACTTTTTAAAAGCTTTTTAAGAAAAAATGTTGGTACGCCAATTTAAAGTTTTTTTTTATTGTTCGAATAAAAATTAAATTTACGAAAAGAAATATTGACCCCTTTCGGAGATATCGAATTTTCAAAAAAAAAAGAAAAAAAGAAATTTTTTTTTCAAAAATTCAAAAAATATTAATTTTAAAGTTTTGAAATGTAATGTGTTTTAGACTTTTTAGAAGGTTCTCTATAAAAATTTTCATTAAGATCCGTTATGTGGATAATGAGAAATTCAAAATTCGAAACAATGGTTCTATGGTAGGTACAAGCTGTAATATCTTAATTTCAAAATTTTTTTATTAAATTAAAGATCGTAAAAATTAATTGAAAGAAAAAAAAATTTATCAAAATTCTAGGTGCCGTTTTCGAGAAAAATACGATTTTTAAAAACCATTTTTTTTTAATTTTTTAGCATTTGTATGGTAGGTACCTTTATTTTTAGGTAAAATAAAAATTTTGTTCTCACATTTTTATTTAGCAAGTTTAAAAAAAATCTAGCATGGGGTTTTTCGAAATATTGAGTTTTGAAAAAAAAATTTTTAAGTTTTTTTTAAAAATCCAAAATTTTTTTTTTTTTTGAAAATTTGAGTACACTATTCTATTCACATTTTTGGAGAGCTTTGGCAAAAATCGGTTGAACCGTTCTTGAGAAAATCAAAAACAAAAAAAATGGTTCCATGGGGGGTACCCTCAGTAACCATTTTCCGGAAATTTTTTTTCAACCATTACCTAGCTTTAATTAAATGATATTTTTCTGCATTTTTATTTTTAAAATCTGTCGAACAGTTTTTGAGAAAAAAAAATGTTTATAAAATTTCGAAAAAAATTCGTATAGCAGGTACTGTTATTTTTGGTCCTAAAAAAAAAAGAAAAAAAAACGTGTGGGGGGAAAAAATTAAAAATGATATCTACCAAGTTTAAAGAAAATCGGCCCAGCCGTTTAGCCTGTAGTCGAACAGACAGACAGACAGAATTGCGAGACCCACTTTTTTAGTCTTCGCTATCATCGTAAAGTCAACTTTAATCAAAATCTCGAGTTCGATTTTTTTTACGAATGCATAACTTGCCTTATAGTACCTATAAGTCGCAAGTAAAAAGGGGATGAGCCATACATCATACACGACATAACTTCGGAAGATATCCTTGACTAGAACAGGTTCGTGGAACAATACCTCAGGATTAGAGAAATCGACACATCCGAAAAATCAATAATGATTCAAAAAATGTCTTGGTTTAAATTTGAGAAAAAAACTGCCCATGTTCATACCGGTGTCAGGAATCATTCGGAACAGAAAATTTTAGAACAGCTGATTGCTGGAAGAGGACTTCAAGGAGCTTAAGCTTAGCTGCAGTAAAGCTAAATCCGGGTTGGGGACGATTAACCGATTTTTTAAATGTCGATTTAAAAAAATCGATCTTCAAAATGTCGATTTTCAAAAAGTCGATTGATAAAAATGTCGACTGATCAAAATCTCGACTATCAAAAATTCTCGACTATCAAAAATGCCGACTCAAAAAATGTCGACGCGTAAGCAGTGAGCTATGCAACCCCCCTGCTTGGGCACACTATAGGATTTGGGGTAGGTGCGAGGTTGGGTGTATGCAAGGTTTCCTTAGCATTTAAAGAATCGATACGCTCCCCTTTTTTTTAATTTATAAAATTGAATTAATAATTGCATAAAAGTCGACATTTTCACCGACAAGTTTTCAGTCGACATTTTAATAGTCGAGATTTTAAACTGTCGACTTTTTTTTTGTCGATCAAACTTTAGTCGACATTTTAACAGTCGATGAAATTTATATTTGTCCAGTCGACATTTTTTTTTCGACATTTCGTCCCCTTCCCGCTAAATCCATGTTACCCTGCAGGACATCCCATCACGCAAGCTAAATACATACAACGATTTACTATCAATTTTCACTTCGAATCCTCCTCCTCCTGTAGCGACTATTTTCATTTTTATAAAAATTTGCCGCATTCCAAGAAAGCTTATGAAGATGATCAACAAGTCGCATTAAAATACTTATTTGTATATACATAAACGTATAATTATGAAATTGTATTGTTTTAATTCTATGAAATGAATAAAGATGTATCCAAACAAATTATGAAAAATGTAAAATTATTAACAAATTATGATGCAAATAAAACTTAAATATTAGTAAATTGTTAGTTTTTGAATTTGTTCGTTAGCAGAGGGACAAACATAAGAGAGATTATGACAAGTAGACAATAGATAATTTTCATAATTTTCTAGAATTTAAAAGTTATTGGTGCAAAAAGTAGGCAACTGTCTATTGCTTAGCTAATAATTTTATAATTCAAGAAAAATTACAATTTACTTTCGAATATTTCGCCATTTTACTCTTAGCAAAAATTCCTGCCAAAAAAAAAATTTGTTTGTTATATTGATAAGAGTACTTTAAAAAAAAGCCTAGTCAAGTAATAAAAAAAACGTTTTTGTCAATATCTCAGAACTAAAAAAAATGAGTTACCTAGTTCTTGCAATCAGGTGACGGTATCATACCATTTGCAAGATTTTTTAATAAGTGTCATTAGGTAGATAGTTACTTACTTCGTATAGCGCCAAGTGTCAAATAAGTACGGTTTTAAAACTGTTAAAAATGTCAAAAAACGCCTGTTTAATTATTATTTTTGAACGAACTGTCATTGTCTTAGGTGTATTCGGAAGCAATTCATTAAGCTTAGTACTGAATTACATAGTACCATACTCGTTGGAAAATGTTTGAAGTTAAGAAAAATTTTATAAACACCTTTAAAGTTAGCAATTTGTTGAAAAATATATTTGCGTAGTTAAAAGAATTAATCGAAGGAAACACGGAAAAAATATTAATTTAAATAAAAACTAAAAAAAAATAAAAATTAAGTTATTCATTAAAAAATAAAAGTTACTAGAGAAAAATTACATTACATTTTACACTTCTCTGTAGATAAATCTATAAAGAAGAGACACTGAAAAGCACTGGCAACTGATGCCATCGGCTTTAGGCAATACAACAGAGAGAGACACACAGAAAGAAAGAACAACAGAAGAAACACATGTCAACAGCACACGGTTGGTATTTGAACGGTCCCCCATTCAAGTACTAACCGCGCGCAATGATGCTTGATTTCGCTGATCGATGGGAAGCGATGCTTTTTTTTTTTTTTTTTTTTTAAATTCATTTTTATTTTTCTTCAATCTTAAAACTATCTTAAAGCTAGACAAAAAATTCATAAAAACTAGCCTAATTATCCAATAACTTAAAACTAACTTACTGGCCCTATGCGGGCGCTCTAAGCTAAACGATATCTTAAATGTAATGCCTTTCGGCCTAAAAAACTATTTTTAATTAAAAAAAACTATATCTATTTTTTTTTGTTTTCTCGAGAAAATTTAAAAAACTCGGATTCTCGGGAGGAAGCGATGCTTTCATCAAAGCCAAGGCCGTTGACAACTAGAGAAAAATTTCCATAAGCATTAAATTCAGTTTTAAAATGACTAAAATAACTCCTTTATTTGTTGGAACTAAAAACAGGATGCCATGTGATTTATCAAGCATATATTAGCTTATGCAAGAAAAAAATTATAAATCGTTGAAGCAGTTTTTTGTTTAAGTTAGCTGTTGATACAAAAATGTGGGTAGTTACGCCAACTTGTTACTTGTAACTTTTTATTACTGTACGAATAAAAATTAAATTCCCAAGAAAATACCGTTTTTTTGAGGTATCGAATTTTAAAAAACAAAATTTGTTTTTTTTTTCAAAATTCAAATTTTTTTTTTATTTTTGAAACGCCAAGGTTTTCAAACTTTCTTGATACTTATCCATGCAAAATTCTACAAAAATGGTTCTTTGTTAAGTACAGTCAGTTATATCTTACTTTTAATTTCTTTGTTTTTAAAATTAATTGAAAGACAAAAAATTTTATCAAACTTCTAGGCGGCGTTTTCGAGAAAAATATGATTCTCGAAACCCTTTTCTTAGACGAAATAAATTTTTTTAGTAGATCTTGTAGATTGTTGTGAAACACTTTTAACTGATTCTTAGCATACAAGGAATTATGAAATTTGGTTGTACCATTTTTTAAGAAAATCCGAATCCAAAAAAATTGTTCAATGGGGCTGCCATTAATAAGCATTTTTCGGAAATTTTGTTTCAAGTGTTTCAAAAAAATGTGGGGGAACAATTTGAAAATGATATCTACCAAATTTAAAGAAAATCTGTCGAGCCGTTTAGGCTGTAGTCGAAGATACAGAACTAGAACCATTTTTTTAATTTTTGATTTTCTCAAAACGGTTCAACTGATTTTGATCTATTTTTTATGCTAAGTCTCCCCGAAAGTAAGGAAAGTTTAATGTATTCGAATCTTTCCAAAAAAATTGTCAGATTAAAAAAAAAAATATTTTTTTTTTGAAAACTCAAAAATTGGCAAACGCCTTGTTCAATTTTTTCAAAACTGGACAGTTAAAATTGTTTTAATATAGTAGATATACAAGATTTGAGAACAAATAAAAATACAAAATGTTAAAAATTGTTTTCGAAAATCGAATTTTTTCGAAAACGGCTCCTTAAATTTTGTTAAAACTTATTTCCTTTCAATTAATCTTACGATCAATAATTTAATACAAAATTTAAATTAAGATATAACAATAGAACCATTTTTTTAATATTGAATTTCTCACTATTTAATGAATTTTTTCAGAGAGGCTTCTAAGAGGGTTAAAAAAACTTGTGTCTCAAATTAAAAAAAAAAAATATATGTATACTTTTTTAATTTTTGGAAATAAAATCAATTTTTTTTTGAAAATTAGTCATCTCGATGAAAACGAGTATGTATTTTTTTTAAATTTCATTTTTATTCGTTAAAGTTGGCGAACTAAAATTTTTTATCAAAAATTTTGTAAAATTAAAATTAAGAATCTTCTGCAACGACTTAAATGTTTGTTTTTGCATAAATTAATATTTGCTATTTGCTAGAGAAATAACATGGCATTCTGTTTTTATCTCTTAGATATAGCTAAAAGTGTTTCAAAAATGAATTTTATGGACAGTTTGGTTTGTTTCGTTCATTTTATTTAACATTATCTTAAAGGTTAAGAAACATAATGGATATTTTATAATAACGGTACCCATGCATAAAAATGTTGAATAAACCGTTTTTGAAAACCAAAATGTATCAAAAACAATTTGTCGAATTTTGATAACAAAAATTGTCAGTATAGCTTATTCTAAATTTTTCATAAAACAATTTTACATAAAAAATTATTTAAAAAATACAAATAAATTTATTTGCTTACAAAAATCACATGATATTCTTTTTTCTGGCCCAAACTACTAGAACAGTGGTTTTACCCTTTTGAAAATGAATTTCTATGTTCTGAACATTTTTTCTAATAACAGCAATACATATAAATAGAATTTTGCTTTTAAATTCTAAGTCTAAACAATACGCCCCAGTCGTACATGTTATTTTATTGATCTCGTACAACTATAAACAGCAATCGATGTATTATAAATTCAGTGATTAATTTTAACTCATTACTATGAGAAAAAGGTTAAGAAATTAGTTTTTGGGAAATATTATAAATTCCTACAACTTGTATCGAGACATCATTTTTCTTTGAATTCCATAATATAAATTAATTTTTACGAACTTTTATTTGGACAAATGTTTAAATTATGATTTAAGTAGAATATTTGTATAAAAAGACAATTTTAAACTTTTCAGGTGAAAAATCAAAGAAAAAATTCCGAATTATTAATTTAATTTTAAAATTAATTAAAATAAATATCCTTGCGATAAAAACTGTTTTGACACTCAACACTTTTAAGAAATCGAATGATTGATGGTTGCACATACACATTCGTTTTATTTGAACTCGAAAAGGATTACATCAAGTACAAGGTATTTAACTTATGCTGATTATTAAAATCGTACATCAATCAATCAGCGCAGCCTTTTTCTTCATCAAATATCCTTTGCATTTCAATAAAGAAAAACATACCCTTACTTTGGCTGCTCACTTCATTATATTCTCTTTAAAATGTTTTTCTTCGATCGTGAAAATGTCTCAATAAACCTTTCAACGCGTAAACCTTGCATTAGGTATAGTAAAATCATTGATATGTCGTCTTCTGGAAGTGTTGTGGTTTCTTCGACGAAACCAATTTAATCTTAAAGTCCAACGTTTAGGTGGTCCCTTATCTGTGGCTGCTGTAGGTTTTTTTTTTTGTTGGTTAAAGGTAAGAAAAAAATAGCCCTTACTCGGTTTGGAAGACGATAATAGTTCTGAATGAAGTTGTAAATGATAATGTGCACTTAATGCTCAACGGATATCAATAGGAAACTCTTATCCGGTTGATATTATTAACTACATTTACTTTAAAGCTATATCAACCACAAGCTGGACAATAGTTTTTGCGATAAGAGTGACGCCAATGTGGGTTATCTTCGAAGTAGGTTTACGCTTTAATTAAAAGGATACCTATGTTTAAAGATAACCCTTATAGCTTGTGATTCTTTTTATCAAAGGATAAAAAAGGTAAAGAATTGGAGACATACAAGTATAGTTAAAATTAAAATGCCATGTAAAAGATAGAAAAATCGCAACTATGTATATTGCTTTTTAAAATAAAACCAACCACGACTGTTGCCTTGCAGACTGTAACTGCAAGCAATAAAATGTAAGTTTATAAACTCATTTTTAGTCTTTCAATTAAGATTTAAATTCGGATCTAAAAATATTTACTTACATACATTATGTACCTTTTGAAGGATCGGAAACCACATGGGGCCTATTGACTTACAAGACTAACTAGTAACAGGAGTGTGGGGGAGACATATTTTTCCTGCGAGTCCGATTGGCAAAGATGTGAAACACTTTTTTTGACAAGACATATTTTGGGACGATTATTCCCTTCCCTACAAGAGGCAGTATCCACAGTTATAAGGTGTTAGCAGATGGGATGGATTGCAGACCATCGCAGTGGCAGTTCTGCGAACTAATTAATACGCTAAGTTGTAGTACTTGTGATAGGGTGGGATTAAAAACAAAAGGAAATTACATTGGGAATTCATTTCCAATGACACCCACGCAACAGGATGGAAATTCCATATTGCAAATAGACATGATGCAATTCGCATGATGTAAATCTGGTATGTGGCATGCTGAATGTTTGAATGTTTTATTGATGTGGCATGTGATGTGAAAGAAATTTTAGTTCGATGAGTTGTTTCACTATTTTTAAGTTTTTCAGGGGTGTACTACCTCTTACGAGGAATTGACAAATACTCTAAGAGCATCTCCAGTCATGAAAAATGCTGTTCATTGGCCGTTCGGAATCGGCAGAAAATTGTAGGTCCCCTCCATTCGTGGCAACACGCACTTAGGAATGGTTGGGAGTTAGAAGTCACTTAGGTCTGGTTCTCTTCGAGCTGTTGCACTACCAAATTTATTTTATTTATAAGTTTTGGAGGAAAAACCTCTGCCGTCCGACATGTGACTAATCAACTTTTTAATAAGGAAATAAAGAGAACAAAAGTCAAATTAGAGTAAAGTCGGGTAGTATGGACCACCAATCATATTTTTGTTAATAAAATGCAAAAGGTGTAAGTTTTTTTTTAAAGATATTTAAAAAAAAAACACATCAGTTACTTCTGATTGAAAAAGTAACAACAAAAAAATAAATTCACTTAATAAAAAAATAACAAAAAACAAAAAGTTAAGTAACTCTAAAACGTAACAAAAAAAAGTGGAGGGTAATATGGAGCACCTGGTCTTCAATCCATTGACGGCTATTTATCCAGTTTGGACACTGACATATGCCTTGCCAAACAATTCACATATATCCAAATCATCAATGGTCGATCATCCATTCTCATCCAAACCCGAAACTTCTTATATTGAAATGGCGTGTAAGTCCACTAAGTCCTTTCCTCCCGTGGTCCATATTACCCGCAACGTAATGTTTGGAACAAAATCAATTTTACTACAAAATGAGACTCTTTACAATAGTTTTATAAATAAAAACCTTAAAACAAATATTCACTTCTAATATTTAAAATATAAAAGGAGAACAAACTATATTTTTTACTATAGAAAAAAGGAGAAACACCTACGAAAAAAAAATAATCAATGCCTTGGATTTTCTTTTAATCCAAACAACTTCGTGACGCGCTACTCCTGACTACTCAAACTATACTGAGTTAAGTTTTAGCAAGTCACGCACAATCACAACCAATCGTGTCCTCGATTGCATTTGTGTAAGGCGAGAAAAGCTGGTGGTCCATATGAGCCGAGTGGTCCACATTACCCGACTTTACCCTATAAGACCACCCCAAATAAAGGGTGGTCCAACGAAAACGCACGATTTTAATTGTTAATAAAACAAAACGTTTTTAGAGAATTATCTTAATATTTTTTATTATAATAATGATTATGACAATTATGTGTGAAACAAAATATTGGCCAAATGCTCGCCACGGCTTCGGTGGCATACCTCTATCCGATGGTCCATATTTTCAATGACTCTGGGACATAATTGAGGTTCAATGTTGTTAATATGCCGAATTATCTCATCTTTTAGCTCTTGAATTATTGTTGGCTTATTGACGTACACTTTTTCTTTTAAATATCCCCATAGAAAGAAGTCCAACGGTGCCAAATCACATGATCGTGGCGGCCAATTAACATCACCACGATGCACAGTGCGTCGACTAGTGGACAAAAATAAAAAATAAATAAATATGCAAATACTATGTTTATGCCCTAAACATGTTTTAGAACATCTTGAACTACTTAAATTTAATTTTGTTTTGTTTTTGTTTTTTTCTTCTTCCTGGATTAGGTGGAATTGTGTGAGCAATTGCTATATGTACCTTAAGCTGTAATGTAATTGAAAGTTGCAATTTTGTGAGAATTAGCTTAGCTCGCGTAAGAAAAATATGTTGGCTGTATATATTTTTTTGTTTGAATATTAATAATGGATAATTTGACCGTAGTTATGGGTTGTTGTTTCGAATTTTTTTTGCAAATTTTAATTTTTGTGATTTTTTGAAAAATACTCTTTTTTTGAGGCTTACAAATTGCATAAAGTTAAGCTTTTAAAAAAATATTATCAAGCAAAATATTTTATGTCATTATGTTTTGTTATTATTGTGCTTTGAGAAAATGTTTACTTTTCTTGCTACTTCTTGCTAACCTTCAAAATATTTGGCTTTTTGTAGGGCAAGGTCAAACCATAAAAAATAAAAAAAAAATAAAAAAAATGGATTTCTTTTGATAAAAACACAAAAGTTGAAGGTGTTTTGTCCGGATGTCCGTTTACAACTAAGAACGATAATGGTCGAAAAAGTATGCCTTCTTTTCAAAAATCTTGAACGTAGGTGAACGAAACGAAACACGAAACAGCGATCATTTTGCGAGACGCCACGGAGTCTGGTTGAGAACTTCTTTTATTTTTCCAAATATTGTTCTTAATTTTCTGGAAAATTCATCATCTTGTAAATAAATTGTTCAAAAGTAGATTGGGTCTCATTGTTGACAAGTCTAAGTTGGGATTTGGGTCAACAAATTATGGAATCACGGCAAGAAGTTTTTTTCAGAATTCGAAAATAACTGTAGAAATAATAAGAATTGATGAAGAACTCATACATAAATTTTTAATCGCATTAAGAGTCTTAGCTTCAGGATTTTCTATCCAATTTCATTTTTTGAAATACCTTTAAGACAACTGTCTGAAGAAGCACTAGATGCAATCATAAAAAATTACGGAAAAATCACCTCTCTCATACAAGAAAATCATCCCGGATTAATACAAATGAAAACCTCTTGACAACATGACTTTTAAAGTCTGATCCTTTTATTTCGAATCAGGCCATATATCAATTTTTTTTTTTCGTAATTGTTTATTTTTCAGTTTTTCCTTTTGTTATTACTTTTTTTATGAATAACTATTTTTGTCAACAATAAAAATATTCATTCTATTTTGCAAAATCTTTTGTGCCGATATATTCCGTGGTTTTTGTGCTTTGGGAACATGTATCTATACATTCCTACTAACCTTTAAAATATTACAACTTTTGTATAACGTATACAAATCATAAATTTTTTTTTAATGTTTGGCTTCTAACTAATAATAATAAAATTGTAGGCATGGCAGTGGGTGGATTTCGGTTCAAATTAATTTTTTTATCACACACATCAATTCTGGACCCTTTTTTCACTATCGTACGAGAAGTTTAAAAAAAAAAAACAATTTTATAGAAAAAGTGGGCGTGGAAGTAGGCGTACTTCATGCTTTTTTTATTTTTAATTTCTTATCTAACCAGAATATTAATACTTGAATTCACTATCGTACGGAAGCTTACGTTTAACCAATTTTTTGTTAGCAGTGGGCTTGGCAAGGGGCGTAAAAATTCCTCAAATTGAGTAAAATCCCTTGTTTATTGCATTTACCAACCAATTTTTGTGCACCTTACTTTTGAAAAACAGATTTTTGTCCACTACCACTGTGTGGCAAGTGGCACCATCGTGTTGGAAGCACATATCGTTCAGGTCCATATCCTCAATTTCTGGCCACAAGAAGTCTATTATCATCTCGCGATAGCGAACACCTTTAAAGCACGGTAACTTCATTTTCGAAGAATTAGGGCCCGATGAAGACGCCAGCCCATAAACCGCACCAAACAGTCACTCTTTATGGATGCATCGGCTTTTCAACAATCACTCGTGGATTCTATTTGCCAAAATGCGGCAGTTCTATTCAACCAACCATTCGGCGTATTGACGACGCTTGAAATGGTCAATAGGCTTTAGCTCTTGTGTCAATTGAACCTTGTAAGCGTGTAAATTAAAATCTTTATTCAAAATTCGCATTAGTGCAGCAATGTTTCCCGCAGAAGGAACTGGGCGAGCATGCACATGCACAGGTGTTTTCACATTTCCTACAGACACGGTTTGCTGAAATTTGCGCACAATTCTACCGACCAAAAAAGTCACGAAGTGCCCGAAATGATTTGGACCACCCTTTATAAGAATGACTATATTTTTAATGCAGTTAAAGTTATTAGTCAGCCACAATTACATTTTGTCGGATAAAATAAAAAATCAAACCATGAGTCTTATTTTGGTATTAAAATAATTATTGATTTTTCTTTTTAGGGTCTCAAAGCTTAGAAATCAAGTTGCAAGAGATCATGAGACCTTGCCTTACCCTAAAACATGCTTAAGTTTGAAAAATAGAAAAAAGATATTTATATGGACGGTTTTAAATTTGATAACATGAATTTAGATATGTTACAGTGGCAGAAATTATACCTCTATTCCAATGTGAAGATTCTACGAGTAGAACTTAATTTTTTGTCCTTGCATCTATTTTGTGTGGGCTATTTGTTCAATTAATTTAACATTTAATTTAACAGGGTCACATATACAGGGTGATTGGTATAAGGTGCACCAAAAAGCTATATAACGAGTAGTTTGGGTTAAGACAAGAAAAAAATCGTATGGGAGGGGGATCTATTTCCCTCCATTAAGGCGGGAGGAGCAATTTTCTACAAAATTGACTTAAAACAGAAAAAAAAGGATTTAGAAAGTACCTACGGTTAAACTTGCAATACACATTTTTTTTCAGTTTTAAATGAATTTTGTATGAATATTAAATAGTATAAATGTTGCCTAGGAAGGGTTTATTGATAATCCTACGGATAGACACCATGTCAATGCAATTTTTGTCTTAAGAGAAGTTTCTTCAAACTTACCTACTGATATCATCAGCAAATCCAGTGCAGCATGGAAGGTAAGATTTTCTAACAATTCATCCACTACAAGACTTCACAACAAGAGTAAAAGACCGCACCCGAAGGACTCTTGTTGTGATTATTTTTTTTTACTTTTTGTCCTCCTTGTACCTCTGCATTTCTATTGCCTTAAATAAGCATAAACATTTTAGTGCATTTGATTGCATTTAACTTACGACAATCGCTTTGCCAAAAAAAGAGACAAAATTAAAGTTTTTAGGATTGCGAATTCATATTGAAGAACACGTTTTCCTGATGTTTGTAATTACTGTTCATTGTTCAAGACGACAAATACCTACAAATTTTAAGTTAGGATCAAAAATAACTTAAACTATAACTAAGTGAAGTTGCGTATAAAGGTCCAGCAATTTCATGATTTTTCATATAATTTTATTTATTCCACAATCAAATAAATTAATTTGCAGGCAAACTTGAAAGTCACGAAACTGTGACCATCAATAATTAACAATTAAACGCTTTCACGCTTAAGTTCCCGATGAATATTAAACGGAGTCTTATTACGCCCTTTTCAAATCAGCGGGTGCCTCCGTAATTGTATTTTGACACCCTGGGTGCCAACGCACCCGTCAGATGCAAAGATATGTACTTCTTCCCTTCACCTTATAAATATCATCATAATATGAAGATGACGATAAAAATAAAAATGGTTGCGCAAGAGCGACAGCAGCATAATGCTGTCAGTATATCTCTACTTGGGATATGAATTTCTTTTTTTGATTTTTTGCAGGTTCACCGTTGCTCCTGCAGTCTGGTGATGCTGTGTAAGATTTATTGGTTTAATCCACGAAGGTGTAAATTACATATATTTATGTACTTGGAAAATGTAAAACCCCTAAGGCCCAAGCTGAACATTGCCGAAGGCGACAATGACATTGAAGGAATTTTTATTATTCTATAATTTTGTTGGTTAATAATTAATTTTATATTTAGCTATCTAGGTTTTTAATTATTATTTTGAATTGAAATTTTTTTTAGCTCTAAAACTAACGGTACACCCGTAATGCGTAATCTTGTTTATCTCGAAAACGGCTCTAACGATTTTGATAAAAAAAAAATTAGGTGTAATATTTTGAACATGGACTACATTTAAGTGAAACAAAAATTTGGGGCGAAATGTTACTAACGGTACCTGTCATAGAACAGTTTTTTTTTTATTTTCGACTCTCTCATTAACGGCTCTAACGATTTTGACCAAAAATTTTCAGCAATAGCCCTCTTAAATTAAAATAATATTGTATATAAAAAAATTCAAAAAATATTGTTTGGGTTTCTTGAAAAAAAATCCAAAGTTTTTTTTGAAAACTCAATATGTATTTAAAACGTGTGAACGAAATTATTTTCTAAGATCTATACTACTAAATACTTAAAATTGGCATCCCAAATTTTGTTCTCGAAAAATTTTAAGGAAATTTGTTATATAAAAAATTAATAACAATAAAACGATTTTTAAACTTTGTTTGCATAAATTCCTACTTTTTCGGAAATCAGGCAATTCCATGCATTTGAACACTTTTATCTCGTTAAATCCATGTTTTATAGTTATAAAATGTATTTTAAATTCCAAAGCACTTTTATATAAGAGCAAGTTCGTGCGATCCAGTCGTGCAGTTTATTTTTACTTGCGATTTATAGGTATACTATAGGGCAAGTTATGCATTCGTAAAAAAATCGAACTCGAGATTTTGACCAAAGTTGACATTACGATGATGGCGAAGACGATTACAGCCTAAACCACCCGGCCGATTTTCGTTAAATTGTTAGATATCGTTTTTAAACTACCTCCCCCCCCCCCCCCCCAAACAACAAGTTTTTTTTCTTTTAAGACCAAAAATCACGGTACCTGTCATACAAATTTTTCCAATATTTTATAGATATAGCTTTATATTTTTTTTGAATATTTCGAAATTTACCAAAATGGTTATTAATGGTATCCCCTTGAAACCATCTTTTTTGTTTTTGTTTTTCTCTAAAACGGTTCAACCGATTTCGATAATTTTGTATGTTAATGCTCCCCAAAAGTTTGAATATTATTGTGTACCTACTCAAATTTTCAAAAATTATGTTTATGATTTAAAAAAAAAATTAAAACTCAATATTTCGAATTCCAAATTTTAAAATTAATATATTTTTGACTCTATCTACCATAAAACCATTTTTTTCTTTATTTTAAATTTCTCACTATCGGTATAACGGATTTTAATGAAATTTTTGATGGAGAAACTTTCAAAAACATAAAATAAAATATTTTTTTTTTGAATTTAAAAAAAAAATCTAATTTTTGGAAAATTCGATATCTCAAAAACGACTGAATATATAGTATATATATATATATATATATATATAGAATATAGTTGTTTGAAAATTAATTTTATTAGTACAATAATAAAAAGTTAAAGTTGATGTACCATTTTCTTAAGAATGTCTTGAATGTTTTTTATATAAAAGTTAATTTTTTTATGAAAGCACTACAACTGCTTATAATTTTTGTTCTTGCAACAACTAATATTTGCTTGAATCACATGGCATTCTGTTTTTAGCTCCAACTAACAAAGGAGTTGTTTTATCCATTTAAAAAATTAATTTTATGCTTATGACCAGCTTTTTCTCTAATAACATCGTTTTTTGAAATTCTTGGTCTTTTACATAGGAACAAATTCGTGCGACCCAGCCGTGCATTTTATTTTAAAAATTCGTGCTTACTTACTTATTTATCTATTTTCCTATCTATGAAGGGTTTCCGCCGCCTGAGACACGGCATCTTTGAATATTTTCCTTGCGATCACTAGCACGTTTCATCCAGTTTTCGAGGAACTTTCTGGCATCCGCCCGTTAATTTCATTAAATTGTTTTGCTCATGACATTAATCTTAATTTTTCATGCTTCTATCTAGATTCACCTCCAAATTCTTTCTTTGCGTATGGAGCTCCAACATCAGAATATGTTGAGTTTATTTAAGGTACTAGTACGGTCTAGAACGCGAAAAAACGCACGATTTTTGGGAATTTTTTTCTCAGAAACCTTATTAGGTAATAACATAATTTTTTTTAAATAATGAATACATGCGTCAGGAGTACAAAAAAATTTTTTTTTTAAATTTGAGAATTTTGGCTGAATTATAAAAGGCCCAACGTCGACTCATCAAAAAATACATTGTCCCATTGCTGACTGTTGCTTCACAACATAATAAAAGATTTTTATTTATTTTTATTATTTATTTTATATAAAATTGTAAAATGAAATAACTTAAAACTACTTAAAGTTAAATGAAATTTATGCTTAAACACTATATAAAACGTCCTTTACCGGCGGAAGATAAACGAAAACTTGTCAAATGTCAAAACTAAATGTAGAACCTATTATATTGGTCCTTTTTTTTCATATTAAGATTAATATCGTTTAATACAAACTTTCATTTTCATAATGGCCGAATGAAATTAATAATATAGTTAGCTTTTCACTCTACAAGTAACTCATAGGGAGCATTGTTGAAACAAAAACATAAAATTTTGAGAATGTATAGTATAATGTAATTTTAACGTTCAATACACAAACACTTTAAATGTATGAAAATATTATGTATAATGAATAATTCTTTATAAAAGGTTATTGAACTTTGTTATGTAAAGTATATAGCACAGCTGATTGAAAACCAGAACAATGACACCGAGGCAAAAAGTTTTCAGTCAGCAGATTTATATTCACTTCAATTTTGAATGTTAAGCAATAAAGTGATTTTATAACGTGAAAGAGAGTTTTTTATTTTCAAGTACAAAAAAGGAATTGATATATTATTAATTGGCTACGTCTTGGTCATAATAATAATTCATTTAAAATTTATTTTGACTTTAACCTGGGAGTCAAAACACTGACAGTTAATCTCAGAATTGGCTGGACTGAAACAAAAAAAAAAAAACAAAGTGGGTTATTTAAAGGAAGGTTTCTTACGAGACAATTTACGACAATTTGTTTATAAAGTCAAAACAAAAACAAAATCTCGAGCTTTTAAAAAAAAAAAAATTTTGGCAATTTTTTGGGTCGCCATTTTTTTTTTATTCATAACTTTTTTGGTCAAATTGTGGTAAATTGTCTTAGAAAACATAAAAACAATCTAGTTGCAACAAGATTTTTGAAAATCGGTTCAGTAGATCCGGAGATTAACTGTCCGCCATGGGAAAATGTTGTTTTTTGATGAGTCGACGTTGACGCCCTCTATAATTCGGCCCAAAATTCGACAAACACAATTTTTTTTGTACTCTTGACACATGTATTCATTATTTAAAAAAAGTTTAAAAGTTTCCGAGAAAAAAAATCCCAAAAATCATTGCGGTTTTGCGATTTCTAGACCGTACTAGTACCTTAATTCAGATTTAAGCAGATTTGTGAAATTAAATATTGATAACTGTGGAGAATTTAATACTTCTAAACTGAAAGTTGTCTGCTGTCGTTAAAGCGCTATATACCCCCTTTATCATTAAACATAAATGGAACTTTCATCGAAGAAACTGAAATCATTCGATTCTTGGCATGTGCGTCACTAACCAACTTTTGTAGAATGACCTCACACTAAATATTTCCAAAAATGCTAAGCGAAATGCCTGAGGCGTTGTAAAAACTTTTTTTATTCTTATGATTTGGCAACTATTTTAAAACATACATACTCCCAAAACTAAATTATTACTTCCGTATCTGGTTCAGCGTATCTAAAACATCTGGATAGAATCCAGAATACAGTTTTAAAGTTGATAGGTGAGTAAAAAAAGTTTAAAAACATTTGTTTGGTAGGAACAGTAGAGAAATGTCTCTTGTTTATCACTGTTTCATCAATACTTCTTCAATCATTGTTCTAATGAAATAGCATTTGTTCCATAAAGCAATCGCAACGCAATACCTGCTCTGCTCCGTCTGGAATGCCCATCAGTATACTCTAACTTCGGACGTACCGTTAAGTACAGAGATTCCTTCAATATCTGTACCACACGAATGTGGAATTACTAACCCTACTTCTCTTCCTAAGTCCTCGCACATTGTGTTAAGACAATCAAAAAGTATGCATAACCCCTTGAGTACACATCAATTTAAAATAAAATTACTTGGCTTGTCCTCGTTTGCTTTAAGACCAATATTTCCCTCTCATTGCGATGTTCAGATATTCAAATCCAATAAGCATCGGTATACCCATTGAAATCCTGTCCAACTTTCATAAACGTTCGCATTGTGCTCAAACATTTTAAGCGTAGTCATAAATGTTAAATATAAAAACAACAAGTTTCGTCTAATCTTCAACTGCCGTAAATGATTCTAATGTAAGATGTTGGGAATGACCGATGATTTCAATATCGTTCGCATATCCCAATAGTCGGACAGATTTGTTGAATACAGTACCCTCGGAGTTAACGCCACATGATAATGCATTTCTCTGCAGAAAATCTGTTCATACTCGTATTGGGAACAGTTTGGAGGCGACATTCCTTAGCTGGTCATTGCACAACGTATTTTTTGAGTATCACGCTTAACAGCTAAATCAGTTTTCCCACGATTCCGAGTTGGGTCATAGAAGATGAAAACTAACACATACGGCTTTGAAATCGATGACATAATGGTCACTCTCGACTTGAAATTCGTTGACCATTTCCAATACTTGCCTTATTGTATATGGTCGAATTCCCGGGCGGGAAGTCACACTTCCCTTCGGGTCATAATTAAAACCAGGAGCTAGCTTCTAAGAATTATATTGCTCAAAATCATTTTTATAGATGAAACGTTCAGAATTATAATGGTTTAAATCGATTATTGATCAATTTAAATATTTAGAGGACACAAAAAGTAGGAAATTCCATCTGCCTAAAACGCTGAAGCGATTTTCTCCAAACTCAGAATTAAAAAGCCTTCAGTCATTCCATATGAGCAGAAATTGAATTTCTTAAACTAACGGTAGCTGCAATACTACCGTTATAAAAAATCTTATATATCTCCAAAACGGCTTTAACGATTTTTCTTAAATAAAATTATGTGTACAATATATGTAGGTTTTAAATCTTTGTTTTGATAAATAAAGCGAATCCTCAGGAGTATCTTCCCGAAATCTTGACCAGCTTTTTAAGTTTGTTTTGTAAATTTCTCAATAGTCCACCATTTTCTTATTCGAAGAAATAGCGAGGCAAAAATGGTTCCTAGCTATTAAAATGCTTAAGACGTCAAAAGACTACCCAAAGGACAACTTTCTTGGAATTTTTCAAAAATCAATTTTACTGGACTATTATAGTACGGCTCTGTGCAAGAAAATCTTCAAACGCTCCGCAAATCGCTTTAGGCAATATATTTTGCTCACACGTCATAATCACCTACCTTAGTATTTATTTTTGAAATTCATAAATGCTCAGGCTCACGAACCATCAAGTCACTTTCAGCCAGCTTCTAAGAAAAAACCAAACAAACCATTCATATATCAAAATCATTTAACACGAACTAAAATTCAGACGAGACTTTGATGAAGGCACCACAAATAGCGACGAAGACGACAAGTCACGATAGCTTCCAAAATCACCTCTGAGCACGGCTGGTGGCCGAATCCAAATATCAAGCGCACTCTCTTGCCAATAACAACCCAAATCCAAACCCACTTACGAGTGATACTTCTTAACATGACTCTGGAATGAATCGAATCATCAATCATTTGGCGCATGCCCTTAAATTAGAAACCGTTTAGTAAGACCCTTGGTCGTTCAACGCATTGGAAAAAAGTATTACCAACAAAAATTCAGAGGAGTTAACTGTTTATTCAGTCCTTGGAAACATCCATAAAATTTGTATACACATCTACCCGTTCGGTGAGATAGCCTCATCAATCCGTTGAATAGCGTTGGTCTTTATAGGTGAACGCATTGTTGGGTACGTTACTCCAACCATCAGGGATCAATGATTAATTGCGTACATTAATTTAGCCAAGCAAACCCAATGAACTGCATGAGGTTTTGATTGATGCGAAAAGATCCGCCAACTAAATGGCACCGGTCCAGAGAATTCACCAGGTTTGCACCGCTTTATCCTTATTATCGCATCAGCCACTATATCTTCTCGCCATGCATCGCTGACCACCAACGTTGTTGGGCAGTTGTGATTTTAGTTTTGTGACCCGGTCCACCAGCATGTATTTGCCGAAATCTTAAAAGTTTAATTAAGTTATGTCATCGAATTGACTGATAAATTGCAATTGGAATGACCGAAAAGACAAGAAGTAGTAATTTGCATTGATTTACGAGATTGGAATTATTTATACTATTGAAGGAAACGAACATTGAAGTACTCAGCTGGAACTCGGTAAGTTATAAGATTCGTGTGATTTATAACTGTGTTCTGACAGTGAAGTTAATTACTTAATTCTTGTAGTTTTTATGAAATCAATACAATAAAAGTTCAATCCCAAGAAGGTCTAATCACTGAGCATCAGAAAATAATTGCTATTACAGGTCCTGCTATCCGAAAGCGAATGCTATAATTCAATTTTTAACATACAAAATGGAATATTAAGCAAAATAAATTTAGCAGACTTGCCGATTCACTTGAAGTTTCGCCAACACATTTTTAAAACAGTGAAAATGGATGTACGATCATATAAAGGGCTTTTTAATTGGCACGGGTAGATTTTTCCGTCCTTTGGTGGCCATGTTGTTTTGGTGACGTCTGTCAAATCTAATGTTTGTTAATGAATTACTCATTGCAAATTACCATGACAAGTAAAGGGTGGTTAAATTTAAGAGCCGATATTGAATGTGAACCACACCTAAACGTCAAGTTTTTTCCTGCATTCCATTTGACATTTCTCAATTTCAAACTAACTCAATTTGAACCATGGAAAGATACACAATCGAGCAACGGGTTAAAGTTATTTAGGCTTATTATGAAAAGGGGCGTTCAAATCAAAATGCATATCGTGCACTTCGTGATTTTTTCGGTCAATTTAATCGTCCAAATGTGCGTACAATCGGAAAAACCGTGCAAAAATTTGAGCAAACCGGGTCTGTAGGAGATGTTAAAACACCAGTGCATGCTCGTACAGAATAAAGAAATCTATATCTATATCTATACTATTATATAAAAGCGAAACCATTTTAAACCTTGATACGCACGATCTCAGAAAGTAGTCAACCGATTTATTTGAAATAAATTTTATTATTTTCTATATTGTTATAAGAGTGTTTATGGCTATAATGTTTTTTCATTAATAATTTGTCAAACTTAAATATTATTGATTTTACATTTTTTGTCCATTTTTTCTCATTAGTTGACTTATACAACCACTCATATCTTAAAACCTACACAATAATCAACAAAGATTAGCATTGCTTCATAAAGTCAATATTGTTGCGCAAATTTTAAGCCCAAAATCACATCTTAGTTAAACATACAACCTGAGAAATAAATAAAAACAAAATATAAAATCATAAACTTTTTGAATTCATTTTATCCAAGAATTAGATTTCATCACAATCGTGAGGTCGCTGCTTTGTTTCATTTCATTATCATTCCAACATTTTTAATTTTCTTTTCTTCCCGCTCCCATACTCTCTCTCATTCTCTTAATATCTGTTCCATTCAATAGTTACGTTTTTTCTCTTACCTACCTACCTACATATTCAATTTTTCTGTATTGTATAGTTTATCTAATTAATCGACACACACACACACATTTTTTTTGTTTCTCTAATTCTATCGTCACATCGCTGAGCAATGTGGGGGTGGGCTCTTTTTACTTGCGATATAAGTAGGTAATAGGTATCTACTAACTATAGAGCAAGTTCTGCATTTGGAAAAAAAATCGAACTCGGGATTTTGATCAAAGTTGACATTACGATGATAGCGAAGACGAATAAAGTGGGTCCGACGATTCCGTCTGTTTGTCTATATGCCTGTATGTCCGTATGTCTGTATGTCTGTACCTCGATCTAGAGCCTAAGCCACTGGAGCTATTTTCTTTAAACTCGGTACTTGAGGGTCTTCGGTGATTCCCTAGAGGAGAAATTGAAATTTTTTTGTTTAGCTCTAAAACTAACAGTACCATCCCATACACCCGTAATGCATAGTCTTACTTATGTCGAAAATGGCTCTAATGATTTTTATAAAAAAAAATAGGTGTGATATTATGGACACGGACTACATTTTGGTAAAAAAATGTTTGGGGGAAATGTTATTAACGGTACCTGTCATAGAACGGTTTTTTTGATTTACGAATTTCTCATCAACAGCTCTAACGATTTTAACCAAGGCTTTTATGCGTGAGCTTCTGTACACTCGAAAAAAGATAATCTAAAATTTTTTTTGAAAAAATAGTTTTTTGATTTTTATAAAACTAATATAATTTTTTTTTTTTGAAAATTCAATATCTAGAAAACGAATACACGAATAAATTTTTAAATTACGTTATAAAATGTATTTTATTGAATACAGCCTTACCCACTAGACATATGTTCTTCAATCTCGGAAGTTAAGGGACTTCAGTGATTCCCTAGAGGAGAACTTGAAATTTTTTTTAGCTCCAAAACTAACGGTACCCCCCATACACCCGTAATGCATAATCTTATTTATCTCGAAACGGTTCTAACAGTTTTGATAAAAAAAATTAGGTGTGATATCATTGACATTGGACATGGATTACATTTTGGTCAACAAAAATTTTGGGCAAAATGTTAATAACGGTACCTGTCATAGAACGGTTTTTTGATTTTTTGACTTTCTCATCAACAGCTCTAACGATTTGAACCAAAAATTTTCAGCAGGAGCCCCCTTAAGTTTAAAATAATATTGTATATAAAAATATTCGAAAAAAAAACTATTTCTAAAATTTATACTACATAATACTTAAAATTTGGCATCCCAAATTTTGTTCCCGAAAAATTTTAAGGAAATTTGTCATATGAAAAATTACTTAAATATTAAAAAGATTAATCAGACGGCAATTCCATACATTTGAACATTTTTATCTCATTAAATCTATGTTTTATATTTATAAAATGTATTTTAAATTCCAAAGTACTTTTACATAAGAGCAAGTTTGTGCGATCCAGTCGTGCATTTTATTTTTTAAGTTACTTGAATACACTCAATACCATTTCAAAAATGGACATTCAATTGACTACAGTGCCGTGCACATGAACTATTCTATAAAAGCGAAACCATTTTAAAGTTTGGGTTGAATGATTTCAGAAAGTAGTCAACCCGTTTATTTGAAATAATTTTTATTATTTTCTATATTGTTATATTTATAATATGCACAAACATGAACAAGCTCTTTTTTTTCAAGTGTGAAAGAGAATCTAATTCGATGCGGTATGTTATACATATAAACTAAAATTAATATTATTGTAGCAAATATGCTCAGTCCCATTGAGAAATGTTTTACGAGTAATATGCTAATATTAATATTCAAAAAATATTCGTGGTTACAATTTGCGAAGCAACGCGAGTACGGGTCGGCTAGTTTATAATATAGCAAGTATTAACATTTCAAATATAAATCAGTTTCTGGGTAATCGAGGAGCTTTTAATTATGTATCCCAATTTCCATACCTTAACAACAACAACATAGACATTGGTAAAATGGATAATATTTGCAATTTCTGTAAAGCTAAAAAATGGGCTAAGGAATGTAAAACCATGTGCTGTAATAATGGCAAAATAAAGCTTCCATCTATTGCCGAACCACCTGAACCTTTAAAAAGTATATTGAATGGAAATCACCCGTACTCTACAAATTTTCTAGATAATTTGAGGTCATATAATACGCTTTTCCAAATGACGTCTTTTGGAGGAAAAGAAATTAAAGAAGGCAACTTCATGCCAACTTTTAAAGTCCAAGGCCAAATATACCACCTTATTGGAAGTTTACTTCCCCAAACAAGCAATCCAAGCTTCCTTCAAATATACTTTATCTCTGAAGCAGATCAAATCTCTTTGCGGCAAAACATGGGTCCTAATCTCAAACGGCAAATCATAGAAATACTTCAAGATCTCTTAAATACTCAAAATGTATATATACCAACTTTCAAGACTACTCTCGAACATGCACCTCCAAATTTGTCAGACTTAAAGATTATAATTAAAGCAGATCATAAACCTGCAAACGAGCATAGTGGTCGTTACAATGCTCCAACAACTAACGAAATTGCTGTTTTAATGTTGGATGAAGACAAAGGTCCTAGAGACATTGTTCTGCATGGGCGTGACGGACGTTTACAGCGTGTTTCGGAGCTCCATCGTTCATATGATCCGCTGCAATACCCTTTAATGTTTATTTGCGGTGAAGACGGTTATTGTATAGGCATTCCAACAATTTTTCCTGCAACCGGTCAAATCAATTTAAATAAAACTGTTTCGTGCATGCAATTTTACTCCTATAGATTTATGGTGAGGGATAATGAAACAAATTTTCTGCTTTTATTTCGCAAGCTTTTCAGTCAGTTTGTTGTTGATATGGCCGCCAAAATGATATCAGAGAGACTTAATTTCATAAGAACACATCAGAAAACTCTAAGAGCTGAAAATTATATTCACTTAAGAGATGCTGTTAACAATGACGCTAACGTCAACCCTCGGAATTTAGGTCAACACATAATTTTACCATCTACTTTTACTGGATCGCCAAGATATTTGCACGAAAAAAATCAAGACGCAATGACATATGTGAGAAAACATGGCCGTCCAGATCTCTTCATCACGATGACCTGCAATCCAGAGTGGCAGGATATCAAAACTGAGCTTTTTTCGAGACAGAAATCTGTTGATAGACATGACATCGTTGCAAGAGTATTTCACCTAAAATATAACAAACTGATGGAATTTATTCACAAAAATCATATTTTTGGCGAGACAAAATGCTACATGTTGACCATTGAATGGCAAAAACGAGGTTTGCCACATGCCCATATACTGATTTGGCTTGCAAGTAAAATTCAGCCTGATGAGATTGATTCTATTATAAGAGCTGAGATACCTAATAAGGACGAGGATCCATTGTTATACGAAATTGTTTGCAAGCACATGATACATGGACCCTGTGGTGACCTTAATCCCCAATCTCCATGCATGGCTGATGGTAAATGTACGAAACGGTACCCACGGTCGTTGATACACAACACACAAACAGGTGATGATGGCTACCCACAATACCGTCGACGTTCCTTGGAGCAAGGTGGTGAAGTTGCTGTCATTGGTACAAAGGAAATAAATAATAGTTGGGTTGTGCCATATTCTCCTATTTTAAGTAGATGTTTTTCAGCGCATATCAATGTAGAATATTGCCACTCTGTAAAGGCTATAAAATATTTAACAAAATACATAAACAAGGGAAGTGACCAAGCTACTTTTGCAATAGAAGATCCAAAGAATCACTGAGAAAACTGTACTATGAGTTATTTAAATAGAAACATGTTTAACTGCATGTTTAAATAAGGACAAATATAATTCGTTTATAACTAAACTCGAATCTGTTTAGATTCGAAAATACTATTATTTTACATTAAAATATGTTTAAATCAAACTCATTCATGTTTAAGAATTTCATTAAGATCTGCACTTCATTTTTTATATGTAAGTATTCAAATTAGTTTTAGTTTGATTTTTAAAATGCAGGTTTAATTGTTTTACTAACTTAAAAATTGTAACATACAATGAACATGAACGAGTTTGTTTGAAATATAAACAAAGTTAAAATATTTACATGAGTAAGAGATTAAACATAAATGTTAAATTTAATCACGAACGAGTTTGAATTGAATAAAAATGAAGTAGCTACTCGTAAATACAACTTTTCTTCTTTTTGGTATCGAAAGTCATGGAGTGTGTTTATGTTCCGCGTGTGTTTGTGATCTTACTAAAGTGAGTAATTTATAAAATAATAAAGAAATATTTGATTACCATTATAATGTTACATAACTGAAGTTCTGTTTCAAGCAAAAATATAAACCATAAGATTATTCGAGGAGTGGAAGTTAATACCATTGTTCCCTGCTCTCTATTGTAAGTATAAAAAAAATATTTGTTTCAAAAACTGTTTATTTATAGTTTTATTTAAAAAAATACTGATTAATAAGTATGTTTTATAATTAACTATCATTTGACTTCTATATTCTTGCCACAGGACGACTAGAGCACGACGAAAGACGTAAAAAAAGGAGCAAATTCCAGAAGACGAATTATATGAACCAGAATTTGAAGATGTTCTCAAGATGTGACAAAGATGAGATCTTAAAGCGCTCCACAACAATTTAATGACTTTTTGGAAAAATGTAAATAGATAAAATAAAAACATAAATACATACATAATGTAGGTACTTATTAATTTGTATTTGTGTTGAGTTTTTTTTTTATTTCTGAATTTCTGAAAAATCTGAAGTAACAAAAAATTAATATGATTCTATTTGAAACAACATCAAATAAAGTTGATAAAACCAAAGATAAGCATGTTTAAATCAAATAGAAAACGTGGTAAATTTAAACCAAATCATGTTCAAATCGGGTCAAACATGGGTAAATACGTTTCTATTCAAATTAAATAGATATCGATTCCATGCCAAATCGTATGTGTTTGAGTTTGATTTAAATATGAATATGTTTGATATTTTTCTCAGTGTGAGGTAGAAAAATACTTAAATGGTCGCTACTTGAGCACTTCAGAAGCGTTCTGGCGAATATTTAAATTTCCTATTCATGACCACTATCCTGCTGTGTATCATTTAGCTGTGCACTTAGAAAACGGCCAACGAGTTACCTTCAACGATGCTAACTTTCAACAAATATCACAGAACCCACCTGCAACGACGCTAACAGAATTTTTTAAACTTTGTAGGAATGATGATTTTGCAAAAACTCTTTTATATTGCGATGTACCGTCTTACTATACCTGGAAAAACAAACAATTTTACCGTCGTAAGCAAGGAAAAGTGGTTCCAGAATATCCAGGAATAAAACGAGACGATACTCTTGGCCGAGTATACACAATTCACCCCAATTCCGGTGAATGCTTTTTTTTACGGATTCTGCTTCACAATGTTCGTGGACCAGTTTCTTTTGAAATGATCAGAACTGTTAACGGCGAAATCCAACCAACATACCAAGCTGCGTGCAAAAAGTTGGGACTTCTCGAAGATGATGAACACTGGAAATACGCTTTGGTTGATGCCTCCGCAACACAGTCACCACGACAGATTAGAGATTTGTTTGCGATCTTGCTTATGTTCTGTCAGCCAACTGAACCAAAAAGTTTGTGGGAAGAATTTAAAGAAAGTATGTGTGAAGATATTTTATATCAAGCACGTTCTGAGCAAAGAAATAACGAGCTCCTATTTTCTGATGACATTTTCAATCAAGGTTTAATTTTGATCGAAGATAAACTTTTAATGTTAAGTGATAAGCGAATTCATGAGTTTGGACTTCCAAAACCAACAAGAATTAACCAAATGGACTTACAGCATCAATATACAAGAGAAATCCAATACGACAAACAAAATCTACATCAGTACGTGCAGGAAAATTTACCAAAACTGAATTCGGAACAAAAACTTGCTTTCAGCCAAATAAAAGAAAGTGTAGATTTACATAAAGGAAAACTTTTTTTCATAGACGCGCCTGGAGGTACTGGTAAAACCTTTTTGATTAATCTTTTACTAGCGAAATATAGATCAGAAGGTAAGATAGTTCTTGCCGTAGCCTCTTCTGGGATTGCAGCAACATTGCTTAGTGGAGGCAGAACTGCTCACTCTACGTTCAAGCTGCCAATTAACATCATTGCCCATGAAGAAGCAACATGCTCTATTTCAAAAAACACTTCCATTGCAAAAGTATTCCAAAAGGCGGACCTTATCATTTGGGATGAATGTACGATGAGTAATCAAGCTCATATTGAGGCTGTGAATAGAGTCCTTAAAGATTTAAGATCATCGTCAAGACTTATGGGTGGAGTCACAATGGTTTTTTCTGGGGATTTTAGGCAAATAATGCCAGTGATTCCCAAGGGTACTCGAGCCGATATTATCAAAGCTTGCGTTAAGTCGTCTTCTATTTGGCGATATGTACAAAAACTTCAACTTAAAATCAATATGAGAGTAGAGCTTACTAACAACACTGATACTTCTGAGTTCGCGTCTCTACTTCTAAGAATTGGTGATGGAAAACATACTTTCATGGGTCCAAATACAATTGAATTAAACGAAAACTTCGGAAAAATTGTGTATAGCACAGAACAACTTATTCAGTGTGTGTATGGAGACCTGAACGCGTTAGAATCAAGACCATTTTCTTGGTTTTGCGAAAGAGCTATCGTGTCACCAAAAAACTGTTCAGTGGATGAAATAAACAGATACGTGCTTCAAAATCTTAAAACGGAGTCGCATCAATACAATGCAATTGACACTGTGGTTGATGATAATGATAGTGTGCACTACCCTCATGAGTTTTTAAATTCACTCAACCCAGCAAGCCTGCCGCCATATCAACTTAATTTAAAAATTGGTACACCAATTATTCTAATAAGAAATCTCAATCCTCCGAATCTGTGCAATGGCACACGACTCCAAATCAAAAAGCTATTAAAAAATATAATACAAGTCCAAATTCTTACCGGACCCGCAGTAGGAGAATATGCCCTGATTCCCCGGATACCAATGATACCAACAGATCTCCCTTTTCAATTTAAACGTGTGCAATTTCCCATTAAACCATGCTTTTGTATGACAATTAACAAGGCTCAGGGTCAATCGTTTAAATTTATTGGAGTCGACCTTAGGGAAAATGTCTTCTCTCATGGTCAGCTTTATGTTGCTCTTTCCAGGGTAGGCTCAAAAAGCAACCAATATATACTTCTTCCTCGCAGTAATATAACTGCAAATATTGTATATCCGGAGGCTTTAAAATAAAAAAATATTTATAATATGCACAAACATGAACAAACTCTTTTTTTTCAAGTGTGAAATCTAATTAGATACGGTACGTATATACATATATATAAACTAAAATTAATAAAATTAATATTATTGTATATTATTGTCCCATTGAGAAATTTTCTCATATGCTAATACTAATATTCAAAAAATATTCGTGGTTACAATTTGCGAAGCAACGCGAGCACGGGTCGGCTAGTATTGTATAATTCTAAGTTTTATGTTCATAAAATAAATGCTCGAGGGCCTGAGGGATCGGTTTTATTTCCGACTCTCTTTCTTTTATTCATAATTATATTTAAATTTTTATCTGCAAATTCTAGTCCTTTAAACTGTTTCGAAGGCGACAGTAATTTTAAGATTTTCATATTCGTTTTTATATCCACATTATTTTCTATTAAGTTTATTAAGTTTTGATTAAACAGGTGCATAAGGTACTTGGGAATTGAAGCAATAAATCACCGAGTAGTTCACAGTAAACAATAAAATTTTTTTCTTTTTTTATTTTCATTGAACCCACGTGCATACCACCATAAACTCAGATTGAGTCGTTCAAAATATCAGTCATTTCAGTTTTTTATATTATAAATCAATTCACACAGAAGATAGAAAAATAAACCAACTTCATACAATATGGTTTCCATTCCCAGTTTATTTCGTCTCGTTTGGACTTTCCCAATCTCAAACATGCGTTAGTCATTTTGTATTGGATATTCGTCTTTGCTTTTCAATATGTGTCTGGGTTGAAAATGGGTTGAAAACTGGTTGAAAATGGGTTGAAAACTGGTTGAAAATGGGTTGAGAGTGGGTTGAAAACTGGTTGAAAATGGGTTGAAAACTGGTTGAAAATGGGTTGAAAACTGGTTGAAAATGGGTTGAAAACTAGTTGAAAATGGGTTGAAAACTAGTTGAAAACTGGTTGAAAATGGGTTGAAAATGGGTTCAAAATGGGTTCAAAATGGGTTGAAAATGGGTTCAAAATGGGTTGAAAATGGGTTGAAAAGTGGTTGAAAACGGGTTGAAATTGGGTTGAAAACTGGTTGAAAATGGGTTGAAAATGGGTTCAAAATGGGTTGAAAATGGGTTGAAAATGGGTTAAAAATGGGTTGAAAATGGGTTGAAAACTGGTTGAAAATGGGTTGAAAGTGGGTTGAAAATGGGTTGAAAATGGGTTGAAAACTGGTTGAAAATGGGTTGAAAACTGGTTGAAAATGGGTTGAAAACTGGTTGAAAATGGGTTGAAAACTGGTTGAAAATGGGTCGAAAACTGGTTGAAAATGGGTTGAAGATGGGTTGAAAATGGGTTGAAAACTGGTTGAAAATGGGTTGAAATTGGGTTGAAAATGGGTTGAAAGTGGATTAAAACTCTCATTTTTGACTCTACTAATTTTGATAAAAAATTTTATATCGGAGCTTCTTTGATTTTGAAATAATAATGTATGCATAATATTTTTTTCTTAAATGCATATTATTAAATTCTAAGATTTGTCAATACATTTCTTTCAATTTTAAAGAAATTTTTATATAAAGAATTGATTTATTAATAAAACTTTCTTTTAAAAATTCAATATAATTAATTTAATATAATTTAATTTTTAAATAAAAACACACACGCAAGCGAAATTTTGATAAGATTCGTGATTCTATGCTCTTAAAATTACTCATTTGTGTATTTTTATTGTATTGACAATTAATTTTTTTTTGTAATACTCGTGCTAGATTCTTACTACTTACTTACTTACTTAGGTCCTCAGACCTTTTATGTCCGTGGGGGACCCCTAGTAGGGCATAGGGCGTCCACAACGCCAGCTCGCCATCGTGTTCGGTTCCTGGATATGAGTCGCAACTCCCTCCAACTCTTGCCTAGTTGGGCTGACTCCTCCTCCATGAGCTTCTCGGTCGTCCAGCTCCTCTTCCTTCTTGAGTGAGCGCATTCCACTGCATTGCATGCGCCGCAATACAGTTGTCGCCTTTTCGAAGCGTGTGTCCGATCCACTGCCACTTTCGACGTCGTATAATAGAGTCAATAGGTCCCTGACCCGTTTTCCTAAGGAGCTCTTTGTTTGATATACGATTGGGCCAGAAAATCCTAAGGATGTTTCGTAGACATCTATTAATGAACGTTTGCAGCTTTTTAGTGACACCTACTGTTACTTTCCAAGTGCTGCAACCGTAAAGTAACACGGATTCGACGTTGGATCGAAACAGCCGTAGCTTTGTTCTTAAGCTAAGAGAGTTATTCCTCCATATATTTCGAAGCATACCGAAAGCAGCCTTTGCCTTTCCGATTCGACTGCTGATGTCCTGTTCGGAACCACTCTCGGTAGAGATGATACTTCCAAGGTATTGGAAGCTCTGCACTTTCTCTACCGGTTGTTGAGAAATATTTATGAGAGAAGATGACGTGGTTCCTAGGCTGATCATCTTTGTTTTGCCGGATTTGATTTTCAGCCCTACGATTTCTGCTTCTCTCTCCACCCCTATTGTCATTTGGTGGAGATCCATGATCCTATGAGAGAGCAAGCATACGTCGGTCGTCCGCATAGTCAAGATGTTTCAGGTGAGACGTCAGAGTCCATCGAATTCCTCCGTTTCCCGTCAAGGCCGCTCGCAGGACATCGCTTATCACCAACAGAAACAATATTGGTGACAGAATGCAGCCCTTTCTGACTCCACTTTGGACTTCAAACTCTTCTGACAGCCTCCCTTCGTGCAAAACGTGACATTTGGATCCAGCATAAGTTGCCTTAATAATAGCTATTAATTTATCCGGGATACCCCTCCTGCGTAAAGCATGCCAAATAAATTCTCTATTTACGCTATCGAAAGCCTTCTTTCTCAAAGTCGATGAATAGCAGGTGGAGTGGTGACCGATATTCGACGCACTGCTCAATTATGATCCTTAAAGTATTGATATGATCAATGCATGAGGATCCAGTGCGGGAACCTGCTTGTTCGGCATCGAGTGTGGCTTCTAGAAGTTCCCTGATGCGTTCCAAGGTAAAATGATCCTTACACCTTCTCAGCTGATCCTCATCCGAACTAAGTAGCGAGCCGTCTGAGTCTTTTACGAGGTGTTGTTTGGAACTGCGAGCTCCAACCAGTTCCTTTGTAATGCTGTGGACGGTTCTACTGTCGCATCTGTTAGCAGAATCTTGTACTTGCTGGGCCAAAGCGTTGATGTGATTACGCTTATCACGTCTTACACTGCGGTGAACCTCTCTCTTTCTCATGCGGTACAGGGATTCTAGCTCTCTTTTTTCTACTCCAGTTGCAGCTGCAATACGGGCCTTAAGTTTTTGCCGGTCGCCAATCCGTATCCAGGTTTCTTAAGAAAGCCAAGCGTTATTGTTTCCCCTTGCTTGGCGGACTATTTTTTCAGCACCTGATATACGAACATTTTTCACAGCATTCCAGTGGTTTTCAATGGATTCAGGTTCCGTGCTGCTGATTGTCATCATTCCGTGTGAAAGGTGGTCTCTCAATTGTTGGCCTGTTGAGAGATCATTTAGTCTGTCGACGTTGAACCTGGGTAAGCGGGTTATGCCATTGGATCTCCGAGTTGCAGCTGTACGAAGTCTTACAGTAGCTACCATAAGGTGGTGATCTCGAGCAAGTCCCATATCGGCCATTCTTTTATTTCGAACATCCAGAAGACTGCTTCTAAAGCGCCGGCTAATCGCGAAGTGATCAATTTGATTCGAAGAAGCTTGCCTGTCCGTAGACACCCAACTTATTTTGTGGCACGTCTTGTGCTCAAACATGGTGCCGCCAATGACGAGTCCGTTAGTATTGCAGAAGTCAATGAACCGCTCACCGTTATCATTGCAATTCCCATCTCCATGGTTTCCCATCGCATGTTTGAGTCCATCGTTGTTGCTGCCAACTTTAGCATTCAAATCTCCTATAACCATTTTAATATCTCCACGCGGTGTGTTGTTGTAATCGGCTCCTAGCCGACTGTAGAAGCATTCTTTCTCCTCATCGGATGCGAGCTCCGTTGGGGCGTAACATTGTATAATGGTGACGGGACGTACTCTTGTCCGGAATCGTGCCTTTATTATTCTTTCTCCAAGAGGCTCCCATGAAATCAGACTACTGACAGCTGTTTTTGTCAGCAGCAGTCCAACCCCAGCTTCACGTGTGCTTCCTGGAGCTTTTCCGGAGTAGAGCAGTACAGTGTTACGCGATGGTGACTTAAACATGCCCGAGCCCATCCAACGTATTTCGCTAAGGCCTAAGATGTCCAGCCTGTACCGCATGAATTCCTCCTCTAGTTGGAGGAATCTGGCGTTGTGGGGACCTTCACTGCCATCATCGAGGAGTGTCCTCACATTCCAGAAACCAATCGTTGTCCTAATTCGATAGCCAAAAGTCGTCAACATATTATCATTAGTTATCCGAGGCGTTGTTTCCGTTTCGGTAGTAAGATGGTTTTCAGCTACGGAGAGTGCTAGCCTCCGTAACCGCTTTCCAATTTTAGCTAATTCGTGTGGATACACAAATCATTGCCCGGGGACCACCACGAGGAGGTAAAGGAAGCACTTCGACGTGACTAAAAGTTGCGCTGCTGGACTTTGCCAGGTTAAAGACACTCAACAGTTTCCCGATTAGGCACGCCGCAGGTGCTACATTCTTACTAGAGTGAAATAGAAGTAGATTTGGCCTTTTTTTTTAAATTGAAGTAGTTTAAAAACCGAGTTTTTTAAAATGAAGTAAATTTCAGTAGTTTAATGATGGTGCGAAGTAGGAAGTAGATTTTAAAATATTTTGAAAAAAGAAGCAGATCTACTTCAATTGAAGTAAAGTGGTACCACTGATTAAGGGTTAATAAAGAATGAGTTGGGAGAAGGAAATATAAATCGTTCTTTTTAACGATTTCACAAGGCGATCACACGATTACCGAAAATTAAGCTTCTCAGTGACATACTCGTAGTGAACGATTCTATCTTTGTGCATGATAAATTTCTGGTGAGGTGGTCGGCGCAATTATACATATAATTCTTTATCGATCAATCACGACTGGAAAAAATTATATTTATTGATTGAACGATTAACTAAAAGGATTGATTCTTTGAACCAGTCATTTATTGATTGATTCGATCCTTCAAAATGAGCGAGATGTCACCACCAGTCTGATCGTCAATTTTCAATATTATTGTTAAAAATAAACGCTTTGAATAACAGTTACCATTACATCGTTGCTTGGTGCAATACTTTCAGTATAGGTACATTTCTTTTAGAGCTTTTAAGAAGAAATAAATCAGCTTTAAGGAAAAAGAATTTGCCGCTTCATTCTCATATTTTCTTTTCTTATTTTGTTATTATGCATGGAAACAAAATTAAAATACAATTAAAGCGCTAAAAGAATGAAGGTCTAAAGTGAAATTTTTTGAAATTTGGTTTTGTTCTTACAGATGCAAGTCTTATATGGAAACTTAAATTTCTGACTCATTTGTACTCTTCTATCGCCTATAGAATCATATTTAGCCAAAGATGAAGATGTTATATGCAACCACTTTGGTAAAAAAGTTATTGGTAATAAACTTTAAATGCTTGTAGCTCAAATACTTAAAAATGTCGCTTGACATTTTCATCCTTTCAGCGCTTCAATTATATAATTGTTTCCTGTTTTTTTCGACAAAAATTATTATTTACCTTGACTTTTCATCAAGTTCGGCTCAATATTTATGTGCAATTTTAATTATATATGTAGTTCCAATTCCTTTTTTTTAAATAGTGCAGTACAGTAAACAATTACTTTTAAGATAGGCATTACTGTTAAATTTGTAGAAAGATCCGCTCAACAAATGGCATCGATGTATTCAACACGTTGAGCTTATGTTTAAGTGAAAGATGTGTTTTCACTGATGAAATATAGAGTAAAAAGTCTTGCATTTTTCTATGACATAATTTATACTTACATATATGAGATTTACACCTGATAGTAATACCCTTGAGAAAACGCACCTGTTATCTTTCTGCTTGGTGGTGTGAAAAAAGATAAATTCAATTTATTTCGGTCAACATGTTCTTGGCTATAAGATCTAAGTGAACAGCTTGTAGACCTTCTGATAATTGTCACGGATTTGCGGAAATTTATAATGCTCACCTTGGCAACCCAGTAAGAACTTGAACAGGCAGATATGTACATTGTACATAGCTTATTGAAAACAATTATTGTTAGAATTTGAGGCAATTATCCTCCTACTACTGAAATAATAAATCAGCCAAGTAGGCGACTAAGGGCCCAAAAAACCTATCTTGAATCAAAAATTCGACAAGTCCAATAATAGGGCTGATTCTTCTATTTGGCTGGTTTATTTCAGTATTATATAGAGTTTGTATTATAAAAACATTCACATAGAAACAATGCGTTTATGATTTGAATTTTAAACTTGGTTGGATATAGTTCACATTGGATTTTTGTTAAAAAATCGGTGTAAGATCAACTGAAGAATATAACAAAAATTGCATATTGACAGGGTTAACTGATGAATCCATGCGAGATGCCCAGGACGAAACGAAAATTTTTGTGCACTAAAGGTAAAAAAAAATCTATTTTTAGTTAGTTTTAAACTTAATCAGGTATTCTTACCTTTTTCTGCTGAATTATATGTCATTATTGTATTAAATAAAACTTGGTTAACGAAAGATTTTTTATCTTCTGAGATTTGTTCTTCATCCTCTTATTCATTTTTTAGAAAAGATAGATGTTCTCAGATAACTGGATTGGAAAGAGGTGGTGGTGTTCTGATTGCGGTTCGATCAAGCTTACCCTGTAGTCTTATTGAGCTCGTATCTAACTCCATTGCAAGTAACTCCAATTTTGGTATCGATCAATTAATCGTTAAAGTAACATTGAATGATAAGAGTATACTCTATGTTATAAGCAGTTATATTCCGCCTAGAAGTTCTGTAGATTTATATAGTGTGTATCTAAACTAAACAATTGCCTAGCTATATTTGATAATCTGTCTTCTTCAGAGCATGTATTGTATGCTGGTGATTTTAATGTAGGTGATATAAAATGGACTTACTTAAACTTTGAACGCGAGTTTGATTTCCTTAATCGATTTCTGTACCAAAACAACTGAATCAAAGATTAAAACTGATAGTGCTCATTTCTAGAAATGTATTAATTCAAAGTGAAAATCTACTGGATTTCCGTGCTGTATGAATTACTTAGATACATCAACAAGCGATATCTCAGTCATTTGTAATTTGTTCGCATTAGTGGAAATCGATCCATCGAAGTCGTTTCGACCTGATGGATTTTCACCATTGTTTCTAAAAAAAGCTGCTATATCTTTAGCTAAACCTTTATCCGTTTTATTTAATCTTTCACTCGATACCGGCCATTTTTTGAAGGAATGGAAAGTCTCATTCTTAACCCCTATCTTTAAAGCTGGATTAAAACAAGATATCGTAAACTACAGACCGATTTGCAAGATTTCAACTATCCCAAGGATTTTTGGAAAAATAATTTGCGAAAAAATGTTCTTTGTTGTAAGGGAACATATATCTATCTTCCAACATAGGTTTGTATCTGGAAGATCAACTGCTACGAATCTTTCCATTTTCGTCAACTACGTAGTATCAGGTTTTGAGAATAAACTTCAAACTGATATTATTTTCACGGATTTTGCGAAAGTATTCGACAGAGTTAGCCACAAGATCTTACTTCAGAAAATGGCTTTTCTAGGTATTCATTCAAATTTGCTTTCTTGGTTTGAATCTTACCTATCTGATCGGGTCCAAATTGTTAAAATTGACAGTTATTTTCTGAAATCATTCATGTACTATCTGGAGTTCCTCAGGGAAGCCACATAGGACCATTGTTATTTCTTTTATTTATTAACGATTCACCATCACCAGAGATATTTAATCACTCACAATGTCTTCTGTACGCCGATGACTTAAAGCTTTGCAGAATAAAATGCACGACTGGGTCGCACGAACTTGCTCCTATGTAATAGACTAGGAATTTTAAAAACGGATGTTATTAAAGAAAACAGTTCATAAGGATAAAATTAATTTTTTAAATTCTTTTAGTAGTAAGAAATAAAAACAGAATGCTATGCAAATATGAATTTATGCAGGAACAAAAATTATAAGTCGTTGTAGTGGTTCCCTAAAAAAATAAGCTTTAATGTACAAAATTTTTGAAACATTTTTAAGAAAAAATTTTGGTACGCCAACCTTAAGTTTTTATTATTGTACGAATAAAAGTCTAATTTCCAAAAAAATACTAAGCCGTTCTTGAGATATCAAATTTTCAAAAAAAAAAAATTACGTTTTTTTCTAAAAATTGAAAAAATGTTTTTTCTTATGTTTTTAAATGCAATGTTTTTTAAACTTTTTAGGAGCTACTTTATAAAAAATTTCGTTAAAATCCGTTATGGCGATAGTGAGTAATTCAAAATTCGAAAAAATCGTTCTATGGTAGGTACAGTCAGTAATATCTAGATTTAAAATTTTTTTTTATTAAATTATAGATCGTAAAGATTAATCAAAAGAAAAAAAAATTTAGCAAAAGTCTCTACACCGTTTTCGAGAAAAATACGATTTTCGCAAACCATTTTTTAAAATTTGTATGGAAGGTACCGTTAGTTTTAGATAAAACAAATTTTTTTTTCTCAAATCTAATATATTATGTTAAGAAAGTTTTATTTGTCAAGTTTGAAAAAAATCGAGCATGGGGTTTTCGAAATATTGAGTTTCCAAAAAAAATTATGAATTTTTTTTCTTAAATCCAAAAAAATGAAAATTTGAATATGTAACAGTATTCAAACTTTGGAGGAGCCTTGGCATAAGAAAAAGAGGCTGGGTGCGACCCACACTGATAACTTCCCGTTTGTGGTCTTTATTATTTCGGTTCCAAACATTTTAATTGAAAAAAATTTAAAAACGAAATATTCAAATATAAAAGATATGGTTTGGTTATTGATGGAAGGGTACTTACAAAATATATCCGCTCTAAAACTAGATATGTGTCAAATATAAACCATTTGTTAGAAATTGTATTATGAATAAAATTAAATAATGGCAAATTCAAAATCATTGCTCGTTCTCAAGATATTCTAGTATTTATATTTTTGTTCAAACTTTCAATTCGATACTTGTCAAAATTTAACCATATGTTAATAATTGTATTATGTCGATACCTTCCCGTAAGAATGTACTAAGCGAAACTTTTTTCGAAAATGACTTTTTGATGAGGAAATATACTATATGTTAAGGGCCACGTTTTGGCCTGGGTTTCGCCAACCTATTATGCATGAAAAGGAAACTAGAGTACAAATAAAAAAATTTATCAACTGCCATGTTTTCTCATTAAAATAATGTTGCCCCCTGAAATTTGTATTATTCGCCAAAAAAATTATGCTAAGCGACATTAATAAAGATCTCATTGTCGTGAGCAACAAAAAATTTTGTAAGATGTCACTTAGTTTAACCAAAATTGTCCCTTAGCGCCCTATGATTCAACTATAGAACTTTCTTCGTTTTTTTCGTTTCCTGAGTCGCTTAGTATACATTCTTACGGGAAGGTATCGATGTATAAAATAACATACTTTAAAAAGGCACTATCGGTGTTCATTCCCAAGAAATTCGACTTGAAATACAATTTTAACTACTTTTCACCAGAATCTTTAATAGTTTTTTTATTTAAAAAAAATTTATTAATTCAATATTTGTCAACATTTTACCAATTGTACGAAATTATACTATGTATAAAATAAACTAAATTAGAAGTCAATATCACTAGTAGATCTCGAGAAATTTGAAACGAAAAACAATTTTTACCAATTTTCAATAGAATTTTATATAGTTTTTTATTTTTTGTAAAAAAACTGTAAACTGATTTTTTTTTAAATTTTCACCAGTTGTCAAACACATTATTTTTCGTAAACAAAAATAATTTTGAGTTTCAAATTGTTTTCCGTTCTTAGAATATCTGGGTTATGAAATTTTTTTTTTTCATTTTTTTTTATGTAAAAAAATAACGGTATGTTAATTTTTTTCCAAATTCATACCAAATCTGTATGACCTTATAATGAGTACATTAAATTTTATTTGAAATCAATAGCATTATTTTTTCGTGAGATATTTGAAACTAACCAAAATTTTTCCTTTTTTTTTAAACCGTTATAGTAAAAAAACAACTCACTGAATTTTAATAAACGCCCTTTCAGCCTCTTTCGAAGTTATTATCTATTAAACAAAATTTATTTGAAGTCGATATCTTTACTCGTTCTTGAGATATCGACGACGAAAAATGGTACAAGAACGTACGGACGTACGAACGTACGAACGTACGAACGTACGAACGTACGAACACACACACACACAGATATCTCTCTAGAAATGATTGATATAGCCTCTAGGGACCTTGAAACGTCGAGAAATGTCAAAAATTCCAATTTGACAAATCGGACCGATTACAATAACTCCCTATGGGAAGTTAAAAATGATTTAAATCGGCTGTACCGTTTTCGAGAAAATCAAAAACAAAAAAAATGGACCCAGGGGGCTACCAAAAATAACGATTTTTTGTAAAATTTTTTTCAACCATTAGCTAGTTTTAACCAAATGAAATTGTTCAAATTTTTTTTTTTAAATTCTGTGGGACAGTTTTTGAGAAAAAAAAAAAATATTTATAAAATTTCGAAAAAAATCGTATGGCAGGTACCGTTATTTTTGGTCTTAAACAAACAGAAAAAACGTCCGGGGGGAGAAAATTAAAACCCATATCTACCAAATTTGAAGAAAATCGGCCAAGCCGTTCAGGCTGTAGTCGAACCGACAGACAGAATTGCGAGACCCACTTTTTTGGTCTTAGCTATCATCGTAATTTCAACTTTGATCAAAATCTTGAGTTCGATTTTTTTTACGAATGCATAACTTGCCTTATAGTACCTATAAGTCGCAAGTAAAAATTACGAGTAACTGAATTCAGGATTGTTTACTTCTTCAAGACGATCTTTTAAGGCTTTCGCGTTGGTGTGGGTTGAATTATTTGCACTTAAATGTTGCTAAATGTCAAGTTCTTACCTGTTTACGAAAACATAACCTTATTTTTCACACCTATAGGTTATCTAATTTTCCTTTAGAAAGAGTGTCAAAAAAGAAAGATCTAGGCGTTATCCTTGATCAAAAGTTAACTTTCAATCCTCATATGGATCTAATTATCAACAAAGCTAACTCAATGTTAGGCTTTGTTAAAAGAAATACCCGTGAGTTTTCTTACATCTTTACACTAAAAACCCTGTACTTTTTATTAGTAAGGTCTATTCTGGAGTACTGTTCCGTAATCTAGAACCCTTTTTATATAACAGCCGCTGAAAGAATTGAGAGGGTGCAAAAAAACTTCACAAGGTATGTTACCTTTAAACTTAACTGGGAATGGTACGGTGGTTTTCCCTGTTACAAAGCTAGGTGTTTGTTGATTGGTATTAACACTCTTTCACTCCACCGGAAATATTTGTTTATTATGTTTATTCGTGACATACTTTTTTTTCGAATAAAGTGTTCATTTTTATTAGAAAGATGGGGCTTCCATATCCCACTAAGAAACACTCGGGGTAACATCTTGTTCCATGTAAATGTTCATCGAACTAATTATGGTTCCAATGAACCGATCTCACGTTGCATAAAGGAAGCAAACTCCGTGTGTTCGTATATTGATATATTGTATTCTTCAAGGGAAACCTTTAAGATTAATTTGTCATCAATTTTAGCTAATAATTTTTAATATCAACTATCTATTTATTTTCCATGTCCCCTGTGCAGGGACGGGTTAGAATATTCCTGCAGCGCCTCACCGCTTGTCGTAAAAGGCGACTAAAGGAGTAAATACATCTAGGCCACAAACAGCAAGGTGAACCTAGCGACACGTAACACCTATAAACTTTCCCAAAAGTGTGCATGCCAGTCCCTGGGTTGGCACGACTGGAGATCACCGGTGCCGTAAAAGAGAGATCAAATACAAAACTGGAGCATGCACACGTCGATACTTACAACGGATTTTGTGAATTAAAGCATTATGGAAGTACTCGTCCGAAATGACACTACCCCGCCAGGCACTACCATTGTTACACATGGTACTGATCCTGGACCGAGCAGCAATGCTCGGGTCAGAGCTAGACGGATTCCGGGGGCTAGCAAAGTAATGCCGCAGATTATACAAAATCTGAGAGTTGCGAGTTGGAACGTTGGCAGTATGACAGGTCGAAGCTTCGAGCTGGAAGAGATGATGAAAAGAAGGCGAGTGGACATCTTATGTGTTCAAGAAACAAAATGGCGAAACACGGGAAACAGGGCCCGTTTCTTGGATACGAGGACAAAAAACTATAAGATGTTCTACTATGGAACTGAAAAGGGTAAAAACGGAATCGGAATCATCCTTGCAAAACATCTATTAGGCAGCGTATTGACCATTTCGAAATCCAGCGACCGTTTGATGTCCCTTAAATTGGTGATTAAAGGAAAGTTGTGGAATATTGTCACTGCATATGCTCCCCAAATTGGATGTGAGCAGGTGGAAAAAGATGCATTTTGGCTAGACTTTCACAATCTACTTAAGGACATCCCAAAGGAAGAGTTTTTGTTCGTAGGCGGAGATTTGAACAGACATGTCGGCAAGACAAACGAAGACTATGAAGATTGCCATGGAGGCCTCGGATACGGCACCAGGAACCCTCCTGGTGAAGACATCCTGAGCATGTGCAAAACATACGGTCTTATCGTACTAAATACCATGTTCGTCAAACAAAGCCGACACCTGGTCACTTACAGCAGTGGTGGAAATGAAACCCAGATTGATTACCATTTGGTATCTAGTTTCATGAAACCCCGGGTAAAAGATTGCAAAGTGATACTAGGAGAAGCGATCGCCCACCAACACCGTCTCCTACTGACAGAATTTTTTATGGAGACAGTGAACGACAACAAACATACAAAAACTTTTGGGAAGATCAAATGGTATAATCTGGATAAGGAAAAAGGCGAAGCTTTCATTTCGAATATGCAAAACGTTCTGTATAACAACACCGATATAGTTCGAAATGAAGAGAGTACAGCACAAAGTATGTGGGATCTCCTACAGAGAACTTGCAAAGAAAAAGCCAAAACACTGTTAGGGGTTTCAAAAGGACACAACCAACAAGGCAAAGAAACATGGTGGTGGAATGATGAAGCTAAATCAGTTATAAGTAAAAAGAAAATGGCTTTCAAGGCTTGGTCGAAGTGCCCCTCTAATGATACAGAGCAAAAGTCACGCCTCGAAGTAGAATATAGAAACTGCAAGAAAGAAGCGAAGAAGAAGTGCGCCCAAATTCAAGCAAAGAATACAGAAAACCTGTATCGGGAGCTGGATGAAATTTCTACCCCGACAGCTGGTGCTATTCAAGAGCTACGGCAAAACACGAATAAGGGCGCAACTATCTTCAAAATAGCCGCTCAAAGAAGAAAAAATGCCCAGGAGATTTGTTCGCCAAAGTTCATTAACAATGCTCAAGGCCAACTTCTTGTGGAAGACAACGAAATTCTTCACAGGTGGCGACAGTATTGTGACGGACTTCTAAACGAACAATTTCCAAGGCTGTACTTTCCAATGGCTTCACCTAACTTAAGCGAACCCAAGCAACAATTTTTAGCCCTGGCTCCAGAAAAACCGAGGTTACAAAAAAGCTCAAGATAACTCTGGTCATAGTGGGGCTAGAAATGAGATACTTTATTACTCTAGTATGATATACGGTAGAAACAAACCAAAAAATTATCTTCAGGCTGATTTCGGTAAAATTTTCTCTCTTGCACAACTTTTTGGTCATATATTGGTTTGAAAAATTCTATTTTTAAACTGGTGATAATATTTGGATATTTTTTAACTCTTTCAAAACCAATTTGTCATTTTTCTGGTTCTAAAATAACTATTTTTAAATCTAGGTTAAATTTGAACGGTTCCGGAACGGTTTTGGAACGGCTTTTTAGCCAAATTGTAAACCCTTGGTTTGGAAAACTTGAGCTCAAAGCCGGTTAATAAGCCGCTTCCAAACCACAAATTGTTGATTGGGAAGTATCCGACGTCACAGTCGAAGAAGTTAGTGAGGCGGTAAAATACTCCAAAAAGGGAAAAGCTGTTGGCCCAGACGAAATACCCTCAGAGTTTTGGAAAAAGATGGGAGACATCGGGTTTAGATGGCTCATGATTCTTGTCTCCAAACTTATACGAGGTGATCGCATGCCTAATCAATGGAGGGAAAGTTACCTTCTTCCAATTTATAAAGGAAAGGGTAATACTCGAAGCTGTGATAATTACCGTTCGATTAAGCTGATGTCACACACCATGAAGATCGTTGAGCGAGTCTTGGGTAGCCGACTGCGAAAAATAATTATGCTATCTGATGACCAGTGCGGGTTTGTCGGGGGTAAGTCAACCACGGATGCAATCCAGAGTATAAGAATAATTATGGAAAAACATCGGGATTCTTTGGAGGATTTGCATGTCGTATTGGTTGATTTTGAAAAAGCATTCGATCGGCAACCACGAGACTAATATGGGTGGCCCTCAGGCAACGAGGAGTTCCAGAAACCTATGTGCGGATAATTGAAGCACTGAAAGGATGAAGGTGTTAAGCGACATTTTTAAACATTTGAGTTACAAGCATTTAAAGTTTATTTACTATAACTTTTTCTACAAAAGTGGTTGCATATAACACCTTAATCTTTGGCTAAATATGAATCTATAGGCGATAGAAGAGTACAGATGAGTCAGAAATTTAAGTTTCCATATAAAACTTTCATCTGTAAGAAAAAAGCCAAATTTCAAAAAAATTCATTTAAGACCTTCATCCTTTCAACGCTTCAATTATGGACATGTATGATGGAGCAGTTACTAAAGTAAGATGCGCAGCTGGAGTCACCGAAGAATTCGAAATCACAGTAGGTGTACACCAGGGAAGTGTCTTGAGTCCCCTGCTCTTTATTACAGTTCTTGATTACCTGCTTGAAGGCAAAGTGACGGATCCAAAAGTGCATCAGTTATTCTTTGCTGACGATGGAGCCATCATAAGTGAAGACCCGATATCCCTACAACGAGCACTTGACGTATGGGTGGATGTTCTAGAAGGAAGTGGGTACCGCATAAGCGCGAAAAAGACAGAATACCTATGCTGCCCATTTTCTGATCCACACAGGCCTATTCCAGACATTTATTTGAATGGAGTAGTGCTTCCCAAGTGTGAAAAGTTTAAATATCTGGGGTCTATGATAAATAACGAAGCTACTTGTGATGACGATATCAATCATCGCGTAAGCGTAGGGTGGATGAAGTGGCGGGAAAATTCTGCTATCTTCTGTGACCGAAAAATGCCCCCTAAGCTGAAAGGAAAGCTCTACACTTCAGTTGTGCGTCCAGCACTCACATACGGTTCACAATGTTGGACAATGTACAAAAAGTATGAGAGGAAGCTAACGGCAGCTGAGATGAAGATGCTTCGTATGACAGCAGGAGTTACAAAGCTTGATCGAATTAGAAGTACGAAGATCCGAGGAAGCCTTCATGTTAAGAATACCATTTCCCAAAAAATTGAACACGACCGACTCAGTTGGTATTGCCATGTTCAAAGGAGAGATCCTGAGAACCCCGTCAAAAAGGCAATATCATACAACGTTCCAATTCGGAATAAAAAGAAAGGTAGGCCTAAACACTCCTGGTACAAACAAATGCAAAAACACCAGCATTCAGTTGGCCTCAGAAATGGAACAATACAAAACCGGGAGGCTTGCCGCCGATTTCTGAGGTCAACCCGGCGAACCCCACAGGCGGATCACTAGTGTGAAGCAGATACGTGGGAGAGTTATGATCCCCTCGACATCGAGATCATAACAGCGCCGAAACAAAGGAAGAAGAAGAAGATTAAAAAAAATATGTTATAATTATACATAATATTAGAATATTGTTATCATATAGTCTATAGGAGTTATTCAGTTTGATCAAGTAAATAAATAAATATCCTTTATCTAATAGTCTACCACAGGCAATTACTCGTAATAAATGCCGACGTGCTATGAGCGAACACAACAGTTCCAAAAATCAAGGCCATCAGAATTCTTGTACAGCTTGACTGCGACAAGACTCAGCGATGTTGCAATGACTGGAAATCCAAAATGAACTTTTAGCAATTGGAAAATATTATTTTTAGGGGGCATTTTTCTGGGAATCGATCGCCAGAACTTCGATGTGACAGTCCAATGCACTTACAACTACTATAAAAGTTATATATTTAAACCTTTAGAATGATTTTACAACTTCTTTCATTTAGCTCACTTTGCATAAATTTGCCAACTTTAACATCCTTTTCTGGCAATCAGTTCTACTGACAGCTTCCGCTTACGTCAAAGGACTGCATATAAAACAACGGTATTAAAGTCCCTAGACGGGTATATATGCAAATCAATATGATACCTACCATGTTCGCGAAAAAAAAACGACAACAAAAAATAGAAAGTCTTGGGTCCTGCTGCAGGAATATAAGCTTCACATCAATGAAGCAGGTGTAACAATTCATTGCGCTGAGTGGCCACTGACTGAATGCCACCGTTGCGTCGCGTCGTCACGAGAATCAACTGATGCGTAATACACGACTGCCAGGCCAGTCAACCAGTACCAGTCCCGATATACAGCAATGTCCTATATTCGCTCTTTTATTCAAATCATTTTGCATTGCGTATCAAAACTTTGTAGGTACTGCGTCCTTTGGGTATGTTGGAGGTTTAGTGTTGCAACAAAAGACCAGTTTTGCGTTGCCCCGTATGTAATGAGTCAGCGAGAGAAAGGCACACGCCAGGCGGCATCAACACCGCCATTTCCCCACTTAATTACTAATAACGAAACGAGTCCTACCTACAAAAACAAACACAGCGCGCGTCAGTCCTTAGCGGCAGCAGAAGCGGTGACGGTGGCGGCACTGTCCTTTGCAACACGGGGGAACAGCGATTCCAATGATGCATTATTATTGGATGTCGTGCCTCGTGCTTGCGTGCGGTTTCTTCGAACTGCTATGTGATACCCCCCGCACACTTGATTATTGCCGACATTCTCCGATCCAAACAGGAATCCGCTGAACCAAAAACCACGATCTTCCTCCTTCTCTCAGAAGCTCCAACCACTTCTTGCCACTTGCATCAAAAATTATTATTACAAAGTCCGGGAAAAAATTCCAACGCATAAAGAGCTTGTTGACTGTTGAGGTCGGCTTACATTTCTTTTGTCATTAATAGATTCCTGGTCACATTTATTCCTCTCTTGCAACTTGCGACATGCGGCAATATTTTTTTTCTGCCATGAGAAAACGTTCTTAAACGAATCGAACATATTGCCAATAATTACGGAATCGATTAAGTGAAGATTGCTTTTAAGTGTAACAGCAACAGGTCCTCTCTTGAAAAGATACCCTGCTTCGCTCTCGCTTAATTGCTTAATCGAGAAGTGGTGAAGCACTGGGCAGGCCTTATCATGTGGCACTGGTAAATATCGAGTAATTAGCTGCACTTAATGGTTGCATTAACAACAACTCTGTTGAGGTTAAACTTCGTGTCAGGCACCTTCTTGTTTGGCTTAAATGTTTTCGGTTGTTGTAGGAGATCTCGCCTTATCGAAGATACATCGGTGTGTTACTTAAAGCAACATAAATGGAAACTAATTTGAGGCGATAGCAAAAGGGTTAAAATTTAAATCGAAAGTAATCAGTTTTTGGTCTCACGCAATTTGCTTCACTCGACATAGTTAGTATGTTGAAGGTTGGAGGTGTTTTTGCGGCCGCAAAATGGAAAATATTTCATGTAAAAAAGAGAAATTACAATTTTATTTTTAATTGGTTATTATTTGAAGGATTTAGTCTAATACCAAATGAAGACAGTCTATTGTAAGAACTTAAGAAAGTATTTTTTCAAATACAAAGAGTAGGAATTGGGTTTAAGTGAAGAAATACTTTATTTATTATGGAAGATTTTGACGAATCGAATTCTACCGATCTGGTTTTGGAGCACTTTTTCGTCGATTTTGGATTTTGATCTCAACATTTATAATGCACTGGATATTAGAGCTCTGTAAATCATTCATTTAAAATGATCGAATCGTTCAACAATCGATTAACAAAATGATTCAATCATTTCAATCAATCGATCATTTTCATTTCACTCAAATGATTCAATACTGATCCGATTCGATTTTCATTTAGATTTCGATGAACTTTAATCTCCGAATTTCAACCAATTCCAGTTCAATAATGTACCGAATTTTAACGAATACAATATGATCTAAATTTAAAAATATTAAAGAGACCGACCATTTTCTCCGAAGAAAAAAATTTACAATTTACAGCCACGGTAAAGTAGTTTAAAAAAAAAGACAATTGTATGAACAACAGACATTTTTAAGGATGTCTAAATTTAAATAATTTTCAATTTGTGTTTCTAGGATGGCAGATTTTGGTAAAAAGCGGAGTGCAGTATGGATGCAGTTTGCTCAAATTTCTACTGGAAGAGCAAAGTGCAGCTGCTTCCAAAAAATATTTGGGTTTAGCGGAAGAGCAACATGTAACCTTCAATGACACTTGGGTCTCAACTTCTTGGAGTGAATATTCAACGAGCTAAGGTCCACCATTTCAGGTACATAAGACTGAGGAAACAAGTTTTCTATGGTGTTATTATGAAGTTTTTCAGAAAAATAGAAGATCAAGTCAATTATATTGTAAATAACCATTTATAAAATATTTAAAAATCTTTTGTTGCAGAACCAGGGCCCTATTTCATAAAAACTGAGAGCTGACAATTCTAAAAATTTGTCGCACTTGTCTGGCATGTATGAAAACTTTGTCATTGTCAGATTTTGACATATTTGTTGTGAAAATGATCAGAAAAATGAGATATAAATATTATCCTTAGTCATATCCGCAAAAGCATGCAGCAAGGGGAGACATCTAAACAAGATTTGTCAGATTTTTTTAATATTGTAAAACGTAATATTTGAGCAAATGCATCCAAAAACAAAATTAGTCTAAGCAAAAGGAGGAATTTCGTTCACATGACGCAGATTGGTCTCATCTCATTGGTGAAACAATGAGTACACTGAGAAAAATATCAAACATATTCATATTTAAATCAAACTCAAACACATACGATTTGGCATGGAATCGATATCTATTTAATTTAAATAGAAACGTATTAACCCATGTTTGACCCGATTTGAACATGATTTGGTTTAAATTTACCTCGTTTTCTATTTGATTTAAACATGCTTATCTTTGTTTTTATTAACTTTGTTTGATGTTGTTTCAAATAGAATCATATTAATTTTTTTGACTTCAGATTTTTCAGAAATTAAAAAAATTACTCAACACAAATAAAAATTATATAATAAGTACCTAAATACATATGTATTTATATTTTTATTTTAAGTAACATTTTGTGATTACATTTTTCCAAAAAGTATTTAAATTGTTGTGGAGTGCTTTGAGATCTCATCTTTGTCACATCTTGAGAACATCTTCGTCAAATTCTGGTTTATATAATATGTAATTTGTCTTCTGGAATTTGCTTCTTGTTTTGCTTCTTTCGTCATCTTCTGGTCGTCCTTTGGAAAGAATATAGAAGTCAAATGATAATTTACTATAATACATACTTATTAATCAATATTTAAGAAAAAAACTTTACAAATAATCAGTTTTTGAAACAAATATTTTTTTTACACTTACATTCAATAGAGAACAGGGAACAATGATATTAACTTCCACTCCTCGAGTAATCTTAACCTTTATGTTCTTGCGTGAAACAGGTATCTAACATTTTATTGGTATATATCAAATATTTCACGATTTTTTTTTATAAATTACTCACTTTAGTAAGATCACAAACACTCGCGGAACATAAACACACTCCATGACTTTCGATGCCAAAAATAAGAAAAGTTATGTATTTAGCTACCTCATTTTAATTCAATTCAAACTTGTTCGGGCTTAAATTTAACATTTATGTTAAATCTCTTACTCTTGTAAATATTTTAACTCCGTTTATATCTAAATTAAACTCGTTCATGTTCATTTTATGTTAAAATTTTCAAGTAAGTAAAATAAATTAAACATGCATTTTAAAAATCAAACTCAAACTAATTTGAATACATACAAAAAATGAAGTGCAGATCTCAATGAAATTTTTAAACATGAATGAGTTTGATTTAAACATATTTTACCGAAAAATAATAGTATTTTCGAATCTAAACAGATTTGAGTTTAGTTATAAACGAATTCTGTTTGTCCTTATTTAAACATATAATTAAACATGTTTCTATTTAAATAACTCATAGTACAGTTTTCTCAGTGTAATAATCTTAAAATCAGTCTTCCAAAGTTACAACGATATTTTGTTACAGAAATGCAGTAAGACCATGAGCGTGAAATAAAAGTTAAATAAAATGCACGACTGGGTCGCAAGAACTTGCTCCTATGTAATAGACAAGGTATTTTTAAATAGAATGATATTAGAGAAAACTGTTCATAAGGATAAAATTATTTATTTACATACTCTTAGTAGTAAAAGATAAGAACAGAATGCTATGCAAATATGAATTTATGAGAAAACAAAAACTATAAGTCCAAGTCGTTGTAGTGGTTTCTTTATAGCTTTTTTATATAAAATTTTTAAAACATTTTTAAGAAAAAAAAAATTGGTATGCCAACCTTAAGTTTTTATTATTGTACGAATGAAAATTAAATTTCCGAAAAAAATATTAAGTCGTTTTTGAAGTACCGAATTTGTTTGTTTTTAAAACTTTTTAGAAGGATATCTATGAAAAATTTCATTAAGATCCGTTATGTCGGTAATAAAAAATTCAAAATTAGAAAATATGTTTCTATTTATTTATTTATTTCATCTATCGAAACTTAATTATCACAATTTGATTATTATACAAATACATAGTGGAAATTAAATACAATGATAAAAAAAACAATATAAATTAAGTTTTATAATTTAAAACACAAAATAAAATAAATATTCTTTATAACACATTCCTTAAAGTGTTTTTAAATCTGTCTCTACTGACATACAAGTCCACTACATCGCAGACCGAGTTAAAGCATTGACAAGAATTAGTTACTGGATCATTTTTCCCATAGTTTGTAAAGTGACGCGGTAGACTAAATAGTTGGCGTTCTCTTAAGTGTCTTGAGGGAGCGTATATAGGATATAGTGCTAGCAAATATAAACAGCCTATATGATTTACCCCAATATCTCTAGCGAGCATAATAAGAAAATATTTTCTACGTGATTGAAGAGTACTTAAGTCGATTAAACAACATCTTTCCTGATATGATGGTAAAATATTATTATTCCAGTTAAACTTCCTAAGAGCATACCTAGTAAATTTTTTTTGTATCTGCTCAATTCGAGCTATACTATTTTGATACATTGGGCACCAGATAACACAAGCATATTCTAACACTGATCTTACCAAAGATATGTATAAAGATTTTAAAGTGAAAGGATCCCGAAAATCATTGGAATTTCTCTTTATAAAACCTAGTAACCCATTACTTTTACAGATCATGTAATTATAGTGATTATGAAATTTTAGCTTGGTATCGAAAATAACACCTAAATCTCTCTGTTCTTCGACTCTTTGAAGTGGTATACTACTTATATCATAAGAGTAAGCTATTGGATACAAAGATCTAGTAAAGCTCATGATTTTGCATTTCGAAATGTTTAAGCTAAGACAATTAATATGACACCAATCTGCAACTTTTTCTAAGTCAGATTGAAGTTTTAGACAATCCGCAGTAGATTTGATTGATAAAAATAGTTTCATATCATCTGCAAAGAGAAGACATTTAGCATTTCTAATTAACAGAGGAAGATCATTTATAAATAGAAGAAAAAGCAGCGGTCCTATATGACTTCCTTGTGGAATACCTGAATGATTGAGATCTTGCTTAGATAATTGAGAGCCAATATTGACATATTGATAACGACCTAGATAGTTTTGTATCCATTTAAGAAAGTTAGAATGAAATCCTAGTAATTCAAGTTTTTTTAGTAGAATATTATGATGAACTTTATCGAAAGCTTTTGCGAAGTCACGTTCCATACTATTTATACAAAAATTTGAAAAAAACCGCAAGATTTGTTACTGTGGACCGACCCGTTACAAATCCATGTTGTTGTTCATTAATACCTTGCTTGACATAGTTATAAATACGCTTTTTTACAACAGCTTCAAAAATTTTAGGAATCAACTGGAGTTTCGAGATTGGCCTATAATTTGTAATGCCTTGTTTTGAACCTGACTTATGAATTGGAATTATAAAAGAGAATTTCCAGATTTCTAGAAAATCACCACAGGAAAGAGATTTGTTAAATATCAAAATTAATGGATGGGCTAACGAATTTTTGCACATCTTTAAAAAAATTGGAGCAATGTTATCAGGAGCAATTTTGGGATTTACCTCCAGAGCTTCGAGTTACAATTCTACCTCTTGTTGAGTCAACATTAAATTACCAATATCGCATATTGGTTAAATATTGAAATTAATTGAAGAAAAATCTGCAGGTATTAAAACAAAGTTAGATTGGAAGTGAGTTGCAAACATATCGCAAATTTCACTTTCGTTACTAGTTTGAATTCCATCTAGAAATATTTTCATCGGAAGACCAACTGAATTTCGTTTTGAATTTATATATGACCAAAATGCTTTCGAATCTTTTTTAACATTAGATTCAACTATCCATAAATATTGTTGGAAGAGAAAAAGATTCAATGATTCGTAATCGCGTCTACATTTCTTATACTCTTCAGAATATGATGGGTTAAACTTACTTTTCTTACGCAACATATTTTTTATGGTATATATGACGTCGCCAAAAACACTACTATGTGCTTAGGTTTCCTTCGGCCATGCAAGAAATTTTTCACCCCTTCTGATCTGGCTGCAATCTATAAAGCGTATATTCGTCCAAGGCTCGAGTATAATTGCCCTATTTGGGCAGGTGCTCTAACCCACTTGAGTCTCTTGGATAGAATCCAAAAAAGAGCTTTAAAACTGATAGGTGATAGAAATATAACGGAAATATTTGAGTCTCTCGAGCACCGCCGAAATGTTTCATTTCTATCATTATTTTACCGCTATTTCCATAAACAATGCTCTAGTGAAATATCCAGTTGCATTACTCCCCTCAAACAGTTCAACCGTAATACCCGTACTTCTAGTAATGCTCATCAATTTCGGACCTATTGTCAAATACAGAGAATTTTTCTTTAGCTGCACTACACGAATGTAGAATGCTTTACCCGGCTCAATATTCGTATTCGTATTCGTAATGAGAGGGCCATTACGATAGGTACTCAAACATTCAAAACCAATGTTCATCGGTTTCGTCTTTTAAATTCTATCCAACTTTCCAAAACGCTCGTACTGTGCTCAACATTTTAAGGGTGGTTAAAATTCGATTAGTGCGTGCAAATTACAAAAAATAAATCCCAAATCACTTGTACATAACCGCAAACAATTGCAATTCTTCACCTTGAATATTCGTTGCACTTACCATGGCGGTAGTTATACCAGATTTCTAAATAAAGCTCAAATTAATCTGTAGTCTCCTAAGCCAAATGTGATATTTTGTTTGGATTCATGCTTCTTTCTTATAAAGTTATACCGATTGTTCATCAAAAAAAAAAAACGGATGAAGGAACAACCTTCTATTCCCCGTTTGTTTTTAGGTCTATAAAATGTTTTCGATCCCGGCCAAATCTTAACTAACATCAATGACTGGTTAGCTTCATATATTCAGGATAAAGATTATGCGTGAACGAAAAAAAGGTGCTTAATTTATTTCAACCTTCATACATCCTCATATATAGCATCCTGCAAAACATTTTTTTTTTAAATCCGAGAAGAAGGAAGAACCTAACTTATATTTTCTTGATACGCTTCCAACACACATTTAACATGATAAACACACTTATTTAGACTTTGTGTTGAGGTCGCATAGCACCCATATATTATTTAATCAAAACTTCCAAATCTAAATGAGCTATTTGTAAAACACACAAATCCTTCTAAATAACCTCATATTGCCTTGTTGAATGTTCCGAATTACTATTCAAATCTTATAAATACCCTGAAGGCATTCAGTTTTTGGTTGTGTTTTTTTTAATATAATTCCTTACCTCAACATCACCATTCATCTTTTGGTTTTATTGTCGGAGAAAAAAACTTAACACCTTGTTTTACTGGAACAACAACTAAACATGATCGAAAGGCGAATAAAGTAAGCGCCTGAGTCGCACAAAGTTGCTTAGACAGTTCTCGATTTAAATAAAGCCATATTTCTTAATGTTTAGCGTATATTTTGTAATACAAAACTTGCCCTTTTTACTTGCGATATATGTAGGTACTATAGGGCAAGTTCTGCATTTGGAAAAAAAATCGAACTCGAGATTTTTATCAAAGTTGACATTACGATGATAGCGAAGACGAAAAAAGTGGGTCCGATAATTCCGTCTTTCTGTCTGTATGTCTGTATGTCTGTATCTCGAACTACAGCCTAAGCTACTGGAGGTATTTTCTTCAAACTCGGTACTTAAGGGTCTTTGGTGATTTCCTAGAGGAGAAATTGAAATTTTTTTTTTAGCTCCAAAACTAGAAAGTACTGCTTATTAGCCGTTCGGAATCGGCAGAAAATTGTAGGTCCCGTCCGTTCCTGCTAAAACGCACACAGGAAGGGTTGAGAGTTGTTGTAAGTCACTAGGTCCTGGTTCACTTCGAGCTGTTTCACCACCAAATTTATTTATATATTAATAAATAATTTTTAAATTCCAAAGTTCTTTTAAATAGAAGCAACTACGTGCGATCTAGTCGCGCTTTCTATTTATTTTGTAGAAAATATCATAATTTTTAAGAGTAAAAAGAAAAAATAACAGCATTTTTTACTTCTAAGGAAATTTTTGAAGTAATTACATATACATATTTGTTGAATGATTGTTCTTAAGAAAAAATGTTTCTAATGTCTTGCACAAATTTTGCATGCAAATCTTTTATAAAACATGTACCTTACACAGAAAGGAAATTGCGATATCTTCTGAACGACCATTTTCTAAATCTGTAGAATGTAGTATTTTCCAATCACGTTCTTACAATTTATTATTAAGTTGTGTGCGAAAATCCAACATAAAATTCGATATTTAAATTTGCGTAACCTTTGAGGCTATAACGATTCGGCAATTGGCTTTGAAGACAGTACATATTAATGATATTGCAGCTTCTTCACTTTTTCGAAATTTTTTTTTTTTTTTTTACAAAAACCTAGTGCTACGAGTAATTTTAAGTATGAATTTAGATGAACAAATATGTTTGCAACTAAATAAAAGAAAGTAATTGTAGTTTTCTCAAAAAATAAAATTCAAAAATTCATCTGCTCCCAGTCACTCTTCAAGTTGTACTTTGCTACTTTAAAAAAAAAATGTGCGAAGTGTTTCACTTATGTTTCCACGATTTTGAAATATTATCGATATTATTAAAAAGTGCTAATTTAATTCTTTTCATTTGCAAAACGTGCTTCGAAATGAGTCATTTTATTTATTTTTTAAATTTCAACAAACTTTTCATAATAAATTCTTTGTTAGAAAGAAAAACTTTTGTTTGCAAATTATTGACAGACTTAGCATAATTTTATATGCAAACTGAAAATTGTGTTCTATTAGTGAGAAGAAACAGAAATTGAAAACTGGCAAACTTTGCGCTTTGCAAAATCGTAACATAACGAATTTTGTAAAGTAGGGAAATGTTAAACTTTTCAAAAGTACAATTTTCCCTTTGCAAATTTTCATTTGTTCAGATTAAATATGCAATAATCACTATTTTCTTGAAAATCTTGACTTCAAAATCCTTAAAAGAACTTGAATTAAAATAAATAAAAAAATTAAAATTTTCGACCTCAAAAATGTTCACGTAAGTTTTAATGTTGTTTTTTTTTATTAAAATAATTTTAAGTAAAGTTCTTAGAAAATTGCCCTTTTATAAACGGGGAAGATAGATCCTCCTCTTATTCAACCTTCGCTGTGTCTTAAACGGATGACACAAATTCCATTTTTCCAACTATCATTCAAGGTGGCGGCTTATAGATAATAATGTTCAAATGCATAAAATTGCCGTCTGATTTCTAGAAAAGTACGAATTTATGCAAACAAACTTTTCGTTTTATTATTAAATACATTCTTTATATAAGAAATTTCTTTCAATTTTTTTAAGAAAAAAATATGGGATGCGAATTTTAAGTATTTAATAATATTGATTTTAGGAAATAATTTCAAAAAATAATCGTTCATAGGTTTTGAAAATATTGATTTTTCAAAAAAAAATTATTTTTTTTTTCAAAAAACACAACAAATATTTTTTCGAATATTTTTATAAACAATTTTATTTAAAACTTAAGAAGAATCCTGCTGAAAATTTTTGGTTAAAATCCTTAGAGCCGTTAATGAGAAAGTCGAAAATATAAAAAACGGTTCTATGACAGGTACCATTAATAACATTTTGCCCCAAATATTTTTTTTGACCAAAATGTAGTCGATGTCCTAATATCATACCTAATTTTTTTTATCAAAATCGTTAGAGCGGTTTTCGAGATAAATAAGATTTTGCATTACGGGTGTATGGGGGGTACCGTTATGTCAAGATAAAGAGAATAATCTTAGAGATTATGGGCAGTACACCCCTGAAAAACTTTTTTGCAGCGGCTGAGAATCGAAATCGAGACCTTCATCATGACAGTCCAACGTACTAACCATTATGCCAAGCCGTACTTCCATTAATTATGTATAACCATGGATTAAATTATAGGAAAATGTTCAAATGTATAAAATTGCCGTCTGATTTATAGAAAAGGATGAATTTGCAAGCAAAGTTTAAAAATTGTTTTATTACTAAATTATTTTTTTTAAATAATAAATTTTTCAAAAAAAAAAATTGGATGCTAATTTTATGAATTAAAAAATATAGTTTTTAAAAAATAATTTCAAGATATTGATTTTTCTAAAAAGTTTGATTTTTTTTTAAATCCCAAAGAATATATTTTGTTCGAATATTTTTATATACAATATTAATTTAAATTCCAAGTAGCTCCTTTATAAAATTGTTGGAAAAATCGTAAAAGCCGTAAATGAGAGAGTACAAAATAAAAAATCCTTTCGTTTTTTTTTAACCAAAATGTAGTCCATGCACGGCACTCTTAATTTTTTTTTATGAAAATCGTTTAGCCGTTTTTAAATAAATGAGATTCTGCATAACGGCTGTATGGGAGGTACCGTTAGTTTTGGAGCAAAAATCACCGAAGACCTTTAAATACCAAGTTTGAAGAAAATAGCTTCTGGGGCTTAAGCTATAGTTCGACGAATAAGCAGGCAGACGGAATTTCCGGACCCACTTTTTTACTTGCGACAAATGTACTATAGGGCAAGTTCTGGATTAAAATAAATCGAACTCGAGATTTTGATCAAAGTTGACATTACGATGAAAGCGAATACGAAAAAAGTGGCTCCGCTAATTCCGTCTGTCTGTCTGTATGTCTGCATGTCTGTACCTCGATCTACAGCCTAAGCTACTGGAGGCATTTTCTTCAAACTAGTTACTTAAGGTTCTTCGGAGATTCCCTAGAGGGGAAATTGAAATTTTCTCTTAGCTCCAAAACAAACGGTACCCCCCATACAACTTAAATGCAAAATCTTATTTATCTCGAAAACGGCTCTAACGATTTTGATAAAAAAAAATTAATGTGCGATTATGGGCATCAATTACATTTTGGTCAAAAAGAATTTGGAAAAATGTTATTTACGGTACCTGCCATAGAACCATTTTTGGATTTTCGACTTTCTCATTAACTTTTCTAACGATTTTGACCAAATTTTTTACGCAAGAACCCCGTTAAGCTTAAATTAATATTGTATATAAAAAAATTGTATATATACCTAATAAAATATTTTTTTGGGTTTTTTGGAAAATACATGATTATCGCAAACATCTTTTAATATGTGTTGTGTAACATGATTTAATGAATATCTTAAATGAATGTAAAAGGTTGTCCATGAAGTAATTTTTGTTTTTAAAATTTCAATAAAACAAATTGTGAGTTAGATATGACTATTCAAATTTCAAATGTCTACGTCGGCTTTGCTGGGTAACGTGCATCCGAAACGTACAATTCTTCAGAATTCTGGCGCAAAAATCAGGCTGAAATTTGACTAATATCGTAGAAAAAGTTGGCTTTTGTGGTTGTGGTTTATTAATATAGACCTGTGATTTGAGGAAAACACTCAATAAGAAGTGTGCAAGATACATAATCATGTTCGAAAATCGCTTGTGCAAAATGTCCATTATGACACGGGCTGTGTGGCAAGTAGAGCTGTCACGTTCAGTTGAAACCACATGTCGACGCTGCGCATTTCATCCGCCTGCCGTTGATGGTGATGGCCTGGAAAACATCGTTCTCAAAGAAACATGGACCGATGATTCCGCCAGTCAAAATCAGCACCAAATAATGACTTTCTCTGATTACAATTTTGGGGATCTCGTGTGGATTGTGATAGTCCCAAATTTTTTAACTTTGCTTGTTGACGAATGCATTCATCCAGACGAGAGCCTCGTCACTAAATATGATTTGTTCGAGAGCTAACAAATGTTGTTCCCTGTGGTTGTTAATTCTAAGCCCCTGGGTTTTGAGTTTGTAGGAGTGTAGTACACTCTCACGGACATCGGTAGATCTTTCTTTTCTTTGAGGTACGGGTGTTGGCGGAGTGTTCATTGAATCGGTCGATTTGATTTTATCCTCGACGTCGTGAAAATTCCTCTCGAATTATGATGACCATAAAATGAGCAAGGCGCACAAAATGTTGCTTTAACAAAAGACCTGCTTTGATAAAACAATTTAATCATTTGCACATGTTGTTGAAGGCTACCAATCTCAATCTCCATGTTGAAATGGTATTGAAAAACCCTTTACAAATTTCAGAACAATAACGAAAATCGAAATTATCAGTTTAACCCATAGAATTGGAAATTGTGGAAAAACTAAAATCGTTTTTAGCAAGTGTTAAAAATATAAATTAATAAATTTGCAGAAAATAAAATAAGTAAAATGTTAATTTAAGAATCTTTTATCCTGAAATTATCTGTTTTTTAAATTTTGTAAAATATGTACGTATGTATGAAGAAGAAGTAAAAACGAAATTATATAAAAAAATTATAGTTTTTGTTTCTGTGAGGTTCACATGGTACAACCTTTACTTTCAGTTGATTTCGAGAATATGCACCGTTGAGAGTTATATAGGTTTTAATTAAAATGGCGATGTCTTCCAAAAGCAATCAGTCATAAGAAAAAATTAACTGACCATGTTTCTTGGAAAATCGGTCCCGAAGTTCTGTTTGGACTACTTTTCGATATTATCTACCGTTTAAAATTTATATCTGAAAATTAATATGTTTGACATTTAAATTCAAATATTTTTTTCACATGCACCAATTTGTCAATGGTCTCTCGAATAACATATCGATTTATTGGACAGAACCAATACTTACCCCAAACAGCTAAAAAAATCAGACTTCTAACAACAAAACAGGGCCCAATTTTTAAGATGAACCCCCATTGATGGAGTTGAGAGATGTGCATCTTTCCTTTCCCTAGTGTCTTCACTGTTTCTAATGATACGCTCTCTCGCACATGATCAACGATCTCAACCTGGCGAAAAGTAAAACTCTATCTAAGCGAGCCTGTCAATGCCCCGATTTGCGGATGCGGTGGCGGCGGCAGCAGCGGTTGTGGTGCGCATAACATAGGATAGTGGCTTCATGGAAATTTGTATAATTTACCAAAATGAATGAAACGAGCGTCCAAAGACGACGATGACGACGACGAACGAACGCGGACGGACTGGATGCAAATTTAATGCGAATTTCGTTCTGTTGATCATCGTAAATTATCGTCGGCTACGCCAACTTTGCCACACTGATGATAGGCGATAATAGGTTAACGCGGTTGCCACTTACCACTTAGTGTCAGAGTTGGACAAACAAAGTTTTCGGCTGCGGTCGGAAGTCGCCGAATAAGCGGTTTTGCATTTAAAACGTGCTGCTGTGGTTTGCATTCGTTTAGTTTTGTAAACGCGTTCGATTTTTTGTTTTTGTTTGTTTGATGTTGTTTGAGTTTAGGACTGGCCGGGCCGTGGCCGCATCCCTGCTGGTTTGCAGTACAAATAACATGGATGTGATTTAAATCAAATTAACCAGTTGAAGGTGCCACTTTAGATGAAGAGATAAGACTGGCTTCGAATTGATTGTGAAGCCTTGAAGATTTATGGCATCTGAATGTTTAATATGTGTTGATTCTTTGAATGTGTAGTTTGTATTTAAAAATCATTTATTTTTGCTAATTGAAATTCAATATAAATTTTATTCAAAACCATTCATCATTAAGTTAGGCTTAAAGCTTTCTGAACTTGATTTTTTTTAATAATTGAGCTTTTTAAGAAACTCATACGTATAATAAAGCAAATCATGGTTAAAATGTCCTTTGATGTAAGAAGGTAACTAAAAGTGCCTCAGCGGCGGTCTTCCAAGGACCTAAAAGAGTATTTATTTTTACTTTGCTATAGACGTTGAAGTAATGTATAAGGCAAAAGGACTAAGGCTTATAAGAGTATTAACGAAAATTCAAACAAGCTTGGAAGTTAACAATCGACTTCGAAAAAAAGAAATAAAGTAAGTACTACAGCTCCTCAATAAATTATACATATGAAGATTTCTTGAATTGACTTATTCTTTCTCATTTATTTAACTTAAGTATTTATTAAAATTTAGATTACAGTTTGAAATTAATTAGAAAACAAGTATTTTAGTGCGAGCAAAAAAATGCAAACGGCAAATATGACTACGAAGGTAAATACAAAAAATATATTCTTCTATTTAAATCAACTGGAATATGCAATTAATAGAACCAACTACCGGTTCAATGCAAAGAAGCAATTATTAACGCTGTTAAACGTTGGAGTACACAAAGTAAGGTGACGGTTAGTGGAGTCGGAACTATATGCAAGAAACCATTCATCAGTTCCATCAATAGGAAGAAGCGGCTTAAATTTGCACAGCGTCATATGCATTCGACGAGTGAGCATTGGGCACAAAATTGTGTAGTGATGAGAGCAAGTTCAACTGGCATTCGCTATGTGCGAACGCCTCCGAGGCACAGGTACAACCCCAGGTATCAAGTTCCGACGATCAAATATGGCGGCGGATCAGTAATGATGTGGGATAAGCCATTTTAGATATTCTTGGAATGAAATTTGTACTAAGGATTTTTTAAGAATCATTTTCTTGTCAAGGAGTAGGTCAGTTATGTCAGGTTAGTGGCCAGATAAATGCCCAAATGTATAAGCAAATTCTGGAAAATCATACATATATGCTTCCACATTTGCGATCGAATATGCCCTAAAACAGCTTATTCCAACACGATAATGACCCCAAACACACCAGCCGGTTAGGGAGAAACTTTTTAGAAGAAGAGAACGTTGGTGTTTTGGAGTGGCCAGCGCAATCTCTCGATCTCAATCCAATAGAAAAAGTTTTGGGAGCTTGTAGATCGGAAGATAAGAAAGCAAAATCATCCGAATTGTAACCAAACCTATTAGAGTCTTTGATTGACTAATGTCTAATTTGTTGCCGTATTGCCAACAAAAGGTTTGCAACAAAATATAGTTACAATAATAAATCTACTCATTTCCTTTATTATTATATTAAACTATTTTATGCAAGGTTTCATCGAAAAAAGTTGAATAAATCCGTTATTTTAACTGTTTTTGCATTTTTTCCTGTCTGTATGTCTGTCTGTTCGACTACAGCTAAACGGCTCGGCCGATTTTCTTTAATTTTTGTAGATATGGGTTTTATTTCAACCCCCCCCCCCCATGTGTTTTTTATTTGTTTTTTAAGACCAAAAATATGCGATTTTTTTTTGAACTTTTATAAATATTTTTTTTTTCTCAAAAACTGTCCCACAGATTTAAAAAAAATCATAAAATTTCATTGAGTTAAGCCTATAGGTAATAAATTAAAAAAAATTCCAAAAAATTATTATTTTTGGTACCCGCCTTGGAACCATTTTTTTTGTTTTTGATTTTCTCAAAAACGGTGCGACCGATTTTGATCATTTTTTTATGTTAAGGCTCCCCAGCAGTTTCAATATTATTTTGTATTAAATTTTTTTGGACTTTTAAAAAAAATATTTCAAATTTTTTTTTTGAAAACTCAATATTTCGAAAACTCCATGCTCGATTTTTTTAAAACTTGATAAATAAAAGTTTCTTAATATATTCTACAAGGTATGAGAAAAAAAATTAATTTTACCTAAAAATAACGGTACCCTCCATACAAATGTTAAAAAATGGTTTTCGAAAATCGTATTTTTCTCAAAAACGGTTCCGAGAATTTCGCTTAAATTTTTTTTTCTTTCCATTAATGTTTAAGATCTATAATTTAATAAAAAAACATTTTGAAAACAAGATATTACTGACTGTACGTACCATAGAACGATTTTATAAAATTTTGAATTTCTCATTATCGGCATAACGGATTTTAATTTTAGAGAGAAGCTTCTAAAAAGTTTTATTTCAATATTTTTTTGTAAATTTAATTTTTATTCGAACAATAATAAAAACTTTAAATTGGCGTACTAAAACTTTTTCTTAAAAATGTTTTAAAAATTTTTTATATAAAAGTTTATTTTTTTTAAGAAACCACTACAAAGACTTATAATTTTTGTTCTTGCATAAACCCATATTGGCTTGAATCAAGTGGTATCCTATTTTACCTCCAATTACTAAAGAAGTTGTTTTAGTCATTTAAAAAATTAATTGTATGCTTATGAACAGTTTTTCTCTAATAACATTAATTTTTGAAATTCTTAGTGTATTACAGAGGAGGAAGTTCGTGCGACCCAGTCGTGCATTTTATTTAATAAAATAATTGCCTTACAGTTCGCGTACACTAAAACCGAATTATCGGCCGATATCGGGTCGGAGCTATTCGGACGACTGTCCCGGACGTTCGTCTGCATCTGCATACACTCCTTCCGATCTCGGACGGTGCCGGTCTGGAGCCTGACTGTGAACCTTGGATATGAAAGTAATAATTTTTTTCAATAAAAGATTTTTTCTTTATGTCTGCAACAGTCAGTTCCATCTCCGATGAAATTTCGGCCAATAGTCGATTAGCAATGTCTCAAAGAGGTGCCCTATTATAAATGGGATTGATTAATTTTCCAGTATCCATATTTTATTTTTACTTGCGATATAGGGCATGTTCTGCATTTGGAAAAAAAATCGACCTCGAAATTTTGATCAAAGTTGACAGCGAAGACAAATAAAGTGGGTTTCACAATTCCGTCTGTCTGTTTTTCTGTATGTCTTTACCTCTCCCTACAGCTTAAACCACTAGACCTATGTTCTTCAATCCCGGTAGTTGGGGGTCTTCGGTGATTCCCTAGAGGAGAAATTGGATTTTTTTTTAGCTCTAAAACTAACGGTACCCCCCATACACCCGTAATGCATAATCGTTTTTATCTCGAAAACTGCTCTAACGATTTTGATAAAAAAAGACAGTTGTGATATTATGGACATAAACTACATTTTGGTCAACAAAAATTTTGGGGCAAAATGTTATTAACGGTACCTGTCACAGAATGGTTTTTTGTATTTTCGAATTTGTCATCAACGGTTCTAACGATTTTAACTAAAAATTTTCAGCAGGAGCCCCTTAAGTTTAAAATAATATTGTATATAAAAATATTCGAAAACATTTGTTTTTGGGTATTTAAAAAAAAAACAATTCCACGTTTATTTTTTTGAAAAATCAATATCTCTAAAACATGTTAGCGATTAGTTTTTGAAATTATTTCCTAAAATTTATACTACTAAATGCTTAAAATTGGCATGCCAAATTTTGTTTTCGAAAAATTTTAAAGAAATAAAACGATTTTTAAACTTTGTTTTTTTTTTTTTTTTTTTTATAATCTACCCGCGCTCAAGGGATTATGATTACCCTTTAAATGTTTCAACACAGCGCGGGCGTGAAGTTACGGAAGAGAAAGAAGGATAGGAAAGATGTGTGGCACGATGTTCTGAGACTGAAGGTTGTTGTCTCAGATATTTTATCTCCAGGGATGGCGGCTGAACTAAAGCGGAGAATGCCGTGTCTTATTTCTATGTCGCTTATAATTCACATTATTTTATTCGTGTTCATCCTTGTTGGGCATACTAGTTTAACTCAATTACATGTTGTTAGTGTTATGCCTGGGGAGAGTACGATAACTTGGCCGCCAAGATTTGATTACGGGTTTTTGTAGAGGGGTCAAAAACAAGCACTTTTTACTACGGGAGGGGGGGAGTCTATCTTCCCCCGTTTAGGAGGTAGGGGCACTTTTAGAAAAATTGGTTTAAATTGAAAAAAAAAAATATTAAAAAACAACGGCAACACCTACAATAAAGTGCTATACTGCGTTTGAAAGCCAGAAGATTGTTCTATAGTTCTGCATTTAAATTAAATTACTCATGTCAATGGTTTTTGAGAAATTCGCATTTAAAGTCCAAATTTTGATAAAAAAACGTGAAAAAAAAGTTTAGACCGATTGTTTTCAAAATTGTGAAATGAAATTGTAAATTAGCTTATATGTGTTTCATGTATCTATCAGTTCTTAATCGAACACAAAAACCGCATGGTTCTATGTCTTCTGGTTTTTGAGAAAACCTCCGTTTAGGAGGTAGGGGTACTTTTAGAAAAAATGGTTTAAATTGAAAAAAAAAAATATTAAAAAACAACGGCAACACTTACAATAAAGTGCTATACTGCGTTTGAAAGCCAGAAGATTGTTCTATAATCCTGCATTTAAATTAAATTACTCATGTCAATAGTTTTTGAGAAATTTCCATTTAAAGTCCAAATTTTGATAAAATAACGTGGAAAAAAAAGTTTAGACCGATTGTTTTCAAAATTGTGAAATGAAATTGTAAGTTAGCTTATACATATGTGTTTCATGTATCTATCAGTTCTTAATCGAACACAAAAAACCGCATGGTTCTATGTCTTCTAATTTTTGAGAAAATCGAAAATTACCAAAACTGCTTTTTTTGATTTTTGGTGGTGACGGTGATTCCATTTTAAGGATTAATGTTAATAAACATAATGAATCTTTGTTAGTTCAGTACCGCAATTCATTTAGCGTTACCCAGAATGCACCATGAGGAGGTAGAATTGCATCTGGGTCAGTTATTTTGTCAGTTAGTCAGTCATAGTTAGTTAAAAAAGGTCAAAATGTATTAAAAAGGTGTGTAAGTCTCGTCAATAAAGCCATCGTCCGTACTATAACTGTCGAGTTCGTTGAGTTACTCTTTTATGGTGGGAAGCCGAGGATGTTTTGGCGGTAAAACACTTTCTAAATTTTCGCTCTGAAGGTGGGAGAATCGATGTCTTTTAACTGTAAACCCTCACATATATCACCATCGGTATAACAAGGGTAAACTTTTTTTACATCTGATAAAAACTCTATTATTTGCGAACCCCAGTCGTCCTTATATTTCCTTTCTAGGCAGTATTTTCGATAGAAAAATAGTGCCATGTATTGGTGAACATGGTCGGAAGTTTGTTTTCGTTTTCAAGATTGTTTATTGTATTTTATATGTATTTAGTGGACATTGAATAAATAGAATAAATTTGAATTTTTTTAAATACAGATTCTGTGAATGCAAAAGAAACTTTGCATGCACCCAACCTCGCACCTACCCCAAATCCTATAGTGTGCCCAAGCAGGGGGGTTGTAGGGGGGCAGCATGCCCCCCCATACATACTTTACTGTTTATATATTGTAATGTTGGAAGCTAGCACTGATTTATTTATGTAAGGAAGCAAAAAATATCAAACATTTTGTAGAAAAGTAGTTTTAGTTATTTTCGATTTTCTCAAAAACCAGAAGACATAGAACCATGCGGTTTTTTGTGTTCGATTAAGAACTGATAGATACATGAAACACATGTAAGCTAATTTACAATTTCATTTCACAATTTTGAAAACAATCGGTCTAAACTTTTTTTTTCCACGTTATTTTATCAAAATTTGGACTTTAAATGCGAATTTCTCAAAAACCATTGACATGAGTAATTTAATTTAAATGCAGAATTATAGAACAATCTTCTGGCTTTCAAACGCAGTATAGCACTTTATTGTAGGTGTTGCCGTTGTTTTTTAATATTTTTATTTTTTAATTTAAACCATTTTTTCTAAAAGTACCCCTACCTCCTAAACGGGGGGAGATAGACCCCCCCCTCCCGTAGTAAAAAGTGCTTATTTTTGACCCCTCTACAAAAATCCTTCATCAAATCTTGGCGGCCAAGTTATCGTACTCGTGCCTTATGCCTGAACAACATGCAATGAGTAAACCAGCAACCCATTGATGACAATTTTAGAAGGTTTTTAATGGAATTAAAACGACATAGACGACGACGGCAGGGATCGAACCTGTGATCATGAGGTTCACAGGCGAGCACACATCCATTGCGCCACGGCCATAAATTCATACTTTTCTGGAAATTAGACGACAATTCCATGCATTTGAAGATTTTTGTCTCATTAAATCCATGTTGTTTATTTAAAAAATGTATTTCAAATTCCAAAATACTTTTACATAAGAGCAAGTTCGTGCGATCCAGTCGTGCATTTTATTTTTGCATGAATTTCATCGCAGGAATCAACCGGAAATCTGACGAAAAATCCAAACATGTTGGGATATGCCGGTTGATCGCTTATTATCGGGCGTCATCGGACGATGTCGCTTTCAGTGGTGTAGGCACTCTCTTTCTTTTCTATACGTTTGATTCGATCGGCCGAGTTCGGCTGACAACGCCCGAGTATACTTCGGCCGATGACGGATTAGGTGTACGCGAGCCGTTAGAGTTAGATTCGGCAAAAATCAACTGTGTTTTAAAAAATAAATATTATTTCAAAAGTTTATACAAAATTTTAAGGCATTGCTATGGAAATTGTCTTATTTCAAATTCAAGACAAGACTATACCTACTACAGTGAAAGCTCTTATAAGCGGACACTCATGGTCCCCCAATTTTTGTCCGGTTATGAGAACTGTCTGGTTAAGGGAAAGCAATAAAAAAAACTCTTTTTTTTAACTTCATATTAATTCTGAATAATATTGGATCTACGATCTACCTTGCCATTTTCCACGAACATTTTCTTTATTTCTTGAAATCTCTGCAGCTTGTGTTTTTCCAATATTAAATCTAAAAAACTTTGCATAGATAAAATATTTTATGTCGTGGCTGAAAAAAAAAACAAACCTTTTTGCCAAAGCGCGAACCAATAAGTTTTTGTTGCCCAATGCATTGGCAATTTACAACTTTTCTTGCCTCACCCTTTTTTACCGTTATTTTAACGGACTATGCTCTAGTGAAATAGCCAGCTGCATTCCTCCCCTTAAACAATTCAACCGTAATATTCGCACTTCTAGGAATGCCCATCAGTTTACCCTTAAGCCCAACTTCGGACGTACTGTGAAGTACAGAGATTCGTTCTTCAGCCGTACTACGCTAATTTGGAATTCCTTACCACGCTCTGTCTTTCCCAGTCATTGCTATGTTCAAAAATTCATAACCAATGTACACCGACACCTCATTTCTGACCCTCCCTATTTTCCTATTGCTCACACTGTGTGTCTGACATATTAAGGGTATACAAAAATCTTTTGAGTGTGATGAATGAGTAGCTGAAGGAAAGGAAATGACATGTGTAAAAACGAAATGCAATGAAAAAAGGGAACCATACCCTCTCAAAGTTACGCCAACTACCCCCAGTAACTAACTCGGGAAATCCCCTAATAACCTTTCAACATAACATCGCACTGTCCAGTTATTAGAGCTTCGCGTCTGGTTATCGGAGATTTTCTATAGATTTACTTACGTATTAAACATAAACTGTACTTAGAACAGATCTGCTGTTCTTTTCCGTCACATTTTTGAGAAAAAATAATCCCTAAATAAAATAATGTGTCCGCGTATGGGAGGTTTTCTATCTAAAATGGGCAAGAAAACGTGTCCACGCCTGTTTATGAGAGTGTCCGTTTATAGGAAAGTTATTTGTATGAGATTTTCGAAAAAGAAGTTCGTTCCCGAAAATGTGTCCGTTTAAGGGAGCTGTTTGGAATAGATGATGAAACAAATTCTGTGCCGACAAAAATATAAACTTCGCTACAAAACACCCCAAGTTAGCAGCTCGTCAACAGTTGTAAGTCCACCATTACATTTGTACTCATTAAATAGTGGAAAAATCTCATTTTAAAGTTAATAATGTAGATTTAAGTATTTTTCATAAAATAAAATAAATAAAATAAATAATACAAATTTGAATACATAAAATTATTAAAGATGTTTATTATTTTGGTTGGTGGTGAAGGCAGGCAGCATGGAGAGAGGGGTGGTGAGGCAAGCAGACTGATTCTGAAAGTAAGACCACTCCATCTTAAATCAAGAATAAACAAGCTAGAAACAATCCGAAAGAAACTTATACATATATGTACAAGAATATTATTTTGTTCTTTTTTTAAGAATAAAAAACTTGATTTAAGTATTTATTATTCTTATCTCTGGTATAAATAAGAATTCGTGATCTTAATTTGAGGTTGAAATGGTCTGAAATAAAGCTTTTGTATTCTTAAAATTAAGCTTCCACAATCTTGAAATAAGAATTCTAGGCTTATAAAAAACAAGCTCAAAACAAGAATTTGAGGCTTGAATTAAGAATTTTCGAGTTTAACAGACTTTCGTCAACGAATCGGCTTGATTTGACACCGATATTCTTGATTTTAGCTCGTTTTTTTCTCAGTGTGCTAAAAAAAATTGTCGAAAACGTTAGAGCCATAAGTAAGAAATTCGAAAGTAAAAAAACGGTTCTATGACAAGTATCGTTAATAACATTTTTTCCAAAATTTTGTTTTGACCGAAATGAACTCTAGCCCATAATATCACACCAAATTTTTTTTAACAAAATCATTAGAGCCTTTTTCGAGATAATTAAGATTTTGCATTACGGGTGTATGGGGGTTACCGTTAGTCTTGGAGCTGAAAAAAAATAATTTTCCCCTCTAGGGAATCACGGAAGAACCTTAAGTACCGATTTTGAAGAAAATACCTTAAGTAGTTTAGGCTCCTGTGGTATCACAACGGAGCAAATATTGGTCTAAGTGTGTTGGCCTTTTCCGGTCAGCAGCCACCTTAGCCTAACCTAATCATAGGCTGCAGATCGAGGTTCAGACATACAGACAGCTAGATGAAATTGCCGGACCCACTTTCTTCGTCTTCGCTATCATCGTAATGATATTATCGTATTATCAAAATCTTGAGTTCGGTTTTTTTTCCAAATGCAGGACTTGCTTTACAGTACCTTTGTACTTACATATATCGCAAGTAAAAAAGATTTTGTGTGGGTTTAGATATTTTTTATTTGATGTGTGTTTAGTTATAACAGGTGTTCAAAGTGTACTTCTTGGTTTTTTATGCATGCTAGAGCCCATGAATGACGATAGCTGCTGCATCCCTTTTTTTATATTTCGCATACACTCAAGGGATTATGACTGCCCTTTATAGTTCTTAAGTGTAACACAATACGAGCGCTTATGTAAAGTGGAGAGGATTTAATAGGAGATGTCGCTGCACATTGGTCTTGAAAGCTTGTGTATCACAATTTCACAATGAGGATGAAAGAGGGAAAGGGGCAAAGCATTCCACATTCTGGTAGTGCGAAAGAACCTCTATATTTGACAGCACGAACAAAGTTATGCTCAATCGTAAGCTGATGAGCATTCACAGCTAGACTTGATTACAAAAATTTTATAAGATTGTGTTATAAGTTGCTGGTATTTTGAACCCAAGATTACTGGGGTGCTCAGGAACCCCATATGTGTTAAAGTTATTCAAAAACCCTTATGCATTTTAGGGTTAAAGAATAATGATTAACATTTTAGTCGAATTAGTTTCATGCCAAACTATTTTAATATGACACTAAAACACATAAAATTAAATGGTGATTTTGCGAATTTAAATCGAACTTAGCATGTGTATACGTTTTCAAATGCTAAAAAAGGTTTGTTTAATTAGTTTTTTTTAAGAACTTTCATCGTTTTAGGTATACTCGTATTCATATTGTCTAACTAAGACAATATTTAGAAAATGTTAGCAAATTTTTAGTGCTTCAAATTTGAATTCCAACAGTTTCACACCAAAGAAATCTCTCTCAAAAATAAAGTTGCTTTTCAGGCGACCATCTATGTTTTAAAATTTTCTCTTCGAATCAATCTCGATTTGATTTGTTTGCCTAGCATTTCCTTCGTTCATTCTTAAGCGCCTATGAATATTCCCTTTAAAATAATTATTGACAGTATGATTTTGACATTTTCAATTTTTTAAATCCTAAAAGTATGCTCTTCAAACTATAAGTATTTGTTGTAAGATAGGGTAAACCATAATTATTATAATTTTACTTCAGCCCAGTAGTCTCACTGTCCCGATGCAAAAAATATCTACCAGTGCAAATGTTATTTGCCTTTTGTTTATTTAGCTAAAGCTTTGTGATAATTATCTTAACATAAACTGTGTGTATTTCGTGCGGATTTTTAAAGGTATTCCATCTCAAGGCTCAGTTTCCAAATACTTACGTATCTACATACGCATGTTTCTTAATTTCGAAGTTGAACTCTAGTTAATTTATACATAATGTATAACAATTTTTTATAGTCAATAAATAATAATACCCAATAATAGCTCATGTAAATTGTAGTACAATTATACCGACACCCGAGCCTAGTGCACTTTTCAGTATAAAAGTTTATTAATCATCGATTCAGCTGTGAAAATAAAATGAACGACTGGGTCGCACGAACTTGATCTTATGTAATAGACTAAAAATTTCAAAAACGTTTTAGCGGTTTCTTAAAAAAATTACCTTTTATATAAATAAATTAAACAAACCAAATTCAGAAAAATTTTGGTATACCAACTTATAGTTTTTATTACAGTACGAATAAAATTAAAGTTTCCGAAAAAATACCGACCTGTTTTTGAGATAATGAAATTTCCAAAAAAAACATTGATTTTTTTCAAAAATTCAAAAAAATATTTTGTTTATGTTTTGAAATGCAATGTTTTTCAAAATTTTTAGAAACTTCTCTAAAAGAAATTTAAAAATTTGAAAAAAAAAAATGGTTCTATGGTAGGTACAATCAGTAATATCTTAATATTATTTTTTTTAACTAACTTGTATTATATCGTAAGAATTAACCCAGAAGTAAAAAATTTTAACAAAATTCTACGCGCCATTTTCGAAAAAAATACGATTGTGAAAACCATTTTTTTTTTAATTTGTTTTGTTTTTCTCATATCTTGTAGATTATATTAAGAAGCTTTTTTTATCAAGTTTAAAACAATCGAGCATAGGGTTTTTGAAATATTGAGTTTTGAAAAAAAAAAAAATATTTTTTTTTAAAAATCCAAAAACATTTGTTTTGAAAATTTGCTTACACAATAGTATTTGAACTTTCGGGGACCTTTAGCATAAGAAAAATGATCATAATCGGTTAAACCGTTTCTGAGAAAATCAAAAACGAAAAAAAGGGTTCTAACGGGGTACCATTAATAACCATTTTTCGGAAATTTTGTTCAACCATTACCTTGCTTTAAGGTCCCAGTTATAGCTTTCATTGAAATGCATCATTGGAACAAATCAGTGGAATGTTTGACTTAATTTTTTTGACAAGCCAGTTACAGCAAACATTGAAAAATTGGTTTTAGTAAAAGATACTGTCAGTGGCTGATTAAAACAACCAATTCTATGCATTTGAGGTTAGAGTTGATCATTGAAAGGAAAACTGACATTTGAGAATAGAGAGAGAATCAAACACATTCAGTGAAGCGATTGTGTTCCATATTAAAGAAACGAAAATGAGCTGTTCATTGAAATTGATTTCCATCAATGAAATAATAAAAGTGGATTTAAGGGGCCAGTTATAGCTATCATTGAAATGCATCATTGGAACAAATCAGTGGAATATTGACTTCATTCTTTTGACAAGCCAGTTATAGCCATCATTGAAAAATTGGTTTCAGAAAAAGATCCTGTCAGTGGCTGATTACAACCAATTCTATGCATTTGAGGTTAGAGTTGATCATTGAAAGAAAAACTGACATTTGAGAACAGAAAGAAAATCGAACACATTCAGTGGAATGATTGTGTTCCATATTAAAGAAACGAAAATCAGCTGTTCATTGAAATTGATTTCTATCAGTGAAATAATAAAAGTGGATTTAAAAGAAAGTTTGAATCGGAATTTTGTATTTTATAGAGTAAAAAAATTCTACTACTCATTACCTTCATTTTGGTACCAATTAAAGCAATTGCATTTTGTTTATTCGTCTTAAAAATGGGAATGAAAATTTTCATTGATGCATTTCAATGATAGCTATAACTGGCCCCTAATAGAAAGTTTAAATCAGAATTTTGTATTTTTTAGGGTCAAAAAATTCTGCTACCCACTAGCTTCATTTTGGTACTAATTATAGCCATTGCAGTTTGTTTAATCGTCTTAAAAATGCAAATGAAAATTTTCAATGATAGCTATAACTGGGACCTAACTAAATGAAATTTTTTGAATTTAAAAAAAAATCTGTCGAACGGTTTTTGAGAAAAAAAGATATTTATAAGATTTCTAAAAAAATTCGTATGGCAGGTACGGTTATTTTTAGTCTTAAAAAAAAGAAAAAAATAATGGTTGGGGAAAAAATTGAAAACACTGTCTACGAAGCTTAAAGAAAATCGACCGAGCGGTTTCAGCTGTAGATTTGTATATACATATAACCTATAGTATTATCATGGAGCGTGATTTTGTATTGCGAACTCTAGCCTGGTGGTGGCGCTGAAATTAGCGCTAGATTTTGCAGTGGGGAAAAGAATAAGATACAAAACAAGTAGTAAAAAAGAGAATATTTTATTATTAAATTTAGCAAAGACAAATCTAGCAAGTACCTTCCCTATACCTAAGATGTCGCCACAATCTTTCGTCTTCTTGATAGTACTATAAGCTGTAGTCAAAAAGACAGACAGACAGAATTGCGATAAACACTTTTTTCGTTTTCGCTTTTATCGTAATGTCAACTTTGATCATCTCAAATTAAATTTTTTTTACGAATGCATAACTTGCCTTATAGTACCTTTAAGTCGCACGTAAGAATGCATGGCTTGGGGCCATAAATAATTTTATAAATATCCTACTTTAAGAATCGTACTTTCAAAATTCTTTTTTGAAAACAGTATTTTTTTCGAAACTTAAATTCTGTAAAGAATCCAACTTTAAAATTTTTACAATTTTATGTATTCCAATTGTATTATTTAAAAAATATGGTATTGGTTTCATTAGTTTTAGAATGCAAACTCGTCACCTCAAAGAATTTATCATAAGATTAGAGAATTTCTTGTTTTCTCTTAACACTCAAACATATTGTATTAATTGTTCTCTATCTTCTTTTTTCCTTAAACATTCATTATAATTCCCCTACTAAGCGTTTCTTAAATTAATGCATAATTTCTTACAAGCAATATTAAAAAATTGCAAGCACTCATAAATTGCTGCACTGGGCCTGGCCCAAAGTGAGCAGTTTGCCTAATATACCCCTGGCTATCATGTTAATTCTTTGATTTCATGATTTCATTCTTGAGCAGAACAGTGCGTATAGAGTATTTATAGCAGTTAACATCCAATACACTATATTCGACATTTTTGTAATAATATCATACAGAACTTTTAAGGAAAAGCTATCAGGAACAATATAACTTTTGTTACACTATTCGCGACGGTTAAAGTTATTATTATAATTATTAATCAATCAATCAAATATAACAAACGCGAACAGCACAAGTAAAACCAAACGTTTAGAGAAAAAAAACACGATGCCAAACTGTCAAATCACAGCTGGCCGAATATCTACAAAAAGTGCTGACAGCACAGCTATGCTCAGCAAGGGGTAGGTTTTATTTTTTAACACTTTTATCGTAAGATACAAAAAAGTGAATGAAATTAATTGATGAAATCAATCAAAGGAATGTAGTTGTATAAGTAATTATATCTTCGCACAGGGACGTAGCTGAAAAAAAAATAAAGGGGTGTCAGTAATTTTTTTTTGAGAAAGGAAATTTCAAATCTCCAGAGCGAAACAGACGGTGAAAGTATTTTAAAATATAAGATAATTTTTTTATTTCCGGATAAGAATGTGGAAAATATTTATTTTCTTTTGAAACTACATAGCTTGGGAAACCTTACAATAAAGTAGGGCTAAAGCCCAATTTCTTTGAAACAATAGAAACACCAAAGATGTGAATGACTCGGTCCCGAAAAAACAAATGGTGTTGAAAAAACGGGTCACGCGCTCCGCAATATCAGAAATTTACGATTGCGAAAACCAAACGAAAACCACTATACCTATAGGTACTTACCTTTATCTACCGCTAAATTCCAGCTTTCCACCTCTATATTTCCCACCACAGTCTATTTCAGTTTCTCCAAATTTTCTCCTTCGTTTTGATAACTTAGAATTCCTCCTTTTTTTACAATATGCGAAATTAAATTTCTTTTCTTTTTATAATTTTTTCCTTTTATGCTTTCTAATTTCTACTTCTCAAATTCAGCCTAGTTCGTTTGGTCTTTCGCGCAAATATGGGGAATCCCTGAGGACTACCCGCTAACATTCCATCTTTTACATATGGAAATAATTCCTAAGAGAACCATTTGGCAATACGAGAAAGAGAACTGCGACGATCTCAAGGATTTCTTCAAGAACTTTAACTGGTCACTTTACTTCCTCGATAGTAACGTGGATTCCAGTGCAAATATGATTACAAATTTAATTCTTTATTCGGAATAAGACATTTTATCCCCGAAAGTTAACAATCTATCAGAGCAAAAGAGAATTCATTGTTTGATTCAAGTTGTAAAGAGGTTATTAGGGTCATAGAAGTAGATTTCCGATGTTATAAAGCCAACTTCACTGAGGAATACCGGAATAAGTTCAAACAAGCTAGAAAGACCTGTAATGATCATATTCATTGAACTAAATTTTTACATGACCAAAAATTACGGCAAAAATACTCTCGTCCCCCAAAGGTAGTAACAATTGTTAAATATTGTCTTGTATTTCGTGTTTGATCTAAATTTGGAGGAGATGACATTCTCTGATTGTTAATAGAGTCAGAAGAAGAGTTTCTCTCCTTAGCCTTTCGTGAATGGTCATCACGTTTTTAGTTACAGTCTTGAACATTTCTCGCATCGTTTTCATGCCTTGCATTTGCTCTTCGAGCAAGGACATTGGTTTTGACTGTGTTTCCTGTATCGATCTAGAAACAACAGCTTCGATGACCTTTCCTATATTCTTATAAGCCATCAAATCACTTGCTTCTTCGTCTTGTCGTTCAACGTCAGTTCGAGTATGTTGTAAACAGTCTATTTCATAGTCGCGTATTCGTTGTTGTACTGATTCACTCTTCTCTCCTTCAGAATCCAAGTGATTCATTTCTGGATTACTAGTAATATCGGAAGGACTCGGACCAACTGCACCTCCCTCCTGATTCAACCCTAATCCTACCTCTGTTTCTAATTGTACACTCATATTTTCAGTCAAGGATTCATTTCTGTTTATTCCTGAAAATGGATTTTCTATTGAAGGTTGGATTACTTCTGTGTCAGATGGTGAATGATTAGGCGATGTAAGCGCAGAATCTCGTAAATCTAGACCTAAACCATTCCTACCCGACCTTAGCAAGTGGGGTTCCCTATTGGTTACTCGTCCACCTTGAGACGAAGTGTCCTTTGGAACAATACCCAAATTTTTCCTATTCATTTTTCTCTATTTCTTGAAAAATGTTTTTCGTATTTTCTTTTTTAACTTCAAGTAATTCAAAAAAAAATGTAAAAAAAAAAAATAAATGTATAAATTATTAAAATTATAATTCAGTTGATTATGCAGGAAAATTTCAATTCAAATGTAATTCATTCAAACAACTAAGTCGATTTCAATAATTTGTTTAAAAAAAAATAATTTCAGAAAAAAATTAGGTTATTTCAAGTTTATTCTTAAAAATATTTTTGAAATTCAAAGGAAATTTGTATTATTTTTTTTTGAAAAAATATATATTTTTTTTTCAATGCAAAAAAAAATTGAAAATTAATTAGTTATGTATGTTTAATGAGGCTGCTTGGTGTGTGAAGACAGACAGGTATCCTGAACATTCCTACAAGAGTTGTAGTAATTCGTTTTGTGCCTTTGTAACGTTTCGTTCTAAGTCTAAGTCTAAGTCTAAGTTATTAAGTCAGTTGTCAAAGTCTATGTCGTTTTCGATTGTGACTGGTGCCTTTGTGACTTGATGAGTGCTTCCGCCTATCTCTTGTTTCCCTACCACATCTAAAATCTAGTGTAAAACTTGATAATGGGTTAGCCAGGAATTAGAGATAAGCTTTCACACGAATAGGATTCCAAAGTTGCACACATAGGCCTCACTATTAGACTGGATATCCTGTCTTAATGGATAGCACTACATGTTTAACTTTTCCTCCTATTCCGCTCTTTGAAAACTGATGGACTACCAACTACCTCACTAAATCCTCTGGTTCTAGACCTGCAGATTGGACAGCTGTCTTTCGTCCATCGCTTACGAAGAGCATTAACGGTTCATAGGTTTGTGTTCAAGGATTAGGAATTTAAAATTTGGAAAATATTATATTGTGAGATTATTACAAGTCCAAAAAGATGATTTTGGTAAAACAAAAACAGGTTCTTGAAGTCGTAATAAATCTCAAAGCCGTTCGAATACGTTGGGCGCCATTGTTGCGAGTTTGAGAACCACGGGGGTATGTCTTCGGTGGTGGAAGAGGAACAGTGGCATGCTTGCTTTTCGCTCGGCCTAGCTCGAAGGATGGGAGTGGTTTTTGCCGCTTTCCACTCACCTCTCACTCAGCAAACAAAATAAATTCATGCCATGTTAAAGGATGGGACAGGAAAGGAGGGGAAGTTATTCTGGATCAAGGTACTAAGGAAATTGAGGAACACAAATCTAGTGACCTATGCCTCTGTATGAGAAAAAGGGAGGGGTTGGCATCAATCGTTTCCTAGAAAGAAGATTCAACTACTAAAACTAAACTATGTATAATTTAAGCCCTAAAACTAAGTTCATATCCATTCCGAATATGCTAGATAATGATATAATGTTTCATCATATATTATTATGATGTAATACTAAACCTAACTAAGATCTAACCTAAACCTAAAAAAAATCTCTCCACCAAAATCAACCCCACTGTCTCTCCCATACAGAGGTTCATCAAGTCAACTAAGGCCGTTGACAGTTGTAAATGTCATTATAGGTCATCCCACCCTGGTATCTTAGATACACCGTTGCTATCTCGTAGACCGTTTTCTCTGAAATAGCCCCTTACTCGATTCCTAGTCACAATTTTAACTACCGTAGTTCGTATCGTCAGTCCCTAGTACTACATGTTCGTCGTATTAAGTCATCGTACCTAAAAGTGTCTACCGTTCAATCCTTAGTCTTAAATGTTCGCTAAAGTCATTGTCGTATGTCATAGTAACTCTAGTTTATATTAGAACTATCATCCTATCAGTCATGTCTATTACCCACTCTTCCAGGAAGCCGGCCTGGCTAGGCCTTCACACACCGCTGCAATAAAAATCTCAACAGCTCATATCAGAAATGAAATTCATGTTTCCAAAATTCAAAATACATATACAAGTTTATTAACTTTGGCCATTGGCCTTAAATTAAATGAAAAATTCAAAAAAAAGATATTTTTTGTTTTTGAAATATAAGTATGTAAAAGTAAAATTTGATGAAATTCAATAAAAAAAATGAAATAAATAAAAAAGTTAAAAATGCTCTTTTTAAAAGAATTTAAAAGCCTTTCATAAAAAATTCTTTTCGCATCTGCTTCTGATCGATCATATGGATATAATATACATATAAATGAACATAATTGAGAGGGACTTTAACGTTTGACACAAGAAAATGACTTACGTATTTAATCCTTTTTAATTTTTTTTTTTTTGTCCCACGAAGTCCTGCCGGCAGCACGTTCCTGGTTACGGTAAGTATATGGATAGGCTTTCAATTTCAAAGCCGTTTATTTGCGCTCTTTCAATTACCGTAGGTATGTACATATATACACATATAACGCGCAGATCGGATTTTACTTAAAAAATCAGCTATCTTTAACTTTCTTGTAGAATTATTTCTTTAAACACTTTTCTCAATAAAAAAAATTTAAGCAAATCGAAAAGATAAAAATTCATCAAAAAAAAGGAATTCACAAAATAAAAAAATGTTAAATAAAGAAAATGGTATATAAAAAAAAACTGATTATGATCCTGTATGTTCCAAAGGACACCCGTAGAAACAGTCTTCAGGGTTTGACTGATGTTGGTGGAGCACCCTGTTCAGATAATCCACTAGTTCTTGCTTTGATGGTTATTCCCAAAACTTACATGCAGAGGCCAAGATTCGCCCCTGGTGGACTTTTGCTGCATATATCTGAATTCGTATATATGTATATATGTATACTTAATTACATAGCCATCAAGTCGTTTTGAACACAATTCAATGGGGCCACTTAACCTAAGTGATTTAAATTAATATTTACCACGAAAAATCCTCTTTTTCTATTAAATAAATTACTTCTGCTATTAAATTTTCCATGAACTAGGTATTCTCCAACACCTAAGGTCGGTATTTCTCTCTGAAAATTTCACCAGATCTTTCTTTTTCTTTTTACTATACGCGAACTATATAAAACAACAAGTTTTTACCTTCATAGTCCTTTATATTTAAGATTATCTTTATTCTCACCTTTTTCTGTAATTAATCTATAATTTTTACTCCACTATTCAAAAAAAAAAAAACCGAAGAATAAAAGATATTCCGCAAAACTATTTTTTTTTCCTGGTACCGCTTATTTTATGCCGTACTGTAAGGGAACTCCGAGAATGTTCGCTTGCACTCTTTTGCTTTCGAAATGACAAAAAAATCTTGATTGCATAATCCCGGTCATTGACCTATTGCCAAAATTTTCCCAATCCTCTTTATGCCTTTTCTTCGTTCTTTGGACTGGAAAATAATTGGAACCTAAGATTCGCTAACATACATAGTTGTCTTCTTTCGTTAATTTGATGAGTCCGTATTAACTACTTTTCACTACTTCCTGTTTTGAAATTTTAACATACCTACTTAAATTAATCTAAAGGACTTGATAATACTTATAAACTAACTCTCTCTAGCAGGCTTAACTCTCGTTTAAACTTATAATAAGTAAAATATTGCACTTAATTACATAAATTTTATTGTCTTAATTGATCGGATCTTCCCACTATATCCGCCTCCTATTGCACATTTTCCCCTCAAGTACACCTATTATCCACAAGATCGCGCATCTTCGTTAAGTTCTTGACGTCTTAAGTCACATTTGACGTATAAAAATACTAAACTCGTGAATTTAATTTGTGAATTCAATTAGTGAAAAAAGAAAATGTGTAATAATTATGTAAAAAGGAAACATTGCCACAAAATCAGTTAGTTTCGATTAAGCTTATGACACCTGAGAATCTGTTTCATTAGTAGCTAAACGAACAACCTCATAAATTTAAAATTGCACCTAAAGTTAACCAAAACCCACTCAGTCGGTAAGTTTGTTTACAATCTTTTATTTAGCAATCGTTTATCTTACAATTGTTCCTTTTATTTTTTTTTTTTTCTTAGTTCATGAACCTAATTTTCCTTTATGATGCATCAAGCGAGTTCATCAAAGGATAAGTTTATCACTGTCGCTGAGAATGCTTCTGGACTTACCCAATGACAGGAAAACTACCACAGAACCACTCTCAAGCGACAACAACTCACTCGAACCCTATAATGATCTTTTCTTTTTTTTTTTTTTTCAGGATTTAAATTTTATCACGCCACCCTTAGTATTCCTCGTCGACTAGCAACATGTCCACCTTCACCTCAAAAGTATCGCTACCATGGATTGGAGATTCCGGTCAATAAGATGTTTGTCAACCATCAAGATCGTAAACCATAAGGCGTTGCACCGAATATGGATGTACATGGGTGTAGTCATTTTGTCACGGTAACTATTTATTTCTCGCTTAATAAATGTGCAACAAAAAAAGGTATCTTCTGTTTTGCATATCTACTCTGTTTGTTACAACGTCCTATGCACAATCACTTGTATATGTACCTAACATAACTACAACATTGTACGAGTATATTAGGCCTAGGTGTTTGTTTACTTAATCAGATACTTTCGTTGTCATTCGAATCTTAGAAGTTAATTTCGGCTCTCAATGATGACACAGATTTCACACCAACGCAACGGTGTGATTTCGCCATAGTTTTGGGGTTTATTGGTGTTTATTGTGTCTGACAAAAGGAGTATAATTTTTGAAAATAGGGATTTGACAATATTGTGTTTTGAAATCAACAAAATTTGTGTGCTTTCTTCTTATATGTTACTTCAGTGTACCGCGACGGGCTACGTAACAATATTTCTTAAAAATGTACGAAATACTACTTCGTCTTCGGTTCCTACGATCGTTTTCAATAACACTTCCGATATCACGACAAAAAGCCAATTTGCTTGCAGCACAGTTTGCTGTCAGTTCGACGCTGTCAGATAGTGTCATAATTCCTTCTGTAATTGAGAGTGTTAATGATTTTATAGGTCAAATCTTCTTTGGCACTCGTACGGTTGCAAAATTACTGAAACATCTCGATAGATACACATCCGCTTTCCCGGATAGTTTCTTCGCTATTGTTCTGAAGATGTGTTCTTCAACACTGTTAAAACCATTGCGTAAAATTTTTCATCTGTCCTACCCTATACTGGCCTCTTTCCGAGTGAACGGAGAACAGCATTTGTGTCCAGCCTGTCACTGAAAAAGGCGAATCTCCTTCTCTTTCAAACTATCGTTTTGTCTGCGACTCTCTTTCTGATATTCATCATTAACCTTTTGTCTGAAACTTCTAATCCATGTTTTGCTGACGACAGTACTCTCAGCTTCTCATATTCGTTTCCAGATGCATGTCCTTGTTCGGATGTGCAATTCCCATATTTAAGCAGGTGCGCCAATAACTCACTCCGAGTCTCTTAATTAGAATCCAATAAAGAGCACTAAAAATGATATGTGGTAGAAGTATAACAGAAAAATTTTAATCTCTCTAGTGAGATAGCCAGTTGCATTCCTCCCCTTGAACAATCTAACCTTAATACTCGCCCTTCAGGGAATGCCCATCATCAGTCTAGCCTTTAAGGCTTGGAAGAATATAGTGTTTATAGATTATAACAAGTATCATCTCCAACTTATATTATATGTACATCCTGGAATTGTATATACTCGTATGTACCTGTTAGATAAATTTTTTCTTTGAAATATTAGTTCCTTTCCAATTTTTAAAACACTATCCTAGGACTTCTGAAAAGTCAAACTTGATCAAAAATCATAATGATCAGTAGATGTTAACGAAGAATTCGAAACAATATTATTCAGGGGGATCAACGTTTCATTGATTCATGTCTTTGCTGTCAAAAATAATCCTGTCTGGCATTTATTTTTACATTAACCGGCTCATGCTTAATGATTTTATTACGCAAAGCAGATCATATCCGGTTTAATAATAGTGAAGATGATAAAATGATTGAATGGAAATAAATTCCATATCATAACTAGTTTAAATAACTCAATTTTTCCACAGCCCAACGTACGAGTAGTATAATTGAGAGCTGAAATGGCCAGAAGCACTTTTCTGATTAATGTGATCAATTAAAAATTTTAAACACGTTAGTCGTCAAGTTTTGCTATCAGTAACACCCAATGAAATGCAAAGTGCTTAACTGTTGATATCATTTACACGAGGCATGTTGTGTTTAACGTTTAAGTTAATATTTCCTGTTAAAGATTGTTTATTTTAACTAACTACAAAAATTCCAGATCAATAAATTAAAATCAGCGAGAAAAATTAATGAAATTCTATACTCAACATAGATTCAAGGACGCGCTTGTTTCATAGCCCCTAAGACTTATTATATTGTTTACTAATATTATGCCTTAACTAAAAGAATTTACTGTCTTGCGCTTGAGATTAACTTTCACATATATTAAGTTTATGAATAAGTTGAACAAATATCATGTGCTTGAATTCCTGAATCTAAGGAAATTTGGGTAATTCATTTTTGAAATTAAGGAAGAAGACGTGAGATCAAACAATCAAAACTCCAGGAAATTAAACCGCATCTCATTTCGCCAAAGGCATCATTTACAGTCTTTAACATTTCTATAATTCATGCTTTGAACGTACATAGTAGTTAACTTAATGTCTAACACAAGAGTTGTATTTTTAAGTTGGAAACATGTTTAAGTTTTCGCTGGTTTTCGATGCTGAACATGTGTTATCAAGAGAGTTAACTTGTCAATCACGGCTATTACAAAGTGAGTGCTGTGCAATTATGAAGCGTTAATTTGTAAGACAAGTTTGTGTTTACCTATGGAGCCTTGATTTTTTCAGACATCGATATTTATAGTAATTTATTGCAGTCTATTGAGGATTTTATATGAAAATAAACTAAATTAAATCTTATCCATTAGGTTATAAACAGAGTGGAGCAAAGAGAACGAGAAGAGAGCAAGGACCAAGGATGATGCCTAGCCAGATTGAGCAGCAAGAGCAAAGTAGAAACAAACAAGCAAGAGATCATTCGTTTCCATTTAAATATTTGTATTTTTCAAATAAAAATGGGTTCTAAAAATTTAAATCTGTACTTTATTGAAAACTCATTCTTAAGCATATAATATTTTCCGTAACGCCGAAACAGGAGTGAAGGAATTCATGTAACTAACCAATTGCTGGGTTTCCTCAGTGAATTTCACCATTTATTCCAAGAGCTACAAGAAAATCATGTTAAATTTGAAAAATATTTCCGAATGACCATGAAAACATTCGGTTATTTACATGACAAAATTCAATACAAGCTGACGAAAAAGTGGACAGATTTCATAGCAAACCCAATTCTAGTCCGTAAAACATCTTGCGGTAACTTTAAATACAAAATTGCAAACACTTCTATATTCTGTTCAACAAAAATTGTAAGTACAGGGAAGATAGGACCTTTGCCTTTCACTCTAGTTTCATTGGCTTGCATAAGTGTGTCGCCTTTTAAAGCTCTGACAGGGTTTCCCTAGTTTGCATTATAAATCGCCAACACTCAACATGCTCAGCTTCATAAAACTTGTTCTCAAAAGCTTCAAATCCCAAAAGTTCCTTTATAAAATCCACTGAATAAGCTCCTTGCTTGTAATTTAGAATGATAATGGTAACTCTGTTCTGATGTATATAACAAGCGCATGATCGTATTGACTTTAGACTTTACAGTACTGCACTCTTTGTGCTACTCTTTCATTGCACGTCTTTGTTTTCTCCGCTTTGCTCTTGCTCACTCTCAGCTCCACTCTGTTTGAACACTTGGAGTTAAAAATTATTCAAAAGGTTTATCAATAGGGAAATACAGCGTGCGTTTAATATTCCGGGTCGGTGTTTTTTTTATCAAAGTCTAGTACGCAGATCGAGACAAGACAAATTTTATCTCTACAATTTAAATCCCTACAAAACTTTTCCAAATGTCGCGCAAAAGTTTGAATTTGGAGAGATAAAAAATAATTAAATGTGTTTTGGAATGTATCTCTGGCACGGGTTTGTCTTACAAAAGTCGTTCATACCTTTTTGGAATCTCCTCTTGATGTTTTCAAAAGAAGCATCAGCACTTTTTACATAAAACCAGTTTTGACAAAAATCACTTTCGGAAATACGGTGGCTGTCAAAAATTTGTCCCGCAAAATAATGCTTGTATCATTCTTTTTCCTGGCAAAATTTAGTGGAGACATTTTGTACAGCATGCACAAAAGTATGAATTTTGCGAGCAAACTGCGTACTGCCCGGAAAAAAATTCAAGACAAAAATTTGTCCAGGAAAAAAATTGTATGGGAGAGAAAATTTTTCCCAATCTGCATACTAGGCTTAACTTTTAAACGAAATACAGTTTTGTTGATTGGCTAAATAATGCTCTTTAACATTATGTACGGAATATGATTTCAGTGAAGTAGGTGTCTGTGACTGTAGCGCAAAGGCGAACTGTTTAAAGCATATTTTGCAATATTTTTTCAATTTCCATCTTCTTTAGAGAAATCCTTTTCTGCCATACTAAAAGATCATGCACATATTCGCCTAAGTTGTAACTCGGGCAAAATTGAAAATGGTGCTCACCAGTTAAATAATGATTTTGATACCATTTTGTGTTGTTTAGAGGTAAACAACTTGAGATTAAACCCAAATCCAGGTGGGTTAAAAATTCTGATCACACGGAATTCAGTCTGCCTGGTTATACTCGTAGCTTAGTGCCTCTATTCTTCCCTCACCATGCTCTCGCTATATATGTACAAAATGATGTTGCCTATCAGCTTCTACCGCAATATGGCACTTGCTTAAATAAAGATTTTAATTTCATGCGGTTTAAATTCGCAGTATATAAGCGCATAACGATATCTTAAGAAACTTTAACTGGTCGCTATGCTTCCTCAAAAGTGACGTGGAGATATGGTCACAAATTTAATTCGTTTCGGAATGAAAAATTTTACCCGGAATAGGGAAAAATCTATCAGACAGAAAGAGAACTCATGGTTTGATTCTAGATGTAAAGAGATTATTAGGGTCAGAGAAATAAGTTTCTGATGTTATAATGCCAACGCTTTTGAAAAAAATCGGAATAAGTTCAAACAAGCTAGAAGGACCTGTAATAATCATATTCAAAGAACAAAATGACCTAAAATTACGCCAAAAAATACTGCAATGTCCCAAAAGTAGGATTTTCATCTGCCCTACTCTACTGATCTCGTTCCTAGTGGATGGAAAACAGCAAAACAGCGAATCTTCTTAACCCTCTGCATAACTGTCGGCCTATTGCACTTACGTCCCTTCTTTCCATGGAAAATCTGATAAATCATCAGCTCAAGAAATATCTTGAAGAGCGAAGACTTCTCATTGACCGGCAGTATGGCCTTCGAAGTAATAGGTCCACCGGTTTTGATGGTATATCTCACCCAAGAGTGGCACAAATCTTTACATGGCTTTGGACTTGATATTTCCATGGGGAAATATAAACCTCGTATAGAATTTAATGCTTCAAAAACTCAATGCTGTCTTCTGTCGTTAAAGCCGCTTTCCCTTAGCGGCACTTGCATTGAGGAAACCGAACAGCTCTCAGTTCTCGGTATGTGAACATAGACCACTTTGTGTGGAATGACCACATATTATATTGGACGTCGCCAAAACGCTGCTAAGTACTTAGGTTTCCTTCGACGTTGCAAGACATTTTCTACCTCTTCCGAACTGTATATTTTATTCGTCCAAAGCTCGAGTTCAATTCCCATATTGGGACAGGTGCTCGAACCTACTTGAGTCTCTTGAACAGAATCCGAAAAAGAGCTTTAAAATGATATATGCTAGAAGTATAACAAAAAACATTTGAATTTCTCGAGCATCACCGTCGCTATGTTTCCTGTCTTTTAACAGTACTCTAATGAAGTAGCCAGTTGCATTCTTCTCCTTAAACAATTTAATCGTAATATTTGCGCTTCAGGGAATGCCCATCAGTTTACCCTTGAGCCCAAGCTCGCAATGCTTTACCCGTTCCCATTTTAATATTCAGACATTCAAAATCAATGTCTATCGGTATCTCCTTTTAAATCCCCTGATACTTTCCTAAAGACACCATTTCCGTGAATTGTTGGTTCTCTTTGGAGTAAAGGGTATGTTTCGTCAAACTAATATACGATATTATGAGCAAATCCAATACAGCATAGATATACTACCTTTGGTGGTAAGATTTTCTTACAATTCATACACTACAATGATCTGCCCGCTCTATATGCATTATACATATAAGCCTAAATTCTTCACAAAAAACTTTACAAAAGGGTAGAAATCTAGTTTAATTAATATATCAAAATTTGCGTTGTAATTGCTAAAATGAGAGAAAATTGGTCGTCGCGAATTGCAATATGATTGCTACGAACTGTCAAACACCATTCGCGTTCCACAAACTCGTACCATCCACATTGCAACGAATGAATTATTGTTCGCGCGCGACTAACCTCAAAATCGTTCTAAGTTTGTTGTCTAAGTAAACGCCATTCGCCATGAATAAATAAAATGTCAAAATGGGTGACGTCATTCGTCGGTAGTTGGTCGTGGTCGCTCTCATGTGAATAGTCCTTAAAAGTTGTTTGCGGAAGATATCGCTCTGGCAATGTAACCACGAATCAGCCTTAACAAAAAAATTTCTATTCTGTTTATGTTACCTCCGTTGTTTAAAACCAGGTTGAAATAATCCCTTGTGTATTCAGATCGTGGTGTTCTGTGTAATTCAAGGCAGTGGCTAAGACATTGTCTCTCAATCTTAAACACCCGAACCTTTTCCTTTTCAAATGGGGTAACGTTGAACCACACCGGGCATCCATAGACAATCATCGGTCGGGTGAGAAATATTTTTCAAATCGCCTTCATCCTGCTGTTAAGCTGACTGCTTTGAAATAACCATTTCGTTAGGGCCGAGGCTCCCCTAGCCCTTGTCAGAGCACCATTTAAATGTCTATCGAAATACAATTACTAATCCAAACAGATACCAAGGTACTTTACTATACAAATTATTTTATTAATTACTTTCGTTTCATAAAAAAAAAACACTTTTTATTTGCTTTAAAATATGTTCTGACTTTATTCAAATTCACTTAACAACTGATTGGGAATAATAACTTAAAAATTAACTACACCTAAGCTTAAAATACTTCTACTGCCACCGTGTCATCACTTTTTGCTTCCCACGATCGTTCATCTGGTTCTGCCTGGAATGCAACTGCAACGACAGCGCAATTGTCAGCAATTTGGCGGATGTCGTGTGTTGACTTTTTGTGTCTTAACTTACACTTTTACCCACCAGTGGTTGACCATGTAGCCCTACGTTAACTGGCTTACGCTAGATCCTTATCCTAGCCTTTGAATCTCACTGCAACTAAGTCGTTAACAGTATAGAGTAACCGAATTGAGAGAGTTTGTATCTTGTCGAAATCACACCGCAAACAAAATTCTGATGACCTCTATTGTTGATGGTTCTTTCTTATATCTACACTATTCAAAAAGCATTATAACATACCATTTTTTCAATCTGTTCGTAAGATCAACGCAAAATATATTGCCCATTATCAACTTTCTTATGAATAGAAATATTGTCAAGAAGTTTCCTTTACTTCATTATCTAAAGCTGTTGTTCTAAAGCTCTTAGGCCAGGCGGACACATTCAGTTTTTAGTTTCGCAACTGTTTAGTTGCTAAAATGAAACATATGGGCTTATATGGGACACCGCGCACTTAGAGCAACTCGATTCGAGCAACTAAAAAGTTTGTGTTTTGTTTTGACACAAACTAAACGATTGCCTTCGCAACAGTTGAGCTGTTTTCTATAAGCGCAAGAGAGAAAAGAGTGTGAGCGTGAGTAAAGAGTTGCCAGTGCGCGGTTCTCTTTCAACTGGTGATTCAACTATTTGATTTCGATCACAGTTGCCAGTGCGGGACTAGCCTTAAGAGATTCTGTTTTCTCCTGGGGCTTTTCCATTTTTCGCCTTTTCTGATTTATTTCTTGATAAATTATAAATATTTCATTTCATCTGAAAATGGAATGAAAAATTAATCTACTAACTCTATTCATGCAACCTAAAACCTACTGCTCCACAAAGGTTTGAAGACACGTTCCAAATACAACCGCAAACAAAAACGTGACATTGTCTCATCTAAGTGTAGCAGCACCTTGAAATGATGTGTGTCTGGAGTCTAAGTATATCTTAATAGTGATGATTTGATGATAGTTACACATTTCAGCTTAAATAGCAACTTACAAGTGAGTACCAAGGTAGTTAGGTAAGGTGGCTATCGTCTTTCTTAGATCTTGCATGCCATGTTAATAAATACGAAAAAAACTAAACAACGATGTCAATGTAAGAAAAACGATGGTTGATTTTCCAAATTTTCCAACAGCCCGCATACTTCCGAACAGAGGAGAAATACGCTTTTCCGCAGCTCACAAATCTGGCTTTTCAATCTTGCTAAATTTGATCGATAATGAAGAAAAAACACATTTTGAAAATAAATTTATTTACTTTCTACACCTGACTTCACTTTCAAAACGAAATAAAAACATCAATGGCACTTACATAGCTGTTCAGCAATACGAGTATTATCTACCACTTACTATACTACGACAATGTTTCCAAGTTCAAGGAAGCGAATGTTGGATTTTCTGAATCAGGGTCTACCCCATCAGGTAAGGCAACTTCTTTTTGTCTCCCAGTGTATCCGAAGAGAAACGTGCTTACCGTTAAAACCTCAGATCATTATCGTAATAATGCAAACGCGAACGTGTGTCAAGCTCGCAAGTGTAAGCCGTTAGACTCTGCTAACTAACTTCTACCGCCTGCTGCACAGCACGCGCCAGCCGCCGCGCCATACCAGTCTATGTTAGTGCTGATGCAATTATTTTTTTTTTCATCGTGTCGTCTATGCCATGGTTCATGTCCCGTCTGATTATATATAATAAATTCAATTGTCTATTAGCAGAAACTCTTTTTTTTCTTGATTGTTTTTCAATTATGTCAAAGCTACACATAAGTAAAACTTAAATCGATGTCGGAGATGCAAATACAAGTTTCTGAATCAGCAGAAGAGATAAACGTTAAGTGGATAATTTTCGTATTTTATGGGCAATCTATAGCTAGCGCGGATAAAACGCAAATTCATTTTGTATGTACTTTTAATTCAATTTCAAAGATGACATTACACTAACATATGTCAAAATCAGCTGACATAGAATGGAATTAAGGAATCATAGTTAAAATTATGAACAAAATTACGATTTATTTATTAGATGTTTAAGTCACTTACTGAACAAAGCGATTCGGAATGAAAATATAAAATCAAACTTCTAAAATTCATAAATTCGCTTTTAAATAATTTTGGGGATGTGTTCGAAAGGTACGCAATATCAAGTTGAGTTAGAGTTGAGATTAATAGTAAAATGAATCGAAATACGGACGTGCGAAAGAGTTCAGTGCTCGTAACTCTTCTAACTTCCTATAATTTGCAATAATTTTTTGACAACTCACAGTGCGGCCGATGGCATCTTTTTGCGGCCAAAAGTCCAAAATAAAAGTTTTGAGTTAGGGGTTTTTTGTCATCAGGCTGTCTAAAGGAGATCCCTAGGAGACGAAAAATGTTCGTAGTAGAATGTCTTGCCGTAAATCCCCCCCATAATCTTAGCCTGAATGTGGCTGCTAAGTTAACGTAGTCACGCGTCGTTAAGATATGATAATGGACACTTCCATTAAAACACGTGTAAAAGTTTTTATTTTCAAGCAAATCTATTGCAATAAAATGGATTCAACAGCTGCAGGTGCGTAAAATAAGTTCAAGAATTTCTGAATAAAAATTCCTAAATAGTACATTGTTAGACAGCGATATGTCAACGCTATTTATTTACTTAAAAAAAAAATAAAAATATATTTGTTTGAGTGAAAACTTTTTTTTCTTGCTGTTTCTTGTTCTCAAATCTATTTGAGATAGTTAATAAAAGTATTGTGTACCAAATAAAATAAAATTCAGCTGCCCGTAGCTGCCCGTTGAGTTTTTTTGTGCATTAAGGTACTAGTACGGCGTAGAACGCCAAACAACGCACGATTTTTGTGATTTTTTTTCTCGGAAACTTTATTAGATAAGAACATACTTTTTTTTTAAATAATGAATACATGCGACAAGAATACAAATTTGTTAAAATTTTTGAGTTTTGGCCGAATTATAGAGGGCGCAAACGTCGACTCATCAAAAAATACATTGTTCCATTGCGGCCAGTTAATCTCAGGATTGGCTGGACTGAAACAAAAAAAAAAAATTGGGTTGTTTTAAGGAAGGTTTTTTATGAGACAATTTACCAAAATTTGTTTTAAAAGTAAAAAAAAAAAAAAACAAAAAATGTCAAGCTTTGAAAAAATTAAAAAATAATTTTTTCTTAATTTGTTTGGCCATTTTTGGGTCGCCATTTTTTTCGATCATAACTTTTTGGTCAAATTGTGGTAAATTATCTTAGAAAACATAAAAACAATCAAGTTGCAACAAGTTTTTTGAAAATCGGTTCAGTAGATCCGGAGATTAACTGTCCGCAATGGGACAATGTGTTTTTTGAAGAGTCAACGTTGGCGCCCTCTATAATTCGGCCACAATTAGAAAATTAAGACAAAAAAAAATTTCCTTGTACTTTCGACGCATGTATCTATTATTTAAAAAAAAAAATTATGTTATTATCTAATAAAGTTTCCGAGAAAAAAATTCCCAAAAATCGTGCGTTGTTTGGCGTTCTAGACCGTACTTGTACCTTAACTTACAACAATATCCCTAGTATTGTATGCCCACGTTAGTTCACAAACTTTTAATTCATGGCCCCGAAATAATAAAATATTCAGTGTTACCTATCTGTCAATTGTCAGAAGATGCACAAGAAGCACGTAATAATTTTTTTTAAATCTATCAAGCCAATTTCGCAAGAAACCATTATTGTCAAAAGACAATGGAGGATGTTTTTAAAAGATTCCTAACCGCATCCGATCCATTCATATCTAGTTGTCGGGAATTACCTCTAAAACCACTTAAATCTTTGTGTAAGGACTGTATCAATTTGTTAGCACCTCCACCTATAAATAATCGAACAGAAGATGAAAAACAATCTTTTGACAGCTCTTCCGCTTTTGAAACAGATGCAGATGTAGATGATTGTGACTGTTACGAGATGGGCAATGAAACATTTTTCATGTAAATATCGGATTAACTTATTTACCTATAGTTTGCTCATATTGCATTTTGTATTTCTAAATTTATGATTTATAAATTACTGTGTTCGATTTCAATAAAAATTATAAAAAAAAAAATTTTCATTTTTTTTTAATAATATTGCCATATAGCATTCCACCATTTTGAATTTGTTCATTTTTAATAAATTTTCAAGTACATGCACTAATATATCAAAACAAAATTTTTTAACCAACTATCAAAGTTTCATTTTTAAGTTTTTTCATATGACATGACGCCATATTAGGTCGGCCATTTTGAATTTGCTGATTCTGATAACAGATTCGTAATCAGCGATCCCAAAAACCCTTATATACCAATTTGTGCATCATTCTCTACGTTTTTCGACTTTTGGCCGCAAAAAGGGGCCATCGGCCGCACTGTGCAACTGTCAGTACGTAGCGTCCCTTTTTAATATCTTGTCATTATTTATATTTAAATTTCAATTGTATTCTGTGACGAGAATTTCACGCAATGGACCTCGAATTGAATGACTATGTGGAGCGTAAAAAGGGCAACTATAAATATAAATAATATAATAATATTAACATTCGTTACATTTCCAGAATACAGGCAAGACAAATAATGTTCTTTTTTCTTGACAGTTGCTCATAAAAAATTATATTAACTTGTGAACACATCCATTGAGATGCTATAATAAAGATGAACGTGTTTGTCTTCACTATACCTAATCTTCATATTGATTTCTCGAGTTTCCCATAATCTTCATTCATTAAGATCTCTGCATTTTGGTCTTCTCTCTTTATTCAACAAATGAGGGATGTTCATTTTACATCATCTTTTTTTTACAGAAATCGAATGAAGATGAATCTAAATCCACCATATGAATTATAAAAGGTGAGCCAAATACATGTTTCTTTTTTAAAATGCAATAAAATGAACAAAATTAATGTTTTCCATGTAATTATGGCTTTATTAGTAAGAGCAAACATTCCCATTTTTAATTATGGGACATAACGACGCGTTGTTCAAGCGGATGGTCGTGTGCCTTAAATGGCTGAGTCCTTGTAAGCGAATGAGCCGAGATCTTTATGCAGAATTCTACTCAGGCTAGGGCGTGAAATGTTGGGCTGTTGAGATCGATGGGGAGTTGATGTTCGTGAATTGAGTCTCACACTCTTGGCTACAGCAGCCACATCCTCGTCTGTGCGCACCGTACAACGAAGTGTTATCCACTAGCATACCAGGAAGTTGATGACAGAAATCTGTTACAAATTTAGAAAAATAATTAGGTAAATCCATCCCTAATATCATGCTCTTACCCGAAACCAAATGCAAAAAAATATTATGCTAGAAACCTATCATAAGAGAAAATTGTGAGGCAAGAAAATATGAGAATATCTACTATGATGTGAGAAAGCTATTATGGAAGAAAACCAACATGCGAGAAAATAATAAAACGAGAAAACTATCATGTGAGGAATATATCATGCGAGAAAACTATCATGAGAGAAACTAATACTACGAGAACACTATCACGCGAGAAATATATCATGTGAGAAAACTATTATGCCCAGTGCAATGTAAAGATTTAACGTGAAAACGTCAATTAGACTTGTCAGTTTTTTATGACGAAATTAGTCGCATACTCATATCTTAAACTATTTACCCATTTAACATTTATATGGAGTGTTTTCCGTGGGTATGTATTACGTGATTCTACATGTTACCACTTTTTTCGAGGGCGAAAAATATACATACATATACTGTATTTTTAATTTTTCCATGAAAGGCTTAAAAATCCATTGATATCGCAGCTGTTTTTGGAAGTATTTTCATACTTTTAATTAATGGATGGAGAACAAACTGTATAAATGAAATAGGTACCTAGATACTAACGAGTGATTTTTTAAGAGCTATCAGAAATAAAAAAAAAAAAAACACATACAATTCAGAAAAATGCATGAAATCCTTATTTGAATCGATAGTACGGTCGATATAATTTAATGTTTGAAGATTATTTCATGCAAATGTTGGCCGCTGCTGCGCATTAAATGGCATCCTCTTTCTAACATTTCGGCCGGTATCTCACGAATAAATGCTTCAATATTGGCTTCTAGTGCGCCAATCGAAGCGGGCTTGTCGCTATAGACATGAGCCTTAACATTGCACGACAAAAAATAGTCTAGAGGCGTTAAATCGCACGATCTAAGCGGCTAATTGACCGGCCCCAAACATCACACGGTAGCGCTCACAATTCACACCAACGTTGCGATTCGCATCATCTTTGAAGAAATACGGCCCAATGATTCCGCCAGTCCATAATCCGCACCAAAGAGTGACTTTTTCTGGATAAATTGGTAGCTCTTGCAATGCTTCTGGCTGCTCTTCACTCCAAATACGGCAGCTTTGCATGTTCACGTATCCATTTAACCAGAAATGAGTTTCGTCGCTGAACACAATTTTTTAAATTCGTCGTTGTGGTAGGTCGTTCGGCTTCAAATCTTGGACCAGCTGTATTTTGAAAGGCTTCACACCTAAATACTTCCGCAAAATTTTTAACGTATTGGAGTAACAGAGGCCCAATTGCTGAAAATGGTGCCGGCCATCACTAACACTGGCCGATACAGCTGCGATATTTTCCTCCGTTCATTTTCCAACAATGGTGCGAAATTTAGTCACAATAGCCCGAATAGCCGCCTCAGTAGGTCGATTAAACTGACCATAAAATGGAAGAAGCGCGCGATGGACTTTCTTAACAGAGCACGCATTTTGATAGTAAAATTCAATAATTTGCAAACGTTGTTCGTTTGTAAGAGGATTCATGGTTAATTTGACAGTGACACAAAACACGAAACGCCCGTGAGCTGTCAAAACCAGTGTTGTCAAAAAGAAAATAGCAAAAAAATCACTCATTCTTATTAACCAATTATCACCAGAAAGCACTAACGGTGGTTTTCATTGGTCAGTGAATGACATCTTTTACTGAAAAGAAAAGAAAAGAAAAGAAAAGAGAAGAAAAGAAAATGTATTTAAATTTGATTTAAGAATCCAAATCAGAAGCGTTCACTCCTTAACACTGAGTACGCGTCCACTCATCTAGGGAAATTGATAATTTCTCTTACTGACATTAAGAAGTCGATTGTCTAATTGCAGATTAAGTTCTGAAGCTGGGTGTACTTATAAGTAAGTACAAATAAAAATAAAATTTCGAAACAATTGATTTCCCTTTCAATTGGATTAACACCATTCTCAAAATTTTCTGTCACACAACTGACAAAGTAATATACAAAATCAATTGTAATTGACATGTTGGACAGGTCATTTTTTTGAGATGAAAAAAGTTGGCAGATCTTTGACCATTTACATTCTAGGGTCATAAACATTAGAAAAATTTACGAAATTAGCTTTGTCAACCGTTGTTCGCCTTAAACTGGCATAATACTGCATTTTTGTATATTGCAAATAATCGATACCTACCTACAACCATTCTCGAAACATACTATTTCTCTGCAACCCGATTGAGTCTCATCTGTTTCACACATTGCAAAACTTTATATGCGCTATTATATCCACCATTTTTACTGACTTGTTTATCCGCACTATTCGATTTTGTTGATTTCTGCTTAAAATCTTGCTGCACTGACTATGTGCATTTACTAATAAAAAAAAACACCTACTGCATGATTGACATGGTTATCGAAAGGCAAAGGAAGATAACTTTCCGAGTCAATTAGTTTCGTATAGAAAATCGATTCAATTTAAACGGACCTCTTTCGAAGCAGCTTGGGTAACTCGGAATGCTTTGAAATCGATTATTTTTGTTGGCGACAAACTGCAATCGTTAACATAATAAATTAAACATATTACGACTCCAATACAAGGTAGTCCAAATTGTAACTGAAATCATAACAAGTGTTGGTACTCGTACATTGGTTAGACTAAATAAAATGCACGACTGGGTCGCACGAACTTGCTCCTATGTAAGGAATTTTAAAAACGGATGTTATTAGAGAAAACTGTTCATAAGGATAAAATGATTTTTTTAAATCCTTTACGTAGTAGGAGATAAAAACAGAATACTATACAAATACGAATTTATGCAAGAACAAAAATTATAAGTCGTTGTAGTGGTTCCTTAAAAAAAATAAGCTTTTATATACAAAATTTTTAAAACATTTTTAAGAAAAAATTTTGGTACGCCAATCTTAAGTTTTTATTATTGTACGAATAAGAGTCTAATTTCCAAAAAAAATGCTAAGCCGTTCTTGAGATATCGATTTTTCAAAAAAAAAAAGTTACTTTTTTTTTCTAAAAATTGAAAAAAATATTTTTCTTATAAGTTTTGAAATGCAATGTTCTTAAAACATTTTAGTAGCTTCTTTATAAAAAATTTCATTAAAATCCGTTATGCCGATAATAAGAAATTCAAAATTCGAAAAAATCGTTCTATGGTAAGTACAGTCAGTAATATCTAGATTTCAATTTTTTTATTAAATTATTGATCGTAAAAATTAATTAAAAGACAAAAAATTTTAGCAAAATTCTCGGAACCGTTTTCGAGAAAAATACGATTTTCGAAACCATTTTTTAACTTTTGTATGAAAGGTACCGTTAGTTTTAGATAAAACAATTTTTTTTTTCTCAAATCTTGTAGATTATGTTAAGAAACTTTTATTTGTCAAGTTTGAAAAAAACGAACATGGGGTTTTCGAAATATTGTGTTTCCAAAAAAAAAATTTTTTAAAATCCAAAAAAAAATAAAATGCACGACTGGATCGCACGAACTTGCTCTTATGTAAAAGTACTTTGGAATTTAAGATACATTTTATAAATATAAAACATGAATTTAATGAGATACTAATGTTCAAATGCATAAAATTGCCGTCTGGTTTCCGGAAAAGAATGAATTTATGCAAATAAATTTTAAAAAATCGTTTTATTATTAAATAAATTTTTTATATAAGAAATTTCTCTAAAATTTTTCAAGAAAAAAATGTGGGATGCGAATTTTAAGTATTTAATAATATTGCTCTTAGGAAATAATTTCAAAAAATAATCGTTCATAGGTTTTGAAGATATTGATTTAAATTTTTTCTAAATCTAATAAATATTTTTTCGAATATTTTTATATACAATATTATTTTAAACTTAAGGGGACTCCTGCTAAAAATTTTGGGTTAAGATCCATAGAGCCGTTAATGAGAAAGTCGAAAATCAAAAAAAACGGGTCTATGGCAGGTACCCCTAATAACATTTTGCCCCAAAATTTTTTTTGACCAAAATGTAGTCCATGTCCAAAATATCACACTTAATTTTTTTATCAAAATCGTTAGAGCCGTTTTCGAGATAAATAAGATTTTGCATTACGGGTGTATTGGGGGTACGCTTAGTTTTGGAGCTAAAAAAAAATTGCAATTTCTCCTCTAGGGAATCACCGAAGACCCTTAACTACCGAGATTGAAAGAAATAGGTCCAGTGGTTTAGGCTGTAGTGAGAGGTACAGACATACAGACACACTGAAACATGTTTTTTGTGTACTAAATTTTCCTTAAAATTTTTATAAAAAAAATTGATATGCAAATTGTTAGTATTTAATAAAATGCATTTTAAAACGTAATTTAAAAATTTAATCGTGTATCGGTTTTCAAGATATTGAATTTTCAAAAAAAAATATGTATTATTTTTTTAAAAATCCAAAAACTATTTTTTCGAAAAAATTTTTAGTTTGTATTTTTTCAAATGCAAAGCAGCTCCTGCATAAAAATTTTGGTTAAAATCGTTAGAGCCGTTGGTGAGAAATTCGAAAATCAAAAAAACCGTTCTATGACAGGTACCCCTAATAACATTTCCCCCCAAATTTTTTTTTCACCAAAATATAGTCCATGTCCATAATATCACACTTAATTTTTTTTATCAAAATCGTTAGAGCCGTTTTCGAGATAAATAAGATTTTGCATTACGGGTGTATGGGGGGTACCCTTAGTTTTGGAGCTAAAAAAAAAATTTCAATTTTTCCTCTAGGGAATCACCGAAAACCCTTAACTACCGAGTTTGAAGAAAATACCTCCGGTAGTTTAGGCTGTAGTTCGAGGTACAGACATACAGACATACAGACAGACAGACGGAATTGCCGGACCCACTTTTTTCGTCTTCGCTATCATCGTAATGTCAACTTTGATCAAAATCTCGAGTTCGATTTTTTTTCCAAATGCAGAACTTGCCCTATAGTACCTATATCGCAAGTAAAAATAGAATATTTGAATATGTAATAATATTTAAACTTTGGAGGAGCTTTAGCATAAAAAAAATGATTTGAATCGGCTGTACCGTTTTCGAGAAAATCAAAAACAAAAAAAATGGACCCAGGGGGGCTACCAAAAATAGCATTTTTTTGAAAATTTTTTCAACCATTACCTAGTTTTAACTAAATGAAATTTTTCAATTTTTTTTTTAATTCTGTAGGACAGTTTTTGAGAAAAAAAATTTATAAAAATCGTATGGCCGGTACCGTTGTTTTTGGTCTCACAAAAAAAAAAAAGAAAAAAACGTGTGGGGGAAAAAATTAAAACCCATATCTACCAAGTTTGAAGAAAATTGGCCGAGCCGTTTAGGCTGTAGTCGAACCGACAGACAGACAGACAGAATTGCGAGACCGACTTTTTTGGTCTTCGCTATCATCGTAATGTCAACTTTGATCAAAATCTCGAGTTCGATTTTTTTTTACGAATGCATAACATGCCTTATAGTACCTATGTATAAGTCGCAAGTAAAAATGCGTTCAAATTAATTTAAATGGGTTGTTCGACGCAGAAAACACATCAATATCTGCGTATAACATTTTCTAACTTAATTATATCCTGGTGCTAGGACATAATATGTATAATTTCTTACATACGAGTATATTAGCAATAAGTATGTTAATTCTGAAGTTTTGAGCAAAAATGGTTGGATCCCAGAAAAACATGAAAGAGTAATGCCGACGCCATCCAGTTGCGCACGCCAAGGCTTCGGGCGTCCTGGTCTACGCCATCTCTCCAGCGCAAGCATGGTCTACCACGCTGTCGTCTACCATAGAATTTACCACAAAGAACTTTCCGAGCAGGTTCCTCTTCGCTCATGCGAGCTAGGTGCCCTGCCCACCGGAGTCTACCGAGCTTAATTTTTGTCACGATATCTGCTTCAAGGTAGATTGCGTATACAGTTCATGATTGTACCGTCTCCGGAATCGTCCTTCCTCACATATGGGACCAACAATTCTCCTTAAGACTTTTCTCTCGAACGCAGCTAAGAGATCGGAGTGCCTTTTGCTAAGTACCCAAGTCTCGGATCCATATGTGAGTACTGGCAGGACCATGGCCCTGTACAGCAGCAGTTTTGAAGTTATGGTGAGATTTCTGGATTTGAAGAGCTTTGACAGACTATAGTAGGCTCTGTTGGATTTGAGAAGCCGCCCGCGTATTTCTTCTTCTATATTGTTATCGGCTGCTACTATTGACCCAAGGTATTTAAAGGATTGCACCACTTCAAATTCGTGGTCCGCAACCTTGATTGTTCGACCAACTGGTTGAGAATAGAACGGTAAATTCGATAATCTACCACTTTGGATTTAAAACTGTGGATATAGATGAGACACGATTGAGATATGGTCGGAGACTCCCGCTTACAAGGCGGAGTACTTATATTCGTTTCGGCTCAGAACTGTTTGCGATCGGGACCGAAGTAATAGGGTAAGACAGTAGAAAAGAAATTTTGTTTTTTGAAATCTAAGTACCTCCATTTTTTTTTAAACCTGGCACCTAAAATTTTTTTAGCTCTGTCTAAGAGATAAGGCAACAAATTTACGTCCTTATTCAAAAATAAGTGTACTCTATTTGTACGATGCAATATTAGACAATTTTAAATTAAAACATTATTAACAGTTTTAACCATTGAACGGTTTTTTTTTTTTGATTTTTTCATAATTGACATAACGGTTTAATATTAAATTTTTTATACCGAAGGTAAAAATAAGTAAAGCAAATTGCATATCTAAGCTTTCTTAAAAATTTAAAACTGAAAAAAATGTTCAACTTTTTTTGTTGAAAATTATAATGGGTGATTTTTTAAGAGCTTGAGAACTTTTTTAAAAAAAAAAACGCATAAAATTTGCAAAATCTCATCGATTCTTTATTTGAAACGTTAGATTGGTCCATGACATTTACTTTTTGAAGATAATTTCATTTAAATGTTGACCGCGGCTGGGTCTTAGGTGGTCCATTCGGAAAGTCCAATTTTGGGTAACTTTTTCGAGCTTTTCGGCCGGAATAGCCCGAATTTCTTCGGAAATGTTGTCTTGCAAAGCTGGAATAGTTGCTGGCTTATTTGTGTAGACTTTAGACTTGACGTAGCCCCACAAAAAATAGTCTAAAGGCGTCAAATCGCATGATCTTGGTGGCCAACTTACCGGTCCATTCCTTGTTCTCCGAAGTTTTCCCTCAAAATGGCCATAGAATCGCGAGCTGTGTGGCATGTAGCGCCATCTTGTTGAAACCACATGTCAACCAAGTTCAGTTCTTCCATTTTTGGCAACAAAAAGTTTGTTAGCATTGAACGATAGCGATCGCCATTCACCGTAACGTTGCGTCCAACAGCATCTTTGAAAAAATACGGTCCAATGATTCCACCAGCGTACAAACCACACCAAACAGTGCATTTTTCGGGATGCATGGGCAGTTCTTGAACGGCTTCTGGTTGCTCTTCACTCCAAATGCGGCAATTTTGCTTATTTACGTAGCCATTCAACCAGAAATGAGCCTCACCGCTGAACAAAATTTGTCGATAAAAAAGCGGATTTTCTGCCAACTTTTCTAGGGCCCATTCACTGAAAATTCGACGTTGTGGCAGATCGTTCGGCTTCAGTTCTTGCACGAGCTGTATTTTATACGGTTTTACACCAAGATCTTTGCGTAAAATCTTCCATGTGGTCGAATAACACAAACCCAATTGCTGCGAACGGCGACGAATCGACATTTCACGGTCTTCAGCAACACTCTCAGAAACAGACGCAATATTCTCTTCTGTACGCACTGTACGCATTCGTGTGGTTGGTTTAATGTCCAATAAAGTAAACTGAGTGCGAAACTTGGTCACAATCGCATTAATTGTTTGCTCACTTGGTCGATTATGTAGACCATAAATCGGACGTAAAGCGCGAAACACATTTCGAACCGAACACTGATTTTGGTAATAAAATTCAATGATTTGCAAGCGTTGCTCGTTAGTAAGTCTATTCATGATGAAATGTCAAAGCATACTGAGCATCTTTCTCTTTGACACCATGTCTGAAATGCCGCGTGATCTGTCAAATACTAATGCATGAAAATCCTAACCTCAAAAAAATCACCCGTTATTACGCCGACGCCATCCAGTTGCGCACCCCAAGGCTTTGGGCGTCCTGGTCTACGCCATCTCTCCAGCGCAAGCATGGTCTACCACGCTGTCGTCTACCATAGAATGTACCACAAAGAACTTTCCGAGCAGGTTCCTCTTCGCTCATGCGAGCTAGGTGCCCTGCCCACCGGAGTCTACCGAACTTAATTTTTGTCACGATATCTGCTTCAAGGTAGATTGCGTACAGTTCATGATTGTACCGTCTCCGGAATCGTCCTTCCTCACATATGGGGCCAACAATTCTCCTTAAGACTTTTCTCTCGAACGGAGTTCGGAGTGCCTTTTGCTAAGCACCCAAGTCTCGGATCCATATGTGAGTACTGGCAGGACCATGGTCCTGTACAGCAGGAGTTTTGAAGTTATGGTGAGATTTCTGGATTTGAAGAGCTTTGACAGACTATAGTAGGTTCTGTTGGATTTGAGAAGCGGCCCGCGTATTTCTTCTTCTATATTGTTATCGGCTGCTACTATTGACCCAAGGTATTTAAAGGATTGCACCACTTCAAATTCGTGCTCCGCAACCTTGATTGTTTGACCAACTGGTTGAGAATAGAACGGTAAATTCGATAATCTACCACTTTGGAGTTAAAACTGTGGATAGATGAGACACGATTGAGATATGGTCGCAGACTCCCGCGTACAAGGCGGAGTATATCGCTTTCGGCTCAGAACTGTTTGCGATCGGGACCGAAGTAATAGGGTAAAACAGTAGAATAGAAATTTTGTTTTTTGAAATCTAAGTACCTCCATTTTTTTTTTAAACCTGGCACCTAAAATTTTTTTAGCACAGTCTAATTTAATTTTGGTGGGGGCAATACCCCCATTTATTAGGCTTAATACAAGCTATAGCTTAATCTAACTTAAAACTAAGAAAACTTATAGCTACGAATTTTGGTTAGTGGGGGAATTGATTCAAGAGACGGAGTTTTAGGCAAGGGGTACTAAGGTTAAAGTCGAAGGTTATTGGGTTTGAGTTGACATTCCTTAGCATACGTGAGACTGGTTCATTAGAGCCATAAGACGTACGGTGGGTGGGTATATAAAAGAGAAGGGGATTTCGTATGTTGCGGGGGTTGGTATTAAGGAAGATGGAGTTATAAAGAGTTATACAGTCAATAGAACCTGTAAGAAGACTATGAATGAAGAGAATTTCATAAGTTTTTCTTCGTTCTTCTAGAGAATTTAGGTTAATTAGTTTAAGACGATCTAGGTAAGGAGGTAGGATTAGGGGATTATTCCAGGAAAGTCCTCGAAGAGCAAAGCGAAGGAATCGACGTTGGATACTCTCAATTCTGGCGATGTGGACTTGTTGGAAGGGGGACCACACCTGACAGGCGTATTCAAGCAGGGGCGGACAAAGGTAACATAGATGGATCGGGTCACATATGGGTTGGAGAATTCCTTGGACCATCGTTTGACGAAACCAAGTGCGGAATTGGCCTTGAGAATTATGTCGTCATAATGGGAGATGAAGTTAAGCTCCTGATCACATAATATGCCGAGATCACGTATCGAGTTAACAATAGATAGGGGTTGATTATGAAGAAAATAGATACGGGGAGTAGATCTTAAACGTTTTCGTGAAAAGGTGATTGAGTGGCATTTAGTGATATTTAAGTCTAAGCAGTTTTTGAGACACCAAACTGAAAAATTATTGAGATCAATTTGGATAAGAGTAGAGTCCTGTGCAGAAGAAATGGTTTTGAAAAATTTAGTGTCGTCGGCATAAAGAGATATATGGGAATTTTTGATGACCAATTCAATATCATTAATAGTAAGAATAAAAAGGAGAGGCCCTAAGTGGCTGCCTTGAGGGACTCCGGACGTGGCTAAGAAAGGATAAGAGGAAGTGGATCTAAAACGAACACTATAGTAACGGTTTTCCAGATAGGAAGAAATCCATTTTAAAAGAATGGGTTCGAAACCGAAGGTGGATAGTTTGAAATGGATAAGTTTATGGGAGATTTTATCGAAGGCTTTACTAAAATCAGTGGAAATGACATCGACATCTTTACCATTCTCTAAGGCAGAGAGGGTAAATGACACAAATTCAACAAGATTAGTGGTAGTTGATCTACATTTAAGAAAGCCATGTTGTATGGGAGAAATGAGGGATTTACAGTGAAAGCTTAAAATTTCATGAAGTATGCTTTCAAAGAGTTTGGGGATACATGAGAGTTTGGCGATAGGACGATAATTGATGACATCGCCTCTTGGACCCTTTTTGTGTATTGGAATTATAAAGGAACTCTTCCATATCTCAGGGAATTCACCTTGAGAAAGGGAAAGATTGAAGATTTTCGATAGAGGAAGGGAAAGTGATGATGAACATTTCTTTAGGAGAATAGCTGGGAGTCCATCTGGACCAGGAGAGAAGTCATCATTAAGCTGATTTAACTTATTTTCCACAATAATTGGATCGATAGTAGGTGGGACACATGGCCCAAGCGAAAAACTTGGTAAATAATTAAAATAGGCAGAGTCAGGTTCAAAGGTATCATCCGTGAAAGATTGTTTGAAAAACGAGGCAAAGAAGTTGGCAATAGTTTGTGGATCATTTGATGTTATATTATTGAAGGAGAGAGAAGTTGGGTACCCATCGGATTTTCTTTTATGATTGACGAATTGGTAAAAGGATTTAGGATCATTAATAAGGTTGGCTTGCATCATAATTAAGTTGGAAAGCTCATTAAATTGGAGATACGTACCGAGATAGTTAGAATAATCTGTAGGAGTTTGCGTGCGAAGAAAAGTTGACCACAGTTTGTTTCTTTTGTTTCTAAGAGAACGGAGCCTTCGATTATACCAAGGTGGACTGGTAGACGAAGTTTTGCGTCGTGTAAATGGTACAAATAGAGAGATAGAATACAAAATTTCTCCATAAAATTTTGCTAGAGCATCTTTTAAGGCCAGATTATCAAAGTTGAAGGAAATATCATTTAGGGGTGGCCGTGGCGCGATGGATGTGTGCTCGCCTGTGAACCTCATGATCACAGGTTCGATCCCTGCCGTCGTCTATGTCGTTTTAATTCCATTAAAAACCTTCTAAAATTGTCATCAATGGGTTGCTGGTTTACTCATTACATGTTGTTCAGGCATAACACTAACAACATGTAATTGAGTTAAACTAGTATGGCCAACAAGGATGAACACGAATAAAATAATGTGAATTATAAGCGACATAGAAATAAGACACGGCATTCTCCGCTTTAGTTTAGCCGCCATCCCTGGAGATAAAATATATCTGAGACAACAACCTTCAGTCTCAGAACATCGTGCCACATATCTATCCTATCCTTCTTTCTCTTCCTGAACTTCACGCCCGCGCTGTGTTCAAAACATTTAAAGGGTAATCATAATCCCTTGAGCGCGTGTAGATTATAAAAAAAAAAAAAAAAAAAGATATTGATTAATTTGACGAAAATTAGCTTTATGAAAATTATAAGACGATATGTCTACCGAGGGGGTGCGTACTGGAGGGCAATTGTGGAAGAATGAGAGAAGAAGGGGAGGATGGTAGTTATCGATGGTAGATAAGGAAAGTTGACTAAGTGAAACAGAAGAGTTTGTAGAATCTGTAGTGAAAATGAGGTCAAGATGCCTACCCATGAAATTCGAGACGCCATTTACTTGGCAAAGGCTAGAATCTGTCAAGCGATCTAGGAACAGGCATTCCTTAGCAGAAGTGGGGTTACAAGCAATATAGAAAGATTCATCGTCTGATAAAATCCATTTAAGATGGGGAAGGTTAAAGTCACCGAAAAGAAAGATTTCGTCACCAGGATCACACATTTCTAGAATTTGATCAACTGTTTTAATGGTAAGTTCATATGATTCAATGGGTTGAAATGGCAGTATGTAACAACAGATAACGTAAAGCGACTTACGTGAAAGTGTTATCTTTATAGATATATAATCTAGGTACGGGGAAGAGGATGATGCTATAAGGCAAGAGTCAATTGAGTTTTGGACAGCTATAAGCACGCCACGACTAGAAGATTCAGTATGTTGGCTAAGGTCATCGTCGCGGTAAACATTAAAAGAAGATGGGAACAATTCTTGGTTTTTATGCTAGGAATCAGATTAGTTTCAGTTAGAGCGTAGATTTCAAAAGGTAGGGAATGAGTTTTCTGATAAACAGCTTGAGTTTTTGAACGGAGACCTCTTACGTTTTGATAATAGAAGGTAAGAGGGAGATTGGAATTGGCTGGAGTAGGTGAGGTCTGGGTTGAATTAGGGACGAAAAAACCTATCATGGTCAACTCTGCTGCGCTGAAGGTAAGATATCCGCTTGGAATGAATATACTTACCAAAAGCGTCGAGATCATTCTCTACTTTTTGGGGGGACATATTGAAAAACTCGTGATATCTAATGTAGAGGTTTTTCAGGCTATTAACATTAGTAGGAAGATCTTCTTGTTGGATGGAGATCATTACACTTGTTTTTGTTTTCCCTTCGTAGCAGACTGAGTCTGATTTATCGTGGAGATAAGCTAAGAAAATGCGGGTATTCTCATAAGTTTTCTTATCTCTTAGTCTAGAGAGAGCATAACGACTTTCGTTGGAATCTACTGTTTGCTGTGTCAGTTTTACAGCTGGGGGCAGAAGGGGGTTGATAAAAGATTGGGTGGGCATAGGCGAAGAAGAGACGAAGTTAGGTGGCGATGGGGAGGGAATGTGGCTAGGGGTTGAAAATGTGTTGGGAGAAGAGTTTGTTTGGCAAGGAGCAGTATTATTATTTGGACAAAACAAAACAAAACACAAAACAAAAAACTAATGTTATTGGAGAAAACTGTTCATAAGCATAAAATAATTTTTTTAGACTCAAAAATTATAGGTCGTATTAGCGGTTTCTTAAAAAAAAAAAATATCTTTTATATAAGTAAATTAAAAAAAAATCAGAAAAAATTTTGGTACACCAACTTAAAGTTTTTATTACCATACGAATAAAAATAAAGTTGCAAGAAAAATTCCGACCTGTTTTTGAGATATTGAATTTTCCAAGAAATAAAATTGATTTTTTTTTCAAAAATTCAAAAAATATTTTTCTTAAGTTTTGAAATGCAATATTTTTCAAACTTTTTAGAAGCTTCTCTATAAGAAATTTCAATATTTTAAAAAATTTGAAAAAAAAAAAATGGTTCTATGGTATGTACAATTAGTCAATTAGTAATACGAGTATCTTAATATTATTTTTTTTTTACTAACTTATATTATATCGTAAGAATTAATCGAAAGGTAAAAAAATTCATCAAAATTCTACGCGCTCTTTTCGAAACAAAAATACGATTTTTTGTTTGTTGGGTACCGTTATTTTTGTGTAAAATTAAATTTAATTTCTCACATCTTATAGATTATATTAAGAAACTTTATCAAGTTTAAAAAAAAATCGAGCATAGGGTTTTCGAAATATTGAGTTTTGAAAAAAAAAAAAATTGAAGTCCAAAAATTTTTTTTTGAAAATTTGAATACACAATACTATTCAAACTTTTGGGGAGCTTTAGCATAAGAAAAAAGATCGAAATCGGTTGTACCCTTTTTTGAGAAAATCAAAAACGAAAAAAAATGGTTGTAACGGGGTACTATTAATAACAATTTTTCGTAAAATTTTGTTTAACTATTACCTAGCTTTAATTAAATGACATTTTTCGAATTTAAAAAAAAAATTGTGTCGAACAGTTTTTGAGACGAAAAATGTTTATAAATTTTTGAAAAAAAAAATCGAATAACAGGAACCGTTATTTTTGGTCTTGTATTGAAAATACTATCTACCAAGTTTAAAGAAAATCGACGGAGCCGCTTAAGCTGTAGTCAAAAAGACAGACAGACAGAATTGCGAGACCCACTTTTTTCATCTTCGCTAGTATCGTAATGTTAACTTTGATCAAAATGTCAAGTTCGATTTTTTTGCGAACGCATATCTAACTTGACTTATACCTAGTACCTTTAAGTCGTAAGTAAAAATCCATGGCCTGGGGCCATAAATAATTTTATCAAAATCCTACTTTCAAAATTCTGCTTTCAAAATTCTAATTTCTAAATTCTACTTTCAAAATTCTTTTTCGAAAACAGTGTTTTTTCGAAACTTGAATTCTGTGAAAAATCCAACTTTAAAATTTTTACAATTTTATATAAGTATTCCAATTGTATTATTTCGAAAATACGGTATTGGTTTCATTAGTTGTATCTATCTTTCTTCTATTTTCCTTTAACATTCATTATAATTCTGTTACTAAGCGTTTTTTAAATGAATGCATAAGTAGTTTCTTACAAGTAATATTAAAAAATTGCAAGCACTCATAAATTGCTGTACTGGCCTGGCCCCCAGTGAGCAGTTTGGCTAATATACCCCTGGCTATCATGTTAACTCTTTGATTTAATTCTTGAGCAGAACAGTGCGCATAGATAGCAGTTAACATCCAATACCCTAAATTCGACATTTTTGTAATAATATCATACAGAACTTATAAGGAAAGCTATCAGGAACAATTTAACTTTTGTTACACTATTCGCGACAGTTAAAGTTATTATTATAATTATTAATCAATCAATCAAATATAACAAACACGAACAGCACAAGTACATAAAACCAAACGTTTAGAGAAAAAAACACGATGCCGAACTGTCAAATCACAGCTGGCCGAATATCTACAAAAAGTGCAACAGGTAGCAAAAAGTGCTGACACCACAACACTATGCTCAGCAAGGGGTGGGTTCACTTTTTAACACTTATATCGTAAGATAAAAAAAAGTGAATTAAATTAATTGATGAAATCAATCAAAGGAATGTAGTTGTATAAGTAATTATATCTTCGCACAGGGCCGTAGCTGAGAAAAAATAAAGGGGTGTCAGTAATTTTTTTTTGAGAAAGGAAATTTCAAATCTCCAAAGCGAAACAGACGGTGAAAGTATTTTAAAATATAAGATAATTTTTTTTATTTCCCGATAAGAATGTGGAAAATATTTATTTTCTTTTGAAACTACATAGCTTGGGAAACCTTACAATAAAGTAGGGCTAAAGCCCAATTTCTTTTAAACAATAGAAACACCAAAGAGATAAATGGCTCGGTCCCGAAAAAACAAATGGTGTTAAAAAAACGGGTCACGCGCTCCGCAATATCAGAAATTTACGATTGCGAAAACCAAACGAAAACCACTATACCTATAGGTACTTACCTTTAACTACCGCCAAATTCCAGCTTTCCGCCTCTATATTTCCAACCACAGTATATTTCAGTTTCTCCAATTTTTTTCATTCGTTTTGACAACTTAGAATTCCTCCTTTTTTTTACAATATGCGAAATTAAATTTCTTTTCTTTTTATCATTTTTTGCTTTTATCCTTTCTAATTTCTACTTCGCGAATTCAACCTAGTTCGTTTGGTCTTTCGCGCAAATTTAGGGAATCCCTGAGGACTTCCCGTTAACGTTCCATCTTTTACACATGGAAATAATTCCTAAGAGAACCATTTGGCAATACGAGAAAGAGAACTGCGACGATCTCAAGGATTTCTTCAAGAACTTTGACTGGTCGTTTTACTTCCTCGATAGTAACGTGGATTCCAGTGCAGATATGATAAGAAATTTAATTCTTATCGGTATAAGACATTTTATCCCCGAAAGTCAACAATCTATCAGAGCAAAAGAGAATTCATTGATTAATTCGAGCTATAAAAGGGTTATTGGGGTCAGAGAAGTAGATTTCCGATGTTATAAAGTCAACTTTACTGAGGAAAACCGGAATAAGTTCAAACAAGCTAGAAAGACCTGTAATGATCATATTCATTGAACTAAATTTTTACATGACCAAAAATTACGGCAAAAATACTCTCGTCCCCCAAAGGTAGTAACAATTGTTAAATATTTCTTAAAAATGTACGAAATACTACTTCGTCTTCGGTTCCTACGATCGTTTTCAATAACACTTCCGATATCACAACAAAAAGCCAATTTGCTTGCAGCACAGTTTGCTGTCAGTTCGACGCTGTCAGATAGTGTCATAATTCATAATTCCTTCTGTAATTGAGAGTGTTAATGATTTTATAGGTCAAATCTTCTTTGGCACTCGTACGGTTGCAAAATTACTGAAACATCTCGATAGATACACATCCGCTGGCCCGGATAGTTTCTTCGCTATTGTTCTGAAGATGTGTTCTTCAACACTGTTAAAACCATTGCGTAAAATTTTTCATCTGTCCTACCCTATACTGGCCTGTTTCCGAGTGGACGGAGAACAGCATTTGTGTCCAGCCTGTCACTAAAAAAGGCGAATCTCCTTATCTTTCAAACTATCGTTTTGTCTGCGACTCTCTTTGTGATATTTATCATTAACCTTTTGTCTGAAACTTCTAATCCATGTTTTGCTGACGACAGTACTCTCAGCTTCTCATATTCGTTTCCAGATGCATGTCCTTGTTCGGATGTGCAATTCCCATATTTAAGTAGGTGCGCCAATAACTCACTCCGAGTCTCTTAATTAGAATCCAATAAAGAGCTTTAAAAATGATATGTGGTAGAAGTATAACAGAAAGATTTGAGTCTCACTAGAGGATGCCCATCAGTTTAGCCTTTAAGGCTTGGAAGAATATAATGTTTATAGATTATAACAAGTATCATCTCCAACTTATATTATATGTACATCCTGGAATTTAATATATGTACCTGTTAGATAAATTTTTTCTTTGAAATATTAGTTGCTTTCCAATTTTTAAAACACTACCTAGGACTTCTGAAAAGTCAAACTTGATCAAAAATCATAATGATCAGTAGATGTTAACGAAGAATTCGAAACAATATTATTCAGGGGGATCAACGTTTCATTGATTCATGTCTTTGCTGTCAAAAATAATCCTGTCTGGCATTTATTTTTACATTAACCGGCTCATGCTTAATGGTTTTATTATCCAAAGCAGATCATATCCGGTTTAATAATAGTGAAGACGATAAAATGATGGAATGGAAATAAATTCCATATCATAACTAGTTTAAATAACTCAATTTTTCCACAGCCCAACGTAGTATAATTGATAGCTAAAATGGCCAGAAGCACTTTTCTGATTAATGTGATCAATTAAAAGTTTTAAACACGTTAGTCGTCAAGTTTTGCTATCAGTAACACCCAATGAAATGCAAAGTGCCCAACTGTTGATATCAATTACACGAGGAATGTTTTGTTTAACGTTTAAGTAAATATTTCCTGTTAAAGATTGTTTAGTTTAACTCACTACAAAAATTGCATATGAATAAATTAAAATCTGCGGGAAAAATTTATGAAATTCAAAACTCAACATAGATTCAAGGACGCGCTTGTTTCATAGCCCCTAAGACTTATTATATTGTTTACTAATATTATGCCTTAACTAAAAGAATTTATTGTCTTGCGTTTGAGATTAACTTTCACACATATTAAGTTTATGAATAAGTTGAACAAATATCATGTGCTTGAATTCCTGAATCTAAGGAAATCTGAGTAATTCATTTTGAAAATTAAGGAAGAAGACGTGAGATCAAACAATCAAAACTCCAGGAAATTAAACCGCATCTCATTTCGCCAAAGGCATCATTTACAGTCTTTAACATTTCGATAATTCATGCTTCGAACGTACATAGTAGTTAACTTAATGTCTAACACAAGAGTTGCATTTTTAAGTTGGAAACATGTTTAAGTTTTCGCAGGTTTTCCATGCTGAACATGTGTTATCAAGAGAGTTAACTTGTCAATCACGGCTATTACAAAGTGAGTGCTGTGCAATTATGAAGCGTTAATTTGTAAGACAAATTTGTGTTTACCTATGGAGCCTTGATTTTTTCAGACATCGATATTTATAGTAATTTATTGCAGTCTATTGATGATTTTATATGAAAATAAACTAAATTAAATCTTATCCATTAGGTTACAAACAGAGTGGAGCAAAGAGAACGAGAAGAGAGCAAGGATGATGCCTAGCCAGTGTGAGCAGCAAGAGCAAAGTAGAAGTTAACAAGCAAGAGATCATTCGTTTCCATTTAAATATTTGTATTTTTCAAATAAAAATGGGTTCTAAAAATTTAAATCTGTACTTTTTTGAAAACCCATTCTTAAGCATATAATATTTTGTGTAACGCGGAAACAGGAGTGAAGGAATTCATGTAACTAACCAATTGCAGGGTTTCCTCAGTGAATTTCACCATTTATTCCAAGAGCTACGAGAAAATCATGTTAAATTTGAAAAATATTTCCGAATGACCATGAAAACATTCGGTTATTTACTTGACAAAATTCAATACAAGCTGACGAAGAAGTGGACAGATTTCATAGCAAACTCAATTTTAGTCAATAAAACATCTTGCGGTAACTTTAAATACAAAAAAACTGTTCAAAATTTCAAACACTTCTATACTCTGTTCAACAAAAATTGTCAGTACAGGCAGTGCCGGATTAAGCCAGCGCGGGGCCTGTAGCAAATTCTATCAAGGGGCCCTTAGACTGTTTTAGGTTAGGTATTTATCAAGTTTATGGTATTAAATAAAACAAAACTATTACAAACAAACTTTTCTTGATTTAATTTGGGAAAATTTATAAATAATGCTGTTGATATCGACTTCTCGGAGTAAATCATGTTCAATAGTAATTAAATTGCCATTACAGCATAGTTGAGGTACACTAGAAATGAAAAAGCATTTATGCATTTTAAAACTTTAAATAAATCAAATTTTGTAGTAGATGTTTTAAGACAAAAACTAAATCTACTCCATAAATCTACTACTTTTTAGATCTACTCCCTTTTTCCCACACTAAAACAAATCACAACTACTTTAGCCAAGCTAAACAACTTTGGCTCTGAATATTTAAATTTAAAACTGAAAGTGAATTTGTGTATCTGATTTATTTATTTTTTTTTTTTCATTTGTTAAAAAATATTTGGTTTTGATAAAAATACAATTTTTGAATTTTTTTTTTTCGTTTTCAAATAATCTACTCCAGAAATTTTCGATTTACTCCCCTTTTTTTACAAATCTGCTCCGAAATTTTACTACCCTGGTGACGAGTCGAACAAAGAAAAAACGCAATAATAAATACCCAAGTAAAAAATAAATACAATTTTGTCTATCCCCCTCTTGTTTCAACCTCGGCAAATTGGGAGAGCCTACGAACACTATTCTCTTTTTGTTTATTTCCGTTTTATCATCTTCTTCGTATTCTGTTTCCTCAAACCAATAACAACAAAGCATGAACGCAATAAATTTGTATACTCCCCTGACGTTTCGCCCTCTTTGCCAACTCGGCGTTTCACATTTTTGAAATTTTCACATTGTATGCCTTAATTTAAACATTTCTAATGTAAAAAATCATAATAAATTGGTTATTTTATAAGGTTGGCTACGGTCAGATCTTTCAGATAAACCCAGCAACTGCTCAGAGTGAAAAGTAATAATAATTTTAAATTTTAACTTAAAAATATCTTACCTTATGCACAGCAGCGTTACCACTTCCGTGAAGTAAAGTGAAGTAAATTGAGAAAAATCGAAGTAGATTTTAAAATGACTTTTTACTTGCCTTCTGAAAAATTAGAACTCGAGATTTTCATCAATTCACATTACAACACGAAAAAGTAGAGATTCCGTCTGTCTGCAAGTCTGTACCTCAACCTGCAGCCTAAATGAGAAATTGAAATATTTTTTTTTAGCTCGGTTCCTTCCATACAGCCATTATGAAATATCATATTTATTTCGAAAATGGCTCTAATGGGTTTTATAAAAAAAAATTATGTTCAGCCCATACCAAATACCAACAATACAGTCCACATTTTGGTAAAATAAAATGTTATTAACGGTACCTGTCATAAATCCTTTTTTTGATTTTCTTCTTTCTCATTTCTGACCGATTTTGAATAAAATTTTTTAAAGAATTAATTTATTAACAAAACACAAGCAAGCGAAATTTTCATAAGATTCGAGTTTTTAAGCTTTTAAAATTACTCATTTACCTATGTATTTTTATTGCGTTTACATACTTTTTTTGTAATTTTCTTGCTACTACATACTACCTAGAGTGAAATAGAGAAAAAGAAGTAGATTTGGGGTTTTTATTGTAAAATTGAAGTAAATTGAACCAGAGATTTTTAAAATGAAGTAGATTTCCGCATTTTGCTGATGGTGCGATGTAGGAACTAGATTTTAAAATATTTTGAAAAAAAGAAGTAGATCTACTTCAATTGAAGTAAAGTGGTACCACTGATGCACATGCACAGTTATTATCGTTGAATACTTATCTCTTCTTGACTACGTAAGAACACTGTTCTATTTAGTATATTTTAAGAAATAACTTAATATTTAAAAAAATCGGTTGCACCGCTATATTATGTAAGAAACAATACTCAACACAATTACGAAACCACTTTATACTTAGGAATGGTTCATATCGAAAGTACTATTATTATCATCCAAACGTAAATATCGAACCTTTTCAAATCGGTCGGATTACTACGACTAGCACGGAGAAAATATTAGGGAATTCCCCGTTTTGCTTAGCAGTATTGCCAATTTGCGTGTAGTGCGGTGCGAAACATGATTTTTGGTTTGACCAGCAGATAGAAAAATAAAATTTTAGTTGATCATTTTGATGCAAATATTTTCTTCTTAGTAATTGTGACTAAATCTAATATATTAGTTAACAACCAATTTTAGTAATACTCTCATTTTCATACTTTTAGCATACGCTTAAAGGCTTTCACTTTTACACTTTTGCGGGTGGCCGTGGCGCGATGGATGTGTGCTCGCCTGTGAACCTCATGATCACAGGTTCGATCCCTGCCGTCGTCCATGTCGTTTTAATTCCATTAAAACCTTCTAAAAATTGTCATCAATGGGTTGCTGGTTTACTCATTACATGTTGTTCAGGCATAACACTAACAACATGTAATTGAGTTAAACTAGTATGCCCAACAAGGATGAACACGAATAAAATAATGTGAATTATAAGCGGCATAGAAATAAGACACGGCAATTCTCCGCTTTAGTTCAGCCGCCATCCCTGGAGATAAAATATCTGAGACAACAACCTTCATTCTCAGAACATCGTGCCACACATCTTTCCTATCCTTCTTTCTCTTCCTTAACTTCACGCCCGCGCTGTGTACAAACATCTAAAGGGTAATCATAATCCCTTGAGCGCGTGTAGATTATAAAAAAAAAAAAAAAAAAAAAAATCTAATATATAAATAATACATTTTTATGGTCAGAAAACGTTGGTGCGCGGGGCCCCCAAATGCGCGGGGCCCGTAGCATTTGCTACTCTTGCTTCGTGGCTAATCCGGCACTGAGTACAGGGAAGATAGGACGTTTGCGTCTCACTCCGGTTTCATTGGCTTCCATAAGTTTGTCGCGTTTTAAAGCTCTTACGGGGTTTCCCTAGCTTGCATTATAAATCGCCAACACTTGACATACTCAACTTCATAAAACTTATTCTCAAAAGCTTCAAATCCCAAAAGCTCCTTTATAAAATCCACTGAATAAGCTTCTTGCTTGTAATTTAGAATGATAACGGTAACTCTGTTCTGATGTATAAAACAAGCGCATGATCGTATTGAATTTACAGTACTGTACTCTGTGTGCTACGGCTACCCTTTCACTGCACGTATTTGTTTTCTCCGCTTTGCTCTTTGCTCTTGCTCACTCTCAGCTACACTCTGTTTGTACAATTAGAGTTAAAAATTATTCAAAAGGGAAATACAGGGTGCGTTTAATATTCCGGGTCGATGTTTTTTTTATTAAAACCTAGTACGTAGATCGAGTCAAGACAAATTTTATCTCTACAATTTTAATCCCTACAAAATTTTTCCAAATGTCGCGCAAAAGTTTGAATTTGGAGAGATAAAAAATAATTAAATGTGTTTTGGAATGTATCTCTGGCACGGGTTGTCTTACAAAAGTCGTTCATACCTTTTTGGAATCTCCTCGTGATGTTTTCAAGAGAAGCATCAGCACTTTTTACATAAAACCAGTTTTGACAAAAATCACTTTCGGAAATACGGTGGCTGTCAAAAATTTGTCCCGCAAAATAATGCTTGTATCATTCTTTTTCCTGGCAAAATTTAGTGGAGACATTTTGTACAGCAATGCACAAAAGTATGAATTTTGCGAGCAAACTGCGTACTGCCCGGAAAAAAATCCAAGACAAAATTTGTCCAGGAAAAAAATTTTATGGGAGAGAAAATTTTTTCCGATCTGCGTACTAGGCTTAACTTTTAAATGACATACAGTTTTGTTGATTGGCTAAATAATGCTCTTTAACATTATGTACGGAATATGATTTCAGTGAAGTAGGTGTCTGTTACTGTAGCGCAAAGGCGAACTGTTTAAAGCATATTTTGCAATATTTTTTCAATTTCTATCTTCTTTAGAGAAATCCTTTTCTGCCATACTAAAAGATCATGCACATATTCGCCTAAGTTGTAATTCGGCCAAAATTGAAAATGGAGCTCACCAGCTGAATAATGATTTTGATAGTATTTTGTGTTGTTTATAGGTAAATAACTTGAGATTAAACCCTAATCCAGGTGGGTGAAAATTCTGATCACACGGAATTCAGTCTGCCTGGTTATAGCTTAGTGCCTCTATTCTTCCCTCACCATGCCCTCGCTATGTATGTACAAAATGATGTTGCCTATCAGCTTCTACCGCAATATGGCACTTGCTTAAATAAAGATTTTAATTTCATGCGGTTTAAATTCACAGTATATAAGCGCATAACGATATCTTAAGAAACTTTAACTGGTCGCTATGCTTCCTCAAAAGTGACGTGGAGATATGGTCACAAATTTAATTCGTTTCGGAATGAAAAATTTTATCCGGAATAGGGAGAAATCTATCAGACAGAAAGAGAACTCATGGTTTGATTCTAGATGTAAAGAGATTATTAGGGTCAGAGAAATAAGTTTCTGATGTTATAATGCCAACGCTTTTGAGAAAAATCGGAATAAGTTCAAACAAGCTAGAAGGACCTGTAATAATCATATTCAAAGAACAAAATGACCTAAAATTACGCCAAAAAATACTGCAATGTCCCAAAAGTAGGATTTTCATCTGCCCTACTCTACTGATCTCTTTCCTAGTGGATGGAAAACAGCAAAACAGCGAATCTTCTTAACCCTCTGCATAACTGTCGGCCTATTGCACTTACGTCCCTTCTTTCCATGGAAAATCTGATAAATCATCAGCTCAAGAAATATCTTGAAGAGCGAAGACTTCTCATTGACCGGCAGTATGGCCTTCGAAGTAATAGGTCCACCGGTTTTGATGGTATATCTCACCCAAGAGTGGCACAAATCTTTACATGGCTTTGGACTTGATATTTCCATGGGGAAATATAAACCTCGTATAGAATTTAATGCTTCAAAAACTCAATGCTGTCTTCTGTCGTTAAAGCCGCTTTCCCTTAGCGGCACTTGCATTGAGGAAACCGAACAGCTCTCAGTTCTCGGTATGTGAACATAGACCACTTTGTGTGGAATGACCACATATTATATTGGACGTCGCCAAAACGCTGCTAAGTACTTAGGTTTCCTTCGACGTTGCAAGACATTTTCTACCTCTTCCGAACTGTATATTTTATTCGTCCAAAGCTCGAGTTCAATTCCCATATTGGGACAGGTGCTCGAACCTACTTGAGTCTCTTGAACAGAATCCGAAAAAGAGCTTTAAAATGATATATGCTAGAAGTATAACAAAAAACATTTGAATTTCTCGAGCATCACCGTCGCTATGTTTCCTGTCTTTTAACAGTACTCTAATGAAGTAGCCAGTTGCATTCTTCTCCTTAAACAATTTAATCGTAATATTTGCGCTTCAGGGAATGCCCATCAGTTTACCCTTGAGCCCAAGCTCGCAATGCTTTACCCGTTCCCATTTTAATATTCAGACATTCAAAATCAATGTCTATCGGTATCTCCTTTTAAATCCCCTGATACTTTCCTAAAGACACCATTTCAGTGAATTGTTGGTTCTCTTTGGAGTAAAGGGTATGTTTCGTCAGACTAATATACGATATTATGAGCAAATCCAATACAGCATAGATATACTACCTTTGGTGGTAAGATTTTCTTACAATTCATACACTACAATGATCTGCCCGCTCTATATGCATTATACATATAAGCCTAAATTCTTCACAAAAAAACTTTACAAAAGGGTAGAAATCTAGTTTAATTTAATGTTAATATATCAAAATTTGCGTTGTAATTGCTAAAATGAGAGAAAATTGGTCGTCGCGAATTGCAATATGATTGCTACGAACTGTCAAACACTATTCGCGTTCCACAAACTCGTACCATCCACATTGCAACGAATGAATTATTGTTGCCGCGCGACTAACCTCAAAATCGTTCTAAGTTTGTTGTCTAAGTAAACGCCATTCGCCATGAATAAATAAAATGTCAAAATGGGTGACGTCATTCGTCGGTAGTTGGTCGTGGTCGCTCTCATGTGAATAGTCCTTAAAAGTTGTTTGCGGAAGATATCGCTCTGGCAATGTAACCACGAATCAGCCTTAACAAAAAATTTTCTATTCTGTTTATGTTACCTCCGTTGTTTAAAACCAGGTTGAAATAATCCCTTGTGTATTCAAATCGTGGTGTTCTGTGTAATCCAAGGCAGCGGCTAAGACATTGTCTCTCAATCTTAAACACCCGAACCTTTTCCTTTTCAAATGGGGTAACGTTGAACCACACCGGGCATCCATAGACAATCATCGGTCGGGTGAGAAATATTTTTCAAATCACCTTCATCCTGCTGTTAAGCTGACTGCTTTGAAATAACCATTTCGTTAGGGCCGAGGCTCCCCTAGCCCTTGTCAGAGCACCATTTAAATGTCTGTCGAAATACAAAAAATGTTAATCCAAACAGATACCAAGGTACTTTACTATACAAATTATTTTATTAATTACTTTCGTTTCATAAAAAAAAAAAACACTTTTTATTTGCTTTAAAATATGTTCTGACTTTATTCAAATTCACTTAACAACTGATTGGGAATAATAACTTAAAAATTAACTACACCTAAGCTTAGAATACTTCTAGTTCTAACTGCCACCGTGTCATCACTTTTTGCTTCCCACGATCGTTCACCTGGTTCTGCCTGGAATGCAACTGCAACGACAGCAATTGTCAGCAATTTGGCGGATGTCGTGTGTTGACTTTTTGTGTGTTAACTTACACTTTTACCAATGACCAATGGTTGACCATGTAGCCCTACGATAACTGGCTTACGCTAGATCTTTATCCTAGACCTTGAATCTCACTGCAACTAAGTCCTTAAGAGTATAGAGTAACCGAATTGAGAGAGTTTGTATCTTGTCGAAATCACACCGCAAACAAAATTCTGATGACCTCTATTGTTGATGGTTCTTTCTTATATCTACACTATTCAAAAAGCATTATAACATACCATTTTTTCAATCTGTTCGTAAGATCAACGCAAAATATATTGCCCATTATCAACTTTCTTATGAATAGAAATATTGTCAAGAAGTTTCTTTTACTTCATTATCTAAAGCTGTTGTTCTAAAGCTCTTAGGCCAGGCGGACACATTCAGTTTTTAGTTTCGCAACTGTTTAGTTGCTAAAATGAAACATATGGGCTTATATGGGACACCGCGCACTTAGAGCAACTCGATTCGAGCAACTAAAAAGTTTGTGTTCTGAAACAAACTAAACGATTGCCTTCGCAACAGTTGAGCTGTTGTCTATAAGCGCAAGAGAGAAAAGAGTGTGAGCGTGAGTAAAGAGTTGCCAGTGCGCGGTTCTCTTTCAACTGGTGATTCAACTATTTGATTTCGATCACAGTTGCCAGTGCGGGACTAGCCTTAAGAGATTCTGTTTTCTCCTGGGGCTTTTCCATTTTTCACCTTTTCTGATTTATTTCTTGATAAATTATAAATATTTCATTTCATCTGGAAATGGAGTGAAAAATTAATCTACTAACTCTATTCATTCAACCTAAAACCTACTGCTCCACAAAGGTTTGAAGACACGTTCCAAATACAACCGCAAACAAAAACGTGACATTGTCTCATCTAAGTGTAGCAGCACCTTGAAATGATGTGTGTCTGGAGTCTAAGTATATCTTAATAGTGATGATTTGATGATAGTTACACATTTCAGCGTAAATAGCAACTTACAAGTGAGTATCAAGGTAGTTAGGTAAGGTGGCTATCGTCTTTCTTAGATCTTGCATGCCATGTTAATAAATACGAAAGAAACTAAACAACGATGTCAATGTAAGAAAAACGACGGTTGATTTTCCAAATTTTCCAACAGCCCGCATACTTCCGAACAGAGGAGAAATACGCTTTTCCGCAGCTCACAAATCTGGCTTTTCAATCTTGCTAAATTTGATCGATAATGAAGAAAAAACACATTTTGAAAATAAATTTATTTACTTTCTACACCTGACTTCACTTTCAAAATGAAATAAAAACATCAATGACACTTGCATAGCTGTTTAGCAATACGAGTATTATCTACCACTTACTACGACAATTTTTCCAAGTTCAAGGAAGCGAATGTTGGATTTTCTGAATCAGGGTCTACCCCATCAGGTAAGGCAACTTCTTTTTGTCTCCCAGTGTATCCGAAGAGAAACGTGCTTACCGTTAAAACTCAGATCATTATCGTAATAATACAAACGCGAACGTGTGTCAAGCTCGCAAGTGCAAGCCGTTAGACTCTGCTAACTAACTGCTACCGCCTGCTGCACAGCACGCGCCAGCCGCCGCGCCATACCAGCCTATGTTAGTGCTGATGCAATTATATTTTTTTTTCATCGTGTCGTCTATGCCATGGTTCATGTCCCGTCTGATTTTATACATAATAAATTCAATTGTCTATTAGCAGAAACTCTTTTTTTCTTGATTGTTTTTCAATTATGTCAAAGCTGCACATAAGTAAAACTTAAATCCGATCGATGTCGGAGATGCAAATACAAGTTTCTGAATCAGCAGAAGAGATAAACGTTAAGTGGATAATTTTCGTATTTTATTGGCAATCTATAGCTAGCGCGGGATTGCAAGTCCGAATAAAATGCAAATTTATTTTTTATGTACTTTTAATTCAATTTCAAAGATGACATTACACTAACATATGTCAAAATCAGCTGACATAGAATGGAATTAAGGAATCATAGTTAAAATTATGAACAAAATTACGATTTATTTATTCGATGTTTAAGTCACTTACTGAACAAAGCGATTCGGAATTAAAATATAAAATCAAACTTCTAAAATTCATAAATTCGCTTTTAAATAATTTTGGGGATGTGTTCGAAAGGTACGCAATATCAAGTTGAGTTAGAGTTGCGATTAATAGTAAAATGAAATATACTTACATCGAAATACGGACGTGCGAAAGAGTTCAGTGCTCGTAACTCTTCTAACTTCCTATAATTTGCAATAATTTTTTGACAACTCACAGTGCGGCCGATGGCATCTTTTTGCGGCCAAAAGTCCAAAATAAAAGTTTTGAGTTAGGGGTTTTTTGTCATCAGGCTGTCTAAAGGAGATCCCTAGGAGACGAAAAATGTTCGTAGTAGAATGTCTTGCCGTAAATCCCCCCCATAATCTTAGCCTGAATGTGGCTGCTAAGTTAACGTAGTCACGCGTCGTTAAGATATGATAATGGACACTTCCATTAAAACACGTGTAAAAGTTTTTATTTTCAAGCAAATCTATTGCAATAAAATGGATTCAACAGCTGCAGGTGCGTAAAATAAGTTCAAGAATTTCTGAATAAAAATTCCTAAATAGTACATTGTTAGACAGCGATATGTCAACGCTATTTATTTACTTAAAAAAAAAATAAAAATATATTTGTTTGAGTGAAAACTTTTTTTTCTTGCTGTTTCTTGTTCTCAAATCTATTTGAGATAGTTAATAAAAGTATTGTGTACCAAATAAAATAAAATTCAGCTGCCCGTAGCTGCCCGTTGAGTTTTTTTGTGCATTAAGGTACTAGTACGGCGTAGAACGCCAAACAACGCACGATTTTTGTGAATTTTTTTCTCGGAAACTTTATTAGATAATAACATACTTTTTTTTTTTAAATAATGAATACATGCGACAAGAATACAAATTTGTTAAAATTTTTGAGTTTTGGCGGAATTATAGAGGGCGCAAACGTCGACTCATCAAAAAATACATTGTTCCATTGCGGCCAGTTAATCTCAGGATTGGCTGGACTGAAACAAAAAAAAAAAATTGGGTTGTTTTAAGGAAGGTTTTTTATGAGACAATTTACCAAAATTTGTTTTAAAAGTAAAAAAAAAAAAAAAAACAAAAAATGTCAAGCTTTGAAAAAATTAAAAAATAATTTTTTCTTAATTTGTTTGGCCATTTTTGGGCCGCCATTTTTTTCGTTCATAACTTTTTGGTCAAATTGTGGTAAATTATCTTAGAAAACATAAAAACAATCAAGTTGCAATAAGGTTTTTGAAAATCGGTTCAGTAGATCCGGAGATTAACTGTCCGCAATGGGACAATGTGTTTTTTGAAGAGTCAACGTTGGCGCCCTCTATAATTCGGCCACAATTAGAAAATTAAGACAAAAAAAAATTTCCTTGTACTTTCGACGCATGTATCTATTATTTTAAAAAAAAAATTATGTTATTATCTAATAAAGTTTCCGAGAAAAAAATTCCCAAAAATCGTGCGTTGTTTGGCGTTCTAGACCGTACTTGTACCTTAACTTACAACAATATCCCTAGTATTGTATGCCCACGTTAGTTCACAAACTTTTAATTCATGGCCCCGAAATAATAAAATATTCAGTGTTACCTATCTGTCAATTGTCAGAAGATGCACAAGAAGCACGTAATAATTTTTTTTAAATCTATCAAGCCAATTTCGCAAGAAACCATTATTGTCAAAAGACAATGGAGGATGTTTTTAAAAGATTCCTAACCGCATCCGATCCATTCATATCTAGTTGTCGGGAATTACCTCTAAAACCACTTAAATCTTTGTGTAAGGACTGTATCAATTTGTTAGCACCTCCACCTATAAATAATCGAACAGAAGATGAAAAACAATCTTTTGACAGCTCTTCCGCTTCTGAAACAGATGCAGATGTAGATGATTGTGACTGTTACGAGATGGGCAATGAAACATTTTTCATGTAAATATCGGATTAACTTATTTACCTATAGTTTGCTCATATTGCATTTTGTATTTCTAAATTTATGATTTATAAATTACTGTGTTCGATTTCAATAAAAATTATAAAAAAAAAATTTTTCATTTTTTTTAATAATATTGCCATATAGCATTCCACCATTTTGAATTTGTTCATTTTTAATAAATTTTCAAGTACATGCACTAATATATCAAAACAAAATTTTTTAACCAACTATCAAAGTTTCATTTTTAAGTTTTTTTCATATGACATGACGCCATATTAGGTCGGCCATTTTGAATTTGCTGATTCTGATAACAGATTCGTAATCAGCGATCCCAAAAACCCTTATATACCAATTTGTGCATCATTCTCTACGTTTTTCGACTTTTGGCCGCAAAAAGGGGCCATCGGCCGCACTGTGCAACTGTCAGTACGTAGCGTCCCTTTTTAATATCTTGTCATTATTTATATTTAAATTTCAATTGTATTCTGTGACGAGAATTTCACGCAATGGACCTCGAATTGAATGACTATGTGGAGCGTAAAAAGGGCAACTATAAATATAAATAATATAATAATATTAACATTCGTTACATTTCCAGAATACAGACAAGACAAATAATGTTCTTTTTTCTTGACAGTTGCTCATAAAAAATTATATTAACTTGTGAACACATTCATTGAAGAAGAATAAAGATGAACGTGTTTGTCTTCACTATACCTAATCTTCATATTGATTTCTCGAGTTTCCTATAATCTTCATTCATTAAGATCTCTGCATTTTGGTCTTCTCTCTTTATTCAACAAATAATTTTCATTTTACATCATCTTTTTTTTACAGAAATCGAATGAAGATGAATCTAAATCCACCATATGAATTATAAAAGGTGAGCCAAATACATGTTTCTTTTTTAAAATGCAATAAAATGAACAAAATTAATGTTTTCCATGTAATTATGGCTTTATTAGTAAGAGCAAACATTCCCATTTTTAATTATGGGACATAACGACGCGTTGTTCAAGCGGATGGTCGTGTGCCTTAAATGGCTGAGTCCTTGTAAGCGAATGAGCCGAGATCTTTATGCAGAATTCTACTCAGGCTAGGGCGTGAAATGTTGGGTTGTTGAGATCGATGGGGAGTTGATGTTCGTGAATTGAGTCTCACACTCTTGGCTACAGCAGCCACATCCTCGTCTGTGCGCACCGTACAAGTGGTATCCACTAGCATACCAGGAAGTTGATGACAGAAATCTGTTACAAATTTAGAAAAATAATTAGGTAAATCCATCCCTAATATCATGATCTTACCCGAAACCAAATGCGAAAAAATATTATGCTAGAAAACTATCATAAGAGAAAATCATGAGGCAAGAAAATATGAGAATATCTTATGATGTGAGAAAGCTATTATGGAAAAAAACCAACATGCGAGAAAATAATAAAACGAGAAAACTATCATGTGAGGAATATATCATGCGAAAATATATCACTTGTAAAAACCATCATGAGAGAAAGCCATCATGCGAGAAAACAAGAATACGGGAAGACTATCATCCGATGAATATATCACGAGTTACAATCAACATTTCTATCAAGAGATACATATATATGTTGCTTGTTATGTCCACCAAACGGCAAGTACTCTTGAGCTGAAACATAGCAACAAAGCAAAGCTCCTCTTCTCTTCGACTATGTACTCGTAAATCTGACATAGCAACAAGCAGATAATATGATGGCAACCCAAGCCAAGCTTTAACTTCTCTTTGGCTACACCAACTTATATAATCAAAGAGAGAGAGATGACAACTCTAATCTGCTGATATAGCATCAAAACTACCGCAGAGCTTATCTTATCATTATCTTGATTTATCTAAGGAGAGCTTGTACAGTCGTCACCGAGGAATGACCGATATTTTGTTAATTTAAAGTTATTATCACATGTTGTAAAATTAAAGTAAAAATTCTAAACAAATTGTAAAAAAGTAAAAGTTTTAAATTGGAATAAACAAATTTATTATTAAAAAACATATAAAACCTTGAGAATTATAACTCACGCGAAAAAATATCATATGAAAACACTTATCGTGCGTTAAAACTATTATGCGAGAAGACTATACATGCGAAAACTAACATGTGAGAAAACTATCATGAGAGAAAACCACCCTGCGAGAAAACAATAATACAAGAAAACTATCATGTGAGGAATATATCATGCGAGAAAACTATCATGAAAGAAACTAATACTACGAGAACACTATCACGCGAGAAATATATCATGTGAGAAAACTATTGATGCCAGAATATTAACATGCGAGAAAACTATTATGCCCAGTGCAATGTAAAGATTTAACGTGAAAACGTCAATTAGACTTGTGTTATTCTTATGACGAAATTAGTCGTATACTCATATCTTAAGCCATTTAGCCATTTAACATTTATATGGAGTGTTTTCCGTGGGTATGTATTACGTGGTTCTACATGTTACTACTTTTTTCGAGGGCGAAAAATATACATATGTATACTGTATTTTTAATTTTTCCATGAGAGGCTTAAAAATCCATTGATATCGCAGCCATTATTCTTATTATTATTATTAGGGGGTGGCCGTGGCGCGATGGATGTGTGCTCGCCTGTGAACCTCATGATCACAGGTTCGATCCCTGCCGTCGTCTATGTCGTTTTAATTCCATTAAAAAAACCTTCTAAAATTGTCATCAATGGGTTGCTGGTTTACTCATTACATGTTGTTCAGGCATAACACTAACAACATGTAATTGAGTTAAACTAGTATGCCCAACAAGGATGAACACGAATAAAATAATGTGAATTATAAGCGACATAGAAATAAGACACGGCATTCTCCGCTTTAGTTCAGCCGCCATCCCTGGAGATAAAATATCTGAGACAACAACCTTCAGTCTCAGAACATCGTGCCACACATCTTTCCTATCCTTCTTTCTCTTCCGTAACTTCACGCCCGCGCTGTGTTCAAACATTTAAAGGGTAATCATAATCCCTTGTGCGCGGGTAGATTATAAAAAAAAAAAAAAAATTATTCGAAGTATTTTCGTACTCCTAATTAATAGATGAGGAACAAACTATGTATAAATATATATAACGGGTGATTTTTTAAGAGCTATTGGAAATTAAAAAAAAAATCACATACAATTCAGAAAAATGCATGAAATCCTTATTTGAATCGATAGTACGATCGATATAATTTAATGTTTGAAGATTATTTCAATCAAATGTTGGCCGCGGCTGCGCCTCAAATGGTCCATCCGCTTAGTCCAATTTTGGCGTACTCTTTCTAACATTTCGGCCGGTATCTCACGTGCGTCAATCGAAGCGGGATTGTCGCTATAGACATGATAGTCTAGAAATGTTAAATCGCACTATCTAGACGGCCAATTGACCGGCCCCAAACGTGAAATAAAATGTTCACCGAACTCGCTTCTCAATTGGTCCATTGTTACGCGTTGTGTGTGGCATGTGGCACCGTCTTGTTGAAACAACATGTCATGCAAGTTAAGCTCTTCCATTTTGCGCAAAAAAAAGTTTCGCCCGGTAGCGCTCACCATTCACAGTAAAGTTGCGATTCGCATCATCTTTGAAGAAATACGGCCCAATGATTCCGCTTTGCATGTTCACGTATATATTTAACCGAAATGAGTTTCGTCGCTGAACACAATTTTTCGACAAAAAAGTGGATCTTCGGCCAAATTTTCAAGAACCCATATTCACCAAAAATTCGTCGTTGTGGTAGGTCGTTCGGCTTCAATTCTTGCGCACCAGCTATATTTTGAAAGGCTTCACACCTAAATACTTCCGCAAAATTTTTAACGTAGTGGAGTAACAGAGGCCCAATTGCTGAAAATGGTGCCGGTCAGCTGGCCGATACAGCTGCGATATTTTCCTCCGTTCATTGTCCAACAATGGTGCGAAATTTAGTCACAAAAGCCCGAATAGCCGCCTCAGTAGGTCGATTAAAATGACCATAAAATGGAAGAAGCGCGCGATGGACTTTCGTAACAGAGCACGCATTTTGATAGTAAAATTCAATAATTTGCAAGCGTTGTTCGTTTGTAAGAGGATTCATGGTTAATTTGACAGTGACACAAAACACGAAACGCACGTGAGCTGTCAAAACCAGTGTTGCCAAAAAGAAAATAGCAAACAAATCACTCATTCTTATTAACCAATTATCACCAGAAAGCACTAACGGTGGTTTCCATTGGTCAGTGAATGACATCTTTTACTGAAAAGAAAAGAAAAGAAAAGAAAAGAGAAGAAAAGAAAATGTATTTAAATTTGATTTAAAAATCCAAATCAGAAGCGTTCACTCATTGACACTGAGTACGCGTCCACGCATCTAGGGAAATTGATAATTTCTCTTACTGACATTAAGGAGTCGATTGTCTAATTGCAGATTAAGTTCTGAAACTGGGTGTACTTATAAGTAAGTACAAATAAAAATAAAAAATAAAATTTCGAAACAATTGATTTCCCTTTCAATTGGATTAACACCATTCTCAAAATTTTCTGTCACACAACTGACAAAGTAATATATAAAATCAATTGTAATTGACATGTTGGACAGGTCACAATTTTAAAACGAAAAAGTGAAAGATCTTAGACCATTTACATTCTAGGGTCATAAATATTAGAAAAATTTACGAAATTAGCTTTGTCAACCGTTGTTCGCCTTAAACTGGCATAATACTGCATTTTTGTATATTGCAAATAATCGATACCTACCTACAACCATTCTCGAAACATACTATTTCTCTGCAACCCGATTGAGTCTCATCTGTTTCACACATTGCAAAACTTTATATGCGCTATTATATCCACCATTTTTACTGACTTGTTTATCCGCACTATTCGATTTTGTTGATTACTGCTTAAAATCTTGCTGCACTGACTATGTGCATTTACTAATAAAAAAAAACACCTACTGCATGATTGACATGGTTATCGAAAGGCAAAGTAGGCTATAATGAGGAAGATAACTTTCCGAGTCAATTAGTTTCGTATAGAAAATCGATTTAATTCAACCGGACCTCTTTCGAAGCAGCTTGGGTAACTCGAAATGCTTTGAAATCGATTATTTTTGTTGGCGACAAACTGCAATCGTTAACATAATAAATTAAACATATTACGACTCCAATACAAAGTAGTCCAAATTGTAACTGAAATCATAACAAGTGTTGGTACTCGTACATTGGTTAGACTAAATAAAATGCACGACTGGGTCGCACGAACTTGCTCCTATGTAAAAGACTAAGGAATTTTAAAAACGGATGTTCTTAGAGAAAACTATTCATAAGGATAAAATTATTTATTTAAATCCTTTTAGTAGTAAGAGATAAAAACAGAATACTAAGTATACAAATACGAATTTATGCAAGAACAAAAATTATAAGTCGTTGTAAAGTGGTTAATTAAAAAAATAAGCTTTTATATACAAAATTTTTAAAACATTATTAAGAAAAAATTTTGGTACGCCAATCTTAAGTTTTTATTATTGTACGAATAAGAGTCCAATTTCCAAAAAAAATGCTAAGCCGTTCTTGAGATATCGATTTTTCAGAAAAAAGTTACTTTTTTTTCTAAAAATCGAAAAAATATTTTTTTTTTTAAGTTTTGAAATGCAATGTTTTTAATACATTTTAGTAGCTTGTTTATAAAAAATTTCATTAAAATCCGTTATGCCGATAATAAGAAATTCAAAATTCGAAAAAATAGTTCTATGGCAGGTACAGTCAGTAATATCAGATTTCAAATTTTTTTTTATTAAATTATAGATCGTAAAAATGAATTAAAAGACAAAAAATTTTAGCAAAATTCTCGAAACCGTTTACGAGAAAAATACGATTTTCGAAAACCATTTTTTAACTTTTGTATGGAAGGAACCGTTAGTTTTAGATAAAACAAAATTTTTTTCTCAAATCTTGTAGATTATGTTAAAAAACTTTTATTTGTCAAGTTTGAAAAAAACGAACATGGGGTTTTCGAAATATTGTGTTTCCAAAAAAAAAAATTGGAATTTTTTTTTTTTAAATCCAAAAAAAAAATAGAATATTTGAATATGTAATAATATTTAAACTTTGGAGGAGCTTTAGCATAAAAAAAATGATTTGAATCGGCTGTACCGTTTTCGAGAAAATTAAAAACAAAAAAAATGGACCCAGGGGGGCTACCAAAAATAGCATTTTTTTGAAAATTTTTTTCAACCATTACCTAGTTTTAACTAAATGAAATTTTTCAATTTTTTTTTTTAATTCTGTAGGACAGTTTTTGAGAAAAAAAAAATATTTATAAAATTTCGAAAAAAAATCGTATGGCAGGTACCGTTATTTTTGGTCTTAAAAAAAAAAAACGTCCGGGGGGAAAAAATTAAAACCCATATCTACCAAGTTTGAAGAAAATCGGCCGAGCCGTTTAGGCTGTAGTCGAACCGACAGACAGACAGACAGAATTGCGAGACCCACTTTTTTGGTCTTCACTTTGATCAACTTTGATCAAAATCTCGAGTTCGATTTTTTTTACGAATGCATAACTTGCCTTATAGTACCTATAAGTCGCAAGTAAAAATGCATTCAAATTAATATAAATGGATTGTTGGACGCAGAAAACACATCAATATCTGCGTATAACATTTTCTAACTTAATTATATCCTGGTGCTAGGACATAATATGTATAATTTCTTACATAAATTAGCAATAAGTATGTTAATTCTGAAGAGTTGAGCAAAAATGGTTGGATCCCAGAAAAAACATGAAAGAGTAATGCAATGCAATTTTGTATAAAAATAATATGCTATGTCGTACGTAATTGCTCTTAATTACGTACAAGCACCTTTTCATTTTAAAAACTGTATATATTAAACATTGATGCTCAGATGCATGAAATTCATTTGTAAATTCGTCAATTGTTTAAAAAAAACCTCAGAGTAACATAATTTATTTATATTATCGACATTTTTATAAAAAGTGTTCTAAGGAAATAACTTGTGGCATTCCTCCTCTCAAACAATTCGCTCTTCAGGAAATGCCCATCAATTTACCCTTTTAGTTCAACTTCGGAGACTTTTTCTTTAGCCAGAAGTTTTAATAACTAGGCCTTTCAAACATGCATTTGTATATGTTTTAAATCCTATTTGTTTTTTTATTCGTTGGTCGTTGGTCGCACTCATGTGAATAGCCCTTTACTTTGGGACTAGGTACTGAAATCTAAGCGAATCCATCCCATCAAATGCTTTTGTCTAGTTATCTTCTTAATCGAGGCCTGGTTGAAAATCATCATCATCTTCATCGGCTCGACAACCGGGTTCCGGTCATGGCCTCTTTCAACAAGTCTCTCCACCTATCCCGGTCTCTAGCACAAAGAACTTTCCGAGCAGGTTCCTCTTCGCTCATGCGAGCTAGGTGCCCTGCCCACCGGAGTCTACCGAGCTTAATTTTTGTCACGATATCTGCTTCTAGGTAGATTGCGTACAATTCATGATTGTACCGTCTCCGGAATCGTCCTTCCTCACATATGGGGCCAACAATTCTCCTTAAGACTTTTCTCTCGAACGCAGCTAAGAGGTCGGAGTGCCTTTTGCTAAGCACCCAAGTCTCGGATCCATATGTGAATACTGGCAGGACCATGGCCCTGTACAGCAGCAGTTTTGAAGTTATGGTGAGATTTCTGGATTTGAAGAGCTTTGACAGACTATAGTAGGCTCTGTTGGATTTGAGAAGTCGCCCGCGTATTTCTTCTTCTATATTGTTATCGGCTGCTACTATTGACCCAAGGTATTTAAGGATTGCACCACTTCAAATTCGTGCTCCGCAACCTTGATTGTTTGACCAACTGGTTGAGAATAGAACGGTAAATTCGATAATCTACCACTTTGGAGTTAAAACTGTGGATAGATGAGACACGATTGAGATATGGTCGGAGACTCCCGCGTACAAGGCGGAGTATATCGCTTTCGGCTCAGAACTGTTTGCGATCGGGACCGAAGTAATAGGGTAAGACAGTAGAATAGAAATTTTGTTTTTTGAAATCTAAGTACCTCCATTTTTTTTTAAACCTGGCACCTAAAATTTTTTTAGCTCTGTCTAAGAGATAAGGCAACAAATTTACGTCCTTATTCAAAAATAAGTGTACTCTATTTGTACGATGCAATATTAGACAATTTTAAATTAAAACATTATTAACAGTTTTAACCATTGAACGTTTTTTTTTTTGATTTTTTCATAATTGACATAACGGTTTAATATTAAATTTTTTATACCGAAGGTAAAATTAAGTAAAGCAAATTGCATATCTAAGCTTTCTTAAAAATTTAAAACTGAAAAAAATGTTCAACTTTTTTTTGTTGAAAATTCTATACATACTCAAAAGAAATAATGAAATTTATCAAATCGCACTTTAAATTTTCACACACCTTATTGTTTCACACAAAATTAAAATTGAAAATCCAAAAATTACAACAATAAAAAGGACTTACATTAAACGTGAATGCATTTCGAACGCTTCTTTGGCGATCATCATCAGCACTAACTCGATTCCCATAATTGCATCGTTTTGTCAAACATCAGAGAGTTTATATGCGAAGTAACGGACACGGCCTAAACCAAAGAGAACAGCGGTGATCTTATTTCGCCCTCTTCTGCATTATGCAATTATGGGAATCGAGTTAGTGCTGATGATGATCGCCAAAGAAGCGTTCGAAATGCATTCACGTTTAATGTAAGTCCTTTTTATTGTTGTAATTTTTGGATTTTCAATTTTAATTTTGTGTGAAACAATAAGGTGTGTGAAAATTTAAAGTGCGATTTGATAAATTTCATTTTTTCTTTTGAGTTATATGTTTCCACGTTGTTCAGTTTAATATGTCTTTTATGACTAAAGTTATTGATTCTATACATATTTCAAAAACGGGTTCCAGATTTTTTTTTTGAAATTTCATTTTTATTTGAACAATAATAAAAACTTATCAATCAATTGCTGAGTCAATTGGACCTTGTAAGCGAATAATCCGAGATCTTTGTGCAAAATTCTCCTCAGACTATTGTGTGAAATGTTGAGCTTGAATTGAGTCCACACTCTCGGCTGCAGCAGTCACATTCTCGTCTATGCGCACTGTACGACGAACGGGGGCCATGAGTGTTGTCCACTGGCACACCAGTCTCTTGAGGTTTTTGCGCAAGATTGATTCATTTTGGTCAAAACTTTTTTTTCAAAATCACACTCTTTGGGCTACACAACACTCACTTTGGAAATAAATTTTCAATATTTTCCAACGCTGTTCAAGTGTAAGGAGACTCGTTTCGTCCGTCAAGATTTCGAGCGGAAAATAGCTGTCGGTGTCAAAATAACCTATAATTTGAAAAGAAACCACTACATGGCCCACCCTGTAAAAACTTATTTAAGAAACCGATGTTATGATTTAAAATGCTTGTTCTAGAATAAATTCGTATGGTATTCTTTTTAAGCTTTAACTTAAAATCTTTTTAAGCTTAGGTCGGAAAAGGACGATTTCAGTGTTCATTATTCTTTCTCTTTTCAACAATTAGTCTAGACCATACCCGAAAGAAGGTATGTCGAGATCTTTGTTGACTTATAGACTATTTAACTTACAAGGCCTACTTATGTACACAACTTGAATACCTGTCCTTGAAGGTCATTTAGCTATACCCTTGATCTATTCCTTACATTTGATCTTAATTAATTCACAAATAGTGTCTTAGCACCTCTAGACAATCCGAAGCATGGTATCATATAGGCAAATTTCTCATGCTCCACCAGCTCAGTTTTAGAAAAATATAAAAGAAAACCGTTTGGCAATATCTCAGAACGCCAATACAGTCTTAAAAATTTCTTTAGAAACCTTAATTGGTTATGTTTCTTTCGATAATGAAATAGATTTCAGTGCTTATACTAAGACAAAATTTTTCTCGAAGTACACTTAATTTTTAGACTGTAAAGCTTCTAGCGCTACAAAACAAACCCAGGTACGAAAATTTTACATCACCAAAATCTATGGCAACAAATATAGAAAAAGCTTCGGGTCACTTGTAAACAAATTTAAGAATCTCTCTTACGTCATCGGTTCCAGCACTCAAGCTCAGCTTGCAAGCAAATTTTTTAAGGTGGTGTTTTTGCATCACGCTAGCAAAACCATTGCGTAAAATTTATCATCTTTCTGGAACTTTCCGAAGCGTGCATCTGGTATCGATGCATCACTCCTTCATTGAATTATTTTAAATTATCTTTGTGAACGTTCAATTTGAGTATCTAGTTCTGGAAGGTTTTTTCTCCTACGCTCTTCCTTATCTTCATAAATTGGCATGAAATTTTTAATCAATTTTAATACTTCATTCCAGATTCACAAACATGATCTTTTGTTGTGAAACTAAAAAGGCGATGTACCTAAAGTATAAGCTCATTATAATTCGAACAATTAAATAACCGCGTGGACTTTAATGTTCCTAAAAAAACAAGCTTTCTTCTGCCAAGCGAAATATGGCTCAAATCTGATGATACAGATGTGAAGGACTTTATACTTAGAAAAGGACGGAGCTACACTCACACTCAGTCGACGTGGCCACAGGGCTCACGCGATTTGACCTCATTTTTACTTGCGAATTATAGGTATTATAAGGCAAGTTATGCATTCGGAAAAAAAATCGAACTCGAGATTTTGATCAAAGTTGACATTACGATGATAGCGAAGACCAAAAAAGTGGGTCTCGCAATTCTGTCTGTCTGTCTGTCTGTCGGTTCGACTACAGCCTAAACGGCTCGGCCGATTTTCTTCAAACTTGGTAGATATGGGTTTTAATCTTTTCCCCCCATACGGTTTTTTCTTTTTTTTTTTAAGACCAAAAATAACGGTACCTGTCATACAATTTTTTTTCGAAATTTTATAAATATTTCTTTTTCTCAAAAACTGTCCCACAGAATTTTTTTTAAAAAAGTTTGAAAAATTTCATTTACTTAAAACTAGGTAATGGTTGAAAAAAAATTTCCCCTGGGTCCATTTTTTTTGTTTTTGATTTTCTCGAAAACGGTAAAGCCGATTCAAATCATTTTTCTTATGCTAAGCCTCCTCCCAAGTTTAAATATTTTTACATATTCAAATTTTTTATTTTTTGGATTTTTCATTTTTTTTTCAAACTTGACAAATAAAAGTTTCTTAACATAATCTACAAGGTTTGAGAAAAAAAATTGTTTTATCTAAAACTAACGGTACCTTCCATACAAATTTTAAAAAATGGTTTTCGAAAATCGTATTTTTCTCAAAAACGGTTCCAAGAATTTTGCAAAAATTTTTTTCTTTTGATTAATTTTTACGATCTATATTTTAATAAAAAAAAATTGAAATCTAGATATTACTGACTGTTCCTACCATACAACGATTTTTTCGATTTTTGAATTTCTCATTACCGGATTTTAATGAATTTTTTTATAAAGAAGCTCCTAAAAATTTAAAAAAAACATTTTTCAATTTTTAGAAAAAAAAAGTCATTTTTTTTGGAACATTAGATATCTCAAGAAGGGTTTAATATTTTTCTTTAACTCTCATTCGTAAAAAAACAAAAACTTAAGATTGACGTACCAATTTTTTTTAAACGTTTTAAAGATTTTCTGCATAAAAGCTTATTTTTTTAAGGAAACACTGCAACGACTTATAATTTTTGTTCTTGCATAAATTCATATTTGTATAGCATACTGTTTTTGTCTCTTACTACTAAAAGAATTTAAAAAATTAATTTTATCCAGTTTTCTCTAATAACATTCGTTTCTAAAATTCCTAGTCTATTACATGGGAGCAAGTTCGTGCGACCCAGTCGTGCATTTTATTTTTGTTACAAATAAGCTGCTAACGACCGGTCTTAGGCCAATTGACTTCCGGGATACGTTCCACCCAGCAAAGACGCAGTGTTCATTTAAGAGTTGTCAGTTTTTACACATAATACCTTTGATATGCCTTTCAAAAATAATAAAAAGTGTATTAATACCTCGCATACAACTTTTTTTATTCCAAACGGGGGAATACTGTCCACGTTTAAAGGAATATTTGAATGCACAAAAAAAATGTTTAAAACAGTAGAGGATTTTCGAAAAATTTCAAAAAACATCATTTAACCAAAGACAGTTGTAATTTAATATGAGCAAGTTACTAAATTTTTTAGAAGACATGGCCTGATTTTCAACCTATTTCGGCTTTTCATTTTCATTTTGTATATGTGAGTACCTTTTGCACACATTCGAAATAATTTTTGCACGTTTTAAACGGCAATTTCTCATTTTCCTTCATACTCTGCTAAGCTTTCACTATATTTTCACTTATGTAGATATTTAAGAAACTTATCAATTTCATATTAAAATAATTATGTTTTGGTAATCTGAGCCAACTTTAAAGTCAAACTAAGGAGTGCTTGAATTAACATAGTTTTTTTAAGGAATTTCCTTTATCTTGAAACGAAACTTCCATAAACTATTTCAAGGCGTGGCCTGTCATTCTGTCCATATAACTACAATAAATAGTAGTTATGGTTTTCCACCCACATCAAGTGGTTTATTTGAAATAATTTTAAATCAAAGTCAATTCATCTAACGGACTATATAAAAGTCAGCAGTAGGTAGGTAGGAACAACTAGATATTCAAAAGACATAACCAAAGTTGAGGCCATGCCAAATGAAAACAATGTTCGACAATGAATCACCTTAATAGTTACACTTCATTTGTTGTCGTTGGTCAAGATTTAAGAACCGAAAGATACCTACAGCAAAATATTATTAATCTATTTATTCAAACAATTATAAAATGATTACGAAATTTTGAAATAATTATGACAGACGGAAAAAAGTTCACTGCCCATGTGGTTCAAGGTGCGATAGCAGTTGCCTTTGGCTATTGGTAAATGCTTTTCCGCAATGTTCAACACAACTTTAGGAATGATTGGCCAGTGTAAATTAGGTTAAACAATTAATTTCTTTTGTATCTTTAACTTTAGTAATAACTGATACTTTTTACTTAGTTTTCAATTTAGTACTTTTTTCTTAACTTTCAAATTCAAGGAATTACATAATCCTTTGGGATTTCGATGAAATTAATTTTTGTATTGAGATCATCCACATACATTACGCATTGTACACAAATTCGAGTAATTATGTGATCGGTGCCTGAGAAAATACTTGATCATGATTGAAAGAAAAAATTAAGTCAATTTATTATGAGAGCCCTCAGGGTGATAGGCAAATTTAATTAAGACAATCGCTTTTAAGGTTGGATTAAAAAAAAGAAAAACATTTATCAATAAAGACTTTAGCATTACCTTCCTACAATTCGTGTTATGGTGTGGAGTATTGTGTGAAGGACTACACAATACTCTTATCTATCTATCTTATCTATCTTTGAATAGTTTTTGGCTTATAATCAACATTTTTTTACGGTTCAATTCTGAACATTCTGAACCGTGCTAAAACTGAATTTTTAATCATAATCTAATAAAACGGTAGACATGAATTTCTTGGTGCATTTTACCGGGTCTATGATTGGTTATAGAAAAGGTTTTTTTACAAAATACATACATTTATTGGCGCAAAACTTCAAACTGCCTATTATTAAGGTCTTATAGTATAATACTACTTAATAATTTGCTAACTTTAAAGTAGTTTACTAACTCATTCTTAATTTTAAACATTTTCTAACTAGTATCGTACTAAAGCAATTTTCTTAATAGAATCCTTCTGAACACACCTAAAACAATGACATTTCGTGCAATAAACTAAGTAAACAGACCTTTTGTGGCGTTTGTATATAGCACGATACTAAAACAATAAAATAGGTATTCGATGATTTTGACTTTAATAAAAGGGGAGAGAAAGTATGATGCTATGTATATTCGATTAAAATTTGCAAAATCGTTGTTTTAACCTAGTTTCATACTAAAACAGCTTTAACGTCGTATTAATTCAACTAAAATTTTGCGCCATAAAAAGTGAGGAGGCGTGCAGAGTTGAAGCGAGATTAAACTGCGTTTCAACCCCATTGCGTCTGCGTTATTGAATTGAAATATTGTTTGATTCAAATAAATTAGAGTTAAGTCAAAATCTTTTTACTCGGTACAACCCCTAAACGTCAGTGTGACATTTTGAACTTTGTTGTGGAAATGTTAATTGGGAATCTTACGAATATCTCAACGAAAAAAGTAATCTGACAGATGATATTGAAAGTTATAGCAATCTGACTGTAAGATTTGCAAGTGAAAACAATACGTGTTTTTTTATCACTTTTATATCGTACACAACACTAGGATCTCCTTTAAATATAGACAAGGAAATGCCAGTTTCATCAAAGTGAAATTTTTGACGTTTGTGGAACAATAAACTAAACAAAGATATATTAAAAATGTGCTTATAGATAAATTAATGTTTTTTCACTTGAACGCTTAAGAAAATGACAGAAATATTAGATGTCATTTTAACAAAAAAAAAATTGTTTGTCTGAATTTACATTTCCCGATCCTGTTTTTGTGTGAGATTTGAAAGTGAAGTTGAGATATTCGCTCTTATTTAAAACTGTGTTTTCAATCAGCATTGTAAACGTCGGTAATTGATAATACAGTCATGTATCTTTGTATCTATTCCGAGTGAGTATTAAAATAAATCTGAACTTCCACTTTTCTTATATTTGTTGCCTTCTTATTCAAACATACTAGAAATCTGTTCGACATTTTGTGAATTTTGGTTTAATCTTAATTTTAATAAATTAAATAATATTATATATTATCGGTGTAGATTTTCGAAAGTCATTTGGAAATATTCGGTACCCAGCAGTGTGGGACTCTTACGGCACGAAAACCACCAAGATCACGACCGATCTATGAAAAAATCGTTAAATGATTTAGCTTTGTCAATTAAAAATAACATTAGTGATGCTTAATCTTTTATTTATTTAACATAGTTCTTAGACCATCATGAGGCTTGGTTCTTCTAAGTCTCTGGACATTTTCGCTTACATTTTAGACGATTTTTCCATAGAAGTCGAAAACCTGAAAAAAACTACAATCGTGTTGAGCTAAGGAAGATTCAATCAAAAAATCTACAAACGAAAAATAAGAAGTGTTAATTTAGGAAACTTTTATCCGAAAATCTTTTTTTTTTTCCTCAAGTTTAAGAAAACATATGTACACATTAACACAAATATATGTTTGATGAAATCTAACCAGATATCTGGTTAATTAATTGAAACGCAGAGAGAGGTAAAATATTTAGAAATTACACTAGATAGTAAACTCCTCTGGAAGAAACACCTAGAAGCTATAGTCGAAAAAGGCACAAAAGCTCTAATGAGTTGCAAGAGACTTGAAGGCAAGTCATGGGAAAACTAGGTACCTGGTCACGTACATATGGGCGTTCATGGATACTTAGCAAAAATAGGCACACCAACTAGTTTAACAGGGCCTGAGTCCTATTGCGGAATAGGAGAAAATATCATCAAAAACAAAATTAAACAAGAAGAGGAGGCATATCTAAGGATATGTCCAAGTTAGGAAAAAGGAGCTCCCTTAAAAATAAAATGCAAATGATGCTACAACAAAAATTATAAGTCGCTGTAGTAGTTTTTTTTTTTAAATAAGCTTTTATATACAAAATTTTTAAATAATTTTTACGAAAAAAAGTTTGATAATTATTTGAAAATTAAATTTCCAAAAAAATATTGAGCCGTTTTTGAGATATCGAATTTTCCAAAAAAAAAAACAAAAAAAGACTTTTCCAAAAATTCAAAAAATATTTTTTTTTAAGTTTTGAAATACAATGTTTTCTTAAACTTTTTAGATCTCTATACAAAATTTCAATTAAATCCGTTATGTCGATAGTGAAAAATTCAAAATTAGACAAAATGGTTCTATGGTATGGAATGCATAACTTGCTGTAATATCTTTATTTAAAATTTTGTTTTTATTAAATTAAAGATCATAAAAATTAATTGAAAGCAAAAAAAATATCAAAATTCTAGGTGCCGTTTTCGAGAAAAATACGATTTTTGAAAACCATTTTTTAACATTTTTTAACATTTGTATGGTGGGTACCTTTATTTTTAGATAAAATAAATTTATTTTTCTCACATCTTGTAGATTATACCGAGAAGCTTTTATTTATCAAGTTTAAGAAAAAATAGCTTGGGGTTTTCGAAATATTGAGTTTTGAAAAAAATAAAATTGAAACTTTTCTTAAAAATCAAAACAAATAATTTTTGAAAATTTGAATACACAAATCTATTGAAATTGCTGGGGAGCCTTAGCGTAAAAAAAATTATGAAAATCGGTGCTACCGTTTTTGAAAAAATGAAAAACAAAAAAAAAACATGGTTCCATGGGTTCCATTTTTCCGAATTTGTTTTCAACCATTATCTAGCTTTAATTAATTAATATTTTTTTGTTTTTATTTTTGAAATCTGTCTAAAAGTTTTTGAGAAAAAAAAAATATTTATAAAATTTCAAAAAAAAAAATTCGTACGGCAGGTACCTTTATTTTTGGTCTTAAAAAAAAAGAAAAACGTGTGGAGGGGGAATATTAAAGTGATATCTACCAAGTGTAAAGAAAACTGGCCGAGTTGTTTAGGCTGTAGTCGAACAGACAGACAGACAGACAGAATTGTGATACCCACTTTTTTCGTCTTCGCTATCATCGTAATGTCAACTTTGATCAAAATCTCGAGTTCGATTTTTTTCCGAATGCATAACTTGCCTTATAGATTATAGTACCTATAAGTCGCAAGTAAAAATTGATATGCTCTATTTGGCAGTATTACAGAATAACATTATAAATGTGCACTTCGAGTTTGGAGCCTACTATTAGATACATATACAAAATACTGAAGAATTCACAAAGTTCCTGTAGTTCGCAGCTTACGTGCAAGATGCAACCAAAATTCGAAATTTCCGAATCAATTTTTCACATCTTTGCCCTAGTAGATTTCCTTTTGGGATTTTATATAGTGCAGTTAAAACTTCCATCGGTAGTAGCCTTTGATTTCATTTTTCAAACTCGGCTTAGATATACCAAATAATATTTTTTTAGAGGCGGAGAACTCTAAATTTTTAACACTGTTTTCTGTGAAAGCGGATTTAATAGCTCTTGGTTGTTATGAGCTACTGCCGGAGTAGCGTTTCCTAATTTTTCATTTTAAAAAAAAATGGTTCAATTCGAGAAACTTCTTGTGCTCATAATCGTCCAGCAGAGCGATTATTTAAGTTGTAAGTAAAAGTCTGTGAAATAGTTTTTGTAAAAAAAAAAAAATTTTATAAAATTTTGAAAAAAATCGTATGGCAGATATCGTTAATTTTGGTCTTAAAAAAAAGTGTGGGTGAAAAATTTTAAATACTTTTTACCAGGCTTAAAGAAAATCGCCCGAGCAGCTTAGGCTATTCGAACACCGTTATGTCAAGTGTAATCAAAATCTCGAGTTCGATTTTTTTTTACACATGCATAACTTACCAAAGTAGCTCTACGTCGCACAGTGGGGCAAAATTTATTGCAATACCACTACATTTATAAAAAAATTATAGGGTTATCATTTTGAAATATATGTATTTTTTACTAGTTCTTTTAGCTAAACTTAGTATCCTTTCTTCAATAGAAATGAATTCCTTTTGTTAAGCATTACAAATATAACATTTTTGTGTAGAAGAGTTTTTTGAAATGGCATTACCCACTTTTCCATCAACCATGGCGAAGATCAAGTTCTGGTGAATAGAAATTGTATTTGCACTTTCTTTTACAATACTAGGCTAATGCTCAGTAATTTCTGCATCTACTCTTTGCTTTTCAGCTACGGATACTAATGAATATTCTTTTAAAAATTCAGTTTTAACAAGTCTACAATATCTATATGAGCTTGGACGTGGATTTTGTTATATTATTTTTACACCAGAAACTAAGCGAAGTGGAACAAGGCAAGTAATAAAAACAGCCGAATCTACCTATTTCAATTCATAAAAGGCTTGCTTGTTTGAATTGTGACCAAAACTCCCATCAAAGCCCCATTTAGAGTACAAGGATACATCTTTCAATTAATCTCGTCTTTTTGGAGAATAATTTAGCATTTAACTGATAAGCTTAGGAAACTTATGTACTCACAGAAGTTTCCGAAATACTGATATGTTCAGGATCGGGCTAGCCATTTTCATACACTCCTGAACGATTTTATACGAAGGAAACTTTTGATCTGATAATTTTATATTGAAATTTAGATGGAACTGCTTCGAAAATTACGGCTAAAGCTTCTTCACCTGTCATTGAAGTAGGTTCAATGGACCCTCTTTTGGGTACTTCATGAATTAGTTTTGCAGCTCCCGACTGCCCAGATGAACTCAAACTCATTTCAGCTGCGCATATGCCAATATAAAAAAAAATTTATGTTATTTTAAAAGGTACCCGAGTATTGAGTTCGCCTTACAATTTCTTCCTTTAAGAACTCCACTTGGCTATTAAATCTTTGGCAAATTGATTTCTTCATTATATTAAATTATATTAAAATGATCTTGCCTGGTTATTGATAGTATTTTGGATGTTGTTCGCCCCAGTCGCTTAGGCTAACATTATATTTAAACCGTCCAATATCTCTTAGATTAGAAGCAATTTATTTAAAAAAATTCCTTTACCACGGATATTTTGCGGCAATACATGTATAACTATAACGTCATAGGAAATCAAGGCGATCCAACCCCAACAAAACCCAATTATTGAAACTGGCAGTGATGAGAAAAATATACAAGTAATCCTAGTTCAAGACACCAGAGAGAAAGAAGTTTGGTTTTCAACAACACAAGTATAATAAATCATGCAGTATCAGATACACAGCGATACCATATAACACAAACAATCTTAGAAAGTTGTCCTAAAAAGAGCAGGAAGAAAGCAGTTTCTTATCCATACTAGTGAGAGTAACCTGTCCAAATCTAAAAATTTCGTAGTTAATTGCTTTCTTGTTAACAAAAATATATATACTGACATTTATCCTAATCCTGTCGCTAGGAAATAGTAAAACAAAAAGTATAAATCCATTAACCCGCATCGTGACAAACGAAAATAAGTGTCAATTCCCAAAGGCTAGGTGTGTATTATCCCGCCAGTTACCATTTTAACCAAACATACAAGTGCCCGCACGACCAGCAAAAAACATCGCGGCACATACAAAAAAGATGGTGTTCGCTTTTTAAACATTTTATAACTGAAATACCTACATAACATACAATGTAGAAGGGATTTATGGGATCAGTCTTCAGGTGATTATTCAAATAAATAATTAAAAAGGTTATTATATGGTCCATTTCGGAGCACTATGAAAATCGAATTAATGTGTCTGCCCGCCATCGCCGTCCCCGGCTTGCCTTGCGCCCTGACCACTTGGTCTTGCCGTATATGCCTAACATTATTTTACAATTACAACATCCTTCACTGTAAAGTGCATCAATACATAATCGCAACAAAAAAAAAAACACAACGAGTTATCCCACATATCCTTTCTATCTCCCACAGTCACTCTAGCCTTTAGCATGACCATTGCAGTATAATCTCGATGTCTTAAGCTAGATCGATATCAGAATAATGAATTATGTTTACTTAGTAACCAGGGGCGGATTGATTCATATTGTCAGTCAGTAATCACTAAGTCATAACACTTGTGATAATTTTTAATTGAAAATCTGTGATCAAAATTTATCAAAAACCACGTAGAATTTAATAGTTCTAAAATTAAATGACGTTTCACTTCAGTTTTAAGGGTAGGTGTCCATTGAAAAAATAGGTTAGACTTTTGCGCTAAGCTGTATAACTTTCACAATTTTACGAATATTTCAATGAAATAAACGGTCATCGATTAGAAAAATGTTAATCAAAATACTTTTGTACTTTTGAAAAAAATATAAAAAAATTGTGTGCCCAGAAACTGCCACACAAGTGGAAAAATCATAAATTTTAGTAAGGTCCTTATTCAAATGATAGGGAAATTCCGAAAATATTACTTTTTTATTTTTTTTATATTTTTTTTATAGAAACAACATATTTCCAAATCACGTATCGGTCTTCTTTTTTTATTCTGTTTTGTTATTTATTCAAAAAAAAATATACAAAACTATGAAAAACGATGGAAATTTGCATAGTGGTATGAATGCACTACTGGATAAAACTTCACAAGTATAAAAGATAACGAAGTAAAATTCACTCTTTTACAAAGCCAATAAGTATATGCAATTACGTTAATATTTTTTTTATTATTTTTTTTTATTTTTACAGTAACTTTTTACTAACAAAAGTAAAAAAATATACATTTTTTTACAAATGTTTTGTTCTCTACCCTGGGAAATTGAGAGTTATATTTTTTATTTTTTGGAAATAATTTTTTAATCAAAGATTTATATTCTCTGAACAGCGTATCGGTCTTAAAAATTTAATAAAACTCATCTAAAGTTCATAAAAATGCAATTCAATATGACAGTATTTGTAATGCATTTGCAAGAAAAGTATTAATAATACAGTTCTCAAATATTTTTTTTATTTTTGTTTGATATTTTATTTACTAAATTAAAAAATACAAAATACTTTTTTCACTGAATATTTATTTAATTTTATTTTTATAAAAGAGGTCTGTTTTGCATTTTTTAACAAAAAGTTCCTTTGCACACGCACACAAGTAAGTTTTCAGTTCACAAGAATGCCACTGCAATATCAGCGCTTTGAAAGAGAAGGTTTCGTATTCTCTGTGCAAAAGAATTTTGTCCGCCCATCCGCTCTCTTGATTCTTTTTTTTTTTGTCTGGGTTCATTTAGTTTTTTATTCTTGTTTATGACTTGTCATCTTGCATCTCGTATTACAAGAACAGAAAAAAATAAAAAAAAACGTGTTAGAAATGATTGTTTTTAGTAGGTAAATGATACAATGACCATTCCACATTGTCGGAGGTAGAGTGGATAAAAAAGTATATAAGTAGGTATATCACAAATTCGCTGTCATAAATTTTGTTTTTTTGTATTTTTTTATTTGCGATCTATTATAACTTTTACTGTTTTTTTTTTGTTTCTTCTATGGAAAGCCATTTTAGGTACACACATAATAATAAATTGCGATGCATAGTGATCTTCATTTTTTTTTGTCAATGGGTGTGTAGATGATGGAAGAAATGAAATTTGCGATGTTGTGTATAGAATAAGATACATACATATGCATATAAATATATACAATAGATTTTGTGTTGTTTTTTTTTTCGATAGGTAGGTTCATAGGTAATGTAGAGGTGCAACGCCGTGATTTGATTTGGTATCGTAAGGATTGTTTTGATTTAATTTTGCGTAGGTAGGTAATGGGTGTATCAAAAACATATTAGATGATGAAATTGCATTTCACTGTAAGCGAATACGCAACAACCAAGGGATATGGCAAGTGGATGGCGCCAAAATATTATGTATGCAGGTATCTATTAATCTAAATACCTATGTACATATTTATATAAATAAGTTCAGAAGGAAAATTCGATCACATTTTGTTTTCGGTGGTGACGTATTCCACTGGTAGAAGAATGGTGAAATTGGGAGGTATGTCAAAGTATGTAAATAGAAAGAATATGGGAAGTGCGCCTCTTTTATGTATTTTTGTTGGTTTTACATAGGAAGACTTGTCTCCTTTAATTCAATATGTCATGGTGATAGATAATACTCTCGTTACTGTTATTTTCTGTTGTGTTTTTATTGTGCAAATCTATTTTGTACATACCAATAAATATTTTTTTGCAACAACCTAGCTGCAAAGGTATAATGCCTCCAAAAACAAACAAAGGAAACAAAAAACCCAAGCAAAAAAAAATTGATAAAAAGTAAGCAAATAGAAAATACATACATATATGTAATACCTACTTCGTTTTCATTAGGCCACATGATGTAATTTCGTTGAAAATTTCGAAATGAGATAATTTTTAACAAAGGACAATAGGCAAGTCTGGCCCAGTTCTAATAAGAACGACCTTTATATAATATACATTATGTATGTTCATATATGTATTCATTATCACTTCGTTTTTAATTTGTAAAAAAAACAAATATTAGTTTTCCAATAATGCTGTTGGTGTCAAAATTAAAAAGACAAATTGTGAATAATTTCGAAATTACTTAATGAAATTGGTTTTTTGTTTTTTGAATGAGATCAGTTTTTATATAAAATGCATTTTTAGTTTTTGCTTAATAAAATAGAAGCTTAAAACTAGTATAGTAGTATACAAAGTAAAATTAAAATACATGATGTTATTGGAAATAAAATTGACAAACTTTTTCTTCAAAATTTGTTTCAGCTAATGGGAACCAGTGGCACAATTTTACTTCAATTATAGTAGATCTACTTTTTTTTTCAAATATTTAAAATCTACTTCTTACTTCGCACAATCAGCAAAATACTGAAATCTACCTCATTTTAAAAATCTCTGTTTTAACCTACTTCAATTTCACAAAAAAAAAAGTCCAAATCTGCTTCTTTTTCTCTATTTCACTCTAGGTAGTATTTTTTATATTAAACGCGCACTCAAGGGGTTATGAATACCATTAAAATGTTAAACACAGTGCAAGAAATTAGGAAAGTAGGATAGGATGAGAAAGGAAATACAGATACACATTGGTTTTTAATGTCTGCACATTACAATGAGTGAGAAATATTGAGCCGGGTAAAGCATTCCAGATTCGTGTAGTGCGGCTAAAAAAGGAATCACTGTACTTGACAGTACGTCCGAAATTGGGCCCAAGGGTAAAATGATGGGCAGTCCTAGAAGTACGGGTATTACGGTTGAATTGTTTGAGGGGGAGAACGCAACTGGCTACTTCACTAGAGCACTGTTTATGAAAATTGCGGCGGTGCTCCAGAGATTCAAATGTTTCAGTTAGACAACGGTCGCCTTTCATTTTTAGAGCTCTCTTTTGAATTCTGTGCAAGAGACTTAAGAGGGTTTTTAGAGCACCTACCTAGTGGGAATTACACTCGAGCTTTGGACGAATATAGGCCTTATAGATTACAGCCAGATTAGTAGGGGTAAAAAACTTCTTGCATCGGCGGAGAAAATCTAAACACTTAGCGGCGTTTTTGGTTACGTCAAACATGTTAACACTTCACAAATGATGGTCTCTGATGCACATACCTAGAAGTTGTTCAGTCTCCTCGATGCAAGTGCCAAACAGCATTGAGTTTTCGAAGATCATAATTTAATGAGCTTATCATACGCTGCCGTTGGTAGTCCACATCCGAGGACAAGGATGTGAATCTAAAAACGAATATGAAAAGCTAAGGTTACTGTCGTCAGCAAAACAATTAAGCGGAGCAACAGTTATAGACAGAAACTGTCGGAGACAAAACGGACCCCTGGGGCACACCAGCATTTATTTTGTGGATATCAGATTCGAAACCGTCCAAAACTACTTTTAGTGAATGGTCCGAAAGGTAATTTCTAATCCAACGAAGAAGAGATTCATCGAATTACAAAAAAAAAGAATGTCAACACAATAAAAATACACAAATAAGTAAGTTTAAAAGCATAGGAACTCAACACACTGATGTGTACACAAATCCTATGAAAATTTCGCTTGCATATGTGTTTTTAATTTTAAATTAAACTATATTTAAATATAGTAATTTTAATGTTATTTTTTATAAAAGAATGTTTTATTAATTAAATTAAATTAAATAGTTATACACAATTTTCTTTAAAATTAAAAGAAATGTATTGATAATTTTAAGTATTTAAAAGTATACATTTAAAGAAAACATTTGTCGTATACAATATTATTTCAAAATCAAAGAATCTGCGATGTAAAAATTTTGATCAAAATCGGAAGAGTCGCAAATGAAAAAGTAGAAAATAAAAAGAAGGTTCTATGACAGGTACCGATAATAATATTTATTTTTTACCAAAGTGTGGACTGCATTGTTGGTACAGTTATCTATACATAATTTAAAAAAAAAAAGCATTAGAGCCGTTTTCAAAATAATTATAATATTTCATAATGGCTGTATGGAAGGAACCGAGCTAAAGTGGCTGCAGATTGAGGTACAGAGTTGCATTATTCTCTTGTGTTGTAATGTCAACTTATGAAAATTCCCAGTTCAAATTTTTCGAAAAGTAAATTAAAAGTCATTTTAAAACCTACTTCGATTTTTACCAATTTACATCACTTTTTTCTTCAAATCTCCTTTTTTCCGGAAATGGTAACGCTGATAGGGACTTCAAGTCTAAGATATGTAACAAATGCAAAACTATGTAAATCGTTATCATTGTTTTTATTTTGATGATTAGGTACATAATATTCAGGAACAATAGATAATAAACGAACGGTTTGATCAACCAATTTCAAAATTGATAACCTGTTTGTTTAAAAACACTTTTCCACTTTTATTAAATGAACGGTCAATTGTAAAAAATCAATTATGTATCTCCATAAATTTTTTCAAAGAATCCATTATCTATAACAAATTTATTCATGTTTTCAAAACTGCCAAATTATTATTTTTGAATTGTGAACTGTTTCCTAGAATTAATTGTCTACATTAAAAATAAATTATAAATATCAGAGCAAATTCCCCGGGTTCCTAATGTCTAAATCTGTGCTCCATTTTCTTTAGTTTTTAAAATATCCTTAAAAGTAAAAGTCCTAGAACCAACAGATTAACCTTGTATAAATACGAAAAGAATAAAAACGCTATCTACCTAAATGCGAAAAGTTTCAATTCACCTGCAACCAAAAATAAAACAGAAAACAAACCGTCTATTATTGTGTCTAATTCTGCGCAAAATTGAATGCAAAAAACTGAATTTCCCTTTCCTAAACCTCAAACAATCACGATTCACGAAAAATAATTTTTTCTACCCAAAATACAAAAGGAAAAAAAAAACTTTCATTTATCTTTTGCGCAATCCGAGTCAATTTAAAATCAAATGCTTGTGCGCTGCCTGTGCGGCTTGCCAGCTTGCCACTCGTGCCTTGTTCCCGTTTTCTGTTATTTTTTTTTTGATATTCTATTCTATCTTTCTCTATCTCTATGCGTGATGCGAAAAAAGAGGTATCCTGAAGAGACGAGACGAGGTAAATTTATTTTCTTAACACAAAAATTCTTAACTAAGAGAGCCATATTTGTACACTAATACATGTACACGTTTTTACATGAGATTTGAGTTTGCTTCTGAGGTAGACCTACCCTTAAGTGTCACAAACTACCATTTATGGAACACATATCCAACGATGGCCAAAATGCTCTGATAATTTCCTTGATAGATGCTCCATGATAATACTATAGGGCGGGTCAATAAGTCCGTGACTTTTGGAATAAAACACAGATTTTTTGATAAAAAAATAATTTTATTTTTCAACGTAGTCTCCCTTGAGCTCTATACACTTTGTCCAACGCTTTTCCAATTTTTATATCGCTTCAAAAAAAAAATGATTTGTCGAGGTCCTCAAAATAGGCCTTTGTTTGCGAGATGACTTCATCATTGGAGTCAAATTTTTTTCCACCAAGCCATTTCTTCAGGGTTTGGGAACAAGAAGTAGTCGCTCGGAGCCAAATCTGGAGAATAGGGTGGATGAGGGAGCAATTCATAGCCCAATTCATGGATTTTTGCCATGGCAACTGCACATGTGTGCACCCTTGCATTGTCTTGGTGGAAAAGAACTTTTTTCTTGGCCAAATGAGGTCGGTTTTTTTTCAAATCGTCATTGAATCGGTCCAATAAGTTGGCATAATATTCCCCATTGATTGTTCTTCCCTTTTGAAGGTAGTCAATCCCGGGTAGAAAATTATCTAGGAAAGACTATCGAATAGCGTGGCCCTAGCTAGATTGGCCATTATATAGTAAATCCTATGCTGGGCCTAGACAAATGCAAGCCTGGCGGATCTTGACTAATTTATGCTTATCCTGGCTTTATATTGAACCTGGCTAGAACTGCCTCTTTATTGGCTTTTCCAGGAGTATCTTAGACTGGGCCTAGATATTTTTAAATTGATTTAGCCTAGATATGAAACTTTTTCTTGGCGATATCTTGGCTGTAGATAGTATCGCCTCTTTATTGGCATTGTAACAAATAAACTACAAGGGACCTGGATAGATTTTACTTGGTGTAGCCTGGATAAGGAATTGTATCTGGGCGTTATATTGGCCTTAGCTATAGTCTCGCCTCTTTATAGGCATTCTCAGATTTTACTTATACTGGGGCTATATAGTTTTTACTTGATGTATCCTAGATGTGCCTATACATATGTCTCTATAAAAGGCTATCCATTATCCTTCTAAAAACATAACTTTTTTCTTTTGGTCCTAAATCGTTTTTTTTCAGATTCTTTAATACGTATTTAAGTCTTTTAAACAGTATAATTAAAAGAGAGTTATTTAAGTAGCACTTTGAGACACGATATTTTATATATCACAGTGGCGCAATAGGTAGCGCACAAGCTCGGCAAGCGAGAGGACTCGGGTTCGAATCTCAGTGGAGGTAAATAAAAAAAAAAAAAAAATCTTTCATTCCAGCAAAAAATCAGTTAAAGAGTCGAATATAGGGAGGCAAAGAAAAAATGAAAATAATCGGCAATAATAAAAAATAAAAAAATTTTTTGTATTGTTTCTAATAATTTTTTAAGAATTGCCGTAGCTCTTGTGCTACTTGTGAAGACCCATCTAGGGCCCATATAGGAACATCTAGCAAGGCCCATTATATACAGAGCATTAACAAATTAGCGAGGGACAAGCTGGATACTGCTCGGTAGGGCCATGATTGAAACTCAGAAAAACTAGCTGGGGCCTTGGCATTATCGAGTCGAAAATTCTACCCGGGATGTGGATTATCCCGCGTGCATCCCAAAAAACAGTCGCCATAACTTTATTGGCTGACAAACCCACCTTGGCCTTCTTTGGCGCCGATTCACCCTTAGAAACCCACTGTTTTGACTGTTGTTTGGTCTCTGGTGTGTTGTGATGGATCCATGTTTCGTCCACGGTTACAAAACGGCGCAAAAACTCCTCCATATTGCGACTAAACAACGCCAAACCTTCCTGTGAAGTTCTTACACGATTGCGTTTGTGGTCGACTGTGAGCAAACGCGGCACCCATCTTGCGGAAAGCTTTCTCATGCCCAAGTGATCATTCAAAATTGAAACCACTGAGAATGCGAGATCCCTACGGCTTCCACATTCTCTCGCACTTTCAATCTTCGGTCGGCCAACACCATATCGTGAATTTTTTCGATTGTTTCGGGTGTAGAGACCTCAACTGGGTGTCCAGGACGTTCGGCATCTTCAGGGCTTGTACGGCCACAACGAAATTCAGTAAACCACTTTTTTACCATTGAAATCGATGGTGCAGAGTCCCCATAGTATTTATCAAGCTTAGCCTTGGTCTCGGTAATGGTTTTTTTTCGCAAGAAATAATAAGCACACGAAATTCACTTTTTTCCATTTTCTCCTCAAATTAGTGAGTAGTCTGATAAAAATAGCTGTCAAACACAAACTAACTGACGCAGCAAGTTTAAATTTTGACAGGAGTCAACTGACAGATGCCTGTTGACAGGAGCAGTGTTGATGTTTCAGTAAAGAGGTCAGAAATTCAAAAAGTCACGGACTTATTGACCCGCCCTCGTATATACGAAGCTATAATTAATTTTTGTATTATATTATATTACATAATGTCCATTCTAAGAAAGTTTATCAACTTGATAGAATAAATGAATAAATAAAAGTTTCACTAATTTCAAAACTCAAATCCAAATGTCAAACTTCAAACGTCAAATTTATTTTGGTTTCCCATTTTTGATTTGCCTTTTCTTGGAACTAACGATATTATTTCAATTAAATCTTATTTCAATAAAATCTTATCTCTATTCATGGTGCTGGTGAAAAATAAATCTACCAATAGAGTATGGACGTGGCCTTCACTTTTCTAAAGCTTAAGTACAATTCCCATATATTGTTATAGTTATTTTTTAAAACTGTGTTAAAAGTGAAATACTCAGTTTTATTCCTCCCGTAAGGCATTTTTTAGCCGTACCACACGAATGTAGATCGAATCTGTTTTGTTTGGAATAAAGGTCTCATGTCTTATACGTAAGTCCAGCATAAGAGCTAAAGAGATCTGGACATTTCAAGTGAGAGAGATATAAAGAATTACTCTAAAATATCAGCCTTAAAAATTGATTTTATTTTTTCAGCATTTTGTATGTATGTATTTGAATATGACGTCAAATAATGAATTCTGTTTTTTTTTGTTTATTCTATTGAAATATTAGGTTTTATAAATTAATATCTTTAGCTAAACTTTATTTCACCAACAGTATCTATAGCTTTGCCACAAGTTAAAATTAATTGCCAAACAAAAACTTACTCTTTACTTTCTCTTTTATTTTAAATTGTATCACAATAAAATATTGGAGTCAATTACTTTTACTTTTTTTTATGCAAATTACAAATAATAAAAACAAAAACTTGACTTAATTGACAATTTGGAAATCGACAATATTGAGTTGTGGTATCGTCATCGTCATGTCTTAATGCTTCAATTTGAATAATTTAGAAATTAAGTGATTGAAATAAAGAATCTGATTTTGTATTAAAAACAAATTATACAAGTATAATTATTTAAAAATTGCAAATAAATACTCGGTCATTGGCTTTTTTTAACTTGAACATGAAATTTTATCGTAAGACGATAAGATGTTCTGTTCATATTATGTAGTAAGTATGCCTAATTTAAGATTTAGTTAAAATATCTGACAATCTGACAATAAAGTTCGAAGAAATTTATGTAAATGAAATGAACTCTTAGTTGGTCCGATGGAAATCGAAACGATAATAATAAATTCAGAATTTATTACAATCGATTCTAGATTGCATTTTAAATTTAAAAAAAAAAAAAAAACAGAAAACAAAAGTTGAACAATTGCATTGAACAAAAAAAAAAAAAAAACTGGCAGCCCTGCGTATTTGCTTCAGTGTGTAATGTTAAAAATATATTAATTAGATGCATAAAAATAACTTTAGCAAGGCGTGCATCCTGGATCGCACGAACTTGCTCTTATGTCAAAGTTCTTTGGAATTTTAAATACATTTTATAAATATAAAACATGGATTTAATGAGATAAAAATGTTCAAATGCATGTAAAAGTATGGAAAAGTATGTTTCCGGAAAAATATGAATTTATCCAAACAAAGTTTTAAAATACATTTTATTATTAAAGTAATTTTTTATACAACAAATTTCTTTAAAATTTTTCGAGAACTAAATTTGAGATGCCAATTTTAAGCGCTTAGTAATATAGATTTTAAGAAATAATTTCAAAAAACAATCGTTTAAGATATTGATTTTTCAAAAAATAAACTGCAATTTTTTTCAAAAATCCCAAAAAAATATTTTTTCGAATATTTTTGTATACAATATTATTTTAAACTTAAGAGGGCTCCTGCTGGTTAAATCGTTAGAGCCGTTGATGAGAAAGTCAAAAATCAAAAAAGAGATTATATGACAGGTATCGTTAATAACATTTTCCCCAAATTTTTCTTAACCCAAATGTAGTCCATGGCCATAATATCACACTAATTTTTTTTTTATCAAAATCGTTAAAGCCGTTTTCGAGATAAATAAGATTTTGCTTTACGGGTGTATGGGGGGTACCATTAGTTTTGGAGCTAAAAAAAATCAATTTCCCCTCTAGGGAATCACCGAAGACCCTTAACTACCGAGTTTGAAGAAAATAGCTCCAGTGGCTTAGGCTGTAGATGGAGGTACAGACATACAGACTTACAGACAAACAGACGGAATTGTACCTATTGCGCAAGTAAAATATATTAGTAAATTTATTTTTATGTTTTGTGTAATTTAAAGTAGTTCAGGTCTTGTTATGAAGCATTACAAAATCCAAATTCGCTCTTCTTGACTTAATCACTGCAAATCACTGGTTCTGAAAATTAAGAAAATGTTAAGGAAAATAATAAAATCTTATTTTCGATCTAAATCGGGGAAAGTAATGTGACACCTAATTTCGGTTGTAAATTGTTTTAAGATCGATATTTGAAAAATGTATTTGCTTATTTTAATAAAGGATTGAAGTATTTATTAATTGAATTGATTCTTATATTTGAGTAACCTTTGTTAATTAAAAAAAAAAACTAAGACTACTATTTTTTTTTAATTTAACCCTTTTCACTTCATAAAATGTATTTAAACTTTTCTCTTATTATTATTATTAATACAAATTCTTTATTGAACTTATCGATACATTTTAGATTTGTATATACTTAAGAATAATAGCATGACAAATTTTGCAGCCGGCCTCAATTGACTTATTTCGAGTCTTTTATATACCTAGTCAAGTCATGGATAAAATAAAACAAGTCTAAACTCATCCATATATAGTAAACTATTTGTTGCACATTCTTTATGTTTACCGTTATTTAAACTGTTACATTTATGCGTTATTGCCGTGTAAAAGTTTTTGTTTCCAGTCATTAACAATAATGGAGTGGGGTGACATCAAAATTCGTATTGTTGTAATTGAGCTTTTCGAGTGTTACATGGAAAAAGGTAATATCTTTCGAATCTTCCGGCCGCTGGGAATAACGCGTTGTTTTGTTTATCGTACGGTAAAATTGTTCGAGGATATTGATGGATAAATGACCGCAAAAGATCAGGCCGTCCACGCACTGTGAGGACTCCGCGAACCATCCAAGCCGTGCAGGCTCGAATCAGAAGAAAACAGAAAATCTTGTCGCGAGAAATGAGCATCTCTCAGAAATCCATGTCTCGCATCATAAAAGAAGACCTGGGACTCATTGCCTACAAAAGACACACTGGACAGCTGCTTAAATTCACATTGAAGCAGAAACGTAAACGAAAATCGAAAGCTCTGCTCAGCCTATACCTGAAGAATGCTCACCGACAGATTTTGTTCATTGATAAAAAAGTTTTCACCGTCGAAGCATCATTCAATAAACAGAATGATCGTCTTCGGCAAAAGTTTATCAAACAACAGTTTTGGAGGAGCCTCTCAACCAAACATTGTTCGAAAACAAGTATTTGACATTCCAACTAGATTCTGCACCAGCTCACAAGGCTAAAACCACTTAAGAGTGGCTAAAAAAATGTACCGGACTTCATATCACCGGACGATTGACCAGCTGGAAGTCCAGATCTTAATCCGTTTTAGAAGGAATGGGTTGCTCTCCTCGAAACCCAAATATTGAGTCGATAAAACGATCCCTTGTTCGTGCATTGAATAATTTCCCAATAGGTGAGGTGCGTGCTGCGATCGACGCGACGATTGGCCGGGGCGTCTCAGATCGTGCAGTAAGGCAAATTTCGGCCATTTTGAATAATGTTTTCTATGAAATGTAGTTAATGAAATCCCTAATAAATAATATAAAAAAATTGAAAATACTAGCGCATTATAATTAGGCATTACTTTTTCGTTGTATCAGTATTTATAGCTAGACTATGGGTAGAAAAAGGTTAAAATTTAAAATTACATTTAAAATTAGAGCAACAAACATTAGGTATGAATTAAAAACTAAATATTAATTCAAAGAATAATAATTTACATATGTAAAGAAAAAAATAAAAAAGTATATTTTATTTATAAAATTAAGTATTTTAATAAATCTACAAATAAATTGCTATGTTAAACTAAGGCATGACTAATGAAGTAACAAAGAATTTTCAAACTTGAATTTCCATTTAAAATCTGCTTTGTAACCTCGAGAATGTTCTTTGAAATATAAGGTCTGCGGATTTCTTGTAGTATTGGACATGTGTATATAAAAAGTGGTACAAATCTTCAATTTCATTCCAGTTGCACAAACTACATATCGGGCGAAGGTCAGCTCTTATAATTTAAATTGAGCATCTCTGTATTAGCTTTAAATAATTATAAGGCTCATTTGGTATAAAGATAGTGTTTCTTAAAATTTGTCGTTCTTCATCTGTTAATTATTGGTTCCGTAGCCTAATTGCATTACGTCTCCGTTGGGGAAGATAAGATCGCGGCATTATTGATAATAATACTCACGCATCAAAACAAATCACAGATAACATTTATTAAATAAATTACATGAACATTTTGTATGGGAAAATGTTTTTTCTTTTATTTTATTTTTTCACCAATTTTCCAATGTTTTTAATAGTTATCTGCTATTCGGAGCGGAGATAAATACAACATATCAAAAACCATGAAAATCGGTCCAGCCATTCTCCACTTATAAGTGTTCGAACACACCCGACATTGTTTTATATATTAATATGTATAAATACATGTGTAATATTTTTAAGGCGTTTTTGAGAAGAAAAAAAATTGGTACGCAAATTTTAGGTTCTAGTATTCTGCAAGAAACAATGAAATTAAAAAAAAAAAAAATATTGTAAATGTTTTTAAGTTAAGGTATGTTATTTTTTTTTTTAATTCTTAGAAGCTTCTGTATAAGAAACTCAATTTAAGTCCGTTATACCCACGATGCAAAAATTTAAAATAAAAAAATGATTATATGGAAGGTACCTACTGTAAATAATGTCCTTATTTAAAAATGCCTTTATTGAATAAAAAATCCTACAGACTTTTTTTTAACGAAAAACCATTTTCTAGAATTGTGAATAAATATTTGTATAGTGCTGTAATTTTTGGTATGCAAAAAAAAAAATGAAAAAGTGTCGGATATATAAAATACGTCATCTTACACTATTATATTGCTCAAACAACTCCGAAAATAGTCTTAGCTTAAAATTAATAAAAAAAAATACTATACAAATAAAAATTAACAAAATCAATAGAAGAGTTTTATTAATACATTGACTTTGTATGTATGCAATTACTTTTAAAATTGATTTGCTTATTTATAGTATTTTATGATATTTATTTAAGTTCACCCGTTTCCCAAAAAAAAAAACAGTTTTTTGAAAAATTGTTTATCATATCAAATTCAAAAGAGCTCCTGTATAGAAATTTTAATCGAAATCGGTGGAGTTATTAATGAGATAATTTTATAACATGTCTCGTAATATGTAGTATTAAAAAATAAAATGCACGACTGGGTCGCTCGAACTTGCTCCTATGTAATAGACTAGGAATTTTAAAAACGGATGTTATTAAAGAAAACTGTTCATAAGAATAAAATGAATTTTTACTTGCAACTTATAGGTACTATATAAGGCAAATTATGCATTCGTAAAAAAAATCGAACTCGAGATTTTGATCAAAGTTGACATTATGATGATAGCGAAGACTAAAAAAGTGGGTCTGGCAATTCTGTCTGTCTGTCGCTTCGACTACAGCCTAAACGGCTCGGCCGATTTTCTTTAAACTTGGTAGATATGGGTTTTGATTTTTTACCCCCATACATTTTTTTCTTTTTTTTTTTAAGATCAAAAATAACGGTACCTGCCATACGAATTTTTTTCGAAATTTTATAAATATTTTTTTCTCAAAAACTGATCGACAGATTTAAAAAATAAAAACACAAAAAAATTTCATTTAGTTGGAGCTAGGTAATGCTTGAAAAAATTTTTCAGAAAAATGCTTGTTGAGGGTACCCCCCATGGAACCATTTTTTTTGTTTTTGATTTTCTCAAAAACGGTACCACCGATTTTGATCAATTTTTTTTTGCGAAGGCCCTTCAAAAATCAAAATAGAATTGTGTATTAAAATTTTCAAACAAATTTTATTTGGATTTTTAAAAAAAACTTCAAAATTTTATTTTCAAAGCTCAATATTTCGAAAACCCCATGCTAGATTTTTTTTAAACTTGATAAATAAAAGTTTCTTAATATAATCTACAAGATGTGAGAAAAAAATTTCATTTTACCTTAAAATAGAGGTACCCACCGCCACCATACAAATGTTAAAAAATTAAAAAAAAATGGTTTTCAAAAATCGTATTTTTCTCGAAAACGGCATCTATAATTTTGATAAATTTTTTTTTCTTCCAATTAATTTGTATGATCTTTAATTTATTAAAAAAATTTGAAATTAAGATTTTACAGCTTGTACCTACCATAGAACCATTTTTTCGAATTTTGAATTTCTCATTATCCACATAACGGTTCTTAATGAAAGTTTTTATAGAGAAGCTTCTAAAAAGTCTAAAACACATTGCATTTCAAAACTTTAAAATAAATAGTTTTTGAATTTTTGAAAAAAAATATATTTTTTTCCTATTTTTGAAAATTCGATATGTCAGAAACGGCCCAATATTTTATTTTTAAATTTAATTTTTATTCGAACAATAATAAAAACTTTAAATTGGCGTACCAAAATTTTTTCTTAAAAATCTTTTAAAAAAATTTTATATAAAAGCTTTTTTTAAGAAACCTTATAATTTTTGTTCTTGCATAAATTCATATTTGCATAGCATTCTGTTTTCGTCTTTACTATTAAAAGAATTTAAAAAATTTATTTGATCCTTTTAACAGTTTTCTCTAATAACATTCGTTTTTAAAATTCCTAGTCTATTACATAGGAGCAAGTTCGTGCGATCCAGTCGTGCATTTTATTTAAATTCTTTTAGTAGTAAGAGATAAGAGATAGAGAGATAAGATAGAAAGATAAGAATGCTGTGCAAATATGATTTTATGCAGGAACAAAAATTATAAATCGTTGTAGTGGTTCCTTAAAAAAATAAGCTTTTATGTATGTACCTACAAAATTTTTAAAACATTTTTAAGAAAAAATTTTGGTCTCATTTTCAAAAAAAAAATACTAAACCGTTCTTGAGATATGGAATTTTTCAAAAAAAAAATTACTTTTTTTTCTAAAAATTGAAATAATATTTTTTCTTAAGTTCTTGTATGCAATGTTTTTTAAACTTTTTAGTAGCTTTTTTATAAAAAATTTCGTTAAAATCCGTTATGCCGATAATGAGTAATTCAAAATTCGAAAAAATCGTTCTATGGTAGGTACAGTCAGTAATATCTAGATTTCAATTTTTTTTTTATTAAATTATAGATCGTAAAGATTGATCAAAAGAAAAAAAATTTTAGCAAAATTCTCGGAACCGTTTTCGAGAAAAATAAGATTTTCGAAAACCATTATTTGAAATTTGTATGGAAGGTACCGTTAGTTTTCGATAAAACAAAATTTTTTTTCTCAAATCTTGTAGATTATGTTAAGAAACTTTTATTTGTCAAGTTTGAAAAAAATCGAGCATGGGGTTTTCGAAATATTGAGTTTCCAAAAAATAAAAAATTGAAAATTTGAATATGGAATAATATTCAAACTTTGGAGGAGCTTTGGCATAAAAAAAATTATTTTAATCGGCTGTACCGTTTTCGCTAAAATCAAAAACAAAAAAAAAATGGACCCAGGAGGGCTACCAAAAATAACAATTTTTTTGTGAATTTTTTTTCAACCATTAGCTAGTTTTAAACAAATGAAATTTTTCAAATTTTTTTTTAAAAATTCTGTGGGAGAGTTTTTGAGAAAAAAAAATATTTATAAAATTTCGAAAAAAATCGTATGGCAGGTACCGTTATTTTTGGTCTTAAAAAAAATAGAAAAAAACGTCCGGGGGGAAAAAATTAAAACCCATATCTACCAAGTTTGAAGAAAATCGTCCGAGCCGCTTAGGCTGTAGTCGAACCGACAGACAGACAGACAGAGTTGCGAGACCCACTTTTTTAGTCTTCGCTATCATCGTAATGTCAACTTTGATCAAAATCTCGAGTTCGATTTTTTTTACGAATGCATAACTTGCCTTATATAGTACCTATAAGTCGCAAGTAAAAATTTCACCGAACTGTTGATAAGTACACATAATTTTGTATCAAAATCGTAATATCCGTTTTCGAGATAAAAAAATTTTTTCATAGTGGCTGAAATTTCTCCTCTGGGGAATCACTGAAGACCCAAGATTTTTAAATACCAACTTTGAAAAAAATCGCTTCAGCGGTTGGTGAGGCTAACAAAGTCAACGGCGAGCACTACAGATCAATGATAACCAACTTCTTCTGGCCCTAATCAAGTCATACTGAAACCTGCTACACAGCGAACAACACAATTCGCATGGGTAGAGTAGAGTCTAGTCGTTAGGCTTATAGTTTTGGGGTTTTCTAAAGTCGCAGGTCTATGCCAATAAAGCGCAATCGACCGATGCCCTCACAGTTTACATAACCCGGGCCATCGCTCAAAATTCTGCCACATCTATGAGACTCTTCAATCTGCACCACCGTGCCAAACAGCTGCAGACATTTGAGTGATGTCATGTTCCCTATATTATGTATAGTACATACGTCAATTTGACATTTCTTACAACATTTTTAAATTGAACATTTGCTAAGGTTTCGCAGACGTAAACCTTTTAAAAAGTTGACAAACTTACGAAGGATTATTTATTTTACAATTTTTTGTTGACAAGTTTTAAAGTGAAGAGCGCGTGTTAATTATAAAAAAAAAAACATTTAAGTTAATTGAAAGTAAAATTATGATGAAACATTTTAAAACAGTCTTAACTATTAAAGTCGATTTTTGTAGGAAAAGCTACCTTTTAAAATGATGTGAAGTGACATCAAAATCTTAGTGCCAAATCAGTAGAATAAAAAGGCTTTGGGAATTAAAAAAAAATCTGAACAAAAAATAAATGGTGCTTCTTTTGATTTTTCCTTCTCAATTTTCAACAACAAATCCTTAAATAAATAAATATAAGGAAGTTTAAAAACTTTTGTTCTTAAAGTAGAGATGTTCACACTGAAACGGAATGAAACTACAAAAATATTTATCTTACGATCAAAGAAATAATAATAAAGTTCACTTTGATTGTCGGCACAATTTTATTGATTTTACTCAATCATTAACATGCAAGCATCATAACTTTTCCATAAAATCTGTTACATAATATTATCAACTTCAAATAAATAATACAAAAAAAAAAAATGTCCCAACCGCAAGTTGTCTCACATCTGCATCTGTACAAGGACAAGTACAGCATTCAAGAGAAGAAAAAAACCTGGATTTTATGTAGACACCCAGTATAATGTTTGCAATAAATAAAATATTTTTCACTTAGTGGTTAAAAAAATAAAAGAAAAAAAAAGATAAATTTCGCTTGTGAGAACATGGTTTTCACAAACAAAACAAAAATCCATTTGCTTAGACGTTGGTAGTGGCAGCAGCAACAACTACTTTGCCAACAAGCAGAGCATATCAAATGGCAATTCAAGGCCGTTTATAGAAATTATTTGGAGCGTTTTTATGTTATGTCTGCCGAAGCTGATACTATCTTGTCAAATTTAAATATTTTCATGTCGAAATTAAGTATTTCCCTGCACCAAGAAGTACCGCTTTGCGTGGAAAGACGTACGCCATTTCTTCATCGCTGATGTCAAAATTCATAATCTCAATAATTAGCAGACTTAGTTGGACCAGTTAAACACGTTTAAATGGAAAAGGGATATGAGTCTTGTTTTTGTTGATCATTTTCAGCACCTCCTTGCCATGTTAAGGCAACCCACATAGCCTGGTAATTTCGCAATACGAGTATAAGTTAAACCAGAATTTGACTGTCTGCTCTCTGTTATTGCTAAATGTCTGCATAAGAGTATGTTGTTTTTAGGATTTATCTAGGTCTGGGGTCTGTACTCCTCCATCGCCATCCATGGTATACGTATGATGGGGGATTATATAAGTTCCAAATGAGCTGTAAATTTTGATCCGGATTTAACTTTTCCTAATTCGAATTGGAACTGACAGAAGTAAAGGTTCGGAAAAAAATAGGAAGTTAATGCAACATCACGCAAGTCCATGACATGCCGTCAATCCACTTTATTGAATTAGATATCTACATAATTAAGATTTAGCCGAAAGACTGCATATGACCCGTTTATTTTCTGTTTATAGTGTCTGTATGAATTTTAATAATTGCACGGCGTTAAATTGTTTTATGCATTTATGGACTTTTAAAGAGCTATCATTGTGGTAATGGAGCAATTAACTTTGGTGCACATTTCGGAGTTTGTATGGTATTATTATTATTAGCTGTTAATTGGAAGCGCTATAAGGAAATGCTATCAAAAGCGTATCAAGTTAGTATCATGGGAATTATAATGCTTTGTTTTGCTATTAGATAACCAAATGCAGAACACTTAGCAAACAACTTCTCGGTTAAACGAAAAGGTTTGTGATGATTATAAAATGAATCTAAGCTCATATTCTTACATTTATTCAAATTTTCACGATTACCTTACCTTTGTTTATCAATGGCCGAAACGAAATAGTTGATAATCACGCTTTACGCCTATTTTTCCGAATATCCCAAAAACATTCGAAAATCATACAATTTATTCAAAAAGATTTTTCTTGTAGAGTAACAAAAATATTAGGAAATTCGACTTGTGTTGTGATTGCAGTAAAGAAATTTTTTGTTAAAAAATTATGTCGTGATGTAGCATTGACTTAAATTCAAACTTTTAACATTTAGGCTAGAATGTCACGGAAATCCGTTTTAATTGACTATTCCAAATAAGTACAGATGAAACCTTTGGAAATGGATAATCCAGTCTTGGATTAGAGAAACAGTATTGAAAATCGGTTGAACTGTAATAATATTTTAATTTTATTTGTTTACTCATTTCTGTAATAAGCAGACCGAAATCTCGAAGAGTACCAGGACCTAGTGACTTATAACTCTCAACCATTCCCGTGTGCGTGTTACCAGGAATGGAGGGGACCTACAATTTTCTGCCAATTCCGAATGGCTAATGAGAAGCACTTTTCATGACAAGAGATACTCTTAGAGGGGTTTTCAATTCCTTGCAAGAGGCAGTACACTCTTGAAAAACTTTTTTGTACGGCTAAAAATCGAACCCAAGACCTTCTGCATGACAGTCCAACGCTACTACAAGAAACGATAGTATTTAGCATAATTCGATTCCCTACAATAATTTTATAAGAATGTACCGCATCGTGCGAAGAAGTGACAAATCCTACAAGAGCATCTGTTGTCATAAAAAAGGGCTTCTCTTTTTAGCCCTTCGCACACAGCAGACAATCCATTGGTCCCCTCCATTCATGCTGTAACACGCACACAGGAAAGTTTGAGAGTTGTATTTAAGTCACTAGGTCCTTATTCTCTAAAAGCTGTTGCACAACCAAATTTATTTTATTACATTTAGTATCTGAGGATGGTTGGTAAAGCATTTATTTAAATTTAAAAAAGTATTGGCCTTCAGTGACTTTCCTGTGGTAGTCCTGAAAAATGAGCTACTAAATTTGAGTGATATCGATCAAACTAAATCATTTCCTTTTTGTGTCAGACTAACAAAATTTAATAAAATTGACATTATAACCTAACTTTTTTCAATTTTTAGGGCTAAGTAAAGGCTAAAAAATAATTCTGAACTGAAAAATAAAACGGTTGAATGACCAGTTTTTCAAAATATTTTTGGCCTATAATTTTATATTAAATACCTTAAGCAACTTTTATAGGGGACAATTACCTACATATATTTTGCATTCCCTTACAAAATAAGCTGGAAAAATTGGTTTATTAAATAGAATTTGTGTAGATTTTTGATAGAAACTGTAAAGTATCTAAAATGACAGTACCAGGAATTAGTCTTGTTTCGAAATTTTAGAAAAAAATATTTTTCATTGGAATAAAGATTGCCAGGTCTAAGCGAAAAAAAAAATCTCAAAATTCTGAGTGCTGTTTTCGAGAAAAATACGATTTGCGAAAACCATTTTTTATCATTTGTTTTAAGAAACTTTTATCACCATTTTTTGAAAAAAATTTCAAACATTTCCTAGCTCTAACTAAATGAAATTTTTTGATTTTTTTCAAAAACAAAAACTGTGGAACAGCTTTTGAGAAAAAAGAAATATGTAACTATAAGACTTCGAAAAAAATTCGTATGGCAGGTACCATTATTTTTGGTCTTAAAAAAATAAAAACGTGTAGGGGGAAAAATTTAAGAACGATATCTAAGTTAAACGAAAATCGACCGAGCCGCTTAGGCTGTAGTCGAACAGACAGACAGACAAATAGAATTGCGAGACCCATTTTTTTCGTCTTCGCTATCATCGTAATGTCAACTTTGATCAAAATCGCGAGCTCGGTTTTTTTTACGAATGCATAACTTGCCTAATAGTACTTATAAGTCGCAAGTAAGAATGTAAGACAAATAACAATAGTAATACGAAGAAAATAAAAAATATATTAAAATAATGCGGTCTGCACTTTGCATTTTATTGTTCCTCAAAATCTTAAGCAAATAAATTAAACTAACTTCATGTTATCACAGCATGATGGTTTTATTTTGGGTTGAGGTCATAAGTCTTTATGTTCCCAATTTCGGTTTTCAGAAATTCTTTACTAGAAAATTCTGTATTTTAAATGCATATTTCGTATTCTAAAAAATCTGGATCTCAAAGACTTGTATAACAAAATTCTGTAAATTATAAAAAAAAATATTGTTTTGACAATCAAGGAAATTTATAGAATTAACAAGTAGAAAGGAATCTTATACAAGAACCAAAATAAAGACGAGGCTTGGCACAGGTTCATAAAGATAAAGCTGGAATATAAATATGTATAAAACTATTGATGAAAAGAAATTACTTGGTCAAAAACATATGTAAGTGCCTAGATTTCTTAGTTGAGGCTTATTTCTAAAAGTCAAAAACATACTTAAGGGCTAATTTATTCACACTCAATTAAAAACAGTATTTTGTCAAGTTAGCGACGCCATCCAGTTGCGCACCCCAAGGCTTCGGGCGTCCTGGTCTACGCCATCTCTCCAGCGCAGGCATGGTCTACCCACGCTGTCGTCTACCATAGAATGTACCACAAAGACCTTTCCGAGCAGGTTGCTCTTCGTTCATGCGAGCTAGGTGCCCTGCCCACCGGAGTCTACCGAGCTTAATTTTTGTCACGATATCTGCTTCTAGGTAGATTGCGTACAGTTCATGATTGTACCGTCTCCGGAATCGTGCTCCCTCACATATGGGGCCAACAATTCTCCTTAAGACTTTTCTCTCGAACGCAGCTAAGAGGTCGGAGTGCCTTTTGCTAAGCACCCAAGTCTCGGATCCATATGTGAGTACTGGCAGGACCATGGCCCTGTACAGCAGCAGTTTTGAAGTTATGGTGAAATTTCTGGATTTGAAGAGCTTTGACAGACTATAGTAGGCTCTGTTGGATTTGAGAAGCCGCCCGCGTATTTCTTCTTCTATATTGTTATCGGCTGCTACTATTGACCCAAGGTATTTAAAGGATTGCACCACTTCAAATTCGTGCTCCGCTACCTTGATTGTTTGACCAACTGTTCCTCTCGCATTCGACGCCACCATGTACTTTGTTTTACCTTCACTAATGTGCAGCCCCAGATCTTGTGCCGCCTGCTCGATCTGGATGAAGGAATCGTGTACAGCTTGTTCGGTTCTTCCGATGATGTCGATGTCGTCTGCGTAAGCCAGTAACTGACTGGACCTGTTGACGATTGTCCCTCTCGTTGCGGTGCCAGTATCACGGATTGCTTTCTCCATCGCCAGGTTGAAGAGGAGGCAGGCCAAACCGTCCCCTTGTCGGAGTCCATTAAAGATGTTGATTGGTCTGGATAGCAATCCGGCTATTTTTACTTGGCTTGTTACATTGGTCATGGTCAACCTACATAGTCGTGTCAATTTATTTGGGATGCCGAATTCTCTCATGGCTTTGTAAAGTTCTACCCTGGCTATGCTATCATAGGCGGCCTTAAAGTCTATAAACAGATGGTATGTTGGGATGATAAATTCTATACATTTTTCCATCGCCTGCCTAAGGGTAAATATCTGATCAGTTGTTGATTTGCCTGGAATGAAACCACACTGATATTGTCCGATAACGGTCTTAGCGTATGGGGTTATCCGGTCTTTTAGGATAGAGGAGAGTATCTTATAGGCGGTACTCAACAACGTGATACCTCTATAATTGCTGCACGTTGTGACATCTCCCTTCTTATGTATGGGGCATATTAAACCTTTTCGCCAGTCTTCTGGCATTTCTTTCTGCTCCCATACGTGTACTATAATATCATGAATTGCTTGACGTAAGGCTGCCCCGCCGTGATGGAATAATTCGGCTGGTATGCCATCGGCTCCCGGGGCTTTGTTCTGTTTAAGCCGGCCTATAGCTTTCTCAACCTCTTCTTCTTCTTGAAGTAGTGGAGCCTCCACTTCTGCAGTGAGCAAATTATTAAAGTACACTTCCCATCGCTCCAGTATGCTTTCAGGATCAGTGATCAGATTTCCCTCTCCGTCCTTGCAGCGTGGTGTGTACTTCGTCATGTTTCGGGCGTATTGGTAGATTGCAGAAATATACCGTGACACAGGACAAATTTTACGGAAATCGGTCATTCTATACTGCCATCGTTCGTGTGCAAGAAAATTTTCGTCGTTCTCATCACTTACAAATGTCCAACAAATATTCTAGATTAATATCCATTTTGCAATTGTTTTAATTAAACACTGTTGACAATTTATTTTTGCACAAAATAAGCAAAACCTGATTGTCAGAGCTAATTGAGAATGAATAAATAGAAACACTTCAGTTAAATCCTATTAGCTCTCAAAATCGCTCTTAAAAGGTGTATTTTGTCGTTTTAGTAATTAGATTAAATGTATAATTAGTTAATGAAGGAAATGTCAATTTAAATCGTTAAATGTGGGTGAATAAATTATATTTTTTTTTAAATCGATAAATTTCCCATTCTTAATGATAGAATTAAATTTAATTGAGATTCAATAAATTGGCCATAAGAAATAAACAAATTAAACGTTTAATTAAAAAAAAGTTGAGAAACTCTTTGAGAATTTGTCCCTTCTTTGCAAGATAGCCTTTTCATGGCTATCCAACACACCAGATTTCTCGCATGTCAGTTTTTATATCATCAAAAAAGATGCATATCTATCTTCTAGTAACCGGCTGTAGAAACTCTGCGGCAAAATTTAACAAAACACTCTGGTCCGATTGGGAAGATTGATCATGGTCATGTTTAAAACTAGAGCGAAAATATTTATACAAATGCATAATATAAATGTTTTGAATGGGCAGCACCCGGCCTTAAATTTGTAAGAGTGTCATTATTGATTACATTCGCAATTGATAGTGACAGCGAAGGGAAATGGTTTTCTTTCATAAGCAGAGATAAAATTAGAATAGCTTCCAAAGTGTTGTGTCAAAACTTGCTTTAACATTCGAATTTAGTTGAAAGTTCGATTTTCTATTCATAATGAGGTCTTTAATATTACGGACACTACATTAAAGTGGTCAATTTTTGTTCATCAACAAATTTTAGAAGCGGAGTTAGTCTTCTATAGTCCGATGGGGAGTATCCCTGGGACTAGATAAAAATGTAAACTTTCTGTTAAACGAGTTTTTGTTTAAGTTAATTATTTTTATTTGTTTAGTTTTCTTTTTTTGTTGAAGCATTTTAATATAAAGTTAAAAAAAATATTCATATGCGACGAAAAAATATGGCTTTATTTAGGTAGAGGTGATTACTTTATAATGCTTTATAGGATAGCACAGGTAATGTGAACTTTGATAACCAAGGTCGTTTGTAGCTTATCTATATAAATAAAAATGAATTGCAAAATGTGTTGCTAAGCGTTAAACTCAAGAACGGCTCGACCAATTCGCTTAATTTTTTTTTTTAAGTTTTTGTTAAGGTTCATGGAAGGTTCTTATGGAGAAAAAAAACGTTTATAACGTTTTAAAATCGTTTGCTTATTGAAATACACTGACTCAAAAAAAAAAAATAAAAGAAAACTTTATAGCTAAGGAAATAATTTCTAGATTTAAATAATAATTAATAATTCTACAACAAACAACAAAATTACCGAGAATAAGAGAACTTAAATAAGGGTAATCTATATAAATAAAAACGAAAACCAACTGTGGTTTTATTTGTCGACTGTGTTTGCTTTTAGAACCATGCCGCCTATTACACGCGGGCGTAGCAATTTGAGCCGAAGAAATCGAAACGCTAGAAACCAAGCTTATTTTCAATCAAATCGGACTTCACTGCAACGTGAAGAGCGAAATGAAATTGAAAGGATTAGGATACTACAAACACGAGCAACGCGTCGTGTTCAAACTGCTTTCACAGTTTTCTTGACAACCCTCAGAGTTGTCAACAAAAACTGAGGTTTTCGGTTTTCAAAAACACCCAAGGGCTGTCAACTGTTTTGTTGACAACTAAAAGACAGACAAAATAATTTTGTGCTCCGATAAAACTTTAAATTTGTTATAGATAAGTTTTAAAAATGAACGAAAACAAAAGAAATACAAAAAAAGAAATACATATGAAATCTCATATGACTTTTGACAGTTTGACCGTTACCTGAACTCGCCCCAGCAAAATACCTCGATCTACTTCAGGGCGAGTTCAGGGCGACCCCAGGTCTCAAAAAACACAGAGTTTACTCACCAGGGTGACTTCAGGTTTTTCCAAAAACGATTTAGGGCGACCCCAGGGTGACTTCAGGGCTCAACGAACAAACATATTATCATGTGCCACCGAATTGTACAAACTGTTTGTCCATGTTGAATGACTGTCATTTAGACATTATTTTATTGACAGGTGCTCAAACTAATAAAAAAGTTAGTTCAGTGATCTATTACTCCTATTGCCTGATGGTTCATGAAAATGAAGACATGTGCTTGATGATGTCGAACAAATTTTTATCTCAATTAGGAATGGCCGCGCCTAATCGCCCAATGCACGACGCTTTTAATCAAGAGTTGCATCGTTAAAAACTGTTCGATCTCGATGCTTTAAGGGAATCGGTTCGAATAAATGTTCCGTTGTTGAACAAACAACAAAAGTATGTATTAGATACAATTATGAAAGTTGTAAATGATGGAACTGGAGGATTTTACTTTTTGGATGCTCCTGGTGGTACAGGAAAAACATTTTTAATTGCATTGATTTTAGTAACAATCGCCTACAGAATGGAATTGCACTCGCACTTTCTTCGTCTGGTATTGCAGCTACATTGTTGGAAGGCGATCTAACAGCCCATTCAGCGCTAAAATTACCATTGAATACTCAAAGCAACGAAACTCCGACTTGCAAAATTTCGAAGAACTCTGTAATGGCAAAGGTTTTGCAGAAATGCAAGTTGATAGTGTGGGATGAATGCACGATGGCACATAAAAAGTCTTTGGAGGCATTAGACAGAACTCTCAAATTTCTGCGAAGCAATCAAAACCAATTCGGTGGAGCGATGATTTTGTTAGCAGGAGATTTTCGTCAGACATTGCCAGTTATTCCACGGTCTACACCAGCAGATGAACTGAATGCATGTTTGAAGTCGTCCATTTTGTGGACAAAAGTTAAGATACTAAATTTGAGCAAGAATATGCGTGTCGAATTGCAAAATGATCGATCTGGAGAAATATTTTCAAAACAACTCATTGACATTGGTAATGGTAAAATCCCTGTAGGCTGCATTACATTTCCTGTCAATTTTTGTCAGTCTACAGAATCAAAAACTGACCTTATAGAAAAGGTGTTCCCAAACGTAGCTCAAAATTACAGAGATCATTGTTGGCTGAGTGAACGAGCTATATTAGCTGCCAAAAACACGGATGTAAATGAAATAAATTTCAAAATCCAAAATGAAATTTCCGTTGAATTAAGGACATATAAATCAATTGCGCAACTAACCAAGATGATGTCGTCAATTATCAACCAGAATTTTTAAACTCATTGGATTTGCCGAGGTAATCTTCAATTAAAAGTAGGATCGGTGGTCATAATGCTAAGAAATATCAACCAACCGCGACTTTGTAACGGCGCACGGTTAGCAGTGAAAATATTAATGAACAATATGATAGAAGCAACTACTCTGAGGGGAAAATATAAGGGAGAGGATGTATTGATACTACGCATCCCAATGGTACCAACTGACGTACCGTTTGAATTTAAACGACTGCAATTTCCAGTGCGGCTTGCTTTCGCTATGACTATAAATAAATCACATGGTCAGTCGTTGAGTGTTGGCGGCGTCAATCTGGAAAACCCATGCTTCTCTCATGGACAGTTGTATGTTGCCTGCTTTCACGTCGGAAAACCGACGGCTTCATTTATTTTCGCGCCAGCTAATTAAACAAAAAATATAATGTACGATAAGGCATTACATTGAAAATACCAGATTATGACTACTACTACTACTAAAGTCTTGCAATTGACAAAATAGGACACTTATAATTGTAAGTAATCGTTGTTTATCATGGAGACATAAATCTATAAATATGAAAAGTGATCACTCCTAAATATGTTTTATTACTGTTGTTTTAGAAAAAAAGGGCAGAACAACGTCTGCCGGGGAAGCTAGTTAGTAATATAATCTAGATCTACCATTCTGTCCCTTAGGCAAACCTCACAAGAAAAAAGTCTAATTGGGTTCAATCGCACAATCTCTTCTGAGAGATAACCATATCATAAATTCCTTCGTGCCGAAGTTCTACTGTGTCAACCGATAAAAATTTCTTTTTATAAATACTTTTTCTAGGGTGATACAACGATCGCCGACATCCACTAGTAACTTCAAAGATTCAAAAAAAAGAAAAAATGTTTATCCCCGTTTAAATCCTAGAGAATTACTTAGCCTGTTTGCAACAATTCCTTACATGAATTGAAATTTCTGAACGTGGATAGTATTTTTTTTTATTAATAGTCCTGTAAGTGACCAAATATTTGCTTTCAAAATGGTTTTCAAATTGATTAAAATTATGAAATGAAATCTAAAAACTATTTGTTTTAACATAAAATGAAAATATTATATTAAACTACTAATTCCATGGGGCTTATCAAACATATATGTATAGAAATTCTTATTTAAATCCGTTAAGAAAAAGTCAAAATCAAAAATTCCGTTCTGTGTTAGGCAAGGTATTTTTATTAATGTCTAAATAAATAATTGTCATAGATAAGTACGAGTATAATGAATTTCAAAAGTAAATCGTATAAATTAATTTTTACAGAAAAACTTTTTTCGAAATTCTTGGAGATATTTTAGAGAAAAATTTGTCTAGTTGCTTTTCAAATTTTGTATGGTAGGTTCCGTTTTTTTTAATAAAAAAATATTTTTTCTTGAACCTTCTGTCAGGAGCCAAGATTGTAAATTTTTTTTGGCAAAATACGAGTATTGTTGCATTATTAAAATTTTCGAGGGTGTTTAGAAAAACAAAAGTCAAAATTATTTGAACCATTATTAATTAAATCAAAAACAAGAAACATGGGAAGTATCATTAATTAACATTTTCAAAATTTTATTTTCAACCTGAGCTAACTTTTGCAAAAGACATTTTTTGAATATTTTTATAAAAATGGTTGAAAAAAAAAAACATATTTTCTTCAATGTCAAAAAACAATTTGAAAGGCAGGAAAATAGTAGGTAATTAACTTTTGGTCTAAAAAAAGAAAAATAACTTTTCAGGGAAATAACGAAAAAACCGTATAAACAAAGTCTAAAGACGATCGACCGAGATTACTATTTAGGATGTTGCCGAAGACAGAGACATTTAGATGGAAAAACCGACACTTTGTTCATCTTTCTCATGAATGCAAGAAAACGTATGTATGGTATGAATAAAAGTTGGTTTTTTTCATTGAGTGATGGCGCTGCAATCTAGGGCCTTTTATTCTTTTTAATGATGTTTAAAAAGATAATTTAACCTCACATTTCTGGCACCAGTATCATCGGCGAAGGTATCCATATTAACATTGTTGTCCACTAAAAAAACTCTAGTAGATATATTTTTATTCAATTCAAATTTCATATTAAGGTTAACAATTCTTACACATTCTTGAATAAAGTTTTAAGGCATGACATATTATGTCCTCCGCGAGAGTAGCTTAGTTTTAATTACAATTTTAGTGAGAAAATAAACTTAAAATCAAATCAACTTACATTTTTTTTTATTTTTGGTTAAAACAAATCTTTTTTTTTTTTTTTGAAAAAATGCTCAGAAGCTTTTGGTTAATATTCGGGACCTATATGGTAAAGCTTCCTTGCAATATTCGTATATAAGCATCCAATCTGTAGCATTCAGATAACCAGTAATCTTCTTTTACACTGGTTCCCATTTAATGATGATAGGTCTAAAATGATGCGACCGTTTGCAGCTAACATGTTCCAGTCCTTTACTAATATTTTTTTCTGCCGTGCCGCATACTTCAAAATTTGTCTATAGGTAGTCTTGAATCATCAATGTTAAGAATTCTCACCATATAATCAGCATCCAACCTAAGACTTGATAAAAATAACGAAGGCAGGCTTGTCTCCAAATAATACATATATTTTGGAGTATTGATCGGTAACAAGAATATTCTTCTGAGAAAAAATCGCAGCAGATACTCCACTCGTTCAAATCTTTGCCAACCCCACATGCTTGTGTCATCGCATTAGAAAATTTATACTCTAGTATGGAACAAATACAGACTTGGTCCTAGGACACTTCCTTGTTGTACGCCAATTTCAATCTCATTTAGTTCCAAATAAATACTATTCCAAATAAATACTATTGATCACACGGTATTTTCAGTATTTTGTTTGAACTAAAATTCTAAATGACAAAACAAATTAAAAACTTGAGCAATAGACAAAATAAACCTGAAAGAAAATCGTTTTACTTCAAGTGACGTTTCTAAAGCATCTGTTGGTCGATGGACTTCGACTTTTTACCTAGTATTCTTAAGAGAATTTTTGTAAAAACTTTTTCCATAACTAGAATCATTACAATTTTATATTTTAATAAGAAATAGAATAATTGAGATATCGGTTTCATATTTATGTGAAATAGATGTCTAGGTGTAATACAAACACCTATGAAATTTGATTTCTTTCATATCAACACCAGGATCGCGATTCCAACGGCCGACTCTTTTGATTAAATTTTAAACCTCTCTACCACATATATCTTTCGTTATTTCCCTTGAATCTCTGTAAAGTTTTTGGTATTTTGGCAAAAATCAAAGACTTAACAACGATCTTAAATGGTCTCAACAAGCTGGTTATAAGACGGGATCATTTTTTTCAAAATTTCACAATTAGCGAACTTCCCCTTCAATAGACCAAAATGTTAGAGTGCTACATGGCTTGTAGTGTCATCTTCACAACAGTCTTGTAACGTGGCACCAAAACAAACTCCATTGACCGTTACATGGCAGTCATTTACATTGACAATTTACATACCTCTGGCATGACATTTTAACCACACGGTCATTCTATGTGGATGCGATATACTCTCCTGAACGTTTGTGCATTCGTTGCTGTCCAGAAATGCTCTCATTATTGACAATGCCATAAACCCAAAACTGATCTTCAACACTAAAGATGATTTTTCGATGAAATTCAGAATCTTCTTAAACTTTTACAGACCCTAATCGGGAGAATTTCGGTACTACAAATGGTCAAGAGCATATAACATAGTTCCTGAGTCGGTCTGCAATCTTTACACAAAATCCGCCACAATAAAGGTCTGAGGATACAGCAGTTCGACCAGTGCATTATCTCACTGGCAAACAAACAGTGTTGCCGCATTGCTTCACGGAAGTATGACAAATTCGTTACAAAATTGTAACAAAAAAAGACAAATCCTAAAAAATTAAAAAGATCATGTGTAGCATCTTATAAGTGAAGTGAAACTTCTTAAAAAATTAAGAATATGATAAGATAAATAAAATAGCAAGAATTCGAAACCAATTTTAACTCCGATGCATTTATACAAATGGGTGGAAGCGTAATTTAAACTCACTTTCACCATGGATATAAGTGTAGTTCCTATCAGTTATGTCAAATAAAAATAAAAAAATAAGAAAACTGCTGCCAGTTTTACTTAGAACAAAATATTAAAAAAAAAAAACAAACAATTCAACACACACATTTTATGGAAGAAAATGTAACAATAAAGAACTGTTAGTAACATAGTAACACAAAAAACATAGAACAAATAAAATAAAATGCACGACTGGGTCGCACGAACTTACTCCTATGTTAAACTAGGAATTTTAAAAACGAATGTTATTAAAGAAAACTGTTATAAGGATAAAATTATTTTTTGAAATTCTTTTAGTAGTAAGAGACAAAAACAGAATGCGTTGAAAATATGGATTTATGCAAGAACAAAAATTATAAGTCGTTATACTTAGTGGTTTCGTAAAAAAAAGCTTTTATATGCAAATTTTTTAAAAGATTTTTAAGAAAAAAAATTGGTACGCCAAATTTAAGTTTTTATTATTGCACGAATGAAAATTAAATTTCCAAAATAAAATATTAAGTCGTTTTTGAAATATCAAAAAAAAAAGATTTTTTTTCTTCAAAAATTCAAAAAATGTTTTTTTTTCTAAGTTTTGAAGCATCTCTATAAGAAATTTCATTAAAATCCGTTATGTCGATAATGAGTGCATATTTATGTAATTCAAAATTTGAAAAAATGATTCTATGATAGGTACAAGCTGTAATATCTTAATTTCAAAATTTGTTTTATTAAATTAAAGATCGTACAAATTAATTGAAAGAAAAAATATTTATATTTAAAATACGATTTTTGAAAACCATTTTTTAACATTTGTGTGGTGGTGGTGGGTACCTTAAGTTTTGGGTAAAATAATTTTTTGTTCTCACATCTTGTAGATTATATTAAGAATCTTTTATTTATCAAGTTTAAAAAGAAATTAGGTTTTCGAAATATTGAGTTTTGAAAAAAAAAAAAATTGAAAGTTTTTTTAAAGATCCAAAAAAAAAATTGTTTGAAAATTTTAATTCACAATTCTATTCGAGTTTTTGTGGAGCTTTAGCAAAAAAAAAATTATCAAAATTTGTGGTAGGTTGAGAAAATCAAAAACAAAAAAGATAGTTCTATGGGGGGTACCCTTAATACCATTACCTAGCTTTAACTAAATGAAATTTTTTGTATTTTTATTTTTTAAATCTGTCGAACAGTTTTTGAAAAAAAAAATATTTATAAATTTTCGAAAAAAAAAATCGTATGGCAGGTACTATTATTTTTGGTCTTAAAAAAAAAGAAAAAAACGTGTGGGGGAAAAAAATTAAAAATGATATCTACCAAGCTTAAAGAAAATCGGCCGTCTAGGCTGCAGTCCCACCTTTTTAGTCTTCGCGATCATCGTAATGTCAACTTTGATCAAAATCTCGAGTTCGATTTTTTTTAACGAATGCATAACTTGCCTTATAGTACCCTTAAGTCGCAAGTAAAAAATGCAAGACTTCTGTTACACTTGTAACATTGTGCCAACGCTGCACACAAATTAAAAGTTCAATATATTGACATAAATTTATCAATCTCTGGATGGACGCTTGTTACGAGCGATAATTGGAGTAAGCGATCTTAAAGTTGGGTTCACCGACTTCACCATAAGAATGTCAACCTTGCAGTGGCGTAGCGTAGAGGGGGGGGGGGGTGTCCCGGGGGCGGCAAAATGTCGGGTAAAGTAGAGATCATATGTTTCATGACAGAACGTTTGACAAGTCAATAAACAACAATGACGTTAATTTAAAATTTTCACCCTGTTGACGCTCTATTGATTTCCGTGAATTCGTAAACGGTGAGTAAGGCCGTAAGGGTGCATTCTATTATTGTCGCGCGACTTGCGAAACTAAAACGGAATGTTCCAAAACCCTGGCGAAACTGAAAGGGAGCGTTCCGAAACATATGAGTGCGAGACCGCGCTGGGCTGGGGTACACACTGCTTCTGAATCAGTGAATTCCGTGACGTTTTTTGGAACTTTGGAGAAGCTATTTGCTTTCTTTTCTGCATCAACTACACGGTGGAACGCTTTGGTTACCGTAACAGGTCAAGCAGTGAAGCGAGTCACTGAAATGCACTAGAGCGCTAGACATGAAGCTGTCAAGTTTTTAGGAAGTTCTTGAGGTACTAGAAGAATTGACGGATTCATCTCAAACTTCCGACAAGATCGGGAGCCAGTCTTCTTCTGATAGCCATGCAGTCATTCAACTTCCTCACTTTTCTTGGCTTTTGGGCTGCAGTGCTACCTGAAGTAAATGACGAACAGATTTACTTGCAGCAACGACTACTGAGTGTGATAAGTGTTCTCAGAAACTCTGCGCTTTAAAAGCTCTCATAGTGAAGAGCAGAGACCGTTTCGTCCAAGCCGCAATCGACTTTGCTAATACTCCCTGCGAACAACTCGGTATCGAACTCAAAACGAGAAGAATTCGCAAGAAAAAACGCATGCATGGCCATGAATCCGCAGATGCAGCTTTTTCTCAAAAGCAGGAACTCTAAGGTGGTGTTCGCATCATTTGACAAGATCATTAAAAAAATGACGACTCGATTCCAGCAAGTTCAAGAAATAGCGGAAATAGTTTGGATTTTTCACGCCAGCGAAACTTGAGGACAGCAAGTACGAGTGTGATCTTTCTCATGTATTAGAAGACATCGACAAGGACGAGTTTCAGATAGAGAGGAAGCGTCTGCAGCAGTTTGAATCAGAGAAGATACATATAAGGGGCAAAGGACAATTGGAGCTCATCCTATTCATTCAAAAACTGAATCTGGGAATTCTTCTTGATTCGTATATATTTGACTTTGGCAATTAGTGTCGCTAGTTGTGAGAGAAGTTTTTAGAAGTTGAAGCTAATCAAAAATTATTTCAGATCCACTATGAGTTCCACTAGACTATCAAACTTGGCTATATTGTCGATTGAACAAGAATTGGCTGCAAATATTGATTTTGACAAAGGTATTTCTGACTTCGCTGCTCGTAAGGTCCGTAGAATCCGTTTGTGAAACCGCTGATCCTTTTTTGGTGCCGTGTTTTGTCTTTACATTAATTGGTGTAAACAACTATCAATTATGTAGTGTTGCCCAAGAAAACTGTTGCTACAGGCGGCTGCCTGGCGACTGAACATATCCTAAGCGGAGCAACGGAGTTGCGTGAGCGGTTGTGAGCCCCTGAAAGGGAGTTAAAATCCTGAACACATGCGAAGCGGGCCACCCAAGGTACTGTTGCCCACGATAAACAATTATGTATTATAGTTTTTTTTTGGAATTTTTTTAAATACTTACTTCTGCTCAGATTCAACAGTTAAAAGAGACATAGGGCCAAATTTGTCTAATGTCACTTGGCAAAAGTGACTTACGGCCAACTCTTAAAATTTGGTCTATTGTCGCTTTTGTAAAGTGACATAAGGCCAAATTTTTTAATTTGGTCATATGTCACTTGGCCTTAAGTTACGGCACCGTCTTGTTCGTTCAGTTATCTTAACCAGATCATTGTTATGTTGCAATCTTCTTTTAAGAAGTATACTGTTTAAGGTTTACAATTGGTCTTATTTCACTTTGTGAAAGTGAAATAAGATCAACTGCTGAAAATTGGCCTTATTTCACTTTATCAAAGTGCAATAAGGCCAATTTTTTAAAGTTGGCCTTATTTTACGACACCTCCTTTTTTACCTGCAAGATACCTCATTGCCTGTGAAATGATGTCTCGAAATTTAATTTTAATTAAGTATTGAATGGGGGCGGCAAAATGGGTCTCCCGCCCCGGGCGCCGAGATGGCACGCTACGCCACTGCAACCTTGATTGACGTTTTAACAATGACAGATCATTCGAAAAACTTCAAGGCTGTGATTGTTTAAAATACAGAACTGTGGAAAATTGGTCTACTCGTATACCCGAAGTTAGCTAGTAACGATTAATTCTCCCCTTTTCACATGGACCAACACGAGTTAAAATAGAAAATATCTACATACATACATCTGTACATAAAAGTAATTTAATCCAATTAAAGATTAAATAGTGAGAGTGACGCGTAAAATAGCTTCCTCAGGCATTTCCTTTTCGGGTTCCTTTGCGGTATTCCCTTGTTCCGGTGACAATTCGTCATTATTTTCTATCAAACGGATATAATTGCTCATTATCCGCGTTGTATTTTCTCTTTCGAATTAGTTTTTTTCTTTTTTAATTTTTTATCAATTACTGTCAAAGCAACATATCTATATTTATATATCTTTTAACGACAATAGTTACATACTCGTAGTATTTATTTCTCTTTTGTTGTTACACAGATACAATAAATTTATCATTTCGAACTCTGCAAAAATGCCAGTTTGAATTAATTTCACCACAAAACTAAATTCAAAACAAAATAATTTCCAAACTAAATCGCCATCTAAAACTCGTTTGAATTTCCTAATTAGCATACAAATTAATTATACCTACATAGGCTCTTTGCAGAAGATGCTTTCCTTGTTTATTTCTTTTTTGCGGGCAATTGTCGGGCATTGCCCACCTTCAGTTCTTTTCTTCAGGTCTTTCAAGAAGCATAAAACATCAGATTATCTTGACAGATGCCTTCTTATTGAAAAACGAAGACTTTGAGAACTTTAAAGGCCACTAAACAAACAAGAGAAAAAGTATCTAAGCGTATGCTTGTATATATCAGAATCAATACGACTTTTCAAGAGCATCTTATTGATCGGATCGATCTTATTTTTTGTATCTTTTTTCTTCCGTGGTTTCGCTCTCCGGTCTGTCAGAAAAGTAAACTCTTTGTTTCTTGCAGATTGTTTTGTTTGATTGGAGCTCTTTTTTATTATTGATCAGCAAAATAATTTACCCTTACCCAGCCCGCGACTTCTTTACACCGAACACTAACACTTTAAAACACACAAGTGATGGTGCCCGTTGTCCAAAGTTGTTGTTACCGTTCAATTGATTTTATTTTTTTTTGGATACATACTCGTAAGTAATGTGCTACTTGTCGCACTGTAGAGGCACACTTTGGTTTGATTTGTTTGAAAAAGATCCGTGTGGCAGGGCGGTGCGGCGTGCGTCGGTGGTGGCTTAGTGGGGATCTAATAAAACCCGATGCTAAGTACTTATGGGCAACAGTCACGGCTGGGACACTCGCAGACTTAGATCCTCATTAATAGCAGTGTTTAAAAAGTGTTTTTATTTTTTTGATTTTGTTAACAATCAAGAGTGAATAATAATAATAATTAATTAAAATGCAATTTAAATTGGCCAGTTTGCTAGGCACGCTTTTGAGCGGGATCCTTTTGTTGATATTTGCGGATAGCAGTTACGCTGCTTATAAATTGCAGGAGCGCTATAGTTGGAATCAATTGGACTTTGCATTTCCGAATCAGAGATTAAAGGAGGAAGCCTTAGCTGTTGGGGATTATATTCCCCAAAATGCTCTTCCCGTTGGAGTTGAACATTTTGGCAATAAATTGTTTGTTACAATTCCCAGGTGGAGAGATGGTAAGTTTAAAAAAGAATTAATTACTGTGAAAAAGGATTAAAAGTTGAACCAACAACTAAACGATCTAATGAAAATAAGGAACTGAGCTAAAGTGATCTTCAGTGAACAATAACATTATTATTAAAATCTTCACTTTATAATTCAATACATGTACGATTATTGAATTTATTACTAACAGTATTAAAAATTAAAAAAAGTGTTAAATTTACAAATGGTTTTTAGAGAAAAGTTCTTGAAAAATGTTTTCTCAAAAAATATATAAAAATAGTAAATTTGAGCTTTGGACATAAGATACATGTACTTAACATACATGTGCAGTAGCCTTGTATATATATCTTTTTATATACAAAGGTAGTAGGTGCCTATAAATTGTGAATAAAGTGAAAAAAGAAAAAATACAAAGGACTGTTACTGAAGAGCACGAAGTCTGACTTCAAATAATATTCAAATGTAAAATTAGCTAGAATCAATTTGATACAAAATAATGAAGATATTTTGACCTGGTTATCAAACGCCCAAAACCCAATCGACCAATTTTTACTTGCGACTTATAGGTAGTACATATAAGGCAAGTTATGCATTCGTAAAAAAATCGAACTCGAGATTTTGATCAAATTTGACACTCCGATGATAGCGAAGACTAAAAAAGTGGGTCTCGGAATTCTGTCTGTCTGTCGGTTCGACTATAGCCTAAGCGACCCGGCCATTTTTTTTTAAACTTGGTAGATATCATTTTTAATTTTTTCCTCCCGGATGTTTTTTTTTTAAGACCAAAAATAACGGTACCTACCATACGATTTTTTTCAAAATTTTATAAATATTTTTTTTCTCAAAAACTGTTCGACAGATTTAAAAAAATTAAAATATGTATAAACAAATTTTATTTAGTTAAAACTAGGTAATGGTTGAAAAAATTTTCCGAAAAATGGTTATTGAGGGTACCCCCCAAAGAACCTTTTTTTTTGTTTTCGATTTGCTCAAAAACAGTGCAACCGATTTTGATAATTGTTTTTTGCTAAAGCATCCCAAAAGCTTGAATAGAATTGTGTATTCAAATTTTCAAAAAAAAAAAATTTTGGATTTAAATCTGTATGCCGATAATGAGAAATTCAAAATTCAAAAAATGGTTCCATGTTAGAACGTAGTGAGTAATATATCTTAATTTCAATTCTTTTTATTGACTACTTGATAACTTTTGATTTTTTTCTCACATCTTGTAGATTGTATTCAAAAACTTTTTATTGTCAAGCATGGGGTTTTCGAAATATGTATTGAGCTTAAGAACAAAATTTTAAATTTTTTTTAACCAAACTTTTGGGGAGGTTGAGCAGGAAATAATGATCAAAATCGGTTGTACATTTTTTTTTTTTCAGAAAATCAAAAACAAAATAAAATGCACGACTGGATCGCACGAACTTGCTTTTATGTAAAAGTACTTTGGAATTTAAGACACATTTTATAAATATAAAACATGGATTTAATGAGATAATAATGTTCAAATGCATAAAATTGCCGTCTGGTTTCCGGAAAAGTATGAATTTATGCAAATAAACTTTAAAAAATCGTTTTATTATTAAATAAATTTTTTATATAAGAAATTTCTCCAAAATTTTTCAAGAAAAAAATGTAGGATGCGAATTTTAAGTATTAAATAATATTTATTTTAGAAAATAATTTCAAAAAATAATCGTTCATAGGTTTTGAAGATATTGATTTAATTTTTTTTTTTTTCAAAAAAACCAACAAATATTTTTTCGAATATTTTTATATACAATATTATTTTAAACTTAAGGGGACTCCTGCTGAAAATTTTGGGTTAAAATCCTTAGAGCCGTTAATGAGAAAGTCGAAAATCAAAAAAACGGGTCTATGACAGGTACCGTTAATAACATTTTGCTCCAAAATTTTTTTTAACCAAAATTTAGCCCATGTCCATAATATCACACTTAATTTTTTTTATCCAAATCGTTAGAGTCGTTTTCGAGATAAATAAGATTTTGCATTACGGGTGTATGGGGGGTACCGTTAGTTTTGGAGCTAAAAAAAAAAATCAATTTCTCCTCTAGTGAATCACCGAAGACCCTTAACTACCGAGTTTGAAAAAAATACCTCCAATAGTTTAGGCTGTAGTTCGAGGTACAGACATACAGACATACGGACATACGGACATACAGGCATACAGACATATAGACATACAGACAGACAGACGAAATTGTCGGACCCACTTTTTTCGTATTCCTTATCATCGTAATGTCAACTTTGATCAAAATCTCGAGTTCGATTTTTTTTTTAAATGCAGAAATTGCCCTATAGTACCTACATATATCGCAAGTAAAAATAATGGTTCTGGGTATAAGCTACAAATAATCACTTTTCGGGAATTTTTTTTCAAGCATTACCTGGGGCTACAGAATAAAATGTTTGCATGTTTTTCCCTCAAAAACTGTTTCACAGATTTAAAAAAAAAATCAAAAAAGATTAAAATGGTCTTTTTATAATTTTATAATAGTCTTTTTATTTTGGTTTAAAAAAAAAATGGTCGAGACCCACTTTTATCATTCGTTTTGAAACTAAAATCAAAATTTCCATTTACGCTGCAGGGAATCACTGAAGACCATTAAGTATAGAGTCTGAAAAAAATACCTCCAGTAGTTCAGACTGTAGATCGAGGTACAGACATACAGACAGACGGAATTGCCGACTTCGCTATCATCGTAATGTTAACTTTGATCAAAATCTCAAGGTCATTTTTTTTCAAATGCAGAACTTGCCCTATAGTACCAATACCGCAAGTAAAGAATGAATTTAAGACTTTACTGACTGTACCTACCTAGATCTCATTACCTGCATAATGAATAAAATAATTAATTCAGAAGTTCCTAAATAGTTCGAAAATTATTGAATATGGTTAAAACATTTTTTTTTTATCTTCGAAAAAAATTCAAACACATTTTTTTGAAAATTCAATATCTTAAAAATAGGTTAATATTTTTTTTTTATTATCTGTACAGTAATTAAAAAATTGAAGTTCGCGTAAAAATATTATTGGTATGTAAAACTTATTTTTTATTTAAGAAACATTTACAACGATTTATATTTTTTGTTCTTTTATAAATCCATATTTGCTTAAGAAATAATTTAGAAATCAATCTTATGCTTATGAACATGTTTCTCTAATAACAATAACATTTACTTTTTAAATTCTACGTCTAATGCATAAGAGAAAGCTCGTGCAACCCAGTCGTTCATTTGATTTTATAAAAATATGTGCAACAATATTTTTGGAAAAGGAAATATTTTATATATAACGGTAGTTTTGTTACTTAAAAAAACAAAATTTCCGGGGGATCAATCAATATCAAGCTTAAAGAAAATCGGGAGACATATAGACAGATTTGTAATGTTTACGATTGTATAACCATATAATAAATATGTGTGTTTATATCACAACTAATATTATATTTTTAAGGATTTTTGGAATTCTTAATAATGTCCATCTCAAGATTTAAGTCAAAACTTAACATTGCGATGATAGAGAATAAAAAAAAATAATACCCGGAATTCCATCTATTCTGCCGTTGAATAAATTTTCTTCAAATTTGGTATACAAAAGCTTAACGTTATACCACAAACTTAGCTTTCTTAAACTCTGGGGATAACGGTATACCTGTTGTACGACCGTTAAGAAAAAAAACGTATTTTACTCAAAAACGGCAGAAAGAACTTTAATAACAACAATTTTGCTTATTTCAATTCGAAAAATATTATTTTGAAAAAATTTTCGAAAAAATATATTTTTTTTTCTGAAAATTCGATAAATCGAAAATGGGTTAATGTTTTTTTTTTGAAAATATACGTCTTAATTTACATTTGTTTATCATTCATTACTTAAAAATACTGTATCAAACTTTATCCCAGAAAAATCTTGAAGAATTTTTTAGATTCAAACTCAAAGGTGCAAAATTTTAAGGAATTCTCGTTTAAGCAATAAAACCGGCTCTGGCTTAACGAAGTCGTTTAGCTTGGAGACTTTGTCTAACTTTTTCATAATTTTAATAACGTTAGACAACTCTTCTAACTAATGTGGGTTTTAAAACAGAACCTAAGTGAATTTGCGTTGAACAACCCTTAATTTGACGGATACATAACTCACACAACTATAAAAACACAAAAAAAAAGTAAAAAGAACAGACAACTTCAAACCAAATAATTATTCGCCGAAAAAAGTACATTTACATATATATACTACTTCGGTACAGATTTTGATTGTTTATAAGTAATTTACATTATTTTAGATGGAAATAAAGTATAAATCGGAAATTCACCACATACAAATTCAATTTGTTGTTGCAAGGTGCAGATTCATTTAGCTATACTCGTCTACTAGCTATACATTTGTATGTACAGATTTGTTAATCGTAGAGCACTTTCATATGATTGCTTCGAATTTCTAATATTCAGTGTATAATATAGTATAATTTTGTACAATTGGTAAAATGTTGACAAATATTGAATTAATAGTTTTTTTTTAACAAATGGGAAGTTATCAGTGTGGGTCGCACCCAGCCTCATTTTTTTTAATTAAAAAGAAGGACTTGACGATATTAAATCTTGAGTCACTAATAGAATTTCTTATTGTAATTTCCCTTATTTGATTTGTAAAATAAAGGTCTGCTATTTACTCATCGTTTGTTTTTTTGTTTGTAAAAGCTTAAAAACTATAAGTTTGTTTGGTTATTACATTATTCACTAGAAACTAAAATAAATTCTTTATTTAACTATCTACTGTCACTAAACTCATCTGCCATTGTTGAAAAATTCTAAATTTAATTGATTGTACTAATGTTCATGGTTGCAAATACTGAACTAACTATGAATTTCAAGGCTAAGGCCATATATTTTAATTCGCTTGAATTAATCACGCTCAAACATTTTAAGGGAAGTCATAATCCCTTTGAACATATACCGAGCTCAGCTAACTTAACCAATGATTCACTTATGAGCAAAATATTGTAGAGCTATTGTAGGCACTTACCTCATCAATAAATTTTTGTTTGGTATTTTTGAAAGTAAAGAGCAACCAACAGAAACACCTTCACCAAATAGGTTTAATCCATTCTTTCCGAAACACCAAGCATATACATGGTTAAATATGACTATCTGGAATAACCACATGTGCCTTAAGGGCTTCAAGTCTCTAGCAGACTCAAATAATAATTAACTATTCTCTGCAAAGAAGTGCGGAAATTAAATGGAACACACAAATCTAAAGGGTTAATTATCATTTGTTACAATTTGCTAAACATTTCCACCAGAAATTATTACCAACGATCAAAAAGTAGGCCAACAAGGTTAATCTAAAATGTAACCCGACAAACCTATCAATCATCCACAAGTGTAATTGTGTGCAAATAAATAATATCCACGAGTATAAGACACTTCAGGCCAACAAAAAAAAATATATCTCCGCTTGGGATAAAATGGTCCATTTCGTTCCGTTCATTAGTATTCGAATACCGTATATGGCTATTGCTTTTGGGTACCGGTTACCGGTTTTAATGTAATTTATCCATGGACGGCGTTATGGTAGCGCCATACTTACAGCCACAAGCCAGCGTCAGCGTTTGGCTAAGCAAACCTTAGGTCAAGTTCAATGTCGACATTGGAAGAATTTAAAATTGAATAATTTTCAATCAATTAAGGAAATTATTTAAAAAGTCGTGGAGCGTTGCGTTTTGGTGGACAGACAGACTGACCAATTCAAATTAAATGGACTGCCTGGGCCTATACCGGTAGTTTTATCAGCATGGTGTATGTTAATAGACATTTTATCACAATAATTTATAAAGTGAGGAACTTGTCACTTACATTTGGTCGCAACTCCATTTGGATTTAAATTTGAATGTAAAATTGTGTAAACAGGTGGCAATTAATATTTACACCAACAAAAAATATAAAAAATAATTTCGAGTTTCACCTTTTTTCTATGTGAATTAAATTTGAAGTTGATTGAATTATGGAACTTTGATTAAGACTCACAAGAAATAATCTAGCATTGAACTATCAAGAAATGGGTTTTCTTGTACAGGTGGCTTGTGTTGTATCAAAGCGCTAGTGTATGAAGCTAAGATTCAAGCTAGAACAAAATCGTAGCGGGGAAGGAGCACTTATTTCCCATTTAGGGAGGAATAACAATTTCTTAATTGAATGAAGTTAAATATCAAAAATATTAAAAAGCAATAACAACGCCTTAAACATCATCTCATACCTTTTTTGAAGCTAGAAACCATTTTTACTTGCGACTTATAAGTACTTCATATAAGGCAAGTTATGCATTCGTAAAAAAGATCGAACTCGAGATTTTGATCAAAGTTGACATTACGATGATAGCGAAGACCAAAAAAGTGGGTCTCGCAATTCTGTCTGTCCGTCTGCCTGTCGGTTCTACTACAGCCTAAACGGTTCAGTCGATTTTCTTCAAACTTGGTAGATATGGGTTTTGATTTTTCCCCCCACACGTTTTCTGCTTTTTTTTTAAGACTAAAAATTACGGTATCTGCCATACGATTTTTTTTCGAAATTTTATAAAATTTTTTCTCAAAAACTGTCCCACAGAATTCTTTAAAAGAAATTTGAAAAATTTGATTTAGTTAAAACTAGGTAATGGTTGAAAAAAATTTTCCAAAAAATTGTTATTTTTGGTAGCCCTGGGTCCATTTTTTGTTTTTGATTTTCACAAAAACGGTGCAGCCGATTTAAATCATTTTTTTATGCTTAGGCTCCTCTAAAGTTTGAATATTTTTACATATTCAAATTTTCATTTTTTTATTTTTTAGATTTTTAAAAACATTTTCAAATTTTTTTTTTGGAAACTCAATATTTCGAAAATCCCATGCTCGATTTTTTTCAAACTTGACAAATAAAAGTTTCTTGACATAATCTACAAGATTTAAGAAAAACAATTTGTTTTATCTAAAAGTAACGGTACCTTCCATACAAAAGTTAAAAAATAGTTTTCGAAAATCGTATTTTTCTCGAAAACGCTTCCGAGAATTTTGCTAACATTTTTTTTTTGATTTGTTTTTACGATCTATAATTTAATAAAAAAATTTGAAATCTAGATATTACTGACTGTACCTACCATACAACGATTTTAATGAAATTTTTTATAAAGAAACTCCCAAAAAGTTTGAAAAACATTGGCCCAAAACTTTAAAGAGTTTTCGTTTAAGCAATAAAACCGGGTCTACTTAAAGCAGACGTTTAGCTTGGAGACTTTGTCTACCTTTTTCATAATTTTAATCAAGTTAGACAACTCTTCTAACTAATGTGGGTTTTACAACAAAACTTAAGCGAATTTGCGATGAACAACCCTTAATTTGACAGATACACAACTCACACAACTGCAAAAACCCAAAAAAAAAAAGGAAAAAGAACAGACAACTTCAAACCAAATGATTTTTCGCCGACAAAAGTGCATTTTATATACTGCCTCGGTACAGATTTTGATTGTTTATAAGTTATTAACATTATTTTAGATCGAAATAAAGTATAAATCGCAAATTCACAGCATAAAAATTCAATTTGTTGTTGCAAGGTGCAGATTCATTTTGTTATACTCGTCTCGGCCGGTGCACGTGCATAAATAAGATATGTATGTACATTTGTATGTAAGATTTGTTAATCGTAGAACACTTTCGTACGATTGTTTGGAATTTATAATATTCAGTGATTCAGTCTATTTACAAAGAACATCTTTAAAAAATCGAATAAAACAGCAGTAAACATTTTTTCTTCGATTTACTTTGGTATGAAATGACCATTGTCAATATGGATAAAGTATACTTTTAAAAGATAAACAAGCTATTTGCTGCTGTTAAAGTAAGACGAGCTCTTTAACGTTAAAGTATAGTTTATGTCCTTTAAAATTAAGAAAAAGTCGGTTCTCGTTTTATACTCAATATTTAGAGTCGACTCCTATTCTAAAATTGATTTAGAGTAGGTTTTAAATGTTTAAAATTTTGCGCCATTGCATTTCAAAACTTAGAAATTTTTTTTTCTTTAATTTTGGAAAAAAAGTAATTTGTTTTGGAAAATTCGATATCTCAAGAACGGCTTACTATTTTTCTTGGAAATTTAACTCTCATTCGTACAATAAAAAAACTTAAAGTTGGCGTATCATTTTTTTTTTTAAATGTTTTAAAAATTTTGTGCATAAAAGCTTATTTTTTTAAGGAACCACTACAATGACTTTTAATTTTTGTTGTTGCATAAATTCTTATTTGCATAGCATTCTGTTTTTATCTCTTGTTACTAAAAAAAATGCACGACTGGGTCGAACGAACTTGCTTTTATGTAATAGAATAGGAATTTTAAAAACGAATGTTATTAGAGAAAACTGTTCATAAGTATAAAATTAATTTTTTAAATTCTTTTAGTAGTAAGAGACAGAAACAGAATGCTATGCAAATATGAATTTACGCAAGAACAAAAATTATAAGTCGTTGTAATGGTTTCTTAATAAAAGCTTTTATATACAAACTTTTTAAAAGATTTTTAAGAAAAAATTTTGGTACGCCAATTTCAAGTTTTTAATATTGTTCGAATAAAAATTAAATTTACAAAAAAATATTGAGCTGTTTCTCAGAAAAAAATTGATTTTTTTTCAAAACTTCAAAAAATATTTATTTTAAAGTTTTGAAATGCAATGTGCTTAAGACTTTGTAGAAGCTTCTCTATAAAAAATTTCATTAAGATCCGTTGTGTAGATAATGAGAAATTCAAAATTCGAAAAAATGGTTCTATGGTAGGTACAAGCTGTAATATCTTAATTTCAAAATATTTTTATTAAATTAAAGATTAAAAAATTAATAGAAAGAATAAAAATTTTATCAAAATTCTAGGCGCCGTTTTCGAGAAAAATACGATTTTTGAAAACCATTTTTTTTAATTTTTTAGCATTTGTACGGTAGGTACCTTAATTTTTAGGTAAAATAAATTTTTTTTCTCACATCTTATAGATAATATTGAGAAAATTTTATTTATCAAGTTTAAAAAAAATCTAGCATGGGGTTTTCGAAATATTGAGTTTTGAAAAAAAAATTTGAGGTTTTCTTAAAAAATACAAACAATAACTTTTGTTCGGAAATTTTTTTTCAACCATTAACAAGATTTAACTAAATGAATTTTTTTTTGTATTTTTATTTTTAAAATGTGTCGAACAGTTTTTGAAAAACAAAAATATTTATAAAATTTCGAAAAAAAATTCGTATGGCAAGTACCGTTATTTTTGGTCTTAAAAAAAAAGAAAAACACGTGTGAAGGAAAAAATTAAAAATAACATCTATACCACGTAGTAGTCGAACTGACAGACAGACAGAATTGCGAGACCCACTTTTTTAGTCTTGTCAACTTTGATCAAAATCTCGAGTTCGATTTTTTTAAGAATGCATAACTTTCCTTATAGTACCTATAAGTCGCAAGTAAAAAGTCCAAAATGAGGTCCCTATCATTAGTATTGACAGAGAAATTGACCTTAACATGGGTCATAACAATATATAACAATAAATATTCAGACTTTCAAGCCGACTGGGTTGCCTATACATAGTTTTTAACCATATGTCCTTTAGTTCTATTTTATTCAATATTCTTCTTCTTCTTCCTTTGCTTCGGCGCTGTTATGATCTCGATGTCGAGGGGATCATAACTCTCCCACGTATCTGCTTCACACTAGTGATCCGCCTGTGGGGTTCGCCGGGTTGACTTCAGAAATCGGCGGCAAGCCTCCCGGTTTTGTATTGTTCCATTTCTGAGGCCAACTGAATGCTGGTGTTTTTGCATTTGTTTGTACCAGGAGTGTTTAGGCCTACCTTTCTTTTTATTCCGAATTGGAGCGTTGTATAATATTGCCTTTTTGACGGGGTTCTCAGGATCTCTCCTTTGAACATGGCAATACCAACTGAGTCGGTCGTGTTCAATTTTTTGGGAAATGGTATTCTTAACATGAAGGCTTCCTCGGATCTTCGTACTTCTAATTCGATCAAGCTTTGTAACTCCTGCTGTCATACGAAGCATCTTCATCTCAGCTGCCGTTAGCTTACTCTCATACTTTTTGTACATTGTCCAACATTGTGAACCGTATGTGAGTGCTGGACGCACAACTGAAGTGTAGAGCTTTCCTTTCAGCTTAGGGGGCATTTTTTGGTCACAGAAGATAGCAGAATTTTCCCGCCACTTCATCCACCCTACGCTTACGCGATGATTGATATCGTCATCACAAGTAGCTTCGTTATTTATCATAGACCCCAGATATTTAAACTTTTCACACTTGGGAAGCACTACTCCATTCAAATAAATGTCTGGAATAGGCCTGTGTGGATCAGAAAATGGGCAGCATAGGTATTCTGTCTTTTTCGCGCTTATGCGCTACCCACTTCCTTCTAGAACATCCACCCATACGTCAAGTGCTCGTTGTAGGGATATCGGGTCTTCACTTATGATGGCTCCATCGTCAGCAAAGAATAACTGATGCACTTTTGGATCCGTCACTTTGCCTTCAAGCAGGTAATCAAGAACTGTAATAAAGAGCAGGGGACTCAAGACACTTCCCTGGTGTACACCTACTGTGATTTCGAATTCTTCGGTGACTCCAGCTGCGCATCTTACTTTAGTAACTGCTCCATCATACATGTCCATAATTATCCGCACATAGGTTTCTGGAACTCCTCGTTGCCTGAGGGCCACCCATATTAGATCTCGTGGTTGCCGATCGAATGCTTTTTCAAAATCAACCAATACGACATGCAAATCCTCCAAAGAATCCCGATGTTTTTCCATAATTATTCTTATACTCTGGATTGCATCCGTGGTTGACTTACCCCCGACAAACCCGCACTGGTCATCAGATAGCCTAATTATTTTTCGCAGTCGGCTACCCAAGACTCGCTCAACGATCTTCATGGTGTGTGACATCAGCTTAATCGAACGGTAATTATCACAGCTTCGAGTATCACCCTTTCCTTTATAAATTGGAAGAAGGTAACTTTCCCTCCATTGATTAGGCATGCGATCACCTCGTATAAGTTTGGAGACAAGAATCATGAGCCATCTAAACCCGATGTCTCCCATCTTTTTCCAAAACTCTGAGGGTATTTCGTCTGGGCCAACAGCTTTTCCCTTTTTGGAGTATTTTACCGCCTCACTAACTTCTTCGACTGTGACGTCGGATACTTCGCTTAAGTTAGGTGAAGCTATTGGAAAGTATAGCCTTGGAAATTGTTCGTTTAGAAGTCCGTCAAATACTGTCGCCACCTGTGAAGAATTTCGTTGTCTTCCACAAGTAGTTGGCCTTAAGCATTGTTAATGAACTTTGGCGAACAAATCTCCTGGGCATTTCTTCTTCTTTGAGCGGCTATTTTGAAGATAGTTGCGCCCTTATTCGTGTTTTGCCGTAGCTCTTGAATAGCACCAGCTGTCGGGGTAGAAATTTCATCCAGCTCCCGATATAGGTTTTCTGTATTCTTTGCTTGAATTTGGGCGCACTTCTTCTTCGCTTCTTTCTTGCAGTTTCTATATTCCACTTCGAGGCGTGACTTTTGCTCTGTATCATTAGAGGGGCACTTCGACCAAGCCTTGAAAGCCATTTTCTTTTTACTTATAACTGATTTAGCTTCATCATTCCACCACCATGTTTCTTTGCCTTGTTGGTTGTGTCCTTTTGAAACCCCTAACAGTGTTTTGGCTTTTTCTTTGCAAGTTCTCTGTAGGAGATCCCACATACTTTGTGCTGTACTCTCTTCATTTCGAACTATATCGGTGCTGTTATACAGAACGCTTTGCATATTCGAAATAAAAGCTTCGCCTTTTTCCTTATCCAGATTATACCATTTGATCTTCCCAAAAGTTTTTGTATGTTTGTTGTCGTTCACTGTCTCCATAAAAAATTCTGTCAGTAGGAGACGGTGTTGGTGGGTGATCGCTTCTCCTAGTATCACTTTGCAATCTTTTACCCGGGGTTTCATGAAACTAGATACCAAATGGTAATCAATCTGGGTTTCATTTCCACCACTGCTGTAAGTGACCAGGTGTCGGCTTTGTTTGACGAACATGGTATTTAGTACGATAAGACCGTATGTTTTGCACATGCTCAGGATGTCTTCACCAGGAGGGTTCCTGGTGCCGTATCCGAGGCCTCCATGGCAATCTTCATAGTCTTCGTTTGTCTTTCCGACATGTCCGTTCAAATCTCCGCCCACGAACAAAATCTCTTGCTTTGGGATGTCCTTAAGTAGATTGTGAAAGTCTAGCCAAAATGCATCTTTTTGCACCTGTTCACATCCAATTTGGGGAGCATATGCAGTGACAATATTCCACAACTTTCCTTTAATCACCAATTTAAGGGACATCAAACGGTCGCTGGATTTCGAAATGGTCAAACGCTGCCAAATAGATGTTTTGCAAGGATGATTCCGATTCCGTTTTTACCCTCTTCCGTTCCATAGTAGAACATCTTATAGTTTTTTGTCCTCGTATCCAAGAAACGGGCCCTGTTTCCCGTGTTTCGCCATTTTGTTTCTTGAACACATAAGATGTCCACTCGCCTTCTTTTCATCATCTCTTCCAGCTCGAAGCTTCGACCAACTTCCAACTCGCAACTCTCAGATTTTGTATAATCAATTTTATTCAATATTGATTTTCAATAATCAATAGAGCTGCAACGTTGAATAAAATTGACCTAAGGTCCACTCAAGGACAAATAATTAATTGAAAAAGGTTCATGATTTTTAACTTCGGTTTGTTTTTAGCTGTAAGTTTGTGGGGCTTAATGTCTAATGAATAGATCTTTCTATGGGTGGTGAGTATGAGTCAATTTAATTGTTATAGTTAAGACTTTGAATAACAATAAAATACAAAGTGCAGATTATGCCGACAGACGGCAAAATCACCATGGGCGTATTTTGTGTCAAAAATAATTTTATTACATTTCATAAGAAATAAAGGAACTATCTACGTTTTTTTTTTTTTTATAATCTACCCGCGCTCAAGGGATTATGATTACCCTTTAAATGTTTCAACACAGCGCGGGCGTGATGTTAATGAAGAGAAAGAAGGATAGGAAAGATGTGTGGCACGATGTTCTGAGACTGTTGGTGGTTGTCTCAGATATTTTTATCTCCAGGGATGGTGGCTGAACTAGAGCGGAGAAATGCCGTGACTTATTTCTATGTCACTTATAATTCACATTATTTTATTCGTGTTCATCCTTGTTGGGCATACTAGTTTAGCTCAATTACATGTTGTTAGTGTTATGCCTGAACAACATGTAATGAGTAAACCAGTAAACCCATTGATGACAATTTTAAGATAGGTTTTAATGGAATTAAAGCGACATAGACGACGGCAGGCATCGAAGGTTGACAAGCGAGCACACAACCATCGCGCCACGGCCACCCCCAAATGGCTATCTACAGCCTATTAAAAATTTAATTTAGCCGGTTGCATTCCTCCCCTCAAAAATTAAACCGAGATACCCAACTCATACTTCTAGAAATGGTCATCAGTTCACCATTGATCCTAATTTCGGACGTAAAGTCATGTACAGAAATTCTTTTTTTAGTCGCACTACACGAATGTGGAATGCTTTACCCCACTCATTGCAATGTGCAGACATTCAAAACCAATATGCAGTGGTATCTCTTTTCAAATCCTATCCTTCTTTCCTAATTGTTGGCACTGTGTTTAATATTATAGAGTATTCATAACCCCATAAGTGCACGTAAAATATAAAAAAAACAGCTTTCCGTATAAAATGCGATATGAAAAAGTAGTCAAATGTCGATTTTATCAATTTTCTAACATTTTTGATTGTAAATCCATCTATAAAACGATCTAAGCCAATACGAACGAACATTTTCTAAGCCAAAACAAAAAAAACTTGCATACAAGATGTTCTCAGAAAGCGACTTATAACTCTCAATCATTCCTATGTGCGCGTTACCAAATTTCTAACGAGTCCGAACTTTAAAATGACAAGAGATACTCTTGAAGAATTTGTCACTTCCCACAAGAGGCACTTTAGCCGTTTTTGTTGCGGCTGAGCATCTAGTTCAAGACTCTCTACATGATAGCCCAAATACAAACCATTATGCCAAAGGGTACTGCTAAATTGATAGCCGATTGAAATATCAATACGAGTACACTCAAATCTCATGTCTCTTCTGCATGCACAACAATAAAACCTTAACTGTGCATATTTATTATGTTACCTGTGCATACAATTAAGTCAGTGCCAACAAAACAGAAACATTTTTGCAATCTCTCAGACCTCTACTGGTGGATTTCTCCCATGGCATTCTGCATGCTATACTCTTAACCTATAAACTGAAATTCAATATTCAATACGAAATGAAAGGTTTTGAAACTGCCAGTCTAAATAAAGTACATATTAATACGTATACCTTCCAACGGTTATTAGTTCACGTTCATAATTTTTGCGGTGAACGCAAAGAAACCACAATATCGATTTTTTTTTTTGAATCATTAATGTCTAATTATGCAACTCCTGATTAATAGACAAAACGTATTTCCAATCATTTATTGGCTGTTACCAATTCAATAATAATTTTATTTTTTTAATTTCTCCAATATTTTGCCAAGGGAAATATGTAAACGCGAGTTATTGGCAATTGAAACTATCGCTGGCAATTATATTCTACTCCAAGACATCTGATGCACAAGCCTTTATGGATAGACGACTGCTTCACCTCACGTACAAAATAATTATAACCGCGTGTCGGTGGACGTAAAATGCATTTTGAATACCTAATAACATAATTGTCTATGGCTGCACCATGGTGAAGATGTAAACAAAAACCATTTGCATGGATCAAACTGGTGCTAACCGCAGTGGTTTATCGCTTCGATGTGTTAGCTGGAAAGTGCTTCTGAGTATCTGAGTAGTTCCCACGAATAACTCTAGGCCGGGCAATGAGACCATGACGTGTTTCTTGCACGCTTCCCTGATGGTGCACCAATGCCCTGATGCTCCAATACCCCTCTTCTTGTATCTTAACTGTACTGATATTGATTAGGCAGGTAAATTGTTGTATAACATAGTCAACACTTTTGGAGAACCACCTGCTGATGGACATGCAATTATTAATTGAAAAACGTTGAAAACTTGAAAATAGACTATTTAACACTTTGATTTGATTAGTCAACAACTTTAATTGGAATAAACATTATAATTACCGCGAAATAGCAATAATTGTGTTACTGTTCAATAAGCAACACCATACATGCAAGAAGCTAGAAGACCAGTTGCGCATTTGAAAAGGCCCACTTCGATATTATTTTTACGAGTACGTGCCTTGGGTAAATGATCTTTTCGATTCCGAATAGAGTTATCTGATGGAAATATAATTGGGAATTAAATAAATCAATAAATGTTATTATGCCTTCTGGCCAAAATAGATAGCGGCAGTTTGTAAAGCTACACAGAGGTAGGCATAACTCTTTAAGCCCACTAACTTATAGTTTTCTTTAATCTACTCGTATTATGCAATCTTGGTAGTCGAATTGAGCAATTTTTCCATTTAAATTACAAATTTGAATGCATACCCTTAATTAAGTATTGAAAGTGCAATCTTATTTTATACCAAAATTAAAAACTATAAGAGTCAAGGCCACAAACTTCGTAACCAATGTAAATAGCAAAGTCTTGAAAGTCTGAACGAACGTTTATAATCTTACAATATTTGGATGAAATGAAATTGCAAAATATTTTTTCGCCAAATGCATATTGTACTCCAAATTAAATTTGTCCGTTAAAAATCGTTACAATTTTCTGATCTGCTTAGAAAATTTTCTAGGATATAAATTCAAATGGTTTCTTGAATGTTTTGGTGAAATAAAATGTTTTACTTACGATATATGTACAAAGATTACGATTATATATCAAATTATGCATTGGTAGAAAAAACTCGAAATTTTAATCAAACTTGACTTGACTTGATGGTATAGGAAAGACTAAAAAAATGGATCTCGCAATTATGTGTCTTCCTAAAGCCTAAGTTGCCAGGTTATTAGCATTTTTAATTATTCCCCTGTCACTTTGTTTGTGTCCAAAACTAACTCTATTTTCTCAAAAAATATGGGATTATTTTTTCTGTGTCAAAAACTGTTCCACAGATTTGAAACCAATTTCTTTTAGTAAAAGTAAAAACTAATTTTCAAAAATTGTTTTTTTTTTACCATAGAACCATAATATTCTTTAGTTTCAATTCTCTCGAAAACGGAGAAATTGATTTTTAACTTTTTCTTATCCTTGAAAGCTGAATCGTATTCTATTATATTCCCAGTTTAAAAAAATATTTTGTTTTTTTTTTTTGTTTTTTTTTTTTGAAAACTCAAAATGATTTTGTTTTTAAATCTGTAAAAAAGTTTCTTAAAAGAAAAATTATTATTATAAAAAAAAATTCGAATCGCAGGTACCGTTATTTTTGGTCTTAAAAAAACAAAAACAACTTATGGGGGAAAAAATGGAAATGTAATCTACCAAGGTTGAAGAAAATCCCGAAAGACCGACAGACAGACTTGCGAGTAACATTTTTTTTGCGAGTAACTTTTTTGGCTTTTAGTCCACAAAAATTGGCGTTTCGTCCGGGTGATCTCACATGGACTGTGAGGACCTTGTCAATACGCAATTTTTGTTAAATTCAGTTCATCTTACATCGATTTTTTGACAAAAATCCAATGTGAACTATATTCAACCAAGATTAAAATTGTAATCATTAACGTTGGAAGTTTTTGCGTATTGACAAGGTCCTCATCATCAACTGATGAGTCCATGTGAGATCACCCGGACGAAACGCCAATTTTTGTGGACTAAAGGCCAAAAAAGCTATTTTGAATCAATAATTCAACAAGTCCATTAATAGTGCTAAGTCTTCTACTTGGCTGATTTATTTCAGTAGTATAAAGAATTTGTATTATAAAAACCTTTATATAAAAAATATATATATTACAGTTTTATTAAACCTATACTATATTGCTTTGTTAGCACTTACCTATAAATTTGTTTCGTAAAAACTAACTAGAGGACCCATAAACCAAACGGACAATCCGCGACTTCTTGCACAAATATTTTTTTCACAATACTAACATAGAAATAGAAATGAGTTGCACCACGATTTTATTGAAGGAGACTTGGTACTTCAAATTGCAAGTACTGAAAATTCGATCGATATCCTAGTTATTGATTTTTTCGATTGTTTCAATATTTCAAGGGACTGATATGAAATGCGGGGGACCAAGTTTAATTAAGTTTTTTTGTAATAAAATAAATTACTTAAAAGTATTTATCTTTTTCCTAGCAAAGATGTATTATTTAGCGTAACTTTGGTGGGATTCATCTTTGTATAAGAGAACGGTAATAATTTTTGTTCTCGAAAACGCAAAAGGGACACGTCTGGGTACCGAGAATCAGACACTTTGAAGATTTTTTTGAGCAAAATAAAATAAGGTCATCCTAATAATATTGTTAGGCCGGGTAGATATCAATCAGATTTAATTTAAAAAAAGAATCAGGATTTTAAAATATTTCTGGGGCCGCCGAAAATTCCATCGTTTGTAGAATCACCCATATAAATTCTATATATAAGAGATAGTTCGTGGAACCACGTCTACCATTTAGTTTTTTTTTTAATTTTCTTAGACAAAGAATTAAATTGAATCATTTTTTGAGAGTTCTTACTGAAATAAACAAAGAGTATTTAGTATATACAAACAAGACTTAAGTTTTTGACTTATGGCTGCACTGTACCCTCCTAGGATCTTTGAAAAATTTGATATAATAAGGCATAATATTTTGTTTAATTTAAAATATGAAATATTATTTTTTTTAAATATATCTGTTTTTTTTTTGAATAAGTTAAATTTAATTTTAGAAATTCATTTTTTAGAAAACTTCAAAACAAATGCTCATAAGTACTAAATTAAATTAAAAATATTATTTGTTTAGAATTATATTTTTTTTTAATTTCTTAAATTATCAATCAAATTATTTATTTAATTTTATTTTATTTTTCCTAACAAATATTAACCATTGCAAGTTTTTATGTAGAACTTCTTAAAGGATTGCAATTTTCGGTACTTTCTGTTTGCAAAATCTATATGGTTTGTATATAAGAAACTTTTAGTAAGAAGGCTCACAACTTTATCTCAAGCAATGTGTCTCTTGATTTTTCCAACATATTTGCTTGTTGTTTTTATTTAATTACGTGAGCTTTAGAGAGGTTTTGACTACCCCTAAAATGTATAACAAATTGTGAACGTTAGTATTAAAGCCAGAGATGCGATAAGGATGTACATTGGGTTTTAAGTTCTGAATATAAAACTTGGGCGGGGGGCATAGGCTTAATAAATTATCCACATTCGTGTTGTGTTACAACACGCAAAGTTACAGTTGAAAGGTCTTAGGGGAGGAATGTTACTGGTTATGTTTTAGGAACCTCTGGTGTCTAAGCGATGTAAAAGCTTACTCGTATGTTATCACCTATCATTTTGAAAGCTATATTTGGAATTTTTTCCAAGATCCAAGAAGCACCTTCCCGAAGTCAAGGTTATACTAAATCCTTGGAAGAATGAACGATTTATAAATCCTAAAGCCAGAAAAGTAGGTGCCATATATAAATTTCTTGTAATGTCAATGAAAACCTTAGCAGTGAACAGTGTTTTTGGCCTAATCTAATATGCGATCATTACAGAAAAGGTGGTCTTTGATTAACATATCGAGCACTAAGAGGTGTTTTGTTTTTCTTCGATACCGGTGTCATTCCCAGAGTGATACGAAGGTCGGTAGTCGCTGGAACCATATAGGACACAGTATATAGTTTTTGATTCAGTAAATTCTACGCGGATTTTTATTCATCATTGCACAATTCTGTTGATACCATAATTTAATGAGATACATACAATGCCGCACTGGATCTACACCCGAAAGAAAGGATTTGGGTCAAAAAATGAATATCTGTTTTTATTTTAAATTATTATTACCACTTAAAGTTACATAACGTTTTCTAATTTTATATTTCTGCTCATTTATAAAATTTAAGCGATTTATAGTTTATAATTTTTTTTTCCAATTTATGTTAACTTATACAATTAACGTGATAATGAAAACGTTCACACTTCGGTATGATATAACTCAACTATCCGAGACGGCTTCGAAAGAGTGGTGAATTGCATCAAACTGAGTTGCGATTATTGTCTGATTTTTATTGCTAAATCAGACTACATATTACGAGTATAACAGCTTACAAAAAAATGCAATGCGTGGGGTACCTAGACAAAATTATGGCGCACATTTATATATAGATATATTTCGAAACCAAATTAACTTTACATTTCCATGCAATAGCAGTTAAGTTAAAAATGATGAAGCCTTCATTCCATCTTTATTTGCAAGGCATTGCGAACAGGTCTTTCTTTCCTAACAGACGAACTTCGTCCATCATCCTTAGAAAATCAAGTGATTATCGACCACTAACCGCCAAATGATCGTTATAGAAGTTTAACAGGAAACATTTTGGTAGTTTTTTTTTTTTTGCTGATCAATGAGACCAATTAAACTAGTCAGAATTATTACAAATATTATTAACAAAGAGATGTCAGTATGTCATATACATACTCGTATTGTCCTTAATATTCAGGAAAAATTAAATAATTTGTTTTATTTAATTTTTTATTTTTGTATATTTTGTTGCATACGATAAAATGGCGGTAAGGGTTCGTCATACTACCGACAGTTCTGCATGTTATTTTCTTGAGATAATTTGCGTTAAAGTAATTTTATATACATAATTGTATGGGTCACTCACACAAATGTTTTTTAACAGCAGTAACCTCTTATTTATTAAAAAAAAATGATGAAAACTTGAATAATTTGAATTACCTCAAGATTGTGGTATTAATGTTACTGTTGCCCAAATGAATGTGCATTACTTGGTAACACTAAACATAACAGCTGTAAACATAATATGTATGTAATAACTCATGACGTTTTGGGCATTTCGTCAAGCTCATTGAATAAACGACAAGTACACAAAACACCTGTCATTTTAATTGTTTCTCTTATATATCACAAAGATGCTGCATTAAATAAATCATTTATTCCGGATTTTTCAGAATCCTTTTGAACAAATGTCGATACGTGAATACGAATATTATCATAAGATTAGACAAAACTCAATGACAAAGGAAACTATGCCATTGAAATGTATTGGCCATGAATTTCTTGTCCTGTCGCATTATGATAATGTCGAATCATGAAGACTACTAATAATTGACAAGAGCTATCCTAAATAATGCCAGCAGAAAAATTACCGGTTAAAAACAACGTAAAGGGTGGTTATACTTTAAGGGCCGATGTTGATTTTGAATAAAACACAAATTATTTAGGAAATTATTGTCATTTCTTTTTATTATGATAATATTTGTAGGGTTCATTTATGTATGTAACAAACTATTGGCCAAATGGCCGCCGCGACCTAGGCGGCACACCTACATCCGATGGTCCAAATTTTCGATGACACTGAGGCATAATTGAGGTTCTATGCCGTCAATGTGCCGAATTATCTCATCTTTTAGCTCTTGAATTGTTTCTGGCTTATCGACGTACACCTTTTCTTTCAAATAACCCCCAAGAAAGAATTCTATCGGTGTCAAATCACATGATCTTGGTGGCCACGGAGGTGAAAATGTGCCTCATCATTGAAGATGATTTTCTTCGAAAATTGATCATCCACTGTTGCCATTTCTTGCCACCATTCTGACCATTGACGACGCTTGAAATGGCCAAGAGGCTTTAGTTCTTGAGTCAATTGCAACTTGTTAGCGTGTAAATGCAAGTCTTTATGCATAATGTTCATCAACGACGAGAGTGAGAGGTGCAATTGTTGGGCACGACCACGAGTTGAGGTGGACGGCTCTTCAGCCACACTATCGCGAACAGCACCAATATTTTCTGCAGTACGAGCATGCACTGGTGTTTTCACATCTCCTACAGACCCGGTTTGCTCAAATTTTTGCACGATTTTTTCGATTGTACGCACATTTGGACGATTAAATTAAACGAAAAAATCACGAAGTGCACGTTATGCATTTTGATTTGAACGTCCATTTTCATAATAAGCCTGAATAACTTTAACGCGTTGCTCGATTGTGTATCTTTCCATGGTTCAAATTGTGTTAGTCTGAAATTGAGAAATGTCAAATGAAATGCAAAAAAAACTTGACGTTTAGGTGTGGTTCACATTCAACGTCGGCCCTTAAAATTTAACCACCCTTTATAACTCGTGAAAATTAAATAAGTGACACATTTACAATTCAACTTGCAAACTTGCCCAATTAAAATTACACGACTCAGCTCAGTTCGTTGATTGATTGATTGTCTTATCCAAAGTGATGTGCAAATTAAACAATCTTCATTCAGATAAAATAAAGAAATGGATTTGTCATTTTACCATCAAACAAAAAAATTGTTTGATTTTAAAATTTGTACCCACTAAGTATCTGAGATTAAATAAATCTAATCAGTTGTCTTAACCTAGATACTTGTTTAATTTAAACAACATAAACATTATTCTAATTTAACCAAGAAGAATGATAAATATTTAATAAGAAATGTGTTAAATTAATCCATGGTATTTATTTGATTTAAACTCGATAATCTTTTACAATAAACAATCTAGCATTGTGTCTCGATTAATACAACTGATTTTTTCGATTACACAAACATTCTTAGTCGTTTATTTAAAGGAATTTCATTTAATCAAGTTAACTACATACTGTAAGCAGTAGCATACACTACGCAGTTTTCACCCGAAACTACTTTGTTTTTATCACTTTTTTCATAACCCACACGAAAATGCTCTCGGTTAGATTTTATTTTTCTGCGTGTAAAGTCACTTAACAATCAATGTTGATTTCATCATGTCACGAAATTTTCGCACACTACAAATACACTGACGCAGGTCGGCCGGCTCAGCGGCGGCGTTCGCGGACAAACGATTGTACATGATTTATTTTGAACACGTAGCTAATTGTAGTTGCTATAGAAGCTTCACAAACTTAATTGCAGTTCAATTGAAAATAGATCAAATGATTGGTCGATCGCCAAGAGTCGGCTTCCTTTAGGGATTATCTTTACTTCAACATCTTCGAAAATCGCTGTTTTAAGAAACCAATAATTTGAGTTGCAATAAGTTCTTCAAGGTCAATACATCGACAAAAGGTTTGACTGCGATGTGAAAAATTTTGGGGATGATAACAAATATGGTCTCAACAGACGTTTATGAGAACTCAAAACTTAAGTAACTATGCTGCAATCCATTTTCAGTCAGCAGCTTCCTTAGCGTAGTAACTTTCTTAAATCAAAATTTAAACTGTGTATTAAGTAAGTAATGAATAGTAAGTAATGAATTCATTCATTTCCAGTTTTCTCAATTATTCATGTATTACAATAATCTAAATTTAAAGCTATGGCTTTGCCGTCAGCTCGGTTGGCAAAATTTATTAAATATACATTTCTTTTTTCTTTCCCTTTTTTTCTTTTTTTTTCCTTTTTAGTTAAATAGTATTTACACATTTACATTTACTACATGAATTATGCTATCCAGTAATATTCTATATGTTGAAATTTCTTTTAAGTATTTGTAAAGGTCTTTCCAGTTGAAATCGTTCAAAATCGCAATCGTTTCCTGCATCGACAGAGTTTTCATTCCGAACTATACAAGACGCTGGACAGTAAAAATTGGGCATATACTTAGAAAGTCAAAACAGTTTTCTTTTTCACTAAGGTTACATAGTGAACAGATCTGGTTGAAACTTCCGTTGTAAGGGCTTCCATTTAGTTGGAGGAGTTCGCATCTTGCTTTAAAAACTAGAGATATTTCTCTGTAACTATATATATGTCATGAAAGTAGTTTTTCTCCAGTAAGTTGGTATTTAGCTGTGAGTACATAATTCTACTCTCCGATTCCCGAGCTCTCACTATAAACTCTTCTCGAACAAGATTTTCATACTTCTCGATAACACGATATAGTTGATCTTTAACCAAATTTGGACTACTTGTAGCAATCGAGACAATTTCATCACAAATGATTCCCAACCGTTTCCACTTAAACACCCACTAATCCTCATTCCTCAACTCATATAACACCATTTTCTTGGGAAGACGGTTATCCTGATAATACCTATAGCGCTTTCACGATGAAATCGGCTTGCAACTTCAGTGTGTATGTATACAATTTAGGAATACCTGCTTCAGGATGAAGTGCATAAGTTGGCGTTTTCAAAGGCAAGTTGAACAGCTTTTTTAAGAAATTTTTTTGGAATTTTTCGATGGACTCGTATTTATCACTTCCGCAAACTTGGCCCGCGTAACACAATGTCAATTTTACCACGGCTTCGAATATTTTGTACTTCGTTGAAAGGTTGATTCGATTATTGAAGATTTGATTTCTCTGTAAGGTGCAAGCTGAAATCAAGAACTCGGTTTAGTTTCACACCCAATTACTTGTACTCTTCTACAATCTCCAAGCTAGCACCATTGAACACCCAATTATATGTATTTTGGCTCCTTGCCGATCTGATAAAGACCATTACTTTTGATTTGTTTGAGTTTATTTCAAGGCCCCAATCATCACAGTTTTTCGCCAGGCGATTGATCATAAGTTGGAGGTTTTCTGAAGATTCTGATAAGATCACAAGATCATCGGCATACAAATAACATTGATGTTTAAATCAGCGATTCGAATTACACCAGGAAAGTGGGTTACCACATTGTTTATAAAAAGTGAAAAAAGAGTGCACTCAGAAGGCAACCTTGTTTTACTCCATTATCAGTTTCAAACCATTCTGAGTAATTTGAACCATCCCATACAGCTGCTTTTGTTTCTGAATACAACTCTTTTAAAACATGTATGAATTTTGTAGAAAGTCCTATTTTCGAGAGCTTAGAAAACAGAGCATTTCGATTTATTAGGTTGAAGGCGGCCTTAAAATCCACAAAAAAGGCATACACTTTCTTGTTTCTTGCTTGGAGCGCTCGATCTAACAATGGATATTATTGTGAAAATATGGTCTATCGTCGAATAGCTTTTCCGGAAAACCAGCTTAAAAGTCTGAAAGGATACTGTTTACATCCACCCAGGTCTCTAATCTGCTTACAAGTATACCGCAGAATAAATTTGCAAGTAAATTCATGGAGGAGATGCCTCGGTAATTTTCAACATTATTCAAGTCTCTTTTTTTGTGGAACTTTTTTGTGGATAGGAAAGATTACCGACCTTTTGAACGATGATGGAATTTCTCCTCTGGAAAATACTCTGTTGAAAAACGATTGCAGTTGCGTATGAAAAACCTCAGTCGCATTCTTGAAAAATTCATACGGAATACCATCTTCTCCAGGCGCTTTCCCATTTTTCCTTTACAAATTGCAGTTTTTAATTCATTAAGGCTCAAGAGTGATTTCGGAGTCAATTTTGGACTCCGCATACAAAAATTTTAAGTCAGACCTGCCGTATAAAAGAGTTTCTCAAAGTGTACAGATAGATCAACTGCAGATACTCCAATTCCAATCCAAATTCCAATTATAAAGTTTACGCCATTTATCTCTCTGACAGTCTACATCTATTAAGATTCATTGACCCTGACGATAGATTTTCATCTAATTTCTGTCATATTATTTTTTTACAAAAAATATCAGATTCTAAAATTCTGTAAATGTGACAGTTTTCATTGAAATATTTAAAGAGTTTTAACCAATTAATAATAAAAATGGCGCAAAATTTTTTATTAAAGTTAAGATCATCGAATATCTATTTTATTTTTTAGTATTGTATTTGTTTCAACTCTTTAACAATTCCAAATGTCAAAACAGGTCTGTTTACTTAGTTTTTTTCATGAACTGTCATTACTTTAGGTGTGTTCAGAAGCAATCTATTAAAAACCATAGCCTTAGCACGAGGCTAGTTAAAAATGTTAAAATTTAAGAAAGAGTTAGGAATCTACTTTAAAGGAAGCAAATTGCTAAATAGTATCATACTAATATCTTAAAAATAAGCTGTTTTAAATTTTGCGTTTAAAAATCGCGCTCTCAAACTAAATAAAATGCACGACTGGATCGCACGAACTTGCTCTTATGTAAAAGTACTTTGGAATTTAAGATACATTTTATAAATATAAAACATGGATTTAATAATAAAATAATGTTCAAATGCATAAAATTGCCGTCTGGTTTCCGGAAAAGTATGAATTTATGCAAATAAACTTTAAAAAATCGTTTTATTATTAAATAAAATTTTTATATAAGAAATTTCTCTAAAATTTTTCAAGCAAAAAATGTGGGATGCGAATTTTAAGTATTTAATAATATTGGTTTTAGGAAATAACTTCAAAAAATAATCGTTCATAGGTTTTGAAGATATTGATTTAATTTTTTTTTTTTTTTTAAACCCAATAAATATTTTTTCGAATATTTTTATATACAATATTATTTTAAACTTAAGGGGACTCCTGCTAAAAATTTTGGGTTAAAATCCTTAGAGCCGTTAATGAGAAAGTCGAAAATCAAAAAAACGGGTCTATGGCAGGTACCCCTAATAACATTTTGCCCCAAAATTTTTTTTGACCAAAATGTAGTCCATGTCTATAATATCACATTTAATTTTTTTTTATCAAAATCGTTAGAGCCGTTTTCGAGATAAATAAGATTTTGCATTACGGGTGTATGGGGGGTACCCTTAGTTTTGGAGCTAAAAAAAAAATTTCAATTTCTCCTCTAGGGAATCACCGAAGACCCTTAACTACCGAGTTTGAAGAAAATACTTCTGGTAGTTTAGGCTGTAGTTCGAGATACAGACATACAGACATACAGACATACAGACATACAGACATACAGATAGACAAACGGAATTGTCGGACCCACTTTTTTCGTCTTCACTATCATCGTAATGTCAACTTTGATCAAAATCTCGAGTTCGATTTTTTTTTTCCAAATGCAGAACTTGCCCTATAGTACCTATATCGCAAGTAAAAAAATACCAAAACCTGCCATCTTATTAATTGAAAAATATGAAGTAATCTAATTAAAACTATAAAAAAAAATTTTTGCGATTTAAGTAATTTAAACAAAAAATATGCATATAAACAAAAATAAGACTTACATATGTATATATATGTATATACATTTAAAAAAGAATCATGATCTATAGAATTTAAAATAAAAAGTAGAAGGTGGCCCAAAATTAATGTCATAAAGTGAATGCGCCTTAATGTTTGCAAATGGCGTAAAATGTCAGTTAACTTTGAAATCTATGTTGTAGACAGATAGGGAGTTAATTGACATTGACAGCTAGCAATTGACTAGCGAGCAATACACAGTTGAGGAACGTGGAATTATTACTGCTGGTCGTGGAAACTATGTCCACTAAAGATGCCGGAAGAAGTGGTCGGTCTCGTATTGCTCGAACAAAGCTGTTGCGGCTGAAAACGTCAGAAAGAATCCACAAACCTCTACAAAACGAAAATACACATAATGAGGTATCAACAGACGTTAGTTGCAATGAACTTTAGTAAAAGACTTGAAGATGTTCATTTAAAATCTTTCCATTTACGCACTTAAGTGGTTATGTTAACAAACCTCAAAGTGACTGTTTGGTGTGGGATTTGCAGTGAAAAAGTGATTGGCAATTATTTTTTTTTGGGGACGCCGATGAAACCATTGTAACCGCCAGAAGCTAAGTGAGTTTTTTCTTCTCGAGCATTGCTCGTTCCCGCAGGACGGATCAACCGCACATACATCTCAGGCAATGATGGAGATTTCGAGACACAGTTCTCCCGTTTTGGAGAATTAGAGTGGTTACCCAGGTCTCCAGATCCAATGGCACTAAACTTCTCTCGTTGGAGCTTTTTATATATCACGTTTACCGAAACAGACCAAATATCTTGCAAGTCTTGAAAGTTGTCATTGGTGAAAAAGTCGCCTAATTGATGCGAGCAACAATTCAAAATGCCGTAAGACGAAATGTGCATAAACCATTGAAATGGTTATTTGACCGTTATATTTTTTTTTTTCAAAAAAACTCTTCAATTTTTCAAATTTTTGTAAAAAAAGAGCTCATTTTTTGTATTTATAACAAATTAGTAGTAGTAGTATTTATTTCTTTTTGATTCAAAGCATATTTTCCTAAATAATTCATTTTACATTACATTGAAAACTTTTTGGTCAAAATCACTTAAGCCCTTTTCAAGAAAGCCATTACCATTAGTAATCACTCTTTACCAAAAAGAAGCCTTTCCTTATATTTTTTCATTGAAATCTTTTAAACGGTTTTTCATACAGATTTTGTCTATCTGATTAAAAGTTTATTTGGCAGGTTTTGTTATTTTTTATTATAAATAAATACACAAAAATAGCAAAAAACGAGGTCCCAAGTTAAAGGAAGTTTATTGATTTGCCTAGCCCGAAAGCGAACAAACAGATGGCCAGAATTTTATGAGATCCACGAAATCTATAAATATTTTCAGGATCCCTCATGAAAATTGTATGCTTTGGCTTTCTTGCCAAAAATACAAGCCCAACCCACTTTTTCTAGAGTATCATACATTTTTGTACGCTGATCTAAATGCAAATAAACAATTTGATACTTCATACCTGTTAAATTTGCCATGAGCAACATACAACAAAAAAAAAGTTATCTCAAAACTAAAGAAAACCTGAGCAAACCTGAATATCAACCCAGCTGCAATAAAATAATAATTAAAAAGTACTACAAAATCCGATGCATAACTATAATTGACTAAAAAATCCTTGACAAAACTAAACAAACCAGTTAACATAATTCGCCGCATGTTTCTTAGCAAGTGTTTAAACAATCTATAAAGGCGTGACCACGCTCTCAATTCGTTTATTATTAATTATGCAATCAGTTTATGCATAGCATATGCATTAAAATTGATTTATTTTTATTGATTATTATGTTCATGATTATAATATTTAAATTTAAGGAATAAGTAGAAACCGAATAAAGAATTCTACTTCTAGTAAAAACACGAACAATTTTTTGAGGCGCTTTGGTCATGAGGTAGGAGCGGTGCTAAAATTGACCGCAAGGAAACTTTAGAGTGCACTTAGAACTTAAACACTCCAAATCCTGAAAACTCGAGAAAATTAGTTAGGAGTTGCAACAATTTTATGTTAAAACGACCATCCTGCAAAACTTTAGCATTAGAATTTAGAATTTAGCATAACACATTTTCGACCATTTCTTAAAGTTAAAATCATCGAATATTATATTTTAGAATTTTAGTACTAACTTAACTTAATATGATACTTTGAAATGCACAACTGTCATTAGGTTATCAGTAGATATATACTAGTTCAATTTTTTTTTTTGAAATTAAGAATAACTTATAATACTGATTTGAAGTTAGCAAATTGCTTAATAGTACGAGTAACATGTTGTTTAAAATTTTACACCAATAATAAGAATCAATCAATTGGATATAGTGCTAATGAATAATATTTTTCTTGTATTATTTTGATTAAATTTTTAAGAAAAACTAATATGTTTATTGTATACATTTATTTTTCTATTAAAAATTATACCAACCATTTACACTTAGAAAAAAACTAAATTTAAGAAAGAGTGATACCTATTTTAATCAATTTTGAAAATACGAAAATGCACTGAATTTACCAATTCAAAAAAAAAAAATTATTTTTATGTATGTATACTTTTTTGAAAATTATTTTATGCAATAAAATGACAAACATAATTTTATGCAATATTTAAAGAGTTACCTAAGACATATTGGTATCTAAACCTTTATACCAATTGATGAAGCTATTAGCAAAATGTTTCGAATGAATTTAAGCCATTCAACTCATTTCGCTTGATCTGTTATTTTCTTTCTACATCTGATACTGATAAATAGATTATTTTTATTTTTTTTATTTTTGTGTTAGCACTAGACACATCGGGCGACTGTGTCATATATTAAAATGTTTAATGTTGCATAAGCCTAGTTTAGGAAAAAAATCCAATATTAGCCATTTGAAAAAGCTAATCGCAACAATTACCTTCTGAACTTTACTCAGTCACTGGTACAATGCAGATATGACACCAGGCGATGTTCTCAATGGTATGAAAACTTTTATGCCTAACTTAACTGTAGGTGTTAGTTCTAAAAAAAATTCTTGGTCATACCATGGCTGTAAAGAAAGAATGAGAGTGTTTAGTTTCCAATATATAACAGAAATCGGAGAAAACCAGAAGAAGTACAAGAAAAACAGGAATATCTCGCATGCTCTGCTCATATTAAACATATAACAGACTCCACTTCGTCATCAATTTCAACACTCGTTCACAATAACCCTTTTTCCATCAGCTCGCAAAAAAAAGACAATTTCCCTGCAGTGCAATTTGTTGCTCATTCAATTTATGATTTCCTATACTTGGGAGAGTAAATTATTCTATGGGACAAATTTTCTTTCCTATTCGAGCAGTCCCAAAAGTCCATAAATATCTTGAATTACACAAATTGGTTGGGTATTGGGTTCATATTGGGGCCTATCGTGAATAAAATTTCCCTGGGAATTGTTCCCAACTTTCAAAATTGTCATCTCGAATAATATTGAAAGTTTCCCTTGGAATTTATTGATATTGCTTATTAAGTTTCATAGTCACTTTGGCACTCATTTAAAAAGGCCAGTCGCCAGCTTACAATGAACAGTGCAGAAGTATTGACCTTTCCAATTTTTGAAGATGAGGAAAATTCCGAAGGGAATTTTGTTCACGATAGCCCCCATTGTATTATGTATATCTTCTTAAGTTCTGTTATTTTGCTCTCAAAAATTCACACCTACCTACTCTTGGGGAGTCCTTCTTGCGAGTAGGTGTACAACGGCAATTCTCTAGTCAGTTTTTAAAAATGGGTTGTCTAACCGTTTCTTGCCGAAGGAAATTTCCAAAGATGAGTTAGAGATGATTTCGATATCGGTCTTAGTCGAAGAACTGTGTCAAAGATTTAGTTTTCGAGAATAAAACTTGTTCAAGTTGAAAACAACTTGAAATGATCAATGAAGATACAAGAAAATCTAAAAGTAATTATTTGGAAAAATGTAATATTCCAAAAAACCTATGACTTGATGGAACGCACTATTCTCTTATTTTTGTTTTCTGAAAATTTCACAATCAGCCTTATTGTGAGTTTCACCCGGACAACACTCCACCCGGAAAATTTGATATTTCACTTTTCGCCTATTGTGGGATTCACTCGAAAAATTATTCATGTTCGAAAAATTCCCCTTACTGTGAACAATCATTTCGGGCGGAATGATATGCCATTGACAGCCATAATTTTCACTTATTTTTATTAGGCGAACGAGAGCACAATAAGGCGGAAAATGTAAGTTGTTTGTTTATTTTAAGATAAGAAAATTCAAAATTCATGTTTTTTGTTGTAATGCAGGAGCAAAACAATAAAAAAAAAGACCAAAGTGATATGCAGCAATAAAATGCAGGAGAGTCCTGAAATTGCCAAGGGCTTCACTTAAAGCCAATCGGGTGAAAGTGGCCGAATTTTGGAAGAAGTGAAGAGTGAGTTTAAGTGGAAAAAAGTAAGAATAAGGCTAAAAGAGGATTGCGCCAAACCAACATCGTGCTCTTTGCCAACTCCTTTTTGGTACCCACCCTCTGCAAAGAAACCTCTGCATGTAGTACTGATGAAATCTGGAGAAAAATAAGGATTAATTCCTTTTCACACTCACGCATCTCCAAAGGATTAGAGTGATCCCTTAAATTCGTTCGAAGTGCTCGCTCCTCAAACATTTTTTTTTTCCTCAGACAAGATACGCAGCGCTATGCTATGCTATATTTATGATAATTATCCTTTCTTTATTAAAAAATAACAATTTAATTTTATATCCTGAAATTCTTATTTAAAAATTGTTAAAACAAACATATGTTTGTTGAAACTCACAAGAAGGTCTGTTCATTTTCCGAACGCAATAAATCCGCTGTTTAAAAATACGTGTGCAAATTATTCGTTTCAGATAATCCAATTGAAAATTGGGATTCACAATGAGGGCCACTACCAGCGTAGCCACAATTTTATCTCTATTGCAAGTAATTTCGACAGATAACTGATGCACCACATTTAATTATAACACCATTTTAGTTAACAGAGAATTTGGAGGTTGCATTTCATTCTCCGTTTTCATCACAGTGTAGGGAGAATTTATCGCGGGTCTCATTTTTCTGAACGTGCCTAATTTTCGAACTCTCGCTCCTGATTCGAAGTGAAATTTTTATTGGGGCGAAACTCATAATAGCTTCTAAAATTTCGGGGGAACAAAAATGTTTCGGGGGAAATGTTTTCCGGGCGAAACTCACAATAAGGCTGAATAAATAAAAAGTTCACACAACTAGATCTGATTGAATCGGCAACACTGAGATTCGCATTAATTTCACTTCAAAAAAAATTAAATCGATATCGGTAAAAGTGAATTGTAGAACACCAAATTTTATTCTGTATCGATTTCAATTCTATTTGGAGTTGAAGTGAAATGTAGAACCTGTCTATAAATTTGATATTTCAAAAATATATGTTAAAGTTTTGCATGAATCTCTTAAGGAAAATTCATCCATTTGTTACCGAAGAGCTATTTAAAAGATACAAGAAATTTATTTCCCCTTCAGATATGATTACCATTGATATGCAATTCTCAAATCTGGGCGAGTGGCACCAATTACTCATTTTACCTGTTGAATAAAATGCAGAAATAAGCCCTAAAACTCATAGAACCCACATCCATTGAGAAAACCTTTTTTTCTCTTAAGCACCTCTTTAACGTCTCCTGTCTTTCTTTCCTTATACATTTTCGCCTTATACATTTTCATCTAGTTATGAAGGCTCATTAGCTAACCCTAAAGACTAACGTCGCACGTACTGTGGAATATAAAGACTCCTTCTTTTGCCGCACTACTCGAATATGGATTGTATTAAATTACTTACAACTTATTAAAAACATATAAATGTGAAATCATGATCCTGAAAATCGTCAGAACCATAATTTTAGTTTTTGTAATTTTAAGTAAAAATCTGGTTTTTAAAAACTATTTGGGAAATTACAAGTACCAGTTCTATGATCGTGTTCATCACCGTAAAATGGCTCGAAAAAAAGCACGTTACTCGTAGTTAAAATCAATTTCCAATAAATTGTATTTGACGATGACCAAAATTTATCCAGTCATTCGTTTATTCTCTTTTATGGGATTTTTTTTTAATAAAATCAGGATTAGTGTGTTAAGAATATGCCCAAATTAGATATTTCGAGTTTTACGAGTACTTCTCCCAATTGACATAGTCATGATCCAACTAAACACAAACATGCATTGCTTTTTTTGATAATCCAATTAAACGAATATTGACCCAAACTGAAGCTCCAAAATTTAACAAAAAATCCTATTAAAAATATAATTGATATACTAATAAATTTATTAAATTATTTTCTGTTTGCATATTTGTGTCACTATATGAAAAGGTCATTAACCATATTAACTGATTAAATATCTAATAAACGAATGCACTTCAACTAATTCATTTTGATTAAGTGTTGATATCCAAGATTAATAGATACATAAAAATAAAAATAAACAACTTGATTTGTCATGGGAAAAATAAAAGAGTGATTATTTCAGCTATTGCTACAGCCACTGACATTTTTGTAACTGCATTTGATCAAATTTTAATAGCCGGAACTAATTGCTCCAGACGTGACTCAATTGGCACACTTATAATGCAAACACCTGGCGCTGATGAGGTAAAATTGACAGAGCAGTGTACGACTGGAGATTTAAAATATCTTTGCAGCACTGATGCGAAGAAGTACAGAGGGGCGATCTGTATGCAGAGTTAATAAAAAATCAAAGCAAACAAATATTTAAAAAATTATTAAAATGAAGATAGCTAGGGATTTAAATCAAAATCAACATCGGAAATTAACCTTACTACGCGTGCAACCCCTCTGCAGTCTTGGGAAAACAATTAGTTCAAAATTTAAAGGGTGGGTCAAATACTATTTTCTTTTTAAAAATATAATAAAATGAACAAAATTAAATGTTGCCCAAGTATTATGGCCTTATTATATTATTATATTATTATATTATTAGTAAGAGCAAACATTCCATAATTATGGAAAACAACGTCGGCGTCGTTCAAGTGGCTGCCTCAGCTGGCTTCGCAGTAGCGCATTCTGTCACCCCAATTTTTCAAAACCAATCCAAGAGCTACAGCCCGAAACCATCAACAGGTTTCGGGCTGTAGCTTTTGGATTGCTTGGATGATATTGGCCTTAAGTGCTTGAATAGTTTCCGGATTTTTGGCATAACATCAGTCTTTCACGGTTCCCCCCAAAAAAAAGTCCGAAGATGTCAAATCGCAGCTCCGAAGTGGCCGATTGACATCGCCAAGAGGGCTGATAACACGATTTGGGAATTCACCATTCTGCATTAGCCAGAGTTCGCCCAAATCCATGTTTTCAATTTCAGTAAAAAAAAGTCGGTCAACATGGCTCTGTACCTAACGCCCATGGTTGACCGAAGCGTTGGTCCCAGCCTCATTTTCGAAGGAAAATGGTCCAATGTTACCACCACTTCACAATCCGCATCAAACTGTCACTCTCTGTGGATGCATTGGCTTCTGGACACTTTATGGAACTATATGTCGTCTAAGGTCCATATGGATCAATTTGGACCATTGTTCTGTAGCGCTTACCATTGACGATGGCCGTCTCACCAACGACTTTTTCGAAAGAGTACGGACCAATGACGCCACTGTGGCTCAAAATCCACACCAAACGGTTATTTTTTGATGCATTGTTATTTGGTGAATCTCTTGTGGGTTGGTCTCATCCCATATACGGTAATTTTGCGAAGCAAACAAACGGCCAAGTTGTCTATGGTCTTGAGCTATGAGCTTCGTCAGTTGGATCTTGTAAGTGTATAGACTTAAGTCCCGACGCAAAAATTTGGCAGGTTAAGCCTACGAAATGCTGAGTTTTTGTGCACGGCGAGAAATCAACTTCCTCGGGTTCTGATGTACACTTTCAAGGACCGCAGCGATATTCTCCTACGATCTTGCATACCTTTGACATACAAATATTGGTTGATCAATTGCCCAACAGATTGTCTCAAATTTCGCCACCAAATGTTGAAAAGTGACAGTTGAAATTCTTCTATTTAATTTTGCTTATTTTGACATTCTCTTTCGTTCGAAAGTGAGTCGAATTCGTTGAAATTTAATTTTGAGACTCGGCGATTAGAATGTTAATCGAACAAATCGAAAGTTCACCCAATCCATAGAAAGTTCATTCATTTGCGAAAGCTTATTCAATTTTAACATTCGAAAGAATAGAATTAAATTTCACTTTTGTGTCGTTTGAATTTTTCTGTCGAGTAAGCAACAAAACATGTAAATTTTTAATTATTTCATGAAAAATAAATAACTTTTATTAATTTTTTTGTTGTTTTATGTTTAAAGGTCGCAATCCAACTGGACAAACCGTGAACAAAAGGAAAAGTTAATCAAAATAATGGAAGAAAACCCGAAGGTAGCAAAGTGTTTTCTTACCACCCGCGTTGATACGGAAAGCATCCACTATCCTTCTCCTCTGCACTTCTTCGACACTATCTTAATTTATAAACAACACAAATGTCATATTTTTATTTTTTATTTATTACTTTATGTTTTTATCAAAGAAATTTAAATTATTAAACAATAAACAAAACAATTACAAATAAACAAAGATTTCACTTTTTGGTTTTGACATTTCACAAACACTTCTCTTTTGATTTTGATATTTTAGTGTGACCAATAAGTGTATAGGAAAAAAATAAAAAATTAGAACGCGTCATAAACAACTTATTTTTTTTAAGAATAGTTTCAAATTAGCTGAATTGACACAAAAAATGTAATGAATATGTAGTTCTTTATGGTTAAACTTTACTTTATAATGAAAAAGTGTATTATTTATTTTGTTTCTTGATTCTTTATCCAACATCTATAAAATGTTTAGAAACAAAAAAATGTAAAACGGTCATACTAATTCAAATAAAAATATAGTAAATTTCAAACAGCTGATAATGAAAATTAATCTCTTTTGAAGTTCATTTTATGCTGTCTTTCGCAAATGAATGTTATTCGTTCGAATCTTAAAATTAAGAAAGTTAATTCGAAGGAATAGAATCATTCTAACGAATAGACTATTCATGAGAATGTCAAAATAAGCATGATTATCAAACTGATGAGACCAAATGTCGAACCTATGCAAAACGCAAAACCAGATGTCGCAAAAAGCTTTCCATTGAATTATTCTATGTAAGTTATTAATCTTTCTGTGAGGTTTTCAAGATTTTTTTATTTGTTCAATGTATAGATCTAATTCCAATAGTGTTTTCAGACACTTTTGCGAAATGTAAGGCATGTTGAAATAACATAATACATAACATAATAACATAATAAAAGTGAAATACTTAGAAAAGGTTAATCTATGTATTATTAGCCGCTTGCTAAACTCATGTTTTACTAAACACAAGTTTAAGACCGAGTTTTTAATAAGCCTATATTTATATTCAATAAAGTTAATTTTTTACTCAGAATCTGTTAAAATATGATTATAATATCGTGCTATTTTTTGTCCAAGATTGGTTTAAAATGTTTTCACTGTTTGATTGTGGGTGTTTTCTTTTTCATGGGCGGAAATAATCTTAACAACATTTTTTTGTAGAAAACTACAATCTTTATAATTACTTATCTGATTTCTTACAGATTGTAATTAAAAATCCTTCTAGACATTGGGCGTAGCGTTGGGAGTGTAGGAGGGCGTTGCAATGAACGCCTGGTAGTTTTCTTTCATTCATGTTTAGTCTTGGATTATATGTACGGAGTAAATATTATTTAATAAAATTTTTATGCTTGGAGAATTAGTTCTGATTTTGAACTAATTCGATTCCACTGTTTGAGGTTGTAGCGTGTATACTGTATAGCCTATATATGTATGTGCATATGTGGATTGTGCTAGATGCCTGTTAATGTCAGAACAACATTATATAAATCAAAAATGTTCAGTCACTACAAATTGGCTTCAATAATATAAAACCAGTACATAAATCTTACTATACAGTTCGGTGCGATGAAATAGATACAGACAAGGATAATTTTGGATTCTTCATTTTATTGCCTCTGTCTATAGACAAGATGTAAATTATTCGATATACCATAAATGGATGGAAAATGTACTTAAAATTAAAAAAAAATTGTTTTTAAGCTGGTTGATTCTCTAGTCTTTTGATTTTCGATTAAAATTCATATTATCGCATGGGCTGTCATGTAGATGGTTTGAGTGGTTTCATAGAATCAGAGTACCAAAGGCGCTTGACCGCTTGCTTTAATGAATTTATAGAAATATACTAAGGCGCGCGCCATTTTTGTAACACTAGAATTCGCGTTAGCCATCATCTTCATTGAAAGTAATCTTTGTCAATAAAATATCACTTCATAATTGGAGGCCTTGTACCCGCCGAAGTAAAAAATAGAGACTTTTATTAATTAGTCTTGATTGAATTGAGATTTTGTATGCCCCCAATTAATTTATAATTTTAATAACAACCAGTGGTTATTTTAATCAACGCTTTTATAAGTGCTTTAAAAATTGGAAAAGTTGGGGCTTGATGCTTTCAGAAAAGCCATGACCGTTATCATTTTTCTGACTGAATTTTGTACATAAATTTATTCATCTTAATAACTATATTGCCAAATGTCCATAAGTCGATCATAAAAACAAAAAAAAAGTTATTTTATTAAAGGTCAAATGTCCAATTTATCGATTTTTTGCATAGAAGACAATTTGACTCTTCAATTATTTTTCCGAAAAAAAAAAAAATCCCGAGAAAGTGTTACACCTTGAACTTTATTTTGTTTTCGATTTTCTCAAAAATGGTATGACTGATATTTGAAATTAAAAAAAAATAAAGTTATTTTGGAAACTTGTGTATTTCGGACGCCACATCATTTTTATTTGCGACTTATAGGTTCTATAAGGCAAGTTATGTGTTCGTAAAAAAAGTAGAACTTGAAATTTTGGTCAAAGTTGATATAATGATGATAACGAAAACGAAAATAGTGGGTCTCGCAATTCTGTCTGTCTATTAGACTACAGCGTAAACAGCTCCGCCGATTTTCTTTAATTTTTGGTAATTTTAATTGTTCCCCCCACAAGTTTTTTTTTTTTTAAGACCAAAATTACCGGTACCTGCCATACGAATTGTTTTCAAAATTTTATAATTTTTTTTTTTTCAAAAACTGTTCAACAGTTTGTTTTTTTTAATTCGAAAATTTCATTTAGTTAATGCTAGGTAATGGTTAGAAAAAATTTCAAAAAAATGGTTATTAATGGTAGCCCCTCTTGGAACCTTTTTTTTTTTTGTTTTTGACGTTCTCAAAAGGGGTACTACCGATTATGGTAATTTTTTCTATGCTTAAGCACCCCAAAGAATGGAGATGCTCTGACATGTGCCAGAGGTCCTCAACGTCGCATACAAAATCCTGTCATCCTGTCGTCTGTACTGTGTGAGCGCCTAAAACCGTTTGTCAACGAGCTGATCGGCCCCTATCAGTGTGGTTTTAGGCCCGGAAAATCTACCCTGGATCAGATGTTCACACTTCGACATATTTTGGAAAAAACCCAGGAGTTCCAAATCGATACACACCACCTTTTTATCGATTTCAAAGTCGCGTATGATAGCGTGGACAGAGGACAACTATATAGAGCCATGTCTCATCTTGGAATCCCTGCCAAGCTCGTCCGCTTGTGCAGGATGACGATGGAGAAATCTCGCTGCTCCGTCAAAGTCGGTAAGAACACCACCGAACCCTTTGATGTCGAGAAAGGTCTGAGGCAAGGCGACACGCTATCATGCAACCTATTTAACATCGCTCTTGAAGCAATTGTACGAAACTCAAACGTCAACCATAGAGGTACAATTTTTCAAAAGTCAGTTCAACTGCTTGCTTACGCGGATGATATTGATATCATTGAGAGGACGAAGCGAGCTGTTACCGGTGCGTTTGCAAGTATTGAACTGGAGGCGGCGAAAATGGGTTTGGCTGTTAATGAGGACAAGACGAAGTATAAGCTATCATCGAGAAAGGAATCTCAACATCGTCGAATCCAGCAAAACGTCTCGATGGACCTATCTTCGAAGTCGTCAAAGACTTTGTCTACCTGGGATCCACTATAACATCGGAAAACGACATCAGTGCAGATATCAAGCGAAGAATTACTCTTGCCAACCGCTGTTTCTTCGGGCTAAGAAGGCATTTGAGTAATAAAGCCCTATCTCAAAGAACCAAGGAGACCTTGTATAAGACCCTCATCATCCCGGTCCTGCTGTATGTGGCAGAAGCATGGACACTGTCTAAAAAGGATGAAAATCTGCTTGGGTGCTCTGAAAGAAAAGTTCTTCGTTTGATCTTCGGTCCAGTCTGTATCGATGGAGTATGAAGGAGAAGGATCTAGTCAAAAAGCTGAAAATACAACGGCTGAGATGGCTGGCACACGTGGAGCGTATGGACACCGACGAACCAGCCCGTCGAATCTTCGAATCCACCTCTGATGGTCTGCGCAGCAGAGGAAGACACCACCTCAGGTGGCGCGCACAAGTGGAGAGCGACCTCAACCAACTTGGAGTGCGTAACTGGAGGCAGCTAGCAAGGGACCGAGCTAGCTGGAGGGGCTTGTTGGTTGAGGCCGTAGTCCACCCTGGACTGTGAGCGCCATCTTAAGTAAGTAAGTAAGTAAGCACCCCAAACGTTTGATTTATTATTGTGTATTAAAATTTTGAACAAAAAAATTCGTATTCTATTCAAAACTCAATATTTCGAAAACCCCATTCTAGATTTTTTTTAAACTTAATAAATTAAAGTTTCTCTATATAATCTACAAGATGTAAAAAAAAAATATGTTACCTAAAAAGAAAGGTAACATACAAAAGTTGAAAAATGGTTTTGGAAAATCGTATTTTTCTCGAAGACGGCTCCGTTTGATAAAATTTTGTTTCTTTGTTGAATTTGTACGATCTATAATTAAACAAAAGAAAATTTGAATTTAAGTTATTATACTGACTGTACCTACCATAGAACAAGTTCTTATCAAAATATGTTATTTTAAAAGCCACTACAAAGAGTTATAACTTTTGTTTCTGCATAAACTTATATTTGCTTGAATCACATGGCATCCTGTTTTAAGCTCCAACTACTAAAGGAGTTGTTTTAATCATTTAAAAAATTAATTTTATGCTTATGAACATAAGCTCCAAAACAGTTTCTTAACATTAGGTATCTAAAAAAGTTTGATGAAAAATGTTCTTTTATCAAAAAAAAAATATATATATCATAAAAATAACAAAAAAAAAACATTTTCGAAAATCTTATTTTGCTCGGCCTTAAAAATGTTGATGAAATAGTTTCTGTAAAAGCGATTTTAAATTAAGAAATTACGAGTACTAACCAAACATGTTAAGATTTGTTTTTAGTTTTTGGCATTTTCACTATCTGGATAATAGATTTTACTTTAAGGAAAAAAATATTTTTCGATTTTTTAAAAAATAATTTAAAATTCAAAAAATGCCTCTCAACGATTTTAAATGTTTATCCCTGCATAAGTTTAGAAATCACATGGCTTGCTTTATTTAGTTCAAACTAGTTGTCTTTTAATAATGAATTTCACGTTTTTTGAACAGATTTCTCTTATAACATGTGTAGGTACAAATATGTTTCTACAATATGTAGAACATATTTCAAATTCAAAGAGTCTTAAACACAAGAGCAAGTTTGTGCAACACATTCCTGCATTTTATTTTTAAGGAGAATTGATAATGACAGATATAATTTGTGTCCAGCATACTCGTACATCCAAGTAAATATACCCAAATGGAGTTATATCAATTAATCACAGTGCCGTTTTCAACTAATGTTAGAATGCTCTGAGGTAACTTACCTTAACGATTTGTGTTATATCAGCTTAGTTTTTGTTAATTTATACAAGTTTGTAATATATGGCACTTTATTTCAAATGAGGTCCCAATTTACGCATGCCTGGTAATTGGCATGTTTGCACTGACACATGTAGTGAACATGATGTACGCATTATATGTATACATACAGTCATGTGGATTGCATGCGAAATCATTGCCACAGGAAAACATGTGGCATTTTCGCATGTCGTATACTCGCTTAACGCATGTAGATAGTAATCACATGCGACATTTTTTCGACATCCCAGCACGAATTTCCATTGCCGCATATTTTGCTATTTTCATACTTCACTTCACACATTTTGGTGATTTGTTGTTGAACAATTCAGAAAGGGGCTGTGTTGACGATTTTATCCCAACCAGTTGAAAGCCAAAAAAGTCGTGTTAGCGATGAAAATGATCCTCCTTGCATTATTTATAAACAGTTTTTTAATTGACGAGGGACATTTTGGCGGCCATGTTGTTTTAGTGACATCTGTCAAATCTGGTTATTCAATTGTTGATATCATATCACCATGGCAATTTACGTTTAGCAGCACATCTAAGTAATAGAATTTTATTGTAAATAAAATTCACGACTGGGTCGCACGAACTTGCTCTTATATAACAGACTAGGAATTATAAAATCTAATGTTATTAGAGAAAACTGTTCATAAGGATCAAATTATTTTTTAAATTCTTTTAGTAGTAAGAGACAACAACATAATGCTATCCAAATATGAATTTATGCAAGAACAAAAATTATAAGTCGTTGTAGTGGTTTCTTAAAAAAAAAAAGCTTTTATGTACAAACTTTTTAAAAGCTTTTTAAGAAAAAATTTTGGTACGCCAATTTAAAGTTTTTATTATTGTTCGAATAAAAATAAAATTTACAAAAAAAAAAATATTGAGCCGTTTCTGAGATATAGAATTTTCAAAAAAATAGATTTTTTTTTCAAAAATTCAAAACATATTTATTTTAAAGTTTTGAAATGCAATGTGCTTAAGACTTTTTAGAAGCTTCTCTATAAAAATTTTCATTAAGATCAGTTATGTGGATAATGTGAAGTTCAAAATTTGAAAAAATGGTTCTATGGTAGGTACAAGCTGTAATATCTTAATTTCAAATTTTTTTTATTAAATTAAAGATCGTAAAAATTAATTGAAAGAAAAAAAATTTTATCAAAATTCTATGCGCCGTTTTCGAGAAAAATATGATTTTTGAAAACCATTTTTTTTTAATTTTTTAGCATTTGTATGGTAGATACCTTTATTTTAAGGTAAAATAAAATTTTTTTTCTCACATCTTGTAGATTATATTAAGAAACTTTTATTTATCAAGTTTAAAAAAAATCTAGCGAGGGGTTTTCGAAATATTGAGTTTTGACAACAAAAATTTGAAGTTTTTTTTAAAAATCCAAAAAAAAATTTTTTTTTGAAAATTTGAATACACGATTCTATTCAGGTTTTTGGGAAGCCTTAGCAAAAAATAAAATGATCAAAATCGGCTGTACCGTTTTTGAGAAATTCAAAAACAAAAAAAATGGTTCCATGCAGGGTACCCTCAATAACTATTTTTCTGTAATTTTTTTCAACGAATACCTAGCTTTGATTAAATGAAATTTTTTTGTGTTTTTATTTTTAGAATCTGTCAAACAGTTTTTGAGAAAAAAAATGTTTATAAAATTTCGAAAAAAATTCGTATGGCAGGTACGGTTATTTTTGGTCTTAAAAAATCAAATCAAAAAACATCCGGGGGGAAAAAATTAAAACCCATATCTATCAAGTTTGAAGAAAATCGGCCGAGCCGTTTAGCTGCAATCGAACGGACAAACAGACAGACAGAGTTGTGAGACTCACTTTTTTAGTCTTCGCTATCATCATAATGTCAACTTTGATCAAAATCTCGAGTTCGTTTTTTTTTCCGAATGCATAACTTGCCTTATAGTATCTACCTATGTATAAGTCGCAAGTAAAAAGAGTGTTCGTTGTGGGCGTACAGGTGGTGGCCCTTTACAGTCGACTCATCAACTTTTCGTGGCAAAATTTGAGACGATCACTTAGCTTATCAATCAGCCAACATTCGTTCGTCAAAGGCACTTAATATCAGCCCAGACAATCACCGTGGTCCTTGAAATTGTACATAGCAGAACCCGAGGAAGTCGATTTCTCGCCGTGCACAAGAACTGGGACTTTCTTAGACTTCAACATGGCGAATTTTACGTCGAGATTTGGACCTACACCCGTACAGGGTCCAACTGACCGCAGCTATGTAGCTTGCCATCCATCTATCCCCTCTACATAAGGTCTCCAGAATTGCATCAATGAGCTATCATGAGATTCTCAAAGGAAGGAACTGATCACACCCAAGTGATGGTATGATCAAAAAAATATTATTTCCAGAGATATTTTTTTAAAGAGCTAAACTACAAAAAAGATTGGGTAGCAGAAGAAACAAACTGCACCCTCGAAATGAATAACATCTAGTAGTACACTAATAGATCGAGAATAAGCCATTGTCCTTAAATGGCACTTACATCGAAGAAACCGAAAAGCTCTCAGTACTCGGTATGTGTGTTAACGACGATCTTCGTTGGAAAGATCACATACTCGAGACCGCCAAGAATGCTGCTAAATGCTTAGGATTTCTATATCGATGTAAGAAATTTTTCACCCCTTCTGATCTGGCTACCATTTATAAGGCGTATATACGTCCAAAACTCGAGTATAACTAACACCTTTGGGCAGGCGCTGCTCAATCTTCTCTCCATTTATTGGATAGAATTCAAAACAGAGCGTTGAAACTGATTGGAAACAGAGCTATAATGTATGTATTCATTCTCATCTCTTGAACACCGTCGGAATGTTTCATGTATTTCCCTGTTTTATCGCTTCTTTCACAAGCAATGCTCACTCGAAGTAGCCAGTTGCATTCCTCCCCTTTATCAATTCACCGTGATACCCGCTTCGCTAGGAATGCTCATCAGTTCACCCTTGAGCCTAACTTTGGTCGTACCGTCAAATATAGAGATTCGTTTTTTAGTCGCACAACACGATTATGGAATAACTTACCCGGCACAGTTTTCCCTTGCCATTTCAATTTGCAAACATTCAAAACCAATGTTCATCGACACCTCCTTTCTCTCCCCTCCTAATTTCCCCCTCGCCCGTGCTGTGTTTAAAACATTATAAGGGTCTCGTCATATACCCTTGAGCGCGAGTGTATTATAAAAAAAAAAAAAAAGCGAAGGCACTGGTGCAGGAATCTGTAGGCCTAGAACCAAACCTTCCATACCGATATGGGGCAGTCCACCAGCATCTTCCAATCAGAGTTAAACGCCATGCCATAGGGAAATGCGTCGATCGAAATCTCGAAAAGAACTATCGTAAAGAGAACATTGCCATCATATCAGATAGTCAAGCAGCACTCAAGGCAGGAAGCTCATATTTTAAATCTTATACTAATCTCTGCTCGCCGCGTATAAGAAATCAAAGTAAAAATTTACTTTATTTGTCAAAAATGAAGGATTTATAGATTTAATCTGTAATTTGTTTGGATCAAATAAAAACACTAATAAAAATAACTGCCTTCAACTAATCGATTATACCTTAACTGTTTGTCTACAACTTGGTTTCTTTTAAGCAATAATACAATTCCAATTTTCAATCACATAAATCAATAATACAGGTTATTTTGGTCTAATTGCGGCGAGTACTGGTATCTGCCTTCTGTCACACGTCTGATGTCTGATATGAGAGATTATTAATTTTAAGTAACCGAATCTTACAACAGGAGTTATAGAATTACCTTAAGCGGATTAAAGAGTAGGTACCTCCTCATAATTATGTACGCTAGTGGCAATCCACAATTTATTTACGCGTATCAGAGGATAAGAATGTCAAACGAAGTCATATGTCAGAAGCACAAAATATTTGTGTTTTTCTTTCACAAAAATCTAGTTTGGAAATTTGGTGGAGACACCTTTGAGTAAATATCTGGGTCAGAGCAAGTTTTGTATCGGAACAAATTTAATCTTGTCAGGGTGTTGAATTGCAATGCAATATTAACAACACAGAATGTTACCAATCAGGATTCTGCGGCTATGCAAAGTATCGTACCTTCCCATGTATCGAAGCTGGTTTTTTTGTTTGTTTGTTTAATTGCCTTTTTTCTAGTTTTATGTTGGATTGAACAGGGTATACTGTCGAACCCGTTTAAACATATTTCAAAAGTACAGATATGTAATTACAATTTTGTTTTGTCTGTTTTTTTTTTTTTTCATGGCAAGCAAGTTTTAATATTTGCAAAGCGTGGTGAGTTAATTTTAGGATATATATTCACCGTCTTCAGAAGTCCTTACACTATAATTCTTCATAGAAAATTACAGGAACAAATAAAGAAATCTAAAAAAACAGATAATTATGCTCTTAAGCAATGTGATTAAACATGTGGGTCTTACTGTATACCTATGGTATAGAAAAGTGGAGCAATATGTTATGTAATTCAATGCGTGTGGGTGATTCCGATTGCTTAGTTTGGTTTAAGTTTCATGTGGCACTGATTAATTGACTCCACCCGGTTTTAGTGAAAGCACAATTTATTGTTTTATTGCAAATGAAGGATAAGGAAGAATTCAGTATCAATGTAGAATATAAATAAAAATTTGTTGATATATTTTTTCAATAAATTCTGCACAAAATCACTTTTACTTGTCATCTATTAGACTAAGAGCCCACAGCAATTTTTGGGTGTGATTGATAACAAAAAATAATTAGCATAATTAGATAGGCCTTTTATAGTTATTTACAAATGTGAAAGTCTTGCATACTCTAGTGGGAGCAATATTACATAATAGTGCATCAAGTATGCAGTTCTTTCTTGGAGTAAAAGTGCCCTACAATTGTAAGCCTTCCATTGAGTTTACGTTGTGTTACGGTCTAGGTTCCAGTTATGCTGGTACCCAACTCCATCTGGAGATCGTCAGTGCCGATTCTGCGTTATATTCAGCTTTTCCTCACCATTTGGTCTCACTCAGTCCCAGAATTTGAATGTTAAGTCGAAGCATTTCACGTTCTACCTTCCTGGTTCATATCTTCCTGGTGCGTAAAGTGAACAAACATTCCCTTCTCCAATCTTCGTTCGAGTTGTACAGCCAAAAAAAAAAACCTTAAGTAAAATCTACGGGATTTTTTGATCTTACTGCTTATTCCTTATTATTTAAGACGTCTCTATTTCTATTATACCACGAAATTTGCGGCACCCAAAAATCCGATGTGCGGTTTACTATAGTCTTTGAAACCATAGGAGGATTCACCATGTAATGGTTACCTCTTGTGGACTCAATACCATTCTCATTCATAATCTTACTCGCTTCACCATCGGTGTGTTTGAGGATGTGATTAATAACCCGACAAGCCTTGCTTCGAAAGGCACACCAGCCTTTTGGATGACATTCTAAAACAGACCATCGACTATTGGAAAACAGAGGCCTTTTGCAGCCGCCCATTGTGGAATAGACGCTAGATTCTGCTACCGTTGGCCTTTTCAAAAAATAGGCTCATCCGCCTATTCATCAATAACAATCATCATCATTAACAATCATCGAACTGGAGATTTTAACCAAGTGAAAAAATGTGTGTCACACAATCTCTATTGAATATTTTTAAACTTTGTAGATATCATTTTTTAAATATTCCCCGACACGTATTTTTTTATGTTTTTTTACGACCAAAAATGAGGGATTTTGTCATAAAATTTTTTTCTTTCTAAATTTAAGAAAATATTTTAAGTCTCAAGAAATGATCCGCAGATTTTTATAAAAATGGTTCAAATCGATTTTAATACTTTTTTATTCGAGGACTCCTAAAAAGTCTGATTAGTATTATGCACTCAAATTTTCAAAACAAATTTTTAAAAACATTTCAAACCTTCTTTTTGAAGACTCAGTATTATTAAAACCACATGCCGTTTTTTTTTAATCTTGGTAACCTACATTTTTTTTAAATTCATCTTAGAGATGTGAAAAAAAATTAAAAAATCGAAAATGGATCTCTAAGCCCAGCCATATTTTTACTATGAATCATTTGAACCATTGAATCACCAAAAATTGAAAATTTAGACATTTCAAACCGTAAAACAATATTTTGTACATTGTTTTGTTTTGTTTTTTTCTCAAATCTTGTAGATTATATTAGTAAACTTTTATTTATCAAGTTTGAAAAAAATTGAACATGAGGTTTTCGAAATATTGAGTTTCCAATAATAAATTTTGATTTATTTTTTTTTTTAAATTAAAAAAAAATTGAAAATTTGAAAACACAATAATATTCAAACTTTGAGGAAACTTTAGCATAAACAAATTGATTAAAATCGGTTTTACCGTTTTCGAGAAAATCAAAAACAAAAAAAAAAATGGTTCCAAAGGGGCAACCAAAAATAATCATTTTTGAAAAAAAAATTTAAACTATTAACTAGCTCTAACTAAATGAAATTTTATGAAATTTTTTTTTAAATTCTGTGATACAGTTTTTGAGAAAAAAAAATATTTATAAAATTTCGAAAAAAAATCGTACGGCAGGTACCGTTATTTTTGGCCTTAAAAAAAAAGAAAAACACGCTTAAAGAAAATCGGCGGAACTGTTTAGGCTGTAGTCGAACAGACAGACAAACGGAATTTCGAGACCTAGTTTTTTCATCTTCGCTATCATCGTAGTGTCAACTTTGATCGCAAGTAAAAATTGATCTTAAAGACTAATTGAAATAGATAGCTTTTTTTTAAAAATCCTTTTCATCACCAAATTAACAGCCCGATTCTCCCCAAAGTCACTGATGCCTCACAAGTCACAAGAAGAGGTGAAATTGATTTTGTGACTTTTTCGAATTCTGCCGCTCAGTCACAACTTGTGAGAGTCACAAAAACAATCGAAACTGTGATCTTCTTCAGAGCAGGTCACAACTCATAAATTTTCAATGTTTCTTCATTATTATTCATTATATTTTATAAGAAAATTTTCTAGATTTGTGAATAATTGTGAGTACACGAAAATGGAAGTGGACTTTGTTCTAGTGAATATTATTGCTGATCTTTCCCACGAAAATGAAAAGTACCATTTTTACATAAACACAAATTTTTTTAAGAAACTAATCGTATCAAGAACTTTGCAGCGCCCAGGGCTTTTAAAAACTTTGAGAGATACAAATGATCCATTCGCTCTCCAAAACAATACATTTATAAAGTAATTTCTTCGTTTTGAATAATCAGCTATTCAAATAATGACGCTTAAAAATCTCACCATGTTGTGGTGAGTTTCGTTGTGAGTTTTCTTGTGACGATTAGGGGGAGAATACCAAAATGTTATCGAATCACAACAATCCTCACAAGGAATAGTCACAAGAGCTTGTGACTTGTGACTCCTCACAAGGGGAGAATCGGGCTGTAAGACTTTCCCAAGGCCCAAATACACCTCACCTAGATCAGCCAGTTTTATCATACAAAATATGTCTTAAACCATTGCCTTCCTAAGGTCTTACGCATTGTATGAGTAGATAGATAGAAACCTTCAATAAAACTTTTCTTTTATTTTTTTTACGAAATCTAAACCACTCTATACTCCATCTATCGGCAGTCTTCAATAAGCTAGGTGAAGAAATTATTCACGATGGAGACTTAGAAGAGTTTATATTCATTATGTAATTGAAAGAAATAGATATTAATTAAACTAAATACTTGCTAGTCCAAGCAGACACTGAGAGCAACATGTAATTTATTAATTAACAGATTTGTACACTCTTATGAATGTACATACACTTGTCGATCAAGATAGCCTCTTTTAATTATATCTTTGATTTAATTATACGTTGTCTATTAATAATACGTTAGCAAGACACATTAATGAAAAAAAAATATATTGGAATTAAAAGCAAGTTAGTGTGATGAATTTAAAAATATCAAAATAAAACAGACCCAGATTATCAGATAAATGCAATGCAATTTTAGTTGAGACCTCTTGATTCCAGGGGGCTATTTTTTTAGTCAAAACGAATTTTCTTAAACTTTTATAAAAATAGGATAGAAAAAGGATTTTAAAAGTTTTCCATTAGGGACTAGTAGGTTTTGCTAGTACATATGTATATATCGGTGTTGTTGTTTTATCTGTTGCTGAAGGGTCTCATTTTTGGATGAAGGACAAAATTGTCAGACGATATCCATTAAGTGTAGATGCATTTGCAAAAACTCACGATTATAGAATTGGCATAACCAGCAATCGAGAGCAATACCGATCAATGACATTGATTGAACAGCAGAACAGCATGTGGTTTCAGCAGGATGACACTACTTGCCACACAGCTGAGGCCACAATGAACATTCAGCACGATCGATTTAAGGGCAGGGGTCCTTCACACAGAAGCGACGACTTGAAACACAACCAAAATCATGTGATCTGAGACAGTTAATTTTTTCCTGGTGGGGTTCCTTTAAGGCTCAGCTTTATGCCGATATGCTGCAAATAATTTTAATCCTGAAAGTCAACATTCTGTGTGCCATCACCCACATTGAGCCTTATCGAAGCGCCAGAGTCTTCAAAATGGGACCCAAAAGGTGTACGTGACCAAGCTCAAATTTTTAACTCATTTGGATAGTTTGGAGTTTTTTTTTAGTTTGAATGAACATTTATCTATGCTATGTAGTCCATACAAAAAATGCAGTCGGAAATAATAAAATAAGTCCCAAATTTTTTGAAACATTCTTCTCACCCAATAACAAAGTTGATCATTTGATTTTTTGTAAAAGGCGTAACCATTATTTTGGTTTATCCTGTAACACAGTATAAATGTTTAACTCATATGTACTTTACCAGCCGACACCAATCAATTACTTTCATATCTTGCTGTCCCTACAAGTGTTCCTCAGGGTTCCATCATTGGACCGCTTTTATTTTCGATGCAAGTGAATCAGATTCCCCGCTTACTAAAACTCAATTATTCTTGTGCAATTCGTTAGATAGTGTCGATATTGCAATTCAATATCATAAGAATTTTTGAGAAATCTTAAAACATTTGTTGAAATTTGAAAGGAATTAGTAGGCCTAAAAAAGTCTCGAACCGTCACCGTCACCATCATCGTGTCGGTCGAACTAACGAAACATCTTTTGTGAATGATCGTTATTTTTCAACGAAGGAAGTTTTCCTGAATTTCATTCCTATCGAATGTAAACGGCTTGCTGATGGTCGGTGTGTCTGAAAATAAACCAAACAATACCTTGTTAACTAACACTCAGAAGTTGGCGAGTTAATTGGTTGTTAACAAACCATTGCAACAAGTTATCGTTCCGGTAAATGTGATGTCTTTCCATAGAAATTGCAAAGGAATTTGATTTCAAGACGGATGGATATTTATTTCTACCTCCAGTTAGGATAACCAGTTTTCCTCTTGGGATTTGAAGAAAAAGAAAGCAGTTTTAATGGGAATTTAAACAAAAAAATATATATGTTGGAAGATAAAATTGAAAGTGATATTGCGCGGACATTCAACATCACCATTATCATTTTAATCCTCATTTACGTTGTCCTCCATGCAATTTCCAATAAAGTCTTGTTTTTATTCAACACTCAAATGAGCTTTAATGAGTGGCTTTGAACCGTACCGCATACTCTTTTAAGTGTTAATATATTATTTTTATTAAATTTAGTCATGGATATTGTACATATATGGAAGGAGAGTTTTATTTTTATTTACCAAAGCTGATAAAGGCGTTATGCTAGTATCACAGGTGGGTTAGACACTTAGATGACTATAAACTTATTTAAATGGCGATGTGTATTTAGGGAGAACCGGTGTTAGCGCCATCGTTGGTCTTGAGTTATATCTTGAACCATGAAACTTTTTAAGGTTTGACGGATGTTTACAAAAAAGTTAACATGGAGGTGTATAAAACAAGTTCGTCATGATAGCAATTTAAAATTAACAATAAATAGTTTCTGCAACCTTTTATTTACTTAAGGATCTTTTAATTGGACACTTATAGTAAATAATGTTTACGAGTGAAACAAGCTTTCTATCCAAGTGCACTTTCCTACAGAAGTAACGACTGATGATTTCCGATAATTTCTTTCAACATTGTGAATAGTATAATACCTATCTTTAGTCGCTGGACTTCAGTATGTTTGTCATTATTTTTGACGACGTTAATGGCAACTGGGACTTAGTAGCGTTACGCGAATGACTTCCTATGAACATTGTAAAGTTGTTTTGGTAACGATTGTATACCGCATAGAGCTTCTTCTAAATCTTTGAGGAATAAAGAGAAATTATTTAAATGCACGAATCAGCGCATTACCAATCGAAAACAATGTATTTAAAAGTTCCCGTACAAAAAAAGAAAAAACAACTGTGAGGCTTGCATGCATGACGAGTATGTTCAAAAAATTAAGAATATACAAAATTTTCTATAAAAAACCTTAATGTTACTACCGAGACCAAAAAAAATTAATAAATTAATAGTCTGACCCAAGAGAAATATGAATGTATGCACACACAAAATTAATAAATTGATGGAGTGGTTTTTTAAATACATTTTTAATATTAAAAAATATATTTTTTCGAAATCTTGCAATACTTTTTTAAACTTTTTAGAAGTAAAAAATATTATTTTAATCGGTAACACCGTCAATTATTAGGTCAAAACCAAAAACATAGTTCAAGGGAAACAAATTTGTCAGTGCTGTTTTCGAAATAATATTTCACAGTTTAATTTCTTACAATTTATGTCGTAGGTACATTTATGTAAGGATAAAAGATTATTTGTGTCATTTAATATTTTATACAGAGTATTTTTCATTTATGAAGAAACTTTTCAAAAAACTCAAGAATAATTTTTTTCGAAATTTTGTCACACAATACTATTTTTATTTTCTATTTCTGATTTTTATTTTTTTTTATTAAAAACTGTGAAATAGCCTTTGAGAAAAAAATATTTATTTTTTGCTTTTGGTCTTTGAAAAGGAAGTAAATAAAATGTTGCTTTCTACCAATTTAAGGAAAATCGACCAAGCCGTTTAGGATGCAGCCAAACAGACATACAGAATTAAGAGACCTACTTTTTCGGTCAACGATGATAGCGAAGACTAAAAAAGTGGGTCTGGCAATTCTGTCTGTCTGTCTGTCTGTCGCTTCGACTACAGCCTAAACGGCTCTGCCGATTTTCTTTAAACTTGGTAGATATGGGTTTTGATTTTTTACTCCCACGCGTTTTTTTCTTTTTTTTTTAAGACCAAAAATAACGGTACCTGCCATACGAATTTTTTCGAAATTTTATAAATATTTTTTTTTCTCAAAAACTGCTAGACTGATTTAAAAAATAAAAACACAAAAAAATTTCATTTAGTTGAAGCTAGATAATGCTTGAAAAAAAATTTCCGAAAAATGGTTATTGCGGGTACCCCCCATGGAACCGTTTTTTTTGTTTTTGATTTTTTCAAAAACGGTACCACCGATTTTGATCAATTTGTTTTTGCGAAGGCTCTTCAAAAATTTAAATAGAATTGTGTATTCAAATTTTCAAAAAAATTTTTTTTGGATTTTTAAAAAAAACTTCAAATTTTTTTTTTCAAAACTCAATATTTCGAAAACCCCATTCTAGATTTTTTTAAACTTGATAAATAAAAGTTTCTTAATATAGTCTACAACAGACGTCGGCAACCTTTTCAATTAGTCGGGCACAATTTAGAAATCCCAAAGTTCAGCGGGCACCATCTAATGAAAAATCAATTTCTTAATATGGCAATAATAGAGTAAAGTCGGGTAATATGGACCACCAATCATATTATTGTTAATAGAACAAACATATTAAACAAAGATATTAAAACAGATATATATGTATATCAGTTCATTCTGATTAAAAAAGTAGCAAGAAAAAAATAAATTCACTTTATAAAAAAATAAGAAAAAACAAAATGTTAAATAACCCTAAAACGTTAAAAAAAAAGTGTAGGGTAATATGGACCACCTGGTCTTCACTCCATTGACGGCTATTTATCCAGTTTGGACTCTGACATATGCCTTGCAAAGCAATTCACGTGTATCAAAATCATCAATGGTTGATCATTCATCCTCATAGACCCGAAACTTCTTATATTAAAAAGACGGGTAATGTGGGCCACTAGTCCATATACTCCATTCCTCCCATGGTCCATATTACCCGCAATATAATGATTGGAAAAAAAGCAATTTTACAACAAAATGAGACTCTTTACAATAGTTTTATAAATAAGAACCTTAAAACAAATATTCACTTCTTATATTTAAAAAATAAAAGGAGAACAAAATATATTTTTAACTATAAAAAAAAGAGAAGAAACACCTACGAAAAAAAATAATCAATGCCTTGGATTTTCTTTTAATCCGGACAACTTCGTGACGTGTCACTCCTGACTACTCAAACTATACTGAGTTAAGTTTAAGCAGGTAACGCACAATCGCAACCAATCGTCACCTCGATTGAATTTGTGTAAGGTGAGAAAAGCTAGTGGTCCATATTAGCCGAGTGGTCCACATTACCCAACTTTACCCTATCAATTCAAATAATATGTATTTCATTTATTTATTGAATTCAATGTAAAATTTGACATTGCAAGTTGTTGTCAGTTAATTCATTATAATTTGGCACATAATTCGAATTGGCAGATCTTAGGCATTGGTCCAAATGAGCATCTATAAGGGTCGTTTGGTACTTCGATTTTATGAACTTCATATGCGCAAAGAGAGCTCAATTTTATAGCACAATTTCTTAATATTGGATAGTTACATTTGCTAACCAAACTTCAGAATTTTTCATCGCGATGATATGACTTTAATTCGATTTCATTTGTCATTTATAATTTATACAATTTATTTATTATTTATATATTTATAATATTCATAACTTCCAATTCTAGTTTCTCTTTATTTGAAATATCGAAATAGCTTGCAATTTTAATAGCATTATCGTCATCCAGTTGGGTAAAAGGGTTAATGAAGAATATTACAATTTTTTCTAAATTATTGAAATCTTCACATCGGTTATTAAATCATTTAAAATGTCATTTTGCATAAATTATATAGTATTAAAAAATTAGTCTTTTGGAATGATAATACATATGAAATGTGTTTTAATGCGGGCATCTCAAGATTATCTCGCGGGCATCTTGGTGCCTTGGTCTACAAGATGTGAGAAAAAAATTTTTATTTTATTTTAAAATAAAGGTACCCACCATACAAATGTTAAAAAATGGTTTTCAAAAATCGTATTTTTCTCGAAAACGGCACCTAGAATTTTGATAAAATTTTTTCTCTTTCAATTAGTTTTTACGATCTTTAATTTAATAAAAAAAATTTTGAAATTAAGATATTACAGCTTGTACCTACCATAGAACCATTTTTTCGAATTTTGAATTTCTCATTATCCACATAACGGATCTTAATAAAAAAATTTGTAGAGAAGCTTCTAAAAAGTCTTGAACACATTGCATTTCAAAACTTTAAATTAAATATTTTTTGAATTTTTGAAAAAAAAATATCTATTTTTTCTTTTTTTGAAAATTCAATATCTCAGAAATGGCTCAATATTTTTTTTTGCAAATCTAATTTTTATTCGAACAATAATAAAAACTTTAAATTGGCGTACCAAATTTTTTCTTAAAAAGCTTTTAAAAAGTTTGTATATAAAAGCTTTTTTTTTTAAGAAACCACTACAACGACTTATAGTTTTTGTTCTTGTATAAATTCACATATGTATTTGGATAGCATTCTGTTTTTGTCTCTTACTACTAAAAGAATTTAAAAATTCATTTTATGCTTATGAACAGCTTTTCTCTAATAACATTCGTTTTTAAAATTCCTAGCCTATTACATAGGAGCAAGTTCGTGCGACCCAGTCGTGCATTTTATTTTTTGTTCACAGCTCCTGAATAGTTTGAATAGTGATTTACCTATTTACATTTTTCCGGATTTTTTAAATATTTCCAATTCTTTTTACTTGCGAATTATAGGTACTATAAGACATTTGTAATAAACCGAACTCGAGATTTTGATCAAAGTTGACATTACGATGATAGCGAAGACCAAAAAAGTGGGTCTCGCAATTCTGTCTGTTTGTCTGTTGGTAAATATGGGTTTTAATTTTTCCCCCAAAAATAACGGTACCTGCCTTACGGATTTTTTCGAAATTTTATAAATATTTTTTTTTTCTCAAAAACTGTCCCACAGATAATTTAAAAAAAAAATTTCATTTAGTTAAACCTAGGTCATGGTTGAACAAAATTTCCAAAAAATTATTATTTTTGGTACCCCCCTTGGAACCTTGAACGCGAGGTGGCGCACCGCCCCGCGCTGGAATTTCGACTTTATTTCCCAAATTTTCTACATTGTTACCAATTACATTTCTATCTTATTACCATTTCTTTTTTCAGACAATATTTCTGCTTTGTTACCATTTTGATGTTCGACATAATTACTCATTTTTTTTCGACGTTGTTACTCATTGTTACGGAAGTAACTTTTTACTTTTTCTTTGTTGCTTTTTACTTTTTCTTTGTTGCTAATTCAGTATGTGTTCAATAAATTGCTCAAAGTGTTCTAAGCTGATTACTAATGAATCGGTTGAATGTAGCTTTTGTGGCAGAGCTCTTGATATTAAATGTTCTAAATTAAAAAAAAGTGAATATTTATTAATATCTAACAATGATAATATTCTCTTTAAATGTGAAAACTGCAAAAACATTTCTCCTTTTCTATGCATTGCTAAATTAAACCAAATACATTGCTTTCTTAATGACAATATGAGTGCTTTTAATTCTAATATTTCTGTGTGCAGTAATGACTACGAAAATCAGTCAAAACAAAATGCAAATAATTCTCTCAACTTAAGTAGAGACATTAGGCAAAGTACTCGCTGCCAAAGACCTTTAAAAAAAAATGAATCTCTTCGCCCTTCTAACTCACGGTCGGAGTCTCCATCGTTTTTGCGTGTTCCGTTGAAGAACAACAACAACTCATTTATTTCAAAGGGTCCCAGAAAAATATGTACACCAACAACCTCGTCGTCTGCAACTAAAGGTAATCTTGTTATTAGCTCATCGAATTCGCACTCTAAACAGAACACCGAAACGGTTCATAAACCGATGAGTGCTTTAGATGTCAACAAATCCGATAATAATGTGTATAAACAAAATGTTGTTGCTGCCAATGAGAGATGTTGCGTAGATGAATCGTACTCTAAAGGGCCGATAGAGGTTGTGCCTCCTGCTGTTAAAAATGTTGACGGCATTGAGGTTTTGATTCACAATGTTAATAGTAATGCTGCTGCTCCAGTTGTTGGCGTCGAACATGGCAAGTCTAATAATGGTGCCATAGGTGTCGTTCCGTCAATTGCTGTTGATAATATTGATGATGGAAATGCTGTTGGTGTTGAAAAAGTTGTTAGTCTTGATGCCGTTATTGATGATGGAAATGCTGTTGGTGCCGCAGTTGTCGCAGGTTCTGCAAGTGTTGGTAATGCTGATGGTCTTGGTACTGCTGCTCTCGATAATTTTAATGCTGATGGTGTAGTTGCTGATGCTGTTAAAAATGTTGGCGGTAGTTCTAATGGTCAAATTATCGCATCAAAAAAGGTAATCGTTGGTTCAAAATTACAATGCCATGATCTTAAAATAGCTAGAAACTTAAAATGGTTCCATATTGGAAGTTTCCACCCCGCTACCACCGTTGATGGGATTGTCAATTTCATATCCACTAACCTTGGAGTTGACTCAACTGCTATTTTATGCTATAAATTAATCAAAAATGAAGATTCCGATCGTAATCTTAGATTTGTTAATTTTAAGATTGGCGTTTCCTTCGAATTATCTAAACGAATCTATGTTGATACCTTTTGGCCAAGAGGCCTCAGCATACGCCCGTTCTTGTTTAAGCCAAAAAACTCGCAAGAAGAGAGGGCTCTGTGATGCCCTCAAGCTATAGTCCAAAGAAATTTCGTGATAATGTTCAAACCATAAAATGCAGTAAATCCTCACTTAATGTTTACTTCCACAATGCTAGTGGCATTCGCACAAAAGTATCTAAACTATTCAACAACTCAAGTCATCTCGATTACGATGTGATTATAATTGTCGAAACTTGGTTACATCCTGGAATATCTTCATCTGAACTTTTTGACTCTCGCCTATTCAACGTATACAGACTTGACAGATGTAGTAATGTAACTGAGCGTGGAGGTGGAATAATGGTTGCTGTTCGGTCAACACTTAGATGTAAAGAATTAGCTTTGCGTTATTTGGATGTTGAGCAAATGTGTATTTCTATTAACCTTTATATCACGCATAATGTTTCTCTATTCTTTATTATCAGTTATATTGCTCCAAATAGTAATGTTGAATTGTATGAAAAACATCTTATGAATATTGAATTTATTAATAATATTTGCTCTGAATTTGATAATGTATGTGTTTTTGGCGATTTTAACTTGTCAAATATAGAATGGAACTTATCCGATAATAAAAGTATGCTAATTGCTTCCAATATGTTAAAAGATTATGAATCAATTTTTATTGACTCTATCTATTCATTAAATCTCGTCCAAATTAATAATATTTTAAATTCATTGTATAAAATATTAGATCTAGTCTTTGTTTGTAATGATTTATTAAATGCTAAAGTTTCGACTGTTCCTTTTTCACTTTTAAATGAATCTATTCTTCATAAAGAATTATTTATTGAAATTGAAATGTATATCTTTTCTGACACTGTTCCTAATCAACCTTCAAAATGTTTTAACTTTAAAAAGGCAAACTTTGTTGATCTCAATAACTTTCTTTTTACTTTTAATTGGTCTGATGAATTTTTAAATTTGACTCTTGAACAAATGTATACGCGATTTTCTTCGATAATTTTTGAGAGTTTTTCAAAATTTATACCTCTGGCTCAAAAACTGAATACTAAACTACCAAAGCTTCCGTGGTATAATAAGCAGTTATCTAATCTTAAAAACGTGAAAAGTAAAGCTTATAATAAATATAAAAAATCCAAAAATGAGTTAGATTATGCTTCCTTTAGTAAATTGCGTAAAGAATTTTTCACTCTTAATAAGTTCCTTCATAAGTGTTACATCATGAATGTTGAAAGTAATATTAAAGGCAATTGTAATTCGTTCTGGTCATTTGTTAATGAGAAAAGAAAATCTACTGGTTTTCCTAAAAATATGTCGTTTAAGAATATTGAAGCTTCAAATAATACTTCTATACTTGAATTGTTCGCAAACTTTTTCCAATCAGTTTACTCAACCCCTGATTTGAATAACTGTTCAAACATGCCTAATATTCCAAGTAAGGTTGATATTGGAGAACTACAGTTAAGTCGTTTTGAAATTCTCTCGGGACTTCAATCTCTCAAACCTAAGTTAAGCTCAGGGGCCGACGGTATACCCGCTATATTTCTCAAATCTTGTGCTTCTTCAATTTGTTATCCTCTGCTTCAAATATTTAATAAGTCTCTAGCTGAAGGAGTTTTTCTGAACACCTGGAAAATCTCTTACCTAGTTCCTATTTACAAATCTGGGTCTAAGAACTTAATTGAAAATTACAGAGGTATTTCAAAACTCTCAGCAATTCCCAAGTTGTTTGAGGGTATCGTCAAAAATAAAGTAGAGTTTTTAACCAAAGAATCCATATCGGAATCACAACATGGTTTTATATCTGGGCGATCTACCACTACTAACATGGCTCTTTTCTCATCATATGTGATTAACTCCGTTGAAGGAAAGTGTCAGGTTGATGCTATTTATACAGATTTTAGCAAAGCCTTTGATTCTGTTGACCATCTAACTCTGATAAGGAAACTTGAGATATTTGGTTTTCACTCTAAATTTCTTAGTTGGATTTCATCTTACCTTGTTGGTAGGTCTCAAAAAGTTTTAATTGATAATTCATTGTCAAGGTCTATAAAATGTAGTTCTGGTGTTCCACAGGGGAGTCATTTGGGTCCTCTCCTTTTTAACATATTTATCAATGATATTGTGTTAGCTATTCAGCATTCCCAATGTCTTTTATATGCAGATGATCTTAAATTATTTTTGGACATAAAAGACGTTGACGACTGTTATCGTTTACAATCTGATTTAAACCGAGTTGTTGAATGGTGTAACGACAATAGATTAAAATTGAACATAAAGAAATGTAACGTTATCTCATTTTATAATTCTAGTAACCGCATTGTCTTCAACTATTTGATTGAATCCAATTTGTTATCTCGTGTAGAACAAATCAAAGATCTTGGTATAATGCTCGATTCAACTTTTTCTTTTAAAAGTCATATCGAATATATTGTTGGTAGAGCGAATTCACTTGTTGGATTTATTAAGCGAAACTGTGTTGATTTCTCCGACCCTTATGCGTTGATATCACTATATATATCACTTGTTAGATCTATACTTGAATACGCCGACGTTATATGGAATCCAGCCTTTAAGAATCTTTCAAATCGTATTGAAAATGTTCAACGGCGATTTACAAAATTTATATTTTTTAAAATGAAATGGAATTTTGCCCCCGATTATAAAGCTAGATGTTTACTACTTGGAATTAAATCTTTAGATTCAAGACGAACGATTCATGATGCAATGCTTGTAAGGGATGTATTATGTTATCATATAAGATGCCCTCCTTTACTTTCAATTATGCCAATTTATGCTCCGTTTAGATCACTACGCTCAAGGAATTTGCTTTTCGAACGGTACCACAGGACCAGTTATGGTAGTAATGAGCCTATTTCTAGAGCTATAACTCATTTCAATGAAGTTTGCCGACTTATGAGTATTGATATAAGTTTTTCTAGAAATATCTTTAAAGCTAATCTTTTATTTTTATTTATTTTTTAGCATTATATGTATATGTATATAACTTTAGTTTTAATTTTATCCATAATCTGTTAGCTGTAAATTGCTTGTAGATGTAAATAAATCTAAAATCTAAATTCGACTATGAAAAAAGGTAAAATTCGACATTATTTCCAATATAAAATGGAAATAAAGTCGATTCTACCTTATTTCTCTCTACCTTAATTCACGGCACCGCATTAAATTGCCTGCGTATTTCTAGAAAATGTCTGAATTTTTGCAAGAAAGTTTAAAAAATCGTTTTATTATCAAATTAATTTTTTAATAAAGAAATTTCCTCAAAATTTTCTTTAAAAAAATTAAGGATGTCAATTGTAAGTATTAAGTAGTACAGATCTTATGAAATGATTTCAAAAACTAATCTCACTCGTTTTAAATTTCTTTTCTTAAGTCCAAAAAATATTTTTTTCAAAAATTTGTATGTACAATATTAGGTCAAATACAAAGGAGCTTCGGTATAGAAATTTTGGTCAAAATCGTTAGAGGCGTTAATGAGAAAAACGAAAATAAAAAAAACGTTCTATGACAGGTACCATTAATATCACTTTTCCTGAAATTTCGTTTGATAAAAATGTAGTCCATGCACACTTATTTTTTTTTTTCATCAAAATCGCTAGAGCAGTTTTCAAGACGTATAAGATTTTGTTGCATTATTATGTTGCCATATGGCACGTTTTGCAGCTAAAATAAAATTTTAATTTCTTCTTTAGGGAATCTCCGAGGATCCTTAAATACCGAGCTTAAAGAAAATCGCTTCAGCGGCTTAGGCTCTAGGTCAAGGTACAGACATAAAGCATCCATGCATACAGACCTACTTTTTTCGTGTTCTCTATCATCAAAAAGTCAACTTTGATCAAAATCTCAAGTTCGATTTTTTCCCAATGCAAAACATGCTCTATAGTATCCATATCTGTATATTATAATGTATAAAAGATGGAATAAAAAAAACACAACCGTAGTAAATTATAGGTTCTGTAATTGGATAAGTATTTTATAAAACTATGTATTCTTTAATTTGATACCAATTTCTGTTATAAGAACATTATCATTTAACTGTAAAAGCAGCGTATTTGCCCAAAGTTTCGTTTTCCTAAAAAAACAAAAGTGTCTACCGGTTTTGTGCTCAACTTGTGATGTAAAATTAAAAAAAATCGAAATAAGAAAATTGGTTCTTCTGTAAAATTTAAAAATTTGAAAGTGAATATTTTTCTTATCTCTGTAACACATAGCAACACATTTTAATATTTAAATTGGTGTTTCTTACTTCAATCCATGATATATCATGTTTCTAAAACATATAGGCGCAAAATTTTAAGCAGCCTATTGTTAAGATATTAGTATGGTACTGCTTAACAGTTTGCTAACTTTAAAGTAGCTTACTAACTCATTCTTGATTTAAAACATTTTCTAACTACAACATACTATCGTACTGAAGCAATTTTATTAATAAATTGCTTCTGAATACATCCAAAACAATGACAGTTCGTAGTTCGTACAAAAAAACTTAGTAAACAGACATTTTTTGACGTTTGTAAATTTCAGAGAGTCATGTGAAGTTCGCACGATACTTAAAATATAAATTAGCTTTTTGATGATTTTAAATCTGATAAAATGCTAGAGAACGTATGATGTTAAACTCAATTAAAATGTCAAAAATCGTCGTTTTAAGGAAGTATCATACTAAAATAGTTTTAACATCGTACTAATTCGACTCAAATTTTGCGCATTAGTTTTATCGTATTTTCACAATAGTCCCTTTGGATAGCACTGGCACTCTTAAATTGCTTTTTTTTTTTTGGTTTATAGACGATAGATTACATATTAGTTTGTTTTTAGATTATCTTTCAGGCATTCCCAAAGTTTCAAAATACTTAAATACAACAAAGTATTTGCTTGTTGCGAAACCTCCATGAAAATTAACCAAGTTGCTTGAAGTATTAGTTAATATGTGCTAAATCCTTAACATCTGCTGAGCTGAATTCGTGTCCACCATCACTTCTCTTACTCAAATCTTATACAAAATAAATCAAGTACCAATATATTGGTAGCAATACAAAACTGGCTTTTCTTCAAAATAATCTAATTACAATCATTAGTCAAGTATTAATGGGGAAATTAAACGGTTCTTCAATTCACTTTAGATTGGATTTGACTCAAAAAATTGCACAACTATGCAAATACTATCCAAATACAACTGTGCATATCCAATTATTGTGCCTATGTAAGCTTTTCCTAATAAAGGTTCGAGACGAAACAGTTGTTTTCCTATATTGAACAACTAATTTTACGCAACTAGTTTAGTATAATTATCGCTTATAATACACTCCTTTTTGGATTCAAAGAATTTATTGAAGTAATACTCTGGCAATACTAACTCATCAAAACTAGTTTTGATTGATTAACTCCAAATTCTTCTACTTGGTTTGCAACAAAAAGTTCCGTTGATTTCTATAAAAAAATGTCAGTTTCAAATAATTCAAATAATTTTGTAATAGTATCTACACATACAAAGTACATAATTAAATCATTTTCACGCTTCAAAATAAATCTTTTTTTTAATCTTTATTTATTCGTCTATTAGTGCTTAACCATACAATGTAATTATTTGAAAACTTGGACGAATAGAATTAAATTTCTGATGGTTTAGATTTGTGTAATGCACAAATATATGGTTTATTTAATTATTTTTAATTATTTATTTATTTGTAACAAAAGCATGGGAGTTCATAAAGGCTAGACATTTTTTAGTTTGAACCTATACTTTGTTAAATAAAAGGTATATCTATTATCTTATGGAAAGAATATGCATTTTCTTATTTTAAAATTTTGCCTTAGAGAACATAATATCCGGTTACATTCGAAGAAAATCTCTAAATGTGGTCAGACTTAAAAAGTTCCATATGTAAGACATGTTGCAGAGTTAAATGCAAGTTCTAGCTTTCCGAATGAAGTTGCATCAAGATTTCTCCAACCAACTGAGCAATAATTAATAAAAGGTGAAAAAGGAGGTGGAATTAGTTTTAATTTAGTGAACAATGGAATAACATTGTAAGAGATATAAAACTGAGGTAAACCGCAATAGATTCGTTTAACAACAAGGCTTATATGAATTTCAGAGGAAAGCTCACGATTTATAATGATTGCAGGTTTATTGACTTCATCTACGTAGGGTGAACTAGTATTACTAAAAAGAAGACTTTGTATGCCAGATGTTAATTATCGACTTAGTTTTTGTAGATTTTGATTGCAATATGTTAGCGTAAGCCCATGCGTGTTTGTGCTCCAAGTCTTTATTTATTCTCGGCACGCATTCTTCTATAAGACCATTAGGTCTAGAGAACTTATTCTGAGCATCGTCAGCATAGAGATCTATAACAATATAACATCATTATGACAAACATCGTTTATAAACAGAGAGAAAAGAAGCGGATCTAATAGGGAGCTCATTGGGACACCAAAACACTCCTTCAAAAAAGTGAAACCATTATATTCGATACAAACCTGCTGAAATATTTAATTTAAGAAGCTAGCAACGAGAAGTAGTGAGGTTTGGCTGAAATAAAAATATCGCTTAAAATTTTTATCTGGAAGCATAAAATTGATATGTTGTTACAATCGAATGCAAATCTCAAATCTTCAAGAAATTTTATATAAACTCTTATACAACTATGTCTATGGTTTTACGAAAACCGGATTGAAAAGAATTTATTAAACTGAATTGGCTAATTCAATTTGATCAAGCAAAAATATTTCAAAGACTTGACAGACTTGTTAGAATACTTATTGGTCTATAGTTTTCTGGGTGTATTTCTGTGATCGATTTAAAATTTGAGAGCAGCATCAAAAAGCACGTCTATTCGCAGTAAACCATGATCATCTACATGTGTGTGAATGCGTATAATATGTCGGTCTCTTCCTCTTGACTAAATAATATTTCAACGATTATAAAATTATAAAATTAAAAATAATTCAAATTGAAATGAAAAAATAGTTAACATGACTTTTTTATTTAAAGTAAATGGATACTATTTCAATAAGATTTATCAAAGGATATATACAAATTAGCTGTGAATCCACGGGAGGGGGGTCTGGACACCGCCAAAAAAAATTGAGAGAATTTTGCCCTTCATATATAATAGCCGTATTCCGCTTCTGTTTGCATCTTTTTTAAGTCCCTTGCATGCTTCCTCGAAAGCCAATAATTCAGCTTGAAGAACACTAGCAAAGTCGGTAGCCTACATTACCGAGATATATCCTAAGTCACGGAGAAGATTCCTGAACCAACACCACACTCCATCTTTGAGCCATCAGTAAAGACAGTTGTGTCAAGAAATATAAAAATATCGAGAAATGGAATGTAAAACAAAATCTTGAAAAAAAAACTTCAACAATCCAAACAGAATCCAAAAAATGATTTTTTAGGAAATTGAATAAACTTCCAATATTTAATATCCAAGTCCCTTTTTTTGTTTTTTATTAATTTAACAACTGGCTATTGAAATACTCGCACTTCAGGGAATGCCCATCAGTCCACCCTTGAACACAACTTGGACATACTGTGAAATTTCAGAAATTCGTTTTTCAGCGGCACGAATGTTGAAGGCTTTACCCGGCCCCTATATTGCCCTTCCATTGCGATGTTGAGACATTCAAAACCAATAGGAATGCATCGGTGTTTCGGTTCTTCTCCAACTTTCCTAAAAGCTCGACACAATGCTTAAACATTTTAGGTGTAGTCATTTTATGACAAGAAATAATGTCACTTCTTCTCAAGAGACAGTTTCCCTAGAAAATGTTTTTTTTTTGTTTCTTTTCACTTGCGATAAGGTACTATAGGGCAAGTTTTGTATTTGGAACAAAAAATAGAACACGAGATTTTGTTCAAGGTAGTCCAAAGTCCAAACTGCTGTAGGATTTTTCTTCAAACTTCGTATTTAAGGATCTCCGATGATTTTCTAGAGGAGGAATTGAATTTTTTAGCTCAAAAATTAAGGGTAGGTACCTGCCATACAGTCGATATGCCAAATATGATTTATCTCAAAAACGGCTTTAACAATTTTGATAAAAAGTAAAATAGTCGTGCTATTAGAAGCATGGTCATCATTTTGGTCAGCAATATATTTAGGAACAAATGTTATTAATAATACATGTCAAAGAACTTTTTACTTGCGATATAGGTACTATAGGGCAAGTTCTGCATTTGGAAAAAAAATCGAACTCGAGATTTTGATCAAAGTTGACATTACGATGATAGCGAAGACGAAAAAAGTGGGTCCGACAATTCCGTCTGTCTGTCTGTATGTCTGTATGTCTGTATGTCTGTACCTCGAACTACAGCCTAAACTACCGGAGGTATTTTCTTCAAACTCGGTAGTTAAGGGTCTTCGGTGATTCCCTAGGGGAAAAATTGAAATTTTTTTTTTAGCTCCAAAACTAAGGGTACCCCCCATACACCCGTAATGCAAAATCTTATTTATCTCGAAAACGGCTGTAACGATTTTGATAAAAAAAATTAGGTGTGATATTATGAACATGGACTATATTTTGGTGAAAAAAAAATTTGGGGGGAAATGTTGTTAGGGGTACCTGTCATAGAACGTTTTTTTTGATTTTCGAATTTCTCACCAACGGCTCTAACAATTTTAACCAAAATTTTTATGCAGGAGCTGCTTTGCATTTGAAAAAATATAAACTAAAAATTTTTTCGAAAAAATAGTTTTTGGATTTTTAAAAAAATAATACAATGTTTTTTTTGAAAATTCAATATCTTGAAAACCGATACACGATTAAATTTTTAAATTACGTTTTAAAATGTATTTTATTAAATACTAATAATTTGCATATCAATTTTTTTTATACAAATTTTAAGTAAAATTTAGTATACAAAAAACATGTTTCGGTGTGTCTGTATGTCTGTACCTCTCACTACAGCCTAAACCACTGGACCTATTTCTTTCAATCTCGGTAGTTAAGAGTCTTCGGTGATTCCCTAGAGGAAAAATTGAAATTTTTTTTTTAGCTCCAAAACTAAGGGTACCCCCCATACACCCGTAATGCAAAATCTTATTTATCTCAAAAATGGCTCTAACGATTTTGATAAAAAAAATTAGGTGTGATATTATGGACATGGACTATATTTTGGTGAAAAAAAAATTTTGGGGGAAATGTTATTAGGGGTACCTGTCATAGAACGGTTTTTTTGATTTTCGAATTTCTCACCAACGGCTCTAACGATTTTAACCAAAATTTTTATGCAGGAGCTGCTTTGCATTTGAAAAAATATAAACTAAAAATTTTTTCGAAAAAATAGTTTTTGGATTTTTAAAAAAATAATACAATGTTTTTTTTGAAAATTCAATATCTTGAAAACCGATACACGATTAAATTTTTAAATTACGTTTTAAAATGTATTTTATTAAATACTAATAATTTGCATATCAATTTTTTTTATACAAATTTTAAGTAAAATTTAGTATACAAAAAACATGTTTCGGTGTGTCTGTATGTCTGTACCTCTCACTACAGCCTAAACCACTGTACCTATTTCTTTCAATCTCGGTATTTAAGAGTCTTCGGTGATTCCCTAGAGGAGAAATTGAAATTTTTTTTTTAGCTCCAAAACTAAGGGTACCCCCCATACACCCGTAATGCAAAATCTTATTTATCTCGAAAACGGCTCTAACGATTTTGATAAAAAAAATTAAGTGTGATATTATGGACATGGACTATATTTTGGTGAAAAAAAATTTTGGTGCAAAATGTTATTAGGGGTACCTGCCATAGACCGGTTTTTTTGATTTTCGACTTTCTCATTAACGGCTCTAAGGATTTTAACCCAACATTTTTAGCAGGAGTCCCCTTAAGTTTAAAATAATATTGTATATAAAAATATTCGAAAAAATATTTATTGGTTTTTTTTGAAAAAAAAAAAAAAAATTTAAATCAATATCTTCAAAACCTATGATTATTTTTTGAAATTATTTCCTAAACCCAATATTACTAAATAATTAAAATCCGCATCCCACATTTTTTTCTTGACAAATTTTAGAGAAATTTCTTATATAAAAAATTTATTTAATAATAAAACGATTTTTTAAGGTTTATTTGCATAAATTCATACTTTTCCGGAGGCAATTTTATGCAGTTGAACATTATTATCTCATTAAATCCATGTTTTATATTTATAAAATGTATCTTAAATTCCAAAGTACTTTTACATAAGAGCAAGTTCGTGCGATCCAGTCGTGCATTTTATTTTTTTTATTTTCGAGTTTCTTATTAACGGCTGGAAAGATTTTGACCAACATTTTTATATGGTAGCTCTCCAAAGCTACCTGGTATACAGCCGTTATTAAAAATCATATTTATCTGTAAAACGGCTCTAATGATTTTGATAAAAAAAAATATGTGTACTGTTGTGGGAATTGTTAACATCTTGGTCGAAACAAATTTTAACAAATAATAATACTAACGGTACCTGTCAAGGTGTGTCCAAACCAAAGAAACATTTCAGGAAACATTGTTTAACGTTTCTGAAATGTTTCCATTTTGTTTAAGAAACATTTCAGAAATGTTTCTGATTTGTTTTTTTGGGGTGGACGCTTTGAGAAACATTTCTGAAATGTTGCTTTTTTTCCCATTGTTTCCAGATTGAGTTGTCTGTAAAATTTTTTCTCGCCTGTACAACACAACACATTAAGCGAATGAATTTTTTTTTTCTACTTCATCTTTATCCCAATTTATATTTTCGCAAATTTCAGATATATCATTGGCTTTTTTGATTATATTTTTAAAATGTTCGTCAAGAGTGGATCCGAGTGTCCAGACCAAAGAAAACATTTCAGAAACATTTCAGAAATGTTTCTCTGTTTCTGAAATGAACACACCTTAATACGAGTAGAAATATTTTTTCAAGTTTTCAGCGTTCTCATTAGCAGTTCTACCGATTTTGATCAAAATGTTTGTTCAGTAGCTTCTTTGAATTTGATATGAAAATTTTGGAAAACAGATTAAAATAAAAATAAAAATCTTTTTTTTTTTTAATTCGATACTGGTTTAAACTTTATACGCAATTTTAAATCCGGTTTACTCGTTCTCAAAGACAATATATATTTAATTTTTTGCTCTGTATTAAGTACTTAGAACTTTTGTACTAACTTAATTACTGAAAGTCTAAACATAAAATATTTTGATCAACAAAATTGAAACGATACACGGCGGTGGAGCGGAAAAAAATAAAAACGCATTCGAAATTTTCAATTCCACGGACTGCGGTTGCATGCCCGATCAGTGTAACCCCCCAACTGATTGACAGTGTGGTGCTTAGGAAAAAAAAGCTTAGCAAAAAAAAACGAAACAAAATAATTTTACAGGTTTTTTAATCCTTTAATTCACTTTTAAATATATGTAAATACATACTTATAAAAAACTATAAGTGTATACAAAACTCATAAGGAATTCTTATATATTAATAAATAAACTATTTACATCTTTACAAACCAAAACTATACATTTAAGGATTAATTTTTTATAAAAACTTGCATTGTGGTAATTGAATTTGTTTGCAAAATTTATTAATTATGCGGCTGAAAAATTCCTCTTCGTCTTTCAAGAGTTCTTTTGATTGCATCAATTGTTGTTCTGATGTAAAAAAAAGTGTGGTTTTTGGAGGAGCGTTCGCACAGTGGTAAAAATGGCATATTTAGGTGGACATGGGCTCATAACTTTTGAACGAGTTGAGATATTTTGACAATTTTTTTTGTAAAATGAAGGTAAAATATTCATATATTTAATTGCTAAGTTTTGAAAAAAAAATGGTTCACAACCCATTTTAGAATCTTGTGTTGAAATACAACTTTCTAAAAAATATTTTTTTTAAAATTATTATTTACAATTAAAACAGTCGAGTTTTATTTGTTTGTTTTTAGTTTCAAATAGAGTCGTCATTTTAGAGAAATCAAAGGTTCCAAACAGGATTTAGGCTAAAAATCGTGATGAAAAGATCAAATACCTAATATAAATAATTTAACTAAAAAAAATTGTGTTCTCATTATTTTTATTCCAATTTTTGTTCTTTCTAAAAATCGAGTACTCTCCTTATCAGCTCAAATAAAAAAAAGTAATTTTCCAACACACGTTTTTATATGTTTATGTACACCAAAAAACTGAAAATGTCCACAGAAAAAATAATAATTTTTTTTAACTTAAAAAGCTTTTCATAAAAACTAAATTTTTTTTTTGATTTTTTTTCATAAATTGATTTTTATTAAATTCAAAACTTAGAACTATCTTAAAGCTAGAAATTTTTTTTTTTAAATTGTATCGCCTAAAACAAATTCAACTGGCCTAAGAAAACAGCATTTGAGTTATCCCTGCATTATTTTATACCGGTAAGGATTATGCCAATTAAGACTTTTAAAGGAAATAAAAGTAAACAGTAACACAGATTGGAAAGAAAACACAACCCCTCATTTTTTGGAGAATCATTTACCTATCATTCGTTATAACTGGAATCATTAAAGGTTTAAAAAAATATTTGGCATTTCAAGTAAGTTTTTAATAGTTTTCGGTTTATATAAGGGAAACGGTTGAGTTATATTCAATACCAGCAAGTGCTCATAATTGCGAGAAGAAAGGAATACATTTTATTGAAAGAGCAGAACGGAAGATTTCTTTCGGATTCAAGATTTTATCGAATGTATCGAACAACAGAGTAGACGTGTTTTATCTCGGCTGGCAATTAAATCAATTAAAACGACTCAATTTTAGTGCGTTCGTCCCCTGTGTTTCTTAAAGTACATATTAAAAGTTCGTGCATTCGAAGAAACGTAGTGAAAGTGTCATAAAATAAGAAAAGACTTAATAAATTGACATTTTATTAAATTGAAATAAAATAATTTGCAAAGTTTTTCTTCTTATTACTGTTCATTTTAATCATACAAAACTGAACAACATGTCTCAATCTAAACGATCCAGAACAAACTCCCAATCGAACAACAGATCAATTTCCACATCTCCGGTTACAACACGACAAAACAGCAAAAAAATAGTGATAGACGAAACAATACTACTCAATCAAATGGATGAAAGATTAAACATTCAAACCGAAACATTAAACAAATTTTTTACAACCAAAATAAATGAAAACAACAAATCATTATCCTTAAAAATAGAAAAACAATTCTCCGAATTAAAAGACACAATTGCCAGTATAAATGATAGAGTTTCACAGCTCGAGAAAAATGAATTAGCTTCAAATGAACAACATACAAGTTTTAAATCTGAAATTGCACTCATTCACTCTTCAATAATAAATGTAAACAAAAATCTTTCTGATACGCAGCATAATTTATCCGAAGTCACTAACCAATTGTCTGTCTTAAAATCACAACAAGAAGAAAGTGAAAATAAAAGTGTTTCGCGCGACGCCATATTATTCAGAATCCCAAATGTAAACAACAACAAAAATGAAAACATAAAATCTTACTTTGATAATATATGTCAAACAATTAACATTACACCTCCAATAATTCAAGACATTTTTCGCACTCGATCTCGCCCACAAAGTAACACATCGTCAATAATAATAAAATACCGATCGGCATATGATAGAAACTTCGTTCTTTCATCAATTGCAAAGTTCCGCAAATCAAAAAATAGACAATTAAAACTGACCGATGTTGGAATGGAATCAAATTCCTCAATTTTTATGCGTGAGTGCTTAACAAAATCAAACAACGATATTTTGCACAACGCTCTTCAATTAAAAAAACAAAATACTCTATCATCTGTTTATACTCTGCGTGGGAATGTGTTTGTGAAATGTCATCAAAGCGAAGAAGAACATAGAATCCAGAACATCGCACAACTTAATGACATTGCCAGACCAAAACTATGATTGACAGCAGCCAATTTGTATTTATATAAACATTTGCAAATTTTCTTAATTTTTGTTTTTTTTTTATTAATTGTAATTTTAATTTTAGTAATTACTTAACATTTTATTGAAATTGTATAGTTTTAAAATCATGTATTATATATTAATATTTCTTATACATCTTCGTGTTTTGTGTTTTATATATTGGTTATGGGTTTGTTTGAATGTTGTGTTATATGGTTTTTCCGTTCTGAATCTGCAGTGGCTGCGTAGCCCTTTCACTATGTTGCTGACAATCCTTTCCTTATTTTATTATTATTGTGATGGCAATTCCTAACTTAAGGAGATTAACGGGTGGAGCCGGTAATGAAATGTTGCGTTCAATGTTAAATATTTTTTATAAACAAAAAGATGGTCTAAGAATATGCCATTTAAATTCACAAAGCTTATCACCTAAATTAGATGAGTTCAGAGATTTGTTTGAGGGTTCTGGGGTTGAGATTATATGTGTCTCGGAAACATGGTTTTCCAATAAAATAGATGATGCTTTCTACAAAGTAAATGGTTACAGACTTTTTCGAAGTGACAGAGTGGGACGGATTGGTGGTGGAGCTGCAATATATGTTAAAGAAGGTTTAAAATGTCGTATTAAATGCGTTTCACCGCATGATAGCGAAATGAATTATGTATTTATTGAACTTATTTCTGCTTCTGAGAATCTTCTTATTGGATCTGTTTACAGACCCAATAGGAACATTGATCCTACACCATTGTTTGATCTATTGTCCTCAATCTCTACAACGGCTTCGCAAATAGTCATAGGTGGTGATCTAAATAGCAACCTTATAATAGATGGAGAAATAATGGATGGCTTATGTACGTTTGGACTTTTTCCTGATGTATCTTGCCCAACACATTTCACAAATGAAACAAGCACTTTGTTAGATGTTTTTTTCGTCAGTGATAAAAATGACATTCTATTTTATAATCAATTATCAGCACCCGGATTTTCTAAACATGATCTAATATTTCTAACTTTCAAATTTTCGATTACTTGTACGCCTATGAGCTTTGAATATAGAGATTTTAACGCGATTGACTACAATAGCTTGGAAGAAAGTGCTCGTAGCGTCGAATGGGATCGGTTAATACATATGCCTTCGTCTAGTCTTCAGATTGATTTTCTTACTAAAAACATTCAAGTTCTCTTTAATGCGTATGTCCCAATCAGAACCAAAACTGTAAGACAAGGGCAATGTAAATGGTTTACAAATGAGATTCGCAACCTCATTCAACAGCGAAATCAAGCATATAGGTCATGGAAAAGATATCGTCTAGACACACACTTGCAACTGTTTCGGACATTGAGAAATAGAGTTGTTCAAAAAATTAAACAAGCTAAAAGACTATACTATAGACATAAGTTAGACCCGTCACTACAATGACAAGCAATTTGGAAGAACTTAAGTGAAATAGGACTTGGAAAGCAAAAATGTTTACCGGACGAAAATCTTGATCTTGACAACCTCAATCAAAAATTTATATCTTCGTCAACAACCTCTGCTTCCAATGCAAGTGTGCAATTTGTTACACGTCAACCGTCTGAGTCTCTATTTCATTTCGTGTGTATTGATGACGTCGAACTTGTTTCATGTTTATTATCTGTTAAATCGAATGCCGTAGGGTTTGATGAAGTTCATCCAAAGTTCATTAAAATAATTTTACCGGTTATTCTTTCCTACTTAGTTCACATATTTAACTATATTATAATGACAAACGACTATCCTTCACAATGGAAAATTGCTAAGATCTTACGCTTTAAAAAACCGAATAGTAATGACTACAGACCTGTGTCCATTCTTCCATTCATGTCTAAGGTATTCGAAAAAGTTTTACAAAAACAAATGAATTCATTCTTGCAAGCAAATTGTTTACTTTCATCACTTCAATCAGGGTTTCGAAAACATCATAGTTGCATCACGACAACTATCAAAGTTGCAGATGATATCAGAATGTCTTTAGATGATGATAAGGTAACATTTTTGGTTCTATTAGACTTTTCGAAAGCCTTTGACATGGTGGATCATACTATTATGAGTAGTAAACTTGCCTCTCAATTTAGATTCTCGAGTTCAGCAGTCGCTTTAGTATCTTCATATCTTACCGGTAGAAAGCAAGCTGTATCAGTAAGGAATCGGACTTCTGAATTCCTGTTTAATAATAGAGGTGTACCACAGATTGGTCACTCACATATTGACGTACAGCAGAATCCTTATTTTTAGCTGATTGTTCCACCCAGACATCATAAAGTTCCTTTCATGAGAACGTCATTTTCTGGAAAATTCGCCCTATCTATTGCATATGGTTGTATATGGTTGAAAATGCAATCAATATTTTATCTTTACACATTAAGCTATCGGACAGCGAAAACCGGAACGCGGGACTAGGTGGGAAGAAAAAGTTGCGGCTTAGTAAACTTTTTTTTTAAAGATAAAGCTAAGCAAATCGAGCTGCTAAGCTAATTAAGAATAGTTTATATAAAACTCAAATGCAATATTATAGAGATATACGGTACTTACCATTTCCAATACTTTTCAAAAAAAAAAAAAAAATTAACACCAAACTGAATTTTATTGTAACTTTTTTCATTGTTGGTTTTTCACCAATGGCTAATTAAAGACCGCTGTTCTACAAGTTATATTGCCTCAAAAAAAAAAAAAGGTGTGGTTTCATAGTTGTCAATCATTCCTTATAACAATATGAAGCCCAGTTAGTCTATTGATTAACATAAAATTTGAACCCAATGTCCACCTAAATATGCCATTTTTACCACTGTGGTTCGGAGTGTGTGCTTTTGATAAAAAGTGTAGCAAAAACGTCACAATTGTAGTAGGAGACAACGCTGTGCCCGATTCTTCTTTATAACTCTGATAAATAAATTAATTTTAATTCATTTTTTCTCAAATATATATGGCCATTGACTGTGGAGGAAAGGTTGAAATATTCAAGAATTTTAGTACATTTTAGGTTTCATACATTTAAATTTTTAAACGCAACGATAATATTTTAATTTAGATTTTAAGATTGTCATTGATTTTATGATTTTAAGTTTTAAATATAATTTGAAAATTTCAAGTTTTAAGTTTATTTTAAGATTTCATTAATCGATAGTTAGTTAGATGAACCGCTTGTACTTCCAAAATGGATGAACGTTTTTTTTTTTTTTACTTCAAATTGTCATATCAATTTTTTCTGTACATTTTTAAAGAAATTTCGTACATACAAAATTTTTTAAAGAAACTTGTCTAACTAACTATTTGCATAAATTTATATTTTTACAAGAAATCAGACAGCGAATAAAAACTCAGCTATACTAATAAGACTTCATAAAAGCTTCTGTCTATGACATTTAATCATAATAAACATTTTTCGAAAATTTTTTAGGAAAGGGTAGCATTAACAAATAGTTATTAATTGAAATGCTTGTATACAAATCTGGGGAATCGGCTGAATATCATTTTCTTTAACTGCTTAAAAGAATTTTTATCGCCATTTTTAGTATCTACAAAAAAATTAAAATAAAAAAAAATGATCATGTCAGGTAGGCTGCAGCTGATCATACAGACACGTAGAAATGCGAAACCCACATGATAGATGACAGATTATACAATGAGAGATGAAAATATTCAGCTATCGGCCCATTAAACAAATTATTCAGCCTGTTAGCCTTTATCTATCCTTATTTTACTATGTACTCGTAAACAAAAAATTTTTATGCATGCAGACTGCGGACAGAGTGTTCAAATGTCTTATGTTACGGCGAGTGTTAAAAACATGGTCTTATGTGTCAGCGTGAACAGATCTTATGTCACTGATTTTTTAAGTGATTGATGACTTTTTTAAATTGATTTGTTGACTGCACACTTTCATTGCTGATTGATGGCTCTTTTTGTGCAAAATTGGAAATGGCTTCCTTATAGATCGTTTAGTTCAGTTCTGATACAAAAAAATCCAATCAACTGCTACCAACCGTATAAAAACAGTTTTATTTAAAGGCTCTTTTCTATTTACAGGCATTCCAGCAACATTAACATACATAAACATGGACCATAGTGTGACGGGATCACCAGAACTGATTCCATATCCAGATTGGAGAAGCAACACAGCTGGTGACTGCGCAAACAGCTTGACCACCGTTTACCGGATTAAAGTCGATGAGTGCGGACGTTTATGGGTGCTAGACACTGGTACTTTAGGAATTGGAAACACCACAACGAATCCCTGTCCATATGCGGTAAATATTTACGACTTGGCGACAAACACACGCATCCGTCGCTATGAATTACGTGCAGAAGACACGAATGCCAATACCTTTATTGCGAGCATAGCCGTCGATGTGGGAAAGAACTGCGATGATGCGTTTGCTTACTTCTCCGACGAATTGGGTTATGGTTTGGTGGTGTATTCTTGGGAGCAGAACAAGTCGTGGAGGTTCTCTTCACACAGCTACTTCTTCCCAGACCCCCTCCGAGGGGACTACAACATCGCCGGACTGAACTTCCAATGGGGCGAAGAGGGTATCTTCGGAATGGCTTTGAGTCCTATTCGATCGGATGGCTTCAGAACAATGTACTTTAGTCCCTTGGCAAGTCATAGAGAATTCGCCGTATCCACCAGAATTCTGCGCGACGAAAGTCGAGTTGAGGACAGCTACCATGACTTTGTGCCCTTGGATGAGCGTGGTCCGAATAGCCACACCACATCGCGAGTCATGAGCGATGATGGGGTAATGCTGTTCAATTTGATTGACCAAAACGCTGTCGGATGCTGGCATTCTTCGATGCCATATTCTCCCCAGTTCCATGGGATAGTGGATCGTGATGATGTGGGCCTCGTATTCCCGGCTGATGTTAAAATCGACGAGAATAAAAACGTTTGGGTGCTCTCCGATAGGATGCCTGTGTTCTTGCTCTCCGATCTTGACTACAATGACGTGAACTTCCGGATTTACTCGGCGCCATTTACAAACCTGATCGAAGGCACCATTTGTGATTTGAGAAGTAATGCTTATGGTCCATCGAACAGTGTGGCTACCAAACAACCTCTGAACCCATATGGAACCAAGAATCTAGGACTACCAAGACCAACTATTCAACAAAGACCGCTCTTGCAACCTTCCAAGGGCTATCTGCCACCGCTGTTGGGACCACTCCCGCCGGTGACCTATACAACTCAGAAGATTCCAATAGCCAAGGCTTTCGTATACAATCAGCATAATGGAATTAGTTACGAGACTGGCGGTCCCCAAACATTTCCAGGTGTTGGTCTAAGAGATTTTGCCACTACTCGAAGCTCTTGGTGGAATCAATAAAGTCCGTGGCTTAAGAAAGCTAGATCTCTGCATTTCAGCGTAGATGCTTGGATTTAATTATGCTTTGGGTATTTTATCCAAAGTCTAAATTGTGTAAGAAGCAAAGAACTCTCATATATTATACAGGTTATAGTAAAATAGAAGGGTATCCGTAAACTTGTTATTTATGTATATTCGTTGTAAATATTATAAATATTTTAGTCATGATGTTTGTCATTCAGTTTTGTTTTATGTTTTTATTTGTGAATATTATTTAAATAAAAGAAAAATTAAAAAAAAATGATTATCAATTCTTAAATCTTATTAACACAATAAGGTGTTTCGAAACTGCAGAAGGTAGAGAGTAGACTTGTATGATGGTAGGTAAGGTACCTTCACAATCCTGACAGTTTGAGGAATATTAAAATGCAATTGAACAATTAAACAGATCAGACTATACTAAAAGGATTTAATTGAAGTTAACTCTTTCGAAGTGCATTTTTAGGCAACAGTGTATCTGGATCTGAAGTCTAGTAATGTTTGACAAACATTTATTAATCCAATCTAAGAATAATGAATGAGAACTGTCGTCAGGAGTCTATTTTGTAGTATTTTTTTTTCTCTAAATTGAAATAATTAAATACTGGTCAACAAATCGTCACCTGAGTTCTATCTTGTTCAAAGTCCATTTTGGAAAATGTTGGGAAAACGATTTTTTAACTTCAGAAGCAAAATTTTTACTTAAATTTGAAGGGAAATACTGTGGAGTTTTTTTCTCCATTAAACTCAATAATTTTTGTTTGCAAAATGATTTATAAATCTAGGTTTTATTAAATCCTGAAATAGTTAAAAAATAAAATCAAGTGGGATGTCATTTTGGATATTGAACAACGTTGTATGGGCTGTAAACAAGTTGATTAAATTGGTGGATATTGAACAAAAAAGCTAAATATTGAACAAAATAGAAGCACTTAATAATTAAATCATTGAAACTAGGAAAATACTATGAAAATAGAACAAAAAATTCTAACTCATTCTTTGAATTAAGCACTAGAACATAATGGGTGATCAGAAAAAATATTGCTGCTGCTCGGTAGGTAATGAAATTCAAAATTTGTTAAACATTTTTTTGAATTCACTTTTTACCCTTCTTTTTTCAAATAAATACATTATTTATTTTACATACAATTTTTAATTTAAATTTTGTTATCGTTTTAAACAAACTGGCGCAAAATTTTAATTAAATTAGTACGATGCTAAAGCTGTTTTAGTATGATACTAAAATCGTCGAATACCTTTATTATTTTTTTAGTATCGTGCTATTTACAAACGCCACACAAGGACTTAGTTCTTTGCACGAACTTTCATTGTTTTAGGTGCAATTTATTAAGAAAATTGCCTTAGCACGATAATAGTTAGAAAATTGTAAGAATTAAGAATGAGTTAGTAAACTACTTTAAAGTTAGCAAATCGTTAAGAATTATCATACTAATACCTTAATAAAAGGCTGTTTAAAATTTTGCGCCACTGAGTTTTATTGTAATTGGTTTCTTATTATTTTTTCATAAAAATCGTTGTTTAAACCTAGTTTCATACTAAAACAGATTATACATCGTAATAATTCAACTAAAATTTTGTGCCATTATGATTTTATTTGTAATGCATTGAAAGAAGATCAGGGGCCTGTTTCTCAGGTCATACACATCATACATTTTATACAACATACAACATTTTTATACAACATACACATCATTCTGTTTCTCAGATTTCATTGGAAGTGTTGTATGGCATTTGTTTTGTTGTATGATATGTAGGGTAAACCGACCAATCATTGGCACCTTAAGGTTACTCACCACTTATTCGGCTTATATAACTTATGGGAATTAAGAAACGACTGTTTTTTTTTTTTTTTTAATTTTTAATTGTATTTTTGTTTAGTGAAAAACATTAAATACCCTATTTTTTGTTAAAATTAATAAATAATTAATAAAAAGTAAAACAATGTCCTTTTACCAATGATTGGCACCATTTTCCAATCATTGGCACTGAACAAACCAATGATTGGCACATTGATTTTGTTTAATTTTTAAAGTTTATTAAAACCAATAAAAACAAAATAAACGAATAGTATAACTCTTTTATATAATTTAATAAATAAAAGGTAATTTATTTTTATAATTATATTTAAGTCTTTTAAGTTACATTATGTTTACAGTAAGGCCGAGATTAGATTAGATTTTTATTGATTGATAAAAAAGTGTATTATCATTCTAAGGAAAATTGATACAAAATTATGAAAATCTGTAACTTTTTCTTTACCAATGATTGGCACAGTGCCAATAGCCAATGATTGGCACTTTTTCTAATGATTGGCAGGGCATCCAAGGATTGGCATAGTGCCAATCAACTCAGTGATTGGCACCTCATCCAATGATTGGCATGTGCCAATAAATGGAAATTTGATGGATTTACATTCCTATAGTTGACACCCCTTATAAATGCTATATTTTTAATAAATTATTAAAATAAAAAGAACTAACCTCTTTGTTATAGTTAATTCTTTTATAATAACTGCACTTGACAATGGTTTTCCTCTTAAATTTATTATTAAATTACACTACAATGTCACCACTTTCCTTAGGGTTTTCACAAGTTTCACATAAAATTTGGTGCGAACTTGATTCTAAATTTTCAACAGCGTTTTTTTAATTGGTACTAACTTCAGAGGCCAAAAGAAATGATGCCAAATCATCAGAAATAGACCAAGGCTAATATTTTTAAAAAGATTTTATTAGAAAACTTTTAAATGTTATTAATACGAGTTATTTAAACTGTAAGTGCCAATCATTGGGGGGTGCCAACAATTGGGCAGTTTACCCTATGATTCTGACATTTCATTATTATTTGAGTGTGAGGTTAATATAAATCTCAATTTTTGGTGAAGACGTGTTGGAACTAGTTGAAATTAATATACGTGTCAGATGACGCCCTAAAATAATAAAAGAACCTGTTAATTTCAATCTTAAAGATCCATATTTTGTTGAAAAATTTAGATTGCCAAACATTTTTAGTGGACTAATTGGGAAGATCAATTGTGCGTTCAACTAATTGCAACGAAGCCTTGTCACCTTTGCAACAAATATTGTTAACCCTTGGAAATGGAATCCATTATCATGAAATCGGCATAATGCAAGCCCATAAGACAACCCCAATGAAACTACCTCTCTCTATGCCCTACAGGCTCTACCATGTTTTGTGAATGTCGAGCCAGAGAACTTGTCAAATAAATTTTGTTTCCCCAGCTTTGACTGATGAAAACAATATTGTTACATGTTACATGCAGCAGCCACTTTACAACAGAATTTTGTGCTGTATTAAATGTATGATCATTTATAGGTAAATTTGCTGTATAATGCAAATGACACATTTCTGAGAAACAGAATCATACAACATTCCAATATTTCCAGTGTAATCTTCAGTCATACATTGTTGTATGACAGTGGATCATACAACAAAATTGAAACAGAAATCATACAGCAGAACTGTCAATATCATACAATGTATGATGTGTATGATCTGAGAAACATTCACAGATTGTCGATATTGTATTTGTCTACATTGAAAGTAAACTTTTTTCTTGAAATTACTTTAGCTACTTTCTTTCACTTTGGTTCCGATCTTATCACAAATTTGGAATAAAACTGTCCTTTTTCAGAATCTTTTAAGCTAGGCGCGCAAATTCAATTTTTAGTTGCACAACAATATATTCACGTTTAAAAATGCCTTAGATTAGATTTGGATTCCTGAAAGTACGAATATTTTTATTCAAAAATAAGTTACAATTTTTTTAATTCACTTGTATGCTCTGATAAGTCCTGGGTTAGTTGTTGGTTTTCACCTCCCTCCATAACTGGCTTGCAAGAAATTTTCAAAAAAATTTGGTACGCATTTGATCGATTGATTTTTTTTTATTAAATTCAAAAATATATTTTTTTTTAGTTTTGAAATGCATTGTTTTTTAAACTATACAGAATTTATTGAAGGGGTTTTTGTATGGTTACATACATGCAGTGTGCCTGCGAAGCTTCATATATTTATGAATTTTTGTTGTAATATTCAAAAATTCATATATACAAAATTTAATTAAAATCTGTTTTTGAGATAATGAGAAATTTCAAAAAATGGTTCTATGTTAGGTAGAGTCGGTTATATCTTAAATTTTATAGATCGTAAAAATTAATGGACAGATTATTAGATAAAATAATGTTTTTCTTCATATCTTACATATTGTATTAAAAAACTTGTAATAAATTGTCAAGTTTTAAGAAAATCAGGTGAAAATAGTACCTATGTTAAAATGGAAATTATTAATGAAAAATGTTCAGAAGTATAAAATTAATTTTATAAATGGCTGAAAAACCCCTTTAGTAGTTAGAACTTAAAAAAAAAAAATTGAAAACACTAGCAAGTGATTTTTTTTACAAAAAAAAATGTTTAACGTAAATTTTAAGTTTTTATTATTGCGCAAATAAAAAAAATGTTTATTCCGCTCTAAACTGTAAACTATATTTAACATTTTTTTTAATGCTGAAATAATGGAGCTGCATTTCGGTCGAATTGGTACGATGTTAAAATTGTTTTAGTATGATACTTAATTAAAACGACGATTTTAAAATTTAAATTGACTTTAGCATTGTAGTTTCTCTAACATTTTATTAAACTTAAAATCATCAAATAGCTATTATATTTATTTAACATAGTACCGAGCTTACTTAATATGACTCTTTGACATTTACAAACTTTATTTTTTACACGAACTGACATTGTCCTAGGTGTGTTCAGAATCAATTTACTGAAAAAAATTCTAAATTCTGAAAATTAAAATTACTGAGTTTCAAAGTTCTTTTAATTTATAATTCTGGGTTTCAAAAATTCTGTATTCCAAAATTTTGTAAATGATAAAAGAAATTTTGTTTAAAAATACAGAAAACGTTCTCACTTTTTCTTTTATCATTTACAGAATTTACAATAGCCGTGTTTTTTGAAAGAGTGAATAGCCAAGTTAGCAAAATTTTACATGTAAAACAATAAAAAGATCAAGAGTGAATATAATTTGGTCAGCAATCAGAGTGAATATAGAATGAATAAAAGTTGTTGATATATTAAGATGTAGATAACGCTTAAATCGAGTGCAGAAAAACATTTGCTTGATACTGATGGGATTTGTTCTGGAATGCATCTTATTTCTCAGAGATTTAAGATTTTTTTTTGTTCAGGAAAATTGCGATTTTAGGTATTTTGGAAAGCATCTAGAAGGAAATACTCTTAATAGGTCAAAATATAGTATATTACCCATCAACCAAGCTAAAAACTGTCAAATTCCATTGGAGGATGGCTGAGATCTCGATGGATTAAAAAACATCTACAAAATCTGAATTTTTTTTTACGAAAAATAGATTTTTTTGCTCATTAAAATTGTAATTTAGGGGCTGGCAAGAAATGGAAAGAAATATTCTAAATACGTCAAAATAAATTTGAAATTACTCTAAAATTCGTGTCAAACTTTGAGATTAAAAGAGAGTGAATATAAAAGTGACTATAATCGTTTTTTTTTTTCGATTTTCTTTACTGAGTGGCTATCAATTTTCCATAAAACACGGCTAATAATAGTTACTCATTCAGTTAAACCCTGAAAATTAGAACATTTTGTTTGCCAAAAAGTATCTTTCCAAAGATCGCACACCAATTTTCAAACAGACTTTGTATATAAAACTTATAGTACTCGTATTCTCATGAAGACGAACGATTGGGGGGACACCTTAAACAAAGCGATTGTTCTTGTTAGATTTGTCTCTGCTAAATTTAATAATAAAATTTTCTCTTTTTTACTACTTGTTTTGTATGTTGTCCTACTCTCCACTGTAAAAGCGTGCGTTAATTTTTGCGCCACCACCAGGCTAGCGTTCGCAATACAAAATCACGCTTCATGGTAAAAATTTTAGGTTATACAAAGATAGTACTATAAGTTTTATATACTAAGCTATAAGACAAGTTATGCATTCGTAAAAAATCGAACTCGAGATTTTGATCAATGGTGACATTACGATGATAGCGAAGACTAAAAAGTGGGCCTCGCAATTCTGTCTGTCTGTCTATCTGTTCGACTACAGCTAAACGGTTCAGCCCATTCTCTTCAAACTTGGTAGATATGGGTTTTAATTTTTTTCACCTGGATGATTTTTTCCTTTTTTTTTAAGACCAAAAAATAACTTTACCTGCCATACAATTTTTTTCGAAATTTTATAAATATTTTTTTTTTCTCAAGAACTGTTCCTCAGATTTAAAAAAAATCTAAAAATTTCATTTAGTTAAGCCTAGATAATGGTTGCAAGAAATTTTTCCGAAAAATTGTTATTTTTGGTACACCCCTTGGAACCATTTTTTTTGTTTTTGATTTTCTCAAAAACGGTACGACTGATTTTGATAATTTTTTTTATGTTAAGGCTCCCCAGCAGTTTCAATATTATTGTGTATTCAACTTTTAAAACAATTTTTGTTTGGATTTAAAAAAAAAAAACTCAAAATTTCGAAAAGCCCATGCTCGATTTTTTTAAGACTTCATAAATAAAAGTTTCTTAATACAATCTACAAGATGTGAGAAAAAAGATATTATTTTACCTAAAAATAACGGTACCCTCCATACAAATGTTAAAAAATGGTTTTCGAAAATCATATTTTTCTCGAAAATAGTTCCAAGAATTTTACTAACATTTTTTTATTTCAATTAATTCTTACGATCTATATAAAGTAAAAGAATTTTTGAAAATAAGATATTACTGACTGTACCTACCATAGACCGATTTTTTCGAATTTAGAATTTCTCATTATCGGCATAACGGATTTTAATGAAATTTTGTATAAAGAAGCTCCTAAAAAAGTTAAAAAACATTGGATTTCAGAACTTAAAATTGGAACAGTAATAAAAACTTAAAGTTGGCGTACCAAATTTTTTTTCTTAAAAATGTTTTAAGAATTGTGTACATAAAAGCTTATTTTTTTAAGGAACCACTACAACGATTTATAATTTTTTTCTTGCATAAATTCATATTTGCATAGTATTCTGTTTTTATAATCTTATTACTAAAAGAATTTAAAAAATTCCTAGTCTATTACATAGGAGCAAGTTCATGCGACCCAGTCGTGCATTTTATTTCCTTTTTTTCCAGTTTCGAAAACAATTATTCCATTGCATAAAATGGATTTAAGACTAGAAATAACATCTTATAAATGTAACAATTTATATATTTTGAACTGAATCGGAATTTAATAGCAAATAAATTGAAGGGTTGTAAGTCTAAAGGGTCTAAGTGCCAAAAAATCAGAAGTCAATATTTTTATCAAAATATAATCTAAGTGCCAAGCCTTATAATATAAAAATGGATTCAAGTGCCTATTTCTTTTAAAACTATACACACACACAAATAAAGTTGTGGTATAGCCTAAGTGCCAAAGGGCTTTTGCTTTCGTTTTTCTCGTTTATCTCTAAATTATAAAAATGGCACTTAGACCCTTTAGAATTACAACCCTTCAATTATCCGAGTTCAAGTTTGTTAATTTATTGTTCGAATGGACGATTTGAATTCTTTTAGCTACGCAAATCAGTTTAAACGAAGCCAAAAGAAGACTAGAATTTTAAATTTGTTATTTTGCGTAATGAGCTCAGGGACATCTAGTGTCGTTTTGTCGACTTAGGACTAGCTAGGTAATTATATAGACGAAATTTCAACCTTTTAGTTGCGACTTGATCCAAAATTAAGTTATGGACTAAAAAATAATACATACTTTTCGCCAGGAATTTTATTGTAGCACAGATATACACCAGAAAAGAAAATGTTTGACGTTAATTATGTCATCATAGACACAAACCAGTTCCAGTTCAAATAATTAATTGAATACGTTAAAAATAGCTTTTCAGCTTTGTGTATAAAATCTATAGCACTTCTACGACCGCAAATAAATCTAATATTAATATTCATTTATTTATTGTATAATGGACTGCAGGACGGATCCTATTTGCATGCAAACACCTTAGCGACGTTAGAGCTTGACATGTTGGTACTAAGCAGCAATAACAAATACCTAACTATTCTCGAAGCCATAGAAATAAAAAAACATCTATTATTATCTTTGTATATAAAACTTACAGTACTATCAAGAATACGAAAGATTGTGGCGACATCTTAAGTATAAGGATAGTACTAGCTAGATTTGTCTCTGCTAAATTTAAAATAAAATATTCTCTTTTTTACTACTTGTTTTGTATCTTATTCTACTGTCCACTGTAAAATCTAGCGCTAATTTTAGCGCCACCACCAGGCTAGAGCTCGCAATACAAAATCACGCACCATAATACTAAGGTTATATATACAGAGGTAGTACTGCTTAATGGTTATTGCGTTGGACTGTCATGCAGAGGGTCTTGAATTCGATTCGCAGCCGCTGCAAAAAAGTTTTTCAGGGTTCTACTACCTCTTGGGAGGAATGAACAAAACCTCTAAAAGTATCTCTTGTCATGAAAAGTGCTGTTTACTAGTCATTCGGAATCAGCAGAAATTGTCTCCATTCCTGCTAACACGCACACTGGAATGGTTGAGAGAGTTGTAAGTCACTAGGCTTAGGCTCTCTAAGAGCCGTGGTGGCCTCTTATTTAAATTTAATTTCAAACCTACAAGACTTACCATTAAATTGTGTATGGTATATCTTCGAGATTTGCACAAGATAAAGAATATATCTTATTAAATTTCTTTTAAATGGTTGATAGACATACTAAACCTAATATTACCAAAGTTATACCATGTTTTCCAGCTTTGCTCCAATAGCGCTATTAGAGGTTTAGTTAAAGTTTAAACAATCGGAGTCTATAAATAAGACTGAGTTCAATATTTTAAGACTGTAGTGCTGCCAAAATTTCGTGAAAATGTGAATAATGTTGTATTACTGCTCCACAAATGTTGTTTTCGAGCATTTTACTTTTACAATTAAGAACATCTTGCAATTGCATTTTTGACACACATGAAACTTTCAAAAACGGGCAGATTTTGTACCAGCACAACGATTGCATATTTGACGGCAGAAATAATATGCGTCAAAACACTGAGGATGATTTGACGTTTTCGATAACGGCCAATGCTTGGGACATCTTGTGACGTTTTTGACTACAGACTACCCAAAGAAATATTTAGCCTAGATCTTAACCTTTCTATAGTCAATATCTCATTCGAAGTTAATCATGGTTTGTGAAAAAACCATTTTGCCGCATATTATTATTGTAGCTTAGACACAAGCAAAGAAAATATTTGGAAATATTTAGTTATGTTATCATGGACGACACCCAATTCTATTTAAAATAATGCATTAATATATTTTGTTATACATTATTGTGCAAAACACCCTGTAATGCATAGAACATTTTTGTATAAAAAACTTATAGTACTCTCATGAAGACGAATGATTGGAGCAACATCTTAAGTATAGGGACTGCAATTGCTAGATTTGTCTTTGCTAAATTTAAAATAAAATATTCTCTTTTTACTTGCGATATACATATGTACATATGTATGTATGTATAGGTACTATAGGGCAAGTTCTGCATTTGGAAAAAAAATCAAACTCGAGATTTTGATCAAAGTTGACATTACGATGATAGCGAAGACGAAAAAAGTGGGTCCGGCAATTCCGTCTGTCTGTCTGTATGTCTGTATGTCCGTATGTCTGTACATATGTTTGTATGCCTGTACCTCGAACTACAGCCTAAACTACTGTGTGTATTTTCTTCAAACTCGGTACTTAAGGGTCTTCGGTGATTCCCTAGAGGAGAAATTTAAATTTTTTTTAGCTCTAAAACAAACGGTACCCCCCATACACCCATAATGCATAATCTTATTTATCTCGAAAACGAGGATTCCCCTTAAGTTTAAAATAATATTGTATATAAAAATATTCGAAAAAATATTTGTTGGGTTTTTTGAAAAAAAAAATTTTTGAAAAATCAATATCTTCAAAACCTATGAACGATTATTTTTTGAAATTATTTCCTGAAATCAATATTATTAAATACTAAAAATTCGCATCCCACATTTTTTCTTAAAAAAATTTAAAGACATTTCTTATATAAAAAAATTTATTTAATAATAAAACGAAAAGTTTGTTTGCATAAATTCATACTTTTCTATAAATCAGACGGCAATTTTATGCATTTGAACATTATTATCTCATTAATTCCAGGTTTTATATTTATAAAATGTATCTTAAATTTCAGTCGTGCATTTTATTTACTATTTCTTTTGTATCTTATCCTACTCTCCACTGTTATTTTTGGTCTTAAAAAAAAGTAAAAACGAGTCGTGGAAATAATTAAGAAACTCTAGCGAAAAACGACCGAGCTATTTAAGTTATGGACGCACGTCGAAGGCCGTTTTCGAAAACGTCAAGTCAGCTTGATCGTCATTTCTACGAGTGATTTTTTAAGAGCTATCGGAAATTAAAAAAAAAAAAACAAAAACACATAAAGTTCAGAAAAATGCATGAAATCTTTATTTGCGCCTCACATGGTCCATCCGCTTAGTCCAATTTTGACATATTCTTTCTAACATTTCGACCGGTATCTCACGAATAAATGCTTCAATGTTGGCTCCTAGTACGTCAATCGAAGCGGGCTTGTCGCTATAGACATCAGCCTTAACATAGCCCCACAAAAAATTGTCTAGAGGCGTTAAATCGCATGATCTATAGGCGGCCAATTGACCGGCCCCAAACGTGAAATAAACTGTTCACAGAAACGACCTCTCAATTGGTCCACTGTTACGCGAGATGTGTGGGTTGTGGCACCGTCTTGTTGAATCCACATGTCATGCAAGTCTAGCTCTTCCATTTTGCGCAAAGCAAAGTTTGTTATCATCGCACGTTAGCGCTCACAATTCACAGTAACGTTGCGATTCGCATCATCTTTCAAGAAATACGGCCCAATGATTCCGCCAGCCCCTAATCCGCACCAAACATCAGTGACTTTTTCTGGATGCATTGGTAGCTCTTGCAATGTTTCTGGCTGCTCTTCACTCCAAAATACGGCAGTTTTGCTTGTTCACGTATCCATTCAACCAGAAATGAGCTTCGTCGCTGAACACATTTTTTGATAAAAAAGTGGATCTTCGGCCAACTTTTCAAGAGCCCATTCAACAAAAATTCGGCGTTGTGGTAGGTCGTTCGGCTTCAATTCTTGCACCAGCTGTATTTTAGAAGGCTTCACACCTAAATCCTTCCGCAAAATCTTACACGTAGTGGAGTAACAGAGGCCCAATTGCTGCGAACGGCGCCGTATCGATAATTCACGGTCATCACTAACACTGGCCGATACAGCTGCGATATTTTCCTCAGTTCACACTCTACGTAAGCGTGTTGGTGGTTTAATGTCCAGCAATGTAAATTTGGTGCGAAATTTAGTCACAATAGCCCGAATAGCCGCTTCGATTAAACTGACCATAAAGTGGAAGAAGGGCGCAATGAACTTTCTAAACAGAGAACGCACTTTGATAATAAAATGCATGGTTAAATTATAGACCAAACTGAAGATGTTTTACAGTGACACAAAACACGAAACGTGCGTGAGCTGTTAAAACCAGTGTGACCAAAAAGAAAATAGCAAAAAAATCACCCATTATTTCTAAAGTCCTCTGTTTGCACAAACTCTGTTTTATCAACGTCAGTAGTAAATTTTCTTGCAAACGCAGTTGAAGTTTACGAACACGCTCTCTGGCTTATTAATAATTATTGTGTTGTCATTTCGATTTTTGTATTGAAGAGTGTCGCAGCAAATGATGTTATCGAACATTTAACTTAGCAAAACGAGTTATCGAAAATAATACTTTTGCATAAAAAACTAATTTTTGGTATTTGAAAATTATCTTTACAGTTTGCGTTTAAGAACATTTCGACTGCTTTTATGCGATGCAATATTACCTTACTATTTTAAAGCCCGTTGGCGAAGGGCATATGTGGTGGCGGGGGTATAAGAAATTGCTGGGGTTTAAAATTACAGAGTTGTCGTTCTTTCTTTTTTGTGGTTTTCTTTATTTCTCGGGTATGTTTAATTTCTATTTGGCGTTCGCCAAAATCTTTGCAATTACAGTTTTGATGCAAATGAAGTTTTGAAAAATGGCCGAAGATAGTCACACAGGCAAAAATGCAAGGCCCAGTTTTTCCTTACCGTATTATAGTGTCAAGTTTGATCAAAATCTCGAATCAAAGTGCGTCTTTAAAAAAAAGACCATTTTTTGAATTAAAATTACGTTTTGTTTTTATTTATGTTCTCTTTTGGTTGTTTTTGTTTTTACATTACATTTTTCTCGCTTGTTCATTAATAATTTTTGTTTTCATTAATTCTAAGAAAATCTGCTAAATCTTTGAATTTAAATGACTTATTTCTTCCTTACAGCTTATATATAATATTTTATATTTAAATTTTTATGTCATAACAACATGTAAAATTAATTATAAAATTTCAAATATATTATTTAAAATGTTTCATTTAAATTTACGTTTCAATAGTATTTTGTTAATGTCAATACTATTTTACTTCTTTGTCTCGATTTAATAAGATTTTATATATTTTGTTCGTATTGGCATTCGGCCTACACATTTAATGTTGTATATATTTTTGTTTGTTTAATAATTTTGTGTGAATTCTCTCATTTTATTAATAAATTGTTTTATGTTGTTGTTGGTAAAAATTGCAATTTTACTGTACACATTGAGCTTTTTATGCAACTTTTTTAATGTTAATTTTTTTTTCTTTCAAATCTACAAAATATATCCAATAAAATTTCACCATATATACGTTTCAAGGTTCTTGTAAGTTTTAAATATTTATATTAAAGTTTTTAACAAACAAAAATTGTATCACGGCAGTGTCTTGTGTTTTTTTTTTCTATATAATTTTACATGTTGTTCTGTAAAAATATCAAAGTTTATTATGTTTGTTTGTTTTGTTCTTTTTGTTGGTTGTTTTTGTTAAATCTGGGTTTGTCTTTTTGTTTTATTTTGTATAAGTAATATAAGTAATATGCTTCAAAGTGATTGGTCAATTATCATCATCAAAAAAGTTAATACTCTCTTAAAATAAATAATTAAGTAGGTAAGTATATAAGAAAAATGTTAACAGCGCATTGTCTGTGTGTGTTTCTTGTTATAAAAATTACAGTCAGAAAATTTTAGAGTAAGTCCTTTATTTTTTTTTTCAAGAAGTCGTTTTTGTTGTGTGTTGAATTATTATAATTTTATTATAATTTCAAGAAAAAATGTATAACAATTTATTTTTGTCTCATTGAAAACAGCTAAAACTGCAAAATTGTAACAAATTGTAGTTCTATTTTTTCTACCGTGTGTAAAATAAATGTTAATAATATTGCACTGTTTGTTTTTTTTATTATATTATTTAATAGTTAAAATTGAAAATCTTCAACAACCAATTTGAAATTAAAAAAAAAATATATAAAACAAATCGACAGCATAGATTAATTGATTTCTACACCGACAATATTTTGCTCTTGTAGTTTGTCAATCGTAAGAAACGCTATACTATATGATTTTGTATAATATATGTAATTTTGTTTTATTCGAAACTTTAAAAAGTATGTTTCAATTGTGGCAACTTTTTATAATATTTTTTTTTTTTTGATTTTGGCCTTAATATTTTCGATTTTTATTTTTTTTTTTTGTAAATTTAGGTGGGTTCTAGCTTCACCTTGTGCATGATGTTTGCTGTTGAAAGGACGGTTTAAATGTTTTTGTATTTAAATGTAAGACAAGCTTAAATGATAGATTCTTCCAATTGTTTTTTAAAATTATGTTGGATTTTTTTGTTTGTTAGATCCATGGGTGTATTTTTAGATTGGTTAATAACGAACTGAACTCTTTAGCTGAATATGCAGCTAAAAATACTGTTCACATTATTTTACTCACCAAGGCGCCCTTTAAGGAAAGAAACTTATCACCTAGGTTGACTTTATATGTATTTTAAGAAAAATCGTTTAAATTGAGGTTTTCAATTATTTAAAAATAAAAAAAAATAGAAAAAATACAAAACAATTTTTGTTTTCGAATATTGTCAAAAGTTTAAGCAAACATCACACACCTCTGTCAACATTTCCGTTCTATATAATGTTAAATTCATATATTTTACTATTGCTTTCTCTTGTTCACATACATTTTAAGTTGTATAAGAAAATTATGTATCTGTATTTAATTTTCTATGTAAAAGTATGAATTCTAACCATAACTATAATGACAATTAATATAAATTTATATTTATATAAGAATTTTTTCGAAACAACAATACTCGTGTATATTGTTGAAATTTTTAACTTAAAAAAATCTGACAATATTGTTTTTTTTTTTTTATGTAAGTTAAACATATTTTGAAGTTGATGTTTATAATGTACTTTTGGTTGGTTTTCTTTTCGAAAATGGAAAAATACTTTTATCGAATTTGTTTTTTTAAAAAATGTTTGTTTGTGTAGGTAGGATAGGATATTATTTGTTTTTTTTTTTGAAGATGACAAATATTTTTTCAATGGTTTTGAGTTGGTAATCGACTTGAAGACAAAAACTTGCAGTTAAATTAGCTTGAAGCCAACGAAGCGTACGTGAAATAAATCATCAGGAAGAATTGAAGTTTCCCAATCAGAATTAAATCTCCTTTTTCGAATATTTTCGGTCAGGAATGATCTTAGCATTCAATACATAAACGACAAAAGATATTTCCTTAGAGGTATTCGTATTCAAATAACTCCCCCAAAGACAATTTTATTGGACAAGCCCTAAAAAAACGTATTGCAGTGTGAGAAACGGTAGCAAAACGATCCTCAAGAAAACGATGACGTATACAAAAAACAAATCGTTTTTAAGCTCATCTATGTTCGATCTTATAAGGCGTTTTTTTTTTTTAAAGTTCAGAATAGAGCTGAAAGTGTGCTCTAAGCGCTCTGAGTTGTTTTCGAAACACACCTGAAGACTTAGCTCTCACAATTTTTTTTTTAATTTCCATCTGTGAAATACTGAATCATTTAACTCTGTCTGCTCAGTTATTTAATTATGAGCTGATGAAACGCACTCAGAACGAAAAAAGGCATATTCCATTTCTGAGCACTCTGAACTAAAAACGAAACATAGTTTATTTTTTGACAACTCTGCTCTGCTCTGACCTAAAAAAGAAAAACGCCTATTAAAACATTTTTGATTTTCAAAAAATTGAATACTGTTTGATCAAAGTGCGAGCGTTTAGGAAAGTTGGAGAGGAATTAAAAGGAGATACTGATGCGCATTGGTTTTTAATGTCTGAAATATAGAAATAAAGAGTCGGGAAAAGCATGCCACATTCGTGTAGTGCGGCTAAATAAAGAATCTCTGAATTAAACAGTACGTCCGAAGTTGGGCTCAATCAATTTTAAAGCTTTTTTTGGATTCTATCCAAAAGACTCAAGTGAGTTATTGGAGCATCTGCCCAAATATTTGAATTATACTCGAGTTTGTGACGAATATAGGCCTTACAGATTACAGCCAGATCAGAAGGGGTGAAAAATTTTTTGCATCGTCAAAGAAAATCTTAGCACTTAGCTGCGTTTTTGGCGACGTCGAATTTGTGGTCATTCCATACAAGGTGGTCTGTGATGCACATACCTAGAACTGAAAGCTGCTCTGTTTCCCCAATTCAAGTGACACTCATCATCATCAGAATAACAGAAAGAGAGTTGAAAACAGAAGGGTGCCCTGCGGCTCACCAGCATTTATTTTATGAACTTCAGACTTAAAACCGTCGAACACAACTTGTATTGAGCGATTTGAAAGGTAGTTTCTAATCCATCTAATCCAATGAAATTAGAAACAAGTTAGTAAAAACTGGAGCAAAATTACCGCAACAGTTTTCGAGCAATAGGTTACTGAATTATGTGAGTTACCTCTATATGATGACGTATCAAGCAATCGATCGATAAATTTGAAATTTTTATTCGATCACTGATGGGAGCCAGTCACTCGGTCACTGAAGCGGTAATTTGGCTCCTGTTTCTAAATTACCAAATTCTTAAGAAGTATCAAACTAACACCTTAACACTAGGCTGTTAAACAATGTTCGCGAAAATATTAAACGACAACATTCAGTTTTAAAAAACGATGTTTTCATACACGTTTAGAATCGATAAAGTGTCTCGAACAGTTGGAAAATACAATCGAAACATTTACCCACAATTATTGGTTTAGAGGCTACAAAGGTTCGCAGTAAGTGGACTCACGAATCACGTAAATCTCGTAACGATTTTAATAGAAAAATCTCTCTCACACTTTATCCCGCAAATTGCCTTATAGAGTATCAAATATCAAAATTTGTAGTCTCTTATTGGACCTGTGGCTTCGTTATCTTAAGATACCACCATTTTATCGAAAACAAAGCCATTTACAAATTTTAAGGTAAGGATACTACTTAATTTTCTCTTGAGCATCAAAAGCAATTTTCAGCTTTCAGGTTTAGAACTGTTTGTAATATTCAATTTTCAATATTTTTTTTTCAAAATTCTGAAGTATTTCAGAAGCTTTTGAATTTAGGATGCAAAGAATTTCATTCAAAAACTTGAAACGTATATGAAATTTAATGGTTTCAATTTTGCGGTTCGATCAGTTGCAACCCAAGTTGGGCAAACTTCATCAATTTTTTAGAGGATTTTGCATAAATTCTCGTCACTATCTACTGAAGCATAACTTTGGAAACCGATCAAGAGGACTATTTTATGCGCTTTGAAATTTTCTAAAGCTTGCTACGTCAAACGTCAAATACTTGTGAATCTTCAGGGTTTTTTTTTGTAATGCTGATGCGAACACAAGTGTTACCAATACGAAGCTCATCGGTTATTTGTTTCAGGTTAAAAAGTATTATATAACTTTTAATGATGATTGCGAGAAATATACTCGTATATACATAAATATGTATGTTCACTTTTCATCTAACTTTGCTATCACATTAATTGATCACCGGCATCAACAACTTATCACGACTTTTTAATGAAAATCTGCAATAATGAACATTTGACGTCTAAAGTGATGCCAAATATTCGTGTTTTGTGAATGACATAAGTGATGACGCATTGATTCGTCATTGTATTTCCGTCTTGGAAATGAGCTTCACTTATTCATATCAAAAATCATGAAATTTAAATAAGTGAGGCTCCAGTAAGCGAACAATTCACCATTTTTGAAGTTATGATAAGTCCCTTTCGTTCCTTTTTGTAGTGAATGTTATTCTCATAAAATGTCAGATTTTAAAGAGTTTGATTAAAATTATGTAATAAGTATTTGCATTTTTCAGGAACCCTGTACTATGTACTATATGCTCTGGTATAATCTCAGAGATGGTTTCTTAAAGCTCATTGTCATCTTCTAAAAAAATATAGAACGAAAACCCTACCATGCATAACTTCACACCATAGAGTGCATTTAAGAGAGTGCAATTGATGTTGATGTAACACTCTCATATTCTTCGTACCCCAAGTTCGGCAGCTTGTTTTGTATGAAGACATCCATGCAAACTATCATTCTTCCAAAAATAGTCGTCATCGGTCCTGATTATTTGGCAATATTGACGGACATATCCAATAATTGACACTGCGAAATTATACGAGGAATACAAATTCAGACAACTGGACAAATACATATATAACACGATGTTTGGTCATATTACATAACAAATCAAAACAAATTAAAGACATAACAGCTCGTGGAGAACCAGAACCTATTGACTTACAACTCTGAAAAATTCCTATTATGCGTTATACGTCAAGAATGGCGGAGACCTACATTTTTCTTCCGAGTTCGAAGGGCGAAGATGAGAAGCATTTTTTATGACTAGAGATACACTTGGTGGATTTTTTACTTTCTCCCAAGAGGCATGAACCCTGAAAAAAAACAGTTTTACTTCTGTTTTTGGGTGGCAGCGGCTGGGAAACGTACCCATATCTCGGCCATGTTAGTCTCTAACCATTATGCGTACTACATTTTATATTAATATTACACTTGAAAAAATTGAATTGTCGCATTTAGCTTGCCCACAAAAAAGGATATAAATCTACAGCTTATGTATGATACCATGAAAAGTTCTTAAAAGTATTGTTTCTTCCATAGCTACAGAAAGAATTCCGAAACAGTCCGTAGAAATCTCAACAGGGGTCAGCACCATCTTACAAATCCCTAGAAAAACTAATAATTCTTCGTGATAACGTTCACAATTCGTTTGGATTTTGGACGCAAAAATGGTCTAATATTTTCACTCGATCCCAATACTATATTTAGGATGTAATTAAGGTCATAACACTGAATATTTTTTCAAACTCTTACAGAGCCCACTCTGAAAAGTTTCTATGCTTCAAACGATCAAGCAACTCAAGGTCGTAGGCCAATATTTTTCTGCGAAATTCGCAACAATGGGAACTCAGATGTTTTCATTGCTTGGAGTAATAGAGTCATATGGCTCAATTTAAACAGAAGTTGCAATGCTGGTTTTGGACGCCTTTTTTGATTTGAACTCTTTTGAATTGTTTTTCAAAGGCTCGGAAAATTAAAATACAGTTCTTTACAACTTCATTGTCGACTATAATGTTTTTTTTTTTTGTTTTTGAAAGCGAAGGGCGTTTAAAGTTAGAAGAATGTGTGTTGTTTTTTTAAAACAGAGCCAATTTCAAAATACACGAATTTTTGTCCAGGATATTCTTAAGACCTTAAGAAAGAAATTTTCCATGACCAATATTTAAGATTGATAGTGTTTTTTTTTTTTTTTGTTCAAAAATCGGCCACAAAATATTTACGTTGAAAAATAAGGAAATGATGAAGTTGTTATGATTTATGGGTGTGTATGTACAACAGTGTTTTTCACAACACTTAATTTCGAGTGTGTAAGTCAGTTAGGTAATGCAATGATTTTTCTTTTCGTAAACAGTTTGATATTCATTGATCTATGTTAAAGTAATATTTAATATATATATATATGTATATATTATTTATATATTGTTTAAGTTTTTGTTTTTAATAAATTATTTTTCAAATCTAACACCTATACAGAGTTGGGAACAAGTTTTTTTTAATTTTTTTTTTGTATTTATATTTCTGAATTAGGTAAATGTTATGCTTTTTTCGATTTGTGAGAATGTTATATAACACTATGTTACCCTTAATTTAAAAATCTTAACGTTAATATAATTTGTTTCTTAAAAGATTACGATTTTATGTCGTTTGTTTTGTTTTTTGCTTTATTAATTATAAATAAAAAAATAAGTACACAACAAGTTTTTGTTTTTGGTAAATTGTTTTTTTTTTCTTTTAGTTTTATTGTAAATAATAAAGTTAGGTAACGTTATTATAAAATAAATAATTTAATGGTAAATAAATTTAAATATATACCTATATATTTTCACTTTTTTTTTGTTTATGACTTAGTTTATATACTTTTATGAAGTTGTTTTTTTTTTGGTTTTATAAATATTAACTTGAATAGATGATGAACGATATTGGTTTCATGCTTTATTTGTATAAATATTTCATTTTTTTTAATTTTATTTGTTCGATTCGAGGGGAGAGTACCTATACTAAAAGACTTGTTTGTTGAAATTTTTATAATCACTCTGTTCCTGTGCATAAATTTGTTGTTATTTGTTTTTTTTTTTTACTGTTTTTCAAATATTATGCTTAGAATTAAATCAGTTTTAATGTTTAATCGTGAGAAACAAAAATTAAATGATAGAAAAATATTGAAGTATATATTTAGTGTTTTTTTGTTGTTGTTGTTGTTTAAAATAAAGAAATGGTTTTGGGATTTGATAAATTATTATGATACATAATTTTATGTAAGAATCGTAGCAAAGATATTTATTTGTTGAAAATAATTTACTCCAGTCGGGCTTTGTATGTGGTTTTCCAGATTTCAGCAAGTGTTACAGCACTGTGGAAGCGATGGAAAATGCAGAGGGGCAGTGTAACACGTTGAATTATTGACCATGGAACGAAGCCGTAGAAATCAAGTTGAACCTGGAAGATAGAAATAAATAAAATAATTAATCAAACATTCGGTAATTTAGATGAAAGGTTTATTTGTTGCAATTCTTTAAACGCTTCATAGGATTAGGGTCAAATTGATATTTTAATGAAGATCTACTTAAATATTAATTGAAGTCAATATAATTAGAAATGAGATTAGTTTCTCTGACACAGCGAGCTATTGGTTCATTGAGTGCATATTTACCCCATTTTCGGTTTCAAGAAATTAACAACAGACAATTTTTTCAGAGATCTACCAAAGACAACAATGATGGAGGATACTAAATATGATAAGTTTATATCACTTATGAACATAGCTGATAACAATTTTTGTCTATTTTCAAGTGACTGGATTCCAAGTATTTGAGATCTCGTAGAATACGTTGAAATTTCGATGTTTCAACCCATCTTCTGGATTGCCTACCTTGCAAACTTTTTCTGAATCATTTTGATTCTATTAGAACGAATGTTGCAAGATAGGTTTAATATTATACAAAAATATTTTAAAATTGATCTAACGTAGGAACTACAAGCGATTTAAGCTTGAATGGATCCCTTAAGTTCTTTGAGTTTTGTTTAATAAAACCCTAAAATTACATTACATATTACACTACTTCGTAGAGACACTAAAAACACTGGCAACCAGCGTTGCCGATGTGGCACGATCGTGCCATTTTGACTTTGGCACGGTGGCACGAAAGGTTTCAATATGGCACGTTTTTTTCATTATTTTACCTAAATGCGTTTAAGATAATTTACCCAACCTTTTTAAAAAAATAATCCAAACATACAAAGAATTTTGCCACACTTCAATATTTTAGTATCAGAATTTTCAGATGTTCTTTTTGGCGAAATAAGAAAAATTTTTGAGATTGGACTAGCCGAAAGTATTTTTCTTGAAGATTCAAAAACGTTCTAGGTTAAGTTGTTCAAATTAAGAATCAATATTGACAAAGGAATATGCATTAATATTTAAAAATTTATGTTAATTCTTCTTAGTTTGCCCCACGGCAAAGCGAGTGTTTTAAAGGCTAAGTAATATTAAAACAAACAACAAAAACAGACTGTCATACGAAACAATTAATTCTATAATGCCATATAATGAAATTATTAAGCCTAATAATTATCAAAATTTCAAACCTCCAGCTAATTTATTTATTTAACTTATTATAAAAAAGCTTTATTACGTCTTTATATTTTTAAATAATAATAATAGGTACTCATCATGTGATGTGAAATATCTACATACTTATTACTTATTATGAACTTGCCGAAAACTCTTGTTTCTGGAAAATACCTATACACGAATAGAGGAAGTGATTTTTTGTTTGTAATAGTATTTAATTAAACTTTATTTTTAAAGAATAACGTTTTTTCAAAGAGTGTGGCACGAAAATTTTTTTTTTGGCGGCAACGCTGCTGGCAACTGAGACCATCGGCTTAGACATTACAACAGAGAGAGACACACAGAAAGAAAGAACACAGAAGAAACACATGTCAACAGCACACGGTTGGGATTGAACGGTCCACCATCCAAGTACTGACCACGCACAAGCGATGCTTTCATCAGAGCCTAGGCCGTTGATAACCCTAAAATTAAATTTGCTTTTGATTCCAGAGTTCCAATGTGTTTAACAACAAAGTTAAGTTTAGAATCGAAGATCAGCAGGATCTTTTTTCTCAAAAACTCTTTCAAGCACTTGCTTATATATAAAGAAAATTGGAAATTTGAAAACATTGAAAACATTGAAATTTGAGTAACGTTTACCGATAATTGAGTAACAATACACCATTTAATCAGTTTTTAAAGATAATATTGTAGATGAAAACAATAATTGTCAACGGATTTAATGCATCTGAAAACGTTAAAATAGTACGCAAATAATATTCGTTCAGAATTTAGGAAATATAAAATAGAAGGGGACCAATATGGCTAATGGAATTTTGAGCCCAACCTGCCGTTACTCGAACTCTATATTATGATCAAACCCAACATTGTGGTTATCTGTTGTGACGAAACCAAATTAATCACACTTCAAACTTAAATGTTATTTTATTATATGTAGTTTTAATTGTAAAAATAATATTAATTTTTTTGTGGGATCTGTTAAGTAGTACAAACTACTCTCCAGCACGTGATATAATAAAAATGTTATAGAGTAAGAATATGAACGAGAACGTTCATTTGAAAAAGTCGGATTTAACGAAAGCAAGTTGAATATTTTCAGCACGTATGACAAGATGAATACACGAATACTTGAAGTGGGATTTTTCCAATACAACATAACAATGAAAATAGATCGCACAATTCGATCTGTATGTCCGAATCTTTGTGTACATCGAACTACAGCCTAAATCGCTGAACATATTTTCTTCAAACTTGGTAGATAGCAGGTATCGTTGGTGATTCCGAAGAAAGGAATCTATTTTATTGGCTTCAAAAATAACGGTACTTCCCAAACAAACTTTGTGTGAAAGCTTACTTATTTTGAAAACAGCTCAAAAGATTTTGATAAAAATTATGCGTAGGTATGGTCGGTACCTTTTTTGATTTTCGGTTCCGTTATTGGGCCATATTTCTTTGATGATGACCTAGGCAATGCTGTAACAGTTACTGTTGGAAGAATCTTCTGTGTCCCAATTGGATCAATTAGGCCTACAGAATATGTGGTTTCAACAAGACAGAGCCACATCACACAACTCGTGAAAGGATCCGAATCTTAGAAGATAATTCTCCCGGTCGATAAATAATGTAAAAAATGGTGATATGAACTGGCCCCACGATCCCCTGACGGCTCACGATTTCTTCTTCTGCGCGTATGTGAAGAAAAAAAGTGTACATCGACCAACAGCCTTGATGCTTAAGGACAACATTGGAAATTGCTGAAATTACAACAAAATCTGCGAAATTGTTATACAAAATGTGCTTAAAACAGTAGGCACTTGCGCAAAGGCCAAAGGCGCGCACTTGACCGGCCCAAAGCAAATTGAAAAAGCTGTCACTTAACTGACACAGGAGTCGGTCAAAATGTATTTGTCTTTGAGAACAGCAACTGTCAATTGGACAATTCAAAAAGAGAGCTGTCAAACTATTCCAATTCAAAATAAAAGTGGAACCGTAGCATAAATCGCTTTATAGTCGCTTTACACGTACAAAAAATGCAGAAACGAAAAAAGATGTGAAGCGAATTTCGTCAGTCAGTGACAATGCAATATGCTTAAGGAAGATAGGATATTGAAATACGCAAAACCATACTATGTATTCAATATACCTCGATTAACGATGACCCAAACTTACAAAGTTCACAAATGAGACATGAAAAGTTTAGCTAGTGAGATAGTCGAAATAATATCGGGTCACGTTGATGCCAATTGTGGTTTGGAATTATATTGCAAAAAAGACAATATCGGATTCGTGCAGATTGAACAGGCGTTAAACCAACAAAAACTCTTTACCATTAATATCAAAGTTAAACTCGTGAAAATGAAATAAAATTAAAACAAAATTGAACATTTACTTATTTAAAATTAAAAGTCTTTCTCCGCGATGAATTCTGGGAAACGCTGATTTGATTCACTCACTTAATGCGTGAAGTTCACTGTACTTTTGCGATTAACGTATTCATTAATTTTAAAATATAATCATGAAATTAAATTAATTTTTTTTTCCAAATTTTGATTTTTAAGTTAATTTTTCCGAAAACTCAATTTTTTAGTATCTTCATTTGACAATTTGACGTTTCAAATGTCAAAGAGATACGGTTGGTTGATTTTTTGCACCAACTGTCATTGCTTAAGGTGTGTTCAGATGAAATTTATTAAGAAAAATAACCATAGCACGATACTAGTTGAAAAGAAAATTATGTTAAACTGCTTCTAGACCAGTTAAATATATAGCGCTAAAGTATTACTTCTGAAAAACTAGACTCTTTAAAATTTAAGTGCATTGTATATAAATTTCGATAGTAAAATCATTGTTTTCTTTAAAAGTGTAAATCCAGCTTTAGTAAATCATTAAACGGAAACAATAAAGAAATTTATAAATACAGTAGACGCTCGATATAGTGAAGTATTACAAGCCAGGCATGTTCAGTATTTCGAGATTGTTCCAGAGAGAAAATAAGTTTTTCAAAACTAAGTTCAATTAAAACTACAAACATATAGTAGTGTGAAGTACACATTGTTAAATGCACTAAATTTAAACAAATGTAATTGTAACTTTATAAATGATTTATTAAATATATAATAAAAATAAAAAAAAAGTGTGAATAAGCAATTTTACAAACATTAACAGTTTTTTACAAAATTAAAAATTAAAACACAGATAGCAGCTTATATGAATGCAAGGACACAGACACAAACGCATTTGAACAGTTTATGGGTAAAAGCACATGAAACTAAACGGAAAAACCCTATCGACAAGCCGTGGACGCATTGGAGAGGGCAAATTCTGAGAAAAATTAGTGTTCACTATATCGAGATATATTTGGTTCAATATTTAGAGTACCCTGTATAAAATTTTGTTGTGTTCACTATACCGAATAGTTCACTCGAACGAGATTCACTATATCGAGAGTCTACTGTATTTTTAATTTCTTTATTTTAAAAGCAGTTTTAGGTTATTTAATAGTTTGCTGAGTGGGCTACAGGCTTTTGAAAAAAAAAACTATTAATGCACCTTTATTGTAAAAACTCATAGACATTAAATTCTTATATTCAATTAGTAAGACAAATAATATACTTACGGGATTGGCAAAGACCTTTTGAGCTTCAAATGTATAAATGGCAAACATGGAAACATTGCATATGAGCAAAAATGTAACAATCTGTCGTCCTGGTTTGCTGCGATCATGCTCGGGCAGATGAACTCGACGTCTAGATACATCAGCGATGAACAACAATTGTAATACAACTTGAAATACAGCTCCGATGCCAGTGATCATGACTAGAAGATTTGGTTCACTCTCCAAAGCTTTCAATGAACCAGCAATAACACTAAAAACTGAGTACGTAAAAAGACCAAAGGCCGAAATGCGAAGTAAAATGTCATTAAGATTGCTTTGTTCCTCACAACGGAATTTCAGTGATTTCACCCTGAAATTTAAAAGACAAAAAATAAGCTTCATATAAATGTAATGCAAGATCGAAAAACTTTACCTTATAAAACCAATAATGATGGCTAGAACCGCAAATGCCATCAGGGCACAATGACTAGCGTCAGCCAGATAAATTGCCAGCAGAGAAAACTGTGGATGACGAACGAGCACAAAGAACAAGATCAGACAAATCAGCGAACCAACCAGGAGCAGCAGTCCAAAGAAGAGACCCTTCGACGAGCCAACACAATCCACGCGACCCGACCGAGCTTGTTGGGCCATGGCCACTGCTCGTCGGGACAACATAACCTCCAAACGATGTTCTAGGTCCTCGTCGTTCATATGTCTGGGATAGCGTCCGATATGCTTCCACATTACATACAGTACCACGGCTCCAATCAAAGAGTACTCAATGATAAACGGATACAAGTATGGTGCCGAGTCATAAACAATGGTACCCATTATATCCACACGCCCACAGGCTGTTGAGTTCAAAGTTCCAATGCTGGAAGAAAGGGCTGCTGGATAAATATTGTCTAAGCTCTCGATGGCATCAATCGGAACTAGGGGTTCAGGGTGCGATATGCCAGAGAAGGTCTGATAGCTGTTCTCAAGACCACCGAATAAGTTGTTCATGAGTATTCCGTTTTCAGTGGAGGACGCAGCTGGAGTAGACGAAGTTAAAGCTGAGAAGAATGACGCCAAGCTACTTGAAGGTGTTTTGAATGTAGTTAGACTCGGCGTGCTACTTGCTCCTGTTGTTACATCGAATAGATGGGACGGAACCACCGTCGACTGGAAAAGATGTGTAGCTGGCGCTTCGGTTGATGTAGTAGTTGTAGACGTAGTGGTGCTGGTCGAAGTGATAAACTTCTTAAGCTTACGCGCCATTGTTGTACTGGCCCACGCCAAAGCAGCAGTGGTCGATGGCAACTCGGTGGTGGTAGTTTGTGTTGTCGATGGAATGCTAGTGGTGGGTGTTGAGCTTCTAGATGTAGTCATTTCAATATTATCACTCGAAAGCCCTCGAGTCACACCTTCGGCTGTGGCTCGTACCATCTTTGACAAAACGTTTTGGGGGTGAGCTGCTGCATCGGTCTCAATCATTTCGAAGTCATCGTTTGGCCCTATGTGGGTTCTGAGGACCGTTCCAGCATGTCGCAGAGTGTGACGTCTAATCGATTCAAGAATAATCGAATCTTCGGGCGTTAAACCGCGCCGCTGATGGTAGATTGTGATTTCATGCAGAGATTCCTTAACCATGGTTCGGATCCAGACGCAAATATTGGTTGCCACAACATGCATCAATCCAAAGCGAGCAATCACCTTAAAGCGGTGAATGTTAAGCTGCAGAAGAAAAAAATTCAAGAGTTAATCTCAAGGCTTAGGCAGGTACCCATCAAACGCATGTGATGGATGTGGTTAATTAATTCAAATCGTTTTTAATTGAAATGTCGAAAAGTGATTGATTTCTGAAGTAAGCAAAACAGTACATTTAATCCTCTGATAAAATCTAATTTTCAGTGAATCATAAGTGACTGATTGGTGAAAAGCAGAACAGGGTTAAGCATAGAAAATTTGATATACTTACTCTGGCATTCATAAAAATGAAGTACATCTGCATGAACGTGAAGACCATTTGCAACAAGGGATTAACTCCGATCAGAATATGGTGGCATGGAGACTCGAACGGGATCTCGAAGAACGACCCAAACTCCAATCCAATATAAATCATTGCTCCTAATCCAAAAGCTAAGAACAAAAAAAAAAATGTGAGTCTCAGAAAATGAGGTCTTTATTTATTTAAGTACCAATTGCACCAACGCGAAGAAAGAAGCTACCATGGGTGGGATCACTGTGGGTGGTTTTTCGTTTGCGGACATTCTTTGGTGTGACGGCAGCTTCAACTTCGGCCTGTGAATCCTTGATTGCATAATTTTTTTGTAAATATCAAAATTAATTTCCTGTTTTTTATATGTACATATACTCAAAAAAAAAATTCGAATGTATTGTTTAGTTTGAAAAAAAAGTGTGTTATCGATGAATATGTGATTAGGTTGTGTATGATACATCAGGAAGACATTTTGATTTCGTATAAATAAGCAACCAGAAACTGTGATATGTTCAATGCGGTGGTTCTGCAATGCAGGTGTGAGAATGTTTTTTGTTGAAACATCAGATATGGAATGATTTTTGATTAAGGAAATTACATGTGAAGAGATGTAAGGCATTCAGATCCTGGAGATACAGGAAATTCTGATGGAAGAGCACAAGTTGTTTCCGGCCCCAATGTTTTCCCTCTATTCGTATTGAAATATATTCAAGATGGCAAACCTATGAGTTTAAACCTTGAATTAAATAAACGTGACAGTGACATGATGGGACACCTTTTTTATTTGAATGGATTAAATTTTATGCGGGAAAAATGAATTTTACAATTCTAACAATACTATTTCATATTTAATCTGCCTATGAAGTGTTCTTTTTTGATGAATATCCTTGCAATGTTAAACACAGTGCGGAAATATTGAGCCGGGAAAGGAATTCCACATACGTGTAGTTCGGCTGAACAAAGAATCTCTGTACTTGACAGTACATCCGAAATTAAGCTCAAGGGTAAGCTTATGAGCGTTCCTTGAAGTAAAATAATGATGGACATGAAACATTGCGACGTTGCTCGAACGATACAAATGTTTCAGTTAGACAACGCTGGCCTATCATTTTTAGAGCTCTCTTTTGAATTCTGTTCAAGAGACTCTAGTGTTTTTTTTTTTTGGAGCGCCTGCCAGATATGGGAATTGTGCTCGAGTTTCGGAAAAACAAAGGCATCGTGTATTACGCCCCGATCAGAAGGGGTGAAAAATGTCTTGCATCGGTGGAGAAAACCTAAGCCCTTAGAAGCGTTTTTGTGGACGACATATATGTGATCACTCCACAAAAGGCGGTTTGTGATACACATACCTAGAACTGAAAGCTGTCCAGTCTCCTCGATGCAAGTGATGCCATCCATGGATAGTGGCACTCTGAGAGGGTTACGCCCAGAGATGTAAAAGAATGCAGTCTTTTTAGTATTGCAGTCAATTGAATGGAAAGACTTTTTTTTTAAGTCTTTTGATTTAACCTCGGTACTGTGACTTTCAAACTAAAGTCCCAGACAATTTTACAGTCTTTTATTTAAAAATCATCTGAAGCAGTCAAATGAATTCAAATCAAAAGAATGCATTCTTTTTGGACTGTTTGTAGTCTTTGAATTCTTTCAAAAGTCTTTTACGTTCTTTGTATTCTTAAGGTCTTTTCAATGCATTCAATGTATTGAAGTCTTTTTACGGCTTTGAAGTCTTTTTATTGATTGAATCCTTTTTACTGCTGAAAGCTTTTTAACTGCTTTCTAGTCGGTAAAATGTAGCACACTTCAGCAATTATTTTAAATCTCCACTAAAAATCAAAATTTTGGCAAAACAGAAGTCATTATACGAGTTAAACGGTTTTCGCACAGTTTTTCTTTATGACTTTTAAATAAATTGCCTCTCAATAAGATATTGTTTTTATTTGATATACAATTTGCTTCAGTTTTGGTATAATTTTAATCTTTAAATGGAGATTTAAAATAATTGTTGAGATCTATAACTTTCAACCGCGGCTTCACAGTAGTCGAAAGAAAGCCTGTGAAGAAGAAAGCAGTGAAAAGTATTCAATTAGTAATAAGACTTCAAAGCAGTACATGGACTTCAATACATTGAATGCATTTAAAAGACTTTAAGACTGCAAAAAATGTAAAAGACTTTTCAAAGACTGCAAGCAGTAAAAAAGAATGCATTCTTTTTATTTAAAGTCTTTTGACTGCTTTTGATGATTGCATTATTTAAGACGCCAAAATAGAATGGGAACGGATTTCTGAAGTTAAAAGAATGAGATGATAAATTCTATTGCATTCCTGAAGAATCAGTTGAATGAGTGGGACTCTTCGGAATGCAATACCATAATATTGCATTCTTTTACAACTCTGGTTAGCGACACTAAACAGCATTGAGTTCTCGAAGCATTAAATTTTACACGGTTTTTGATTCCCCATTGGGCTGCCAAGATCAGAATTTAATGAACTTATCATACGCTGAATTTGGATGTCTACATGCGAAGGACAAGGATGTGAATCTAAAAACGAATATGAAAAGATGGGGGTACTGTCGTCAACGAAACAATTTAGTGGATTAGAAGTTTCAGACAAAAGATCATTTATTAACATAATGAAAAGTGACGAAGACAAAACGGAGCCCTGTGGCACACCAGCGTTAATTTTGGGTTATCAGATTTTAAACCGTCCAATACTATTTGAAGTGAGCGGTCCGAAAGTAATTTCTAATCCAACAAAGAAGAAGAGGTTCATCGATACCAAATGCACGCATTTTCAATAAGAGAGCTTGATGCCAAACTCTAGCAAATGCCTGTGAAATATCAAATGCCATAATCTTACCTTCTCCAAAGCGATGTAAAGATTTGTTACACTGTTGGGTGAGAGATACTATTGGAATACCAATGGACCTATTGCAATGAAAGTAGAGCTGTGTCAATCAGGATCGATTCGATTTTTTTGATCCGATCATCGAAAAGTATTGATGATCGAAATCAATCATTTTAATCGATCTCAATCTCAATCATTTAGAATTTACTCGTAGATGATTCTCGATTCTGGATTCTCGATTTTTTATTTTAATCTCAATCATTTCAATGAGTCGATATCAGTTACTCGATTCCATTTGTTCCGATTCAATCAATGTGGATTATGAAAGCCAAACGGACGTTGGACTAGAATTTCTGGGTTGAAATCGGCATTGAAGAACATGATTGATCGGGTTGGTTGTTGATGTTGTAGGCCGCGAAAACAATTGTGGGGTTGAACTGATGTTATTTGATGTATCAGGATCCGGTAGGTTTAGTATAGATTTTTGGACGTTTCTTAATCCATGGAAATCGTAGGCATCCTTTGATGGATCTTTACCCTTTTTAACTTGACGAATAGAGGACGAATTCAGTTAAGACGTATAAAGAGTATTTCGTACCAAATGTTAGCGGAAAGCCCTAAAATTGCTCTTTTCCGAAGCAACAAATGAAATCTCTTTTTCTTGAATTTTTTGACCCTTTTTATTCCATGTACAAAGTAGCCATCATTCGATGTTATTTGGCAATTTATGGCTTACAATAATAGAGTATTTCGTGAGAACTGTGTATCAAAGCCACAAGTCAATCTTATCATCGAAATCGAAATTAAAATCAAATAGGAACAGTATTGAATCATTTCAGTGAAATGAAAATGATAGAATGATCAATTGATTGAAATAATCGGATCATTTTCGTAATCGATTGTTGAACGATTCCATCATTTGAAATGAACGATTTACATTTGTAAGTCTCTTGTTCTGGTTCTGTTATTCGTAGCTATCTGTCATTGCAAATCACTTTTGATTAGTGAAAGTCCAAGAGCAATAGTTAACCAAGCTCTTTAATCACAACGAGTGACAGTTAGTTAAAATTTGTGAGGTGGACGTGTCAATGGAGAATATTTCTTCAAAATCGTATTTTTATCGTTTTTAACAATTTTTGTTTTACCTAGAATGAATATTGTGGACGATAGCGACGTTTAATTTCAGCGAGTGTTTTCCTAAATCGTGCGATTTAATGTCATTAAATTTTTTCTTTGAGGTTATGTCAACTATGAGAACTTTAGAACTATAATTAGCAAAAGACACCCACTATTATGTTAAAGCGTGAAACTGAATTACATCAAAAGAAGCACTTTTTGTAGGTAGAGCAGAGGCAGATATTTTATTCCATTGTCATTATGATCATGACTTAAAATGAAACTTATTGTTGGACCTGTTAAAATACTTGAAGCTGCTTTTGAAGGATGCGAGACTATCTATGATCGCTTGGATCATTGTGGTAGAGATCTGCCAAATGAAATCTATGAATCTCGAATAGAGCAGAATATGTGCAGGAGGTCTTTCTGTAGAAATCACCAAAACAAGCCACGTTGCGTACCGTCTTACGGATATAAGACAGTCTCCTGTTATGACACCTTTTACGGATCGATGTGAGGTCTGCTTAAATATATCAAGCACTTACAAAGTCAAAGCTGTTTTTCGCCAAACAAGAGAAGTGATGTTGTTCTACACAACTGTTCTGTTCATAGAATCTTGATTTAGTATATTTTACACGTAGCGATGAAAAATAAGTTGCATTTTTCGACTTTTGGCTATTTCGTTAGGTTCACACTTTTTTGGAATATCTTTGAGGTCCGGTACCCAGCATATGTGAATATTAAACTACTGCAACATCTCTGCAAGAAGTAATGTAGACAGAATCCAGTGATTGGCTTTCAGAGAAGAGGTGGGTAGTTGATATCACGTTCTCCCTAATCTAAAACCGGATTTCTTTTATCGCCTGAAACTGACTTAATTTTAGTCTGTCTTAGTATATATCTCCATCAACCCCGTCATCAGATCTTTATCGGTATGTATAAAAATGGTTTGATTCATCCTCCAGGAATGCCATCTCTTCCCATATAAATATGGATGACGACTAGGAAGTTGTAATCAAACTTTAAACGATGGATGTATTATCAATGTTTCTTGGAGCTTATCTCATTATTTATTAACTGAGAAGAGGCTTTCAGACGAGACAGATGGCGGCATCGATAGTCATTTGCTTGTCGAATATATCAAGGATGTTAGATGGACATAAAAGCCATTGTAGCGAAAGTCGTCGTTCGAAGTTCACCGCCCGTGCATCGAAAAGCTGAAAGCTGGACGTTGGACCTTACTTAGGTTATCACAATCATGGTTTTATCAAGACCATAGTGCCAAGTAGCGCCAGTCTGCTCGTGATAGAACTGGGTCTCTATGGGGAATTTTACATTTCCTTGAAAAGAGGAAAAATGTTCTGTTTTGTGAGGGGAAAAAAGCCAGCCCATTCCGATCGGCACAGTTTGCTAGTTTATTAATAGCAGACAAGGAGGTATTTTGGGGTGTTGGAATTCTTTCTTAAATGAGAAATAGAAATGTCATCTGCATAAGCAATCACTCTGTAACTCACCGCTTCCAGACATCTCAACGGATCATCTAATGCTATACGAAGTTGCAAAGAAGGTGCGATAGGATAGCGTACTTCTACTCACAGATCTTCTTGCAGAAAATCCGTACGGCTTTGAGTTAATAAATTAGTAAGTCAGAATTTCCTCTCAGGATGATAGTCAAGACGTGGTAGGAGATGTGCCGACATTGTTATATAATATAAACCAAAGTATGCACTTTATGCTGCAGGGAATATTCGATGGTTCGTACCAGTGTCTGAAGAGCTGTTTCCACCAATTTTCCTTTACAATACGCTAGGAAAGTTTGGGATCTTTTGGGCTTAGATGCCATTACTACCTGTTTTGAGTATAAACACAACTTCTCTCCAGCAGAGCAATAAGGACTTGATATTAACAGTCTATTGAGGTGGAAGTATTCATCCGAACATGACGTGAAACTCTTAACGTGTGTCCTTACTATGCCGACCAGAACAGTTTATTTAGATTGTCGACCAACATGGTTTTAATTTAAAATTATCCACGAAGCCTAAGGCTAGATTGTCATTTGTGTAGAAAATAAACATAATTAATATTGTTGTTCGTTTTTTTCCACAAGCGTCCAAGAATATTTTAGGTCAGGGTCTTTTCTAAGCAATTCATCGCAAAAAAAAAACAAAAAAAAAAAATCCAAAACAATATAATATGTACATACTTGAATTTCAAACTGTAAAGCAAATTCTTGGCCATATGCTGTGGCTGTAGTTGGACTACAGAGAAAGTCGAGACTACTTGCGTTCATCTCTCATTTTCTTAACTTGTGAGAAACACTTGTATTGCAAATATTTAACAAATAATTTGTTAATTTAAAAACAACAATTTGATCAGTTTTCAGTTATTGTAAAGGGTACCAATCAAAACGCCATCGATAGAATTACGAGTATATTTCCATAACTCATACTTAAATACAAGTCTTACAGACAAAAGATTTCTCAGAAAAAAATGCCAGAAGAGTTTTTCTGTCCCTCAACATCATCGATTCGCACATCCTTAACTTTAAACAAATATATGAATTTAATTATTCAATAAATAAATAAAAAATAAAGCAACATAACATGCGATTAAAAAAATTACAACACATCAAATCACAATTATTAAGCAAACTTTTAATACATTAGGGTTAGTACAGAAATAAGTAACAAATGTATAGTAGACCACAATATTACACACATATCGATAAATAGGTTTTAGGTCTCTAAGCAATTAGACAGGTACATCAAAGCCGTCAACAATATCGATGAAACATTAATACGAAGCTCTTGTTTGAGCTTCTTTATGTGCGACATACGGATTAGAACAAAGCTGTCACAAGTCACACACTATACCAAAGTATATCCATCATTAGCAAGCAGATATTAATAGAAATTTACACCATACGGCTTTGCGGTTTTGCCTATATTGTATTGCAACTATTGCAAACCTTGGTTAAACATAGATTACTAAATATTTTATATAGAAAAAATGATTTTGCTTTCTTACATAGTTATAGATCAAAATACAACGGATAGAAATGAAGAAGAAATATTGCTTAACACACAATAGTTAGTAATAGTGACACCACAAAGACAGGTTAGGTTAGACAGGAAAAGTAGTTTAGTTTTGATAGGAAATTAGAAGACGATACGAGAATTTCATAAGCTCTTAGAAGATGACGATTGAGCGACATTTAAAAATAATTAATTTAATTTATTTTATTTAAGAATTTTAATATTTTGGGATATATTGATGAGAAGAAGGAATTTCTAATATGACAGAATTTTAAGTTATTTTAATTTAATAGCCTTAAACAAATAATCTTCCTAATTGCTCCCTCAGAATACCAGGACACCTTCGACATATGGTGATCCACTCAAGTTGTGACAAAAGGCCAGATTGAGAGCCAAAAAACATTCGTATGAAAGAGGTCACTTTAAGTGAAAACGATAACTCACCAGGAAAATTATTCGAAGAAGTTATTAAATGAAAACGAAAACGCCACCTGAATCAGAAAAAAAATTTATCAAAATTCTAGGTGCCGTTTTCGAGAAAATATGATTTTCGAAAACAATTTTAAACATTATAAGATTATAAAGATGGTATTAAGAAATTGGTAATATTCAAGATTCAAAAATATCGAGCATGTGGTTTTCGACATGCCCGTATAGAGTTTGAAAAAAATGTAAAATACTAATAAAATTGTACAGGAGCTTTAGCATACAAAACTGTATTGAAACGAAATGTACCGATTTTGAGAAAATTGAAGAAAATGGTTTAATGGGAGGTACGCACAATTAATAACCATTCTTCGGAATTTGTTTCAACCATTAGCTATAGCAACCTTAGAACCATTTTTTCGAGTTTCTTATTTTTGGCAGGATTTTAATGAAATATTTTTTAGAGAAGCTTTTAAAAAGTTTAAAAAATATTGCATGTCAAAACTTATAAAAAAATATTTCTTGAATTTTTGAAAAAAAAAAACAATTATTTTTTTGAAAATTCGATATCTCAAAAACGGGTCAGTATTCTAATACTATGGTTATGAACTTTTTTCTCTAGTAAAATAAATTTTTAAATGTTTAGTCTTGTACATAATAGCAAATTCCTGAGATCCAGTTATGCAGTTTATTTTTTTATGAAATGGAATTTGAGAATAAAAAATATTTTCTTAAATATCGAAAAAAATGACACGAACCCTTACTTTGGTCTTAAAAAAAAAAGAAAATAAAAACTGTTGGGAGAAAATTAAAAAAAAATGCTACATACATATGTAAAAAGTTTAAAGAAAATCAAAGGAGCCGTTTACGTTTTGGTCAAACAAACATCTTACTGCCAAATCTTTTCAAAATCTAGAGCTTGATTTTGTTATAAGTATATATCGCTAGTAAAAATCAAATTCGTGGAGTAGATTTATTTATTCGTTCTTTCATTTGTAAGGTTCGAAAACATGTATTCAATTTCTAAGTAAAAATAATAGTTGAGAAAAACTTTCATAGTGCTATTTTTTTAAATTTCTTGTAATTATATAAAAAAAACTTTTTAAGACGATCGTTCATCGATGTTTTAGTTTTCATGCTAATTTGAAATAACGAAATATGTAATGTAAATTCTGAATATTTCTTACCACATAACAAAATAAAGACACCTAGAAAATTTCTAAAAACCAATTTTTCATGTTTCGAATTTATTAAATTAAGCAATGTAATATGCTTAAAGTTTTAAGTATAAGTTGTAAATCTCGAAAAACTATATAAATCATGCGGTTCACAAAATCTTAAGTTTTAGAAAAAAAAAATATTTTTTTAAATTCAAACAAATTTTTTTAAAAATTTAAATACACAATACCCACTGCCTTCGAATGGAAAAAATTATCAAAATCAGTGGTATAGTTCTTAAACAAATTTTAAAAATTAAATAATAGGAAGGAGAACCATTTTTAAAAGATTTGTTTTCCTGGTCTATAAGATAATTTGGTTTTTATATCCACTTTAAATGGAGCTAGGTTTTAAATGCCATTGGCCACAAACAAGTTTCTTTTTAAAAATACAATAAAATTAATTTTTTTTCCATGTATTATGGTTTTATTATTACGAGCAAACATTCCCATTAATTATTACAACATCTTTCAAGTTGCTATAGTCAATTGAAACTTGTTATCGAATAATCAATAATCGATTTAGCTCGATGTAAAGTGAACGTAAGGATTCTGAATATTTTTATCGTATTTTAAACGCCAAATATACATATGTACATGCACACCGCAAGTACGAGTAAAAGAATGGATTTCTCGCTTTAAAAAAATTTTATTGATAATATATGTATGTTACTTAACGGTAAAGTGGTTCAGTTCAAAAGTGCTAGGAAAATTAAATATTTTGGTTTTAGTAGTTTCGTTGTTATTACAATCTTTTGTTGTTATTACAATCAGCATTAATAGTAAGAAGTTAAGTCGAAATCATTGAAGACGTTTTCGAGAAAATTTAAATAAACCAAAACGTTTGCATGAAAGATACTGGTTTTAAATAAACTAAAACCAAAAATTCAAATTTCTGCTATAAGGAATCGTACAAAAATGCTCTATAACCAATTAAGGAAGCTCACATAGATGCATTACAATAACTGAAAAATACAAAAAAGGGTTTTTTCGTTTTATCGTTCGTTACATCGCACAGTGGGTCCGAACTGGTCATTGTTATTATTTTTACTTGCGACTTATAGGTACTATAAGGCAAGTTATGCATTCGTAAAAAAAATCGAACTCGAGATTTTGATCAAAGTTGACAATACGAGTGCGATGAGTGCGAAGACCAAAAAAGTGGGTCTCGCAATTGTGTCTGTCTGTCTGTCGGTTCGACTACAGCCTAAGCGGCTCGGTCGATTTTCTTCAAACTTGGTAGATATGTGTTTTAATTTTTTTCTCCCACACGTTTTTTAATTTTTTTTAAGACCAAAAATAACGGTCAATGCCATACGAATTTTTTTTCTCAAAAACTCACCCACAGATTTTTTTAAGAAAAATTCAAAAAAATTCATTTAGTTAAACCTAAGTAATGATTGAAAAAAAATTACAAAAAATGGTTATTTTTGGTAGCCCCCTTGAAACCATTTTTTTTGTTTTTCATTTTCTCAAAAACGGTACGACCGATTTTGATCATTTTTTTTATTGTAAGGCTCCACAGCAGTTTTGATATTATTGTGTACCTATTGAAATTTTCAAAAAAAAATATTTTGGATTTTTAAAAAAAATTAAAAATTTTTTTTGAGAGCTCAATATTTCGAAAACCCCATCGTCGATTTTTTTAAAACTTGATAAATAAAAGTTTTCTAATATAAGTTATAAGATGTAAGAAAAAAATTATTTTACCTAAAAATAACGGTGGAGGGTACCGTTAAAAAATGGTACTGTTAAAAAATGGTTTTCGAAAATCGGATTTTTCTCGAACACGGTTCCGAGAATTTTGCTAAAATTTTTTTTCTTTCGATTCATTTTTACGATCTATAGTCAAATAAAAAAAAATTTAAATCAAGATATTACTGACTGTACCTACCATAGAAATATATTTTCAAATTTAGAATTTCTCATTAATGACAAAATATATTTTAATGAAATTTCTTATAGAGAAGCTTCTAAGAAGTTTAAATAACATTGCATTTCAAAACTTTAAAAACAATCATTTTTGATTTTTTGAATATATATATCTCAATATTGAATATTGATATCTCATAAGCGGCTTAATATTTTTTTGTAAATTCAATTTTTATTCGAACAATATTAAAAACTTTAAATTGGCGTACCAACATTTTTTCTTAAAGACGTTTTAAAATTTTTGTATATAAAAACTTATTATTTTAAGAAACCAGTACAGACATAAAATTTTTGTTCTTGCATAAGCTAATATTTGCTTGAATCAGATAACTTCCTGTTTTTAGCTCCAACTACTAATGGAGTTGTTTAAGTCTATTAAAAAATTTATTTTATGTTTATGAACAGTTTTTTTCTAATATCATTCATTTTTTAAATTCTTAGTCGTTTACATAGGAGCATGTTTGTGTGACCCAGTCGTGCATTTTATAGGGTTGATAAAATACATTTAAGAACCTTTTAAACTTTTTTTCGTATAAAAAAACTATCGAAAAAAAAATTCCAGGGACCAAATTACCGCATCAGTTTTCGAGTAATACGTGACTGAATTATGTGAGTTTGGCATTACCGCTTACGTCATCGAGCAATCGAATACCATAATTTGACATTTCCTCATCAGTAATCAAACAGAATTTTATTTGTTAGATGAACAGCAGACTGAACTGATAGTGTGTAAATATTTTATGTGGATTCTGGAGTAAAACGTAAGAAATATGGTACCTATTTAATGTTTTTTCATTTTATTTTTACGAAATTTATCTTTTTCAAACAAAATTAATCAAAAACAAAAATTTAATGGCGGAATTCATGTCAAACCACAACTATTTGGCAAAAAATATATTGCCAAATTGTCAGCAAGGGAAGGCAGATTTGAAGGAAGATTTGTAGAAATATCCTCAAATGCTTATAGTTAAAACTGAAAAACTGACGAAAACTTTGTTTTTACCGAGTTTTTTACCGAAGAATGAAATTTGTTTGTCCAAAAATTAATGAAATGAATACAAATTTCATCTGTCAACCAAGAAATACTCGATAAAAACCAATAGAGACTCCATGTAGTAGAATATAATTACTACAATTTTAAATAGTTAAACGATACTTTAGACTACGAATGCCGTCATGCCAAAATGGTTATTAGTTATTTCGATTATTTATTGATGGGACTCACTCAAGTGGTAATTTGGCCCCAGATTTTTAATACTTTTTCGTTTGTATCGTTTAATGTCTTTAATATAAGATATCACCCTATATCTTCGATGAACTAGTATATACACATTGCATATTTGAAACACAAGACCGATTTGGTGGTATCCAGTGATAGAGCAACTCAAAGTTGTTAAGAAAGAAATGTATCAGAATTTCCTAACGTTGGTTGTGGTAAGAATTTGATGTTATCTACTTTTTGGTAATTCTGATGGAGCATTTTCTCTATCCAACAAAAAAAAAACAACATTAATTAAAAAAAAATAATTTACAGGCATCGAATTTTCACTTTCGAAAAAAAAAAAAATAAATAAAATAAAAAATGTCACAAAATCATCTTCTAAGCATAACTTTAATAGTAGTTTGTTTTATTTTATTGGAAAACACTCAATTAATGGCATACCTGACTCAATAGCGACTGCCGAACCAAATCACGTTTCTTGATTGGAAATCGTTCCTGTGTGTGTGTTTTGTATGTTTTTTTGTATTAATTATGTTTATTCGTATAAGTATGAGATTTTTATTGATGATGATGAAATTTTTTTTGTATTTTTTTAATGTTTTATATTAAAAATTTCAATGTTGTTAAAAATAAAGTTTTGTTAAGGAAAAAATAAAAATAAAAGATGCCCTTAAATTCATAGTTAAATTGAAATGTAAAATTAGTAGATATTAAGAAACACCGAATTGTTTTAAGTATTTTGTCCATGAGTGCCACTCAGAAAACTTTAAGTTAAAGTCATAACTTAACAAAGCCAGACTAAATTCATTAATATTATTTATTATTTTTATTTAAACTATGGAATTGGGGCATCTAATTTAAACTGTATCCAAACCAACAAAATATTTCAGATGCTTTTGATTTATGAATATATCGATCTTTCTATTAAACATGAAAGATGGATGGTAACTTTGTTTGTGGAGCTACTGGTGACTTGAGAATTGTGTTGCCATGGAAATTTAATATAAATAATCTAGACCTTTTATTCTTTTTTTTCAAGAAGCTAATCAGTAGTGGTGGTGATAGTATGAGCAAGGATATGGTCAGTGGGCACCGAGGTTTTGCACATTGCCATTTATGTTCAGAACCATTTATTTAATAGGGCACTTTGATTTTTTTGAGGTTAGGATTTTCATGCATTAGTATTTGACAGATCACGCGGGATTTCAGACATGGTGTCAAAGAGAAAGATGCTCAGTATGCTTTGACATTTCATCATGAATAGACTTACTAACGAGCAACGCTTGCAAATCATTGAATTTTATTACCAAAATCAGTGTTCGGTTCGAAATGTGTTTCGCGCTTTACGTCCGATTTATGGTCTACATAATCGACCAAGTGAGCAAACAATTAATGCGATTGTGACCAAGTTTCGCACTCAGTTTACTTTATTGGACATTAAACCAACCACACGAATGCGTACAGTGCGTACAGAAGAGAATATTGCGTCTGTTTCTGAGACTGTTGCTGAAGACCGTGAAATGTCGATTCGTCGCCGTTCGCAGCAATTGGGTTTGTGTTATTCGACCACATGGAAGATTTTACGCAAAGATCTTGGTGTAAAACCGTATAAAATACAGCTCGTGCAAGAACTGAAGCCGAACGATCTGCCACAACGTCGAATTTTCAGTGAATGGGCCCTAGAAAAGTTGGCAGAAAATCCGCTTTTTTATCGACAAATTTTGTTCAGCGGTGAGGCTCATTTCTGGTTGAATGGCTACGTAAATAAGCAAAATTGCCGCATTTGGAGTGAAGAGCAACCAGAAGCCGTTCAAGAACTGCCCATGCATCCCGAAAAATACACTGTTTGGTGTGGTTTGTACGCTGGTGGAATCATTGGACCGTATTTTTTCAAAGATGCTGTTGGACGCAACGTTACGGTGAATGGCGATCGCTATCGTTCAATGCTAACAAACTTTTTGTTGCCAAAAATGGAAGAACTGAACTTGGTTGACATGTGGTTTCAACAAGATGGCGCTACATGCCACACAGCTCGCGATTCTATGGCCATTTTGAGGGAAAACTTCGGAGAACAATTCATCTCAAGGAATGGACCGGTAAGTTGGCCACCAAGATCATGCGATTTGACGCCTTTAGACTATTTTTTGTGGGGCTACGTCAAGTCTAAAGTCTACACAAATAAGCCAGCAACTATTCCAGCTTTGGAAGACAACATTTCCGAAGAAATTCGGGCTATTCCGGCCGAAATGCTCGAAAAAGTTACCCAAAATTGGACTTTCCGAATGGACCACCTAAGACGCAGCCGCGGTCAACATTTAAATGAAATTATCTTCAAAAAGTAAATGTCATGGACCAATCTAACGTTTCAAATAAAGAATCGATGAGATTTTGCAAATTTTATGCATTTTTTTTTTAAAAAAAAGTTCTCAAGCTCTTAAAAAATCACCCGTTACAAATTGTATTGATTTTTTGTCATTAATTTTTACCTCTTCTCTGTAGGAAAGGGAGAGGGTGTCTGGCTTTAAATTAATTATTACTATCTTAAGTGAATTCTCTGAAACATTTCATTGGCATGGATACAAATTTAACACACAAAAAACTTAATAACTCAAAAACGAATAAACGTCAATTTGAATATGCTGCGAAATGCAAAGCTTTTCTTCATCGAACTCTTTAACAAAATACATTAAACAGAAAAGCTATAAAGATATACATAAGAGCTTCAATATTTATGTTTATTGAAAAAGCTTCACATCAATTGCAGCACATGCATTTGTTTATGTTTGGCACAGGTAGGTTTACAGACATAACCTTTCCCACTAGTGCATACCCGTTCTACACACATATTGGAAACAATTTAAAGAGTTTTTTTTTCTTCTAAGTACCTGAAACGGGCTAGGTTTTCCACCCTTTCCGGAATCCTTGTTTCCCTTTCCATCCTTAGAATCGGCTGGATCCGGTTTCTTTTGCTTTTGTTTCTTTGATTTTTTCTCCTTTGGTGGTGCTTTTGGTTTGCTGCCTCCGTTGCAGCATGTACTCTCTTTAAGGAAAAAAACAAAAACGAAAACCATATGAAATAGAGAAGAATCACTTTAAAGTATAATCCGTTCTTGAGACGACAATGCGACAACTTTAATCTTAAGCCTAGTCAAGCACAAAACTCCAACTCACAAACTCAAACTCAAACCCTCCGGACTTACCTTGAAGGAGGAAACAGAAGACATACAACAGGAAGAGTATACTGGCGCCATACAAATAGGTGAAGAATCCTTCGTAGTATAAAACTGGTAAACGGTGTGTTGTCACATCGCTGATTACGTATGCAATGCAAACAACGATTAGTATGATGGCATACACTAAACTGGTGACGATAAAGAGCGATGTCCTGAAAAAATCAAACAAACATCCATTAGAGTTGATTACAAATCTACAGCACGCACTTTAATGCTTATGCATTTTTTTTCTGTTTGTTGTTAATAAAAAGATGGTTATAAATTTTTTTTTTTAATTAAAGCATTATGTTCGTGTGAAAGTGTGCGGAGTCGAGACGTGTGTTTTTTGTCCTTAATAAAAAATGCATCTCCTTTCAAACTAGCAACTTAATACTTCTCTTCTTTACCTTTAGATTATCCCAAAAATGACTTAAGCTTGAAAGATGCTGTGATGGGGTTTATTGTGCAAATTAAAACAAAAAAGTTTGGCTAGGTATGTTTGGAAAACTATGAAAATAATATTGAAATAAAATTTAATAGGTTACTACTGAAATTCTTCAGGCAAATCAAAATGAAAAAATTCGTAGCTATTCAATAGTTCCCGGTTAAAAGTGGTTGAAAATATTTTAAACATGCGTTTTTTTGGACAGCAATTTATTCATGGTTATCTGGGGGGTTAGTAAAATATTTGAGGGGCCTTTCCGTCACACTAAACAAACATTTTTTAACTTTAATGTAGTTGTCTAACTTTTCATGAACTTTTAATATTTTTTAATTCTCAGCCACTGCAAAAAAGTTTTTCAGGGGTGGTGTACTGCCTCTTGCGAGGAATTGACAAATCCTCTAAGAGTATATCACTTGTTATGGAAAGAATTGCTCATGGGCCATTCGGCATCAGTAGAAAACTGTAGGTACCCAAAGTTCCTGTTAACAAGCGTGCAGGAATAGTTGGGAGTTGTAAGTCACTATAGGTCCTGGTTTACTTCGAGCTGGTGCACCACCAAATTTATTTATGTCATAAGCGGTAGTGCTGCACCTAACATTGAAATGAGGCTTTGACGGTTGTAACAACTTTAATGCAAGTTTTTATATATAAAGTGGGCTTTAAATTGTATTGTGCTTAAAAAAACGTCAATCAATTATAATAATTAAAAAATAATAAATAATAAGATTTTTTTTCGTGTGGACTTCTCTGTAATTTTTATTGTCTTCAAATAAAAAAATCAGTTACCACTATCAACCAAATTATTATCCTTGAGTCTTTTTTATCAAAATTGAAACTAGCCTTTTTTTATTTTGTGCAAGTTTTATATTAACTTCCCGATTAGTTAGAGAATAAATATTTTTTATCAAAGGTCAGATATTGAAGACAACATATGGAATGTCTTAGCTTTTCGAATTATTTCTGTCTTTCTGAATATTTGTTTATTCGCAACAAATTTTCTAATATATCGATTTTGAATGTGAATAAATGAGAACTCATTTGTTTAAAGCTTCGAGTATACACTGAAAATAAATTCCTAGGTAATATAAATATTGACAAAAACGTTTTGTTGACCTTTAACAAAACAATTTTATCGTTTTGATAAAATTTTTGTCAATACGAAAGAATGATTTTGTTGATTTCACAAAATTTTTATAATCCCGCATGATTTTTTGTCAGTTTAACAAAATATGCACTAAAAATAATTATTGTCAGTTTAACAGACCAGGTTTTGTTAATATAACAAAATAAAACAAACAAACTTTTTTGTGATGTTAACAAAATGTTTGTTGTATCTACAAAAAATCTGTTTTGTAAATCTTTGTCAATATCACAAAGTTTCTGTTAATTTTTTTTTGTCAATTTAACAAAAAATGAAAACATTTTTGTTAAAATGACAAATATTTTGTTTTGGGGTTGAATTATTTTGTAATATTGATAAAAGAATATTATCAGATAGATAAAACTATTTTATAAGGAAACCAAAAAATTTCTTTTGTGTATGATATAGTTCACACTTGGTTTTTGTTAAAAAATCGATGTAAGATTAACTGAACTTAACAAAAATTGCGTATTGTCCATACGCCCTCACAGATGGTTGCATGTGAGATCGTAGGGACGAAACGCCAATTTTTGTGGACTTAAATCCCAAACAAAAACTATTTTGACAAAATTAATTATGTTTTTTGTGTATTCAACAAAAGAAATTTGTAAAATTGACAAAATATTTTGTTGAATTGACAAAATATTTTGTTAATTTAACAAAATATAACAAGACATTTTTGTTAATTTAACAAAATATTTTGTTAATGTAACAAAACAATTTTGTTAATTTACCAAAAAAACATTGTTAATTTAACAAAAAAATTTTGTTAATTTAACAAAAAAATTTGTTAATTTAACAAAAAAATTTTGTTTATTTAACGAAAAAATTTGTTAATCCGATAATAATAAAAAAACAATAATACTAACAAAAAAATTGTTAATACAACAAAAGAATTGTTAATATGACAAATTAATTTTGTAAATTCTACGAAATTTTGTCATATTGACAAAATATTTTTGTTATTTCAACAAATTTATCTGTTAGCATAACAAAATAATTTTGTGGATACAACAAAATATTTTTTGTTACCTCAACAAAATTCTATAATTTTTATCAATTTGATAAAACTTTTTGTTGGACGTATATTGACAAAATTTTTATCAAATCAACCTAGATTTTTATCATATATACCTAGATTTTATTTTCAGTGTAGGCAAATAAGTTTAAGATCGATTTTAAAATTTTCACTTAACAGACTTAATTGAATAATATATATTTTAAATACAACAATGTTTTTAAATGGACCTAAAAGTATAAACTAATATTTTGTAGACCCATACATTTAAATAAAATATAATGCACGACTGGATTCCACTTATTCTTATTTAAAAGTACTTTAGAATTTACAAATTGCTTATAAATAAATATAAAACATGGATTTAAAGAGATAAAAATGTTCAAATTCATAAAATTGCCGTCTGATTTCTTGAAAAGTATGAATTTATGTAAACAAAGTTAAAAAATCGTTTTAGTATTAAATTATTCTTTTATATAACAAATTTCTTTAAAATTTTTCAAGAAAAAAAAATTTAGGATGCCAATGTTAAGTATTAAGTAATATAGATTTTAGGAAATATATAATTTCAAAAAAAAAATCGTTCACACGTTTTGAAGATATTGATTTTCCAAAAATTAAATTTGGAATTTTGTTTCAAAAACCCAAAACAAATTTTTTTTCGAATATTCATATATATAATATTATTTTAAATTTAAATGAGTTCCTGTACAAAAATGTTGGTCGAAATCATAAGAGCCGTTAATGAGAAAGTCGAAAATCAAAAACTGGTACCGTTAATAACTTTTTCCCAATTTTTTTTTTTTCGACCAAAATGTATTCCATGTCCATAATAACACACTTAGTTTTTTTTATCAAAATCGTTAGAGCCGTTTTCGAGACTTATAAGATTTTGCATTGCGGCTGTATGACAGGTACGGTTAGTTTTGGAGCTAAAAAAATTTAAATTTCTCTTCTAGGAAATCGCCGAAGACCCTTAAGTACAGAGATTGAAGAAAATCTCTTTAGCGGTTTAGACAGTAGGTCTAGTAATAATTAGACTGAAGGTACAGACATTAAGACAGACTGGTGGATTTGCCAGCACTCCTTTTTTCGTGTTCTTTTTTATCGTAATGTCAACTTTAATCAAAATCTCGAGTTCGATTTTTTTTCCAAATGCGGAACTTGCCCTATTAGTACCTATATCGCAAGTAAGAAAGTTGAATGACTGCTATACTCCCTCCTTATATTTTTTGGCTGCAATTCATGTTTTTAGTTTTTAATGCTGTGAGAACTAGGAGAATTTTGTTTATACCTATTAGTTCGCTTAAGAAACGTTTTAAAAATGTCTTTAAAAATAATTCAATTTATTTTTTTTTTTTTTAAAAAACCATTCCATTGATTTTAATGAAAGTTTGCTTACTACTTATTTACTATCTGTGTGTAATGACTGAATTAACATTTTGATCTTTACCTTTAGACACCTTCAAATAATACATTTTTGTTGAAATGTAAATTTAATTTCACATATTACCTGATTAATTTCCCCGCCCATTTTGTTTGTTTTTTTTTATGAAATTAAATAATCAAAAACCTGCTTTTGTTTGTCTTTTGGGCAAAATTTGATAAATTAAATCAGTATTCACCAAATACCATATAAAATTTAAAAAAATAAAAATTAAAAATTTTAAGATCAACATACATAAGAAAATTAAAAAAAAAAAAGCATTTGATAAAATCGCCCATGACATTATTGTTTTTAAACTTAAAGCATACGGGTTTTCTCCCCTGTTTGTACACTGGATACAGTTCTATCTCAACAATCGTCTTATTATTTTTAGGTCATGCACTCCTTAACCTATGTATATGTTCAAATTCAGGTGTCCCGCAAGGAAGTCGCCTAGGGCCCCTGATTTTCCTATTAACTATCAATTTTGTTGAACTTGTGCTTATAGGATCTGACCTTGAGATCTCAAAACAAATTTTATCCGTTTCAGGGGCGCAATCGCTACAAGTAGACCTTAATAACTTTTTTACCTGGTTTCAACATAACTTGGAACGATCGGTGCAAAATCGATAAATATTCATTTTATTTTTTTTTTAATTAAGTTTTCATTTTAGCAAAAATTCGAAATTATTTTTTTTAGTTCAATTGATACTTAATTAATAATTAACAGAATGAAGGTTAAACGCTGACTAAGGATAGAATGTAATTATTACATTTAAATTTATGTACCAAGTGAAGCCCGATGACAGTTTTATTTCACATAACTTTATTCGTTATAGACTCGCTTTGAGTGCTCATCGTGAAGTTAATAGAGACGGTGTATATATATGTACTCAATACATATGTAACTAGGAGCAGCTACTATTTAATACCACATTTTCAGTTTAAACCAGCCATTTATGTGTTGCAGGTTATGTGTTGAATACAAACAAATTGTACTCATTCAATATTTATCTAGTTTATTTAAACAAAATTTATTAATTATAATTTATATAGATTATATGTACTCATACAATATTATAAACCATCTTTAATCAAATATAAATATTTTAAACCATTTACTTAAAAAAAAAATTTTAAAATTAAAAATTTATTGAACAAAAAAAGTTATGTAATGAAAACAACGTGACAAGACAATCAAATAAACATGTATTGAGTACACTTAATGTACTCAAATTAAATTAATGTGTATAACCAGCTACATGATTTGAAGTGAAGTTAAGAAGTGAGTACACAAAACTCTAATAATAATAAAAAACACATTGTTATGAACACAGTACCTACATAAAAAACTCACTTCATATGTATTTAAAATACCCTCTCTGCCTTAGAGAATGGTAAAGATGTCGATGTCATTTCCACTGATTTTAGTAAAGCCTTCGATAAAATCTCCCATAAACTTATCCATTTCAAACTATCCACCTTCGGTTTCGAACCCATTCTTTTAAAATGGATTTCTTCCTATCTGGAAAACCATTACTACAGTGTTCGTTTCAGATCCACTTCCTCTTATCCTTTCTTAGCCACGTCCGGAGTCCCTCAAGGCAGCCACTTAGGGCCTCTCCTTTTTATTCTTACTATTAATGATATTGAATTGGTCATCAAACATTCCCATATATCTCTTTATGCCGACGACACTAAATTTTTCAAAATCATTTCTTCTGCACAGGACTCTACTCTTATTAAAATTGATCTCAATAATTTTTCAGTTTGGTGTCTAAAAAACTGCTTAGACTTAAACATCACTAAATGCCACTCAATCAACTTTTCACGAAAACGTTTAAAATCTACTCCCCGTATCTATTTTCTTCATAATCAACCCCTATCTATTGTTAACTCGATACGTGATCTCGGCATATTATGTGATCAGGAGCTTAACTTCATCTCCCATTATGACGACATAATTCTCAAGGCCAATTCCGCACTTGGTTTCGTCAAACGATGGTCCAAGGAATTCTCCAACCCATATGTGACCCGATTCCTCTATGTTACCTTTGTCCGCCCCCTGCTTGAATACGCCTGTTAGGTGTGGTCCCCCTACCAACAAGTCCACATCGCCAGAATTGAGAGTATCCAACGTAGATTCCTTCGCTTTGCTCTTCGAGAACTTTCCTGGAACAATCCCCTAATCCTACCTCGTTACCTAGATCGCCTTAAACTAATTAACCTAAATTCTCTAGAAGAACGAAGAAAAACTTATGAAATTCTCTTCATTCATAGTGTTCTTACAGGTTCTATTGACTGTATAACTCTTTATAACTCCATCTTCCTTAATACCAACCCCCGCAACATACGAAATCCCCTTCTCTTTTATATACCCACCCACCGTACGTCTTATGGCTCTAATGAACCAGTCTCACGTATGCTAAGGAATGTCAACTCAAACCCAATAACCTTCGACTTTAACCTTAGTACCCCTTGCCTAAAACTCCGTCTCTTGAATCAATTCCCCCACTAACCAAAATTCGTAGCTATAAGTTTTCTTAGCTTGTATTAAGCCTAATAAATGGGGGTATTGCCCCCACCAAAACCAAAATCAAATCAAAGATCAAGACATCTTTGTTTTTGTTGAAGTTTTTATTACATACTTTTATTTAAAGTCAGTTTCAGGCAAAGTGGAATAACTATCCAAAGAAGTCATTCCTGACAATCATATACGCATTTTACAATACTTTTAAGAAAGTTCAGAGTAATTTTATAAGTAAAAATTAAGGACACACACGCCAGGCCAGTTGAAATGGAACTAGGTTTTCTCTTTTCAATAAAATCTTAAAGATTTTTTTCAATTACAATTTCATTTGTTCTCATACCTAAAACTTCCTTCTCAAGCAAATAATAACGAGAACTCCATAAAATCTTGACATTATTTTAGAGAAATGTTTGGAAAAGGTCCTTGCGCTACAAAAATTCGAATTTTAATTTTTAAATATGATATTTAATAAAAATGATATTTGTCTTTAAAATAGGTCACGAAATAGGGAAACATTTATTATATTCAATAACAAAAATAAAGCTTATTATTTTTCTGTGATTTTAAGATATTAATTTTGACGGTCCACCCACTAGAACGCAAGTTATAATCTTCTAACTCCAATTTAACTTTACTTTAGGGATTTTGAACAACGGGATTAGAATTAAGGCGTGTTATTCTATTTATAAAGAAAATAAAAATATACAAACACTAATAAAATCCTAGAAAATGTCCTTGAAATAAATTATTGGTAGAACCGGAGCGGCGAATATACAAAACAATTATCAAATAAGGTTCATCGTTAATGGTCATCGTTATGGATCAATCAATCAAATTCAAAAATTCTCTTTTTTAAATGACTCTTTCTTCAACAGCCGCTTTCTTGTGAAATTATAACACGCTTTTTCCATTCAATAAATGCGAACATAATTATTTTGTATACATTTTTTTCGTGGATGTTCGAGTGAGAAGCTTATACAAATTGGTAGAAAATTAATCACTCTATCGGAAGATGTTATAATCTTTGCAAATGGCGTCGTATGTCAATCATATGTATTTGAAATTTGTAAACAAGTGGCCTGGAGAATGCAAACAGACAAGTAATTGAGTGGTATACTCCGCAAGAGGGTGGAATAATTATTTTCCGATGTTTTTGACCAATAATCGGATTGGTCGGTGGTGCTAGCGTAGCGTGAACTTCGACATCGATTTCCTAATCGTGTGGCGCCCACTGGACAAAAATTCCGGCGCTTAGCTACTCGATTCGAACAGACTGAAACCACAGGTGACCATGGAGGGCGTGGCGATGGCAGCCACCGGATTGGTCGTTCGGCCGAGAATATCAAGGCTGTGGCTGTCGAATGTCGCTGAGAACGAAAAACTATCAACCAGACGACAGGCCACGCAATTGGACGTCACAAGATGGATTCTACAGCAAATTTTAGTGAAAGACTTACACATTTTCTCGTGCAAAGTTCAAACAGTGCATCAGTTAATGACTGCTGACCGTCCGTCGCGTTTGAATTACTATCAAGCCATCCTCAATCTCAACAGCGAAGAAAACAATGATGTGTCGAAAATCATCATGAGCGACGAGGCGCATTTCCACTTAAGCGATTAAGTCAGTAAGAAAAACCATCGTTTCTGGGGTTCTGCAAATTCGCGTGCGATGCACGAAGAGCCATTACATCCACTCATAGCCATTATTTGGTACGGTGTTCACGCGAGAGGAGTGATTGGCCCGTATTTTCTTCAAGACGCCATCGTCCACTATTACTGGCAAACACTACAGGGCCATGATAAACGACTTCTTACTGCCGGCATTGGACGAGCGGGACTGGGTGAACATGTGGCTTCAACAAGATGGTGCAACCAGCATGAGCCAAAATTGATATTGTGAAGGCAGCGTTTCATGGTCGCGGAATCTCCCATTTTGGCGATTTGGCATGGCCAGTAATACCGCCCGATTTAACCATCCCAGACTTCTTTCCTTGGGGCTACTTGAAGTCGCAGGCTTATACCAACAAGCCTCAGACAATTGCAGCCCTTAAGGAGGAGAATATTCGACAGGAATGCAAACAGTTATCACAGGAAATCTTGCGAAAAGTCATGGAAAATGCGATAAAACGTGCACAAATATGCACATCAACACTGGCGGCAGCCAACTGACGGATATTATCTACCTCACTTAACAGAAAAAATTGTTAAAGTCCAAATAAAAGTTCCCATCACTCAAAATAGTTTTTTTTTTTAATTGTATAAAAAAGTGATACAAAAACAAAATTGGATTAAATATTAATTTTGCGCCGCCTTGTACATTCAGTTCTGACAAATGAGAAATGATAAATTTGTATGCTTAATTTATTTATATTAACATTTAAATTTTTGTCAATTGGTGAAACTTTAAAAGGGAAAACGAATGCGGGGAAGCATGGTATACAGACAATATTATTTTTAAGGATTAATTAAAATAAAAATAAAAATTTATTCAACACACTATAGACATAATGGATGAACTTTTTTGACTGTATGTTTATCTGTTGTTTTACTTTTCGGTCTTAATCTCATTATATATAAGATCTTTAATTTTACTTCATGAATATAGATGGACCAAAATTCATTAAAAGAAAAACTTTTACTATAAACTAAAAATATAAAAATTAACACTCAAGAGATGAAAATAAATGTCCATTGCATTTAAAATTAGTCACTAAACAGATAGTTACTGTTATACCCTATTACTCAGTGATATGTTTTTAAAAATTGGGTGTTGGTGTATTTAATTTTGTTAGTAAGCTATTTCTATAAATTTCATAATAGAAGAAGCTACAACACTTTAAATTTTAATGCTTTTGAACTTGAATGTCTTAACATTTTACTCGTAAAATTTTTATGGCACTAACGAATGCACCACGATTTTTGAGTAGGTTAACACCGTATCAAAAAAAAAATCTAAAATTATTTTCTCAAAAACTAGGTCATAAGTTTGCCATTGATTTAAACAAATTACGTATTTACATAGCGCGATTTTTTTTAAACGCCACACATTTTTGTTATAACAATATCGCCAATAGACCGGAGAATAAGTACTAAACAAAAACAGATATGGACCATTTCGAAAAAAAAAAACATGAAAGTGTTTTTTTTTTTTTGTAATTTGTAGTAGAAACTATGGGGATATAAAACTTGAGTCTATAATTAACCCTATGATCCCACGCATGATTTCAAAATTTTCTTCTCTTTTTTTTTTTTTGCAAAACGAAATTTTCAGACATTTATGTTTAAATGTTTACAAACATTGGAGGCGAGACAATGAGAACGTGTGCTTGACACAAATAAACAGTCCCAGAGAAAACGATGAACCTAAACAATAATTAACAATTGGGGTTTTTAGTTTTTCATTAATTGATGTTAATTTGGAGAATTGCATTTGCTTATGTTATGCTATTAAATTATTGTTTAATAAATGATAAATACGAATGCGGTTTTGTTTTAAAAAGTTCTCAGTTCTTAAATTAGTTCTGTTAAGTGGAATTTCTTTTAGAACAAAAAATGTAGAACTCAGAAATCAAAGGGAATTTGCATAAAACAAGCTGGGAAAATTGAAATGGGTTTTTGTATGATAAAGTTCTCGCAGGAGGCTTGAAACCTTTTCGTAAAACTATATTAATATGGGAGGTTTGAATGCCACAAGAACTCCTTGAGTGAGTTACTTTAAATTTCTTATAGGCTGATATTTTAACGGACCAAATCACGTAATTTGGGTAGTATTTTGGGTAGGTTTCTGAGACACTAGGTTTCAATTCTTAATGATGGCAAAAGCTTTTTGATTAAAATAAACATAATAGACCTGGCCCTAAATACTAAGCTCCCGTGAAATATCTAAAGGGTATTTTTTTTAGAGGCGGAGAACTTAAAATCAATATAGAATACAGGAATATCTTTTTGATACAAATAATTGTATGGAATTTATATATAGATTTCACCCATGTGTCCACTAAGATTGGCGTGTACACGGCGCGGCGTTATTTTGAGGTAAAATTTTTAAGCACTTTTGGCAGTAAATCAGGCTAAATGTTGACAATGACGTGTCAAATTTTAGCGTTAAAAAGCTCAATTATTTCTGCCTTATCGCTGCCGTAGACATGCGACATTAGATATACCCAGAAAAATAATCTAATGGCGTCAAAATGCACGAAAAAGGTGGTCAATTTATAGGTTCATTTCGTGAAATTAATTGTTCGTCAAATGTTTCTTTCAGAAAGTTATTGTATCGCACGCTTTGTAGCACCTCTCTGCTTTAAACACATGTCTTCAATATTATTGGCCAATGAAAAAGTTAGTAATAATTGCTCTTTTTGCTGCACCCTTCTGGCTATCATAATTTTTGAAGACATATCGATGACTTTTTTGGATTTAATATTTAAACATAAGCTTGTGTATTATCATCGCTTCCAAGACTGCAATTCTATTTATTGACATAGCCATTTAACCAGGAGTGTGCTTCATAAGTGTAAACATGATGAATTAAAAAAACCAAATTAACCTCAAAGAGCCGATAACTTTAAAATTGGCTGTCAGTGGAAATACTTTTGTCAATTTAAAATTATAAGATAAATAAATTAGAGTAAATGACGGCTCATAGAGTAGCTATAAGCTTAGTGACTTACTACTCTCAACCATTTCTGTGTGCGTGTTTGGAGAAATAGAAGGCTTAAGATTTTCGGTCGTTTCCAACCGGTAAATGAGCAGATCTTTTCATGACAAGATACATGGAGCGGAGGATTTGTCAATTCCTCGCAAGAGGCAGTCCACCCCTAAAAAACTTTTTTGCAGCAGCTGTGAATCGAACTTGAAACCTTCCGCAGGACAGTCCAAAGCACTATCTAACCATTATGCCAATAGCTTTTAAAATTTCTTGGTCATTTGAATTTTGTAAAAATTTAAAATATTATGGTATTTTAAAGAACTTACGACTTTATACTTTACTTATCACAAAATTCACGACTGTATCAACCGAACATTCTTCAATCGCTAATATACCTTAATTTTCAAAATGATCTGTATAAGAACATATGTAGATGTTATAAGAGTCGAAGAGAATTGAAGAAGCATGAAATTAAGTTTCTAAAATGCCTAAAACATTTTCATATTTTAGTGTATTCAGTTCAGTTTTTGTAAAAAAAAAATTAATAAGACCACACATACACTTTTTTTTTAAATATTTACGGCAAATTTTAAGCTTTTGTAATAGCACAAATAAAACATTAACTACAAAACCTCATCGATTCGTTTTTTTTTTTTAAATATTTGAAAGAAGATGTTCTTAAGAATAAAAAAAATAATATTATTGCAAAGTTTTAAGAAACTCAAAAATATATAAAAATGGATTTATTGTATTTAGACATGGTTGAATTTAAAATTTTCTTATATTGAAAACAGATCGTAAGAATTTTTATCAAAATTCTTTGAGTCACTTTCGAGAAAAAAATTTTCAATTTTTCTTAAATCTTAATGATAGTTACCACTAATATTTTTTCTCAAGCAGTGTTAAATAAAATGCACGACAGGGTTGCACGAATCTGGTCTTATATAAAAGACTTCGAATTTTGAAAATGAATGTTATTAAAGAAAAATGTTCATACGCATATAACTAATCGTTTAAAGGCTAAAAGATCTCTTTTAATAGTTGGCGACGAAAACAAAATGCCATGTGAATGTTATGGACCTATGCAAGAACAAAAATTATAAATCTTAAACAAAAATAAGTTTTGATATATTTTTGAAACGTTTTTAAAAAAATTATTTTTTTAATTGTTAATATTACTAACCCATTTTTGAGAAATTGAACTTTGGAAAAAATTTTTTTTTTACATAAAATATTTTTCTATTCTATTTTTGTATTGATATTCAATAATTTTTAAACTTTTTAAGAACTTCGGTATAAATAAAATGCACGACTGGATCGCACGAACTTGCTCTTATGTAAAAGTATTTTGGGATTAAAAATAGATTTTATAAATATAAAACATGGATTTAATGAGATAAAAATGTTGAAATGCATGAAATTAACGCCTGATTTCCGGAAAAGTATGAATTTACGCAAATAAAGTTTAAAAATCGTTTTATTAAAGTAATTTTTTATAACAAATTTCTTTAAAATTTTTCTAGAACAAAATTTGGGATGCCAATTTTAAGTGCTTAGTAATATAGATTTTAGGAAATTATTGCCAAAAATAATCGTTCACACGTTTTCAAGATATTGATTTTTCAAAAAATAAATTGGAACCTATTTTTTCAAAAAACAAAAAAAACTATTTTTTCGAGTATTTTTATATACAGTATTATCTTAAACTTAAGGGGGCTCCTGCTAAAACTTTTGGTTAAAATCGTTAGAGGCGTTGATGAGAAAGTCAAAAAATCAAAAACCGTTCTATGACTGGTACCGTTAATAACATTTTGCCCCAATTTTTTTTTACCAAAATGTAGTCCATGTCCATAATATCACACTGATTTTTTTTTATTAAAATCGTTAGAGTTGTTTTCGAGATAAATAAGAATTTGCATTACGGGTGTATGGGGGGTACCGTTAGTTTTGGAGCTAAAAAAATTTCAATTTCTTCTCTAGGGAATCACCGAAGACCCTTAAGTATCGAGGTTGAAAAAAATAGCTCCAGTGGCTAAGGCTCTAGACTGAGGTACAGACATACAGACATACAAACATACAGACATACAGACAGACAGACGGAATTGTCGGACCCACTTTATTCCTCTTCGTCTTATTCGATTTTTTTTCCAAATGCAGAACCTTTATCGCAAGTAAAAATATTCATGCTTATTTTGAGATTCGAACAAATAGCTTATTGGATAGAATAGATATTTTCATTCGAATGAACTTTGCATAGAGCATTAGAAAACAGTATGGTAATTTATTGATATCAAAAAGAAGTAAAATAGTGATATTTATAACTTCTCCGTATAATAAAATACTTGATTTATGTTTAAATTTTCATGTAAACTAAATTGTGTTCCAAATTTAATTTACACATATCTGGTCACACTTGAATTTTGGGTTATCATTTGTAAATTTTATCATAAAAATATTGATAAATTCAAGCGAGACGTTTAAAATCAAAATGGCATTTGTTTTATTTATGAATAGTGAAGACGGTGAGGAGCAGTTGTATAGGAGAAGGATAATGGATGCATCAAATCTATTTAATGCATCCATTACTACAAACATTATAGGTATTAAACTTACATGTTTTATGAATATGTCTTCAAATTTATTTTCTTATTTACATCGCTTAGTTAGAAATAATATGCATTTTTTTTATCTTTCGAGGTCATACGTTCAAAAGAAACAACATGAGTAAATATAATCCGCACAAATTATTTAATTACTTAAGGAAATTGATGTTATACATTTACATTAAATTATAAAGCTTCTTCAAAGCCGCTTACTTGTAAGATGTTCGCATTTTTATGTATGCATCATAATATCATATCCTTTGAGATTTAACTACATGTTTTAATTCAAATATTATGTGTATATAAAAAGTCTAAGACCAAGGTAAGCACAAATTCAAAAAAACGTAATAAGAAGATAGAATAAATCAGTTTTATATGTATGGGATTTGTGTCATGGGCAATGGAATTACAGAACAAATGGAATTACAGAACACACATATCTGCCAGATTTTTACAATAAAAAAAAAACAAATTCTGAAATTGAAAAAAAATTTAAAAAGTGTTGGCCGAACAAGGCGAGAAAACGAAACAATATTTTATCGTACATAAGTCCTATGGTGATATCTGAGATATCAGAAACGTGAAGAATCTAATTGCATCCTTTTCTTTTCAGTGATAACCTCATTATTAGCAAGACCAATACACTTTTATTTTTAAGTTTTAAAATAAAAGATTTAAGTCCATTCACTTGTTCTGGGTAATTATCTTAAAGGTATAATGGTGAATGCGTTGGACTATTATACCCGAGTCTTGGGTTCAATTTCCAGCCACTTATATGTACCTTAAAACAGAAAAAATTATTTTTGGAAATAGTATGATTAAGTTGCCATACAAAATAATACCTATCTTATCCGTTCGCACTCGACAAAAAAATTAAGGTTAGCTCTTTTCCTGCGAAAAACAGGCATACATGAACAATTGAGATTTGTTAGTCACTAGGTTAAGGTTCAGGTTTTTTAACGAGTAGTTCTGGGTCTAGTTTGTTTATTTTTTTTATTTTAAATATCAAGCAATGATAATATCAAAAGGGCTCGAACATGTTCTTATCAAAATTTGTGATTTAGATTTTTATAAATGATATAATGCTAAGAGATCAATAAATTTTCCTTTCCCGTTAGTTTGAATCCAATGAAATTGTTTTAAGTACAGTATAAAAAAGAGTTTTTTCAAAAGTCAATTTGACAGTTTAGAGAGCCAGGGATAGTGTTGTAGCTGTTAAATTTCTAGCGAATGGAATCCCTAAATAGATATTTTCATTTAACAATGAAAATATAACTTTTAACGTAATATAGCATAGTAAATATGTTTAATAAAAACGCAGATAGTATAAATCCAACTGCAAATTTATTTAACACAAAACAAAATCAATTTAAACTATTAACAAATTATTTTAAGATCTTAGAGATTACTGTAACAAAAACACTGCTAACCTTTATGAGTAAACCTATATAAACCTATATATGAACTAACATAAGCCAACTTTTTTTAACCATGTAAACTTAGGTTCCATTAGTTTGCTTTTTGCTTTGTCAAATTTGAGAAAGCAATATTTATTTTTAATTAATGAAAAAAGTTTGGTTCTTGGTTCTATCAGTAACGACAATAGTAATAGACATAACATCACTAAGTCTAAATTCTATATTTTTTTTTTCAATCTGATATTAAGAATAATAGGCCTTGTTTTCCAAGTTTAATGTGAGAGTTGAGCATATTACTTTTTCAGCCGGACTACACGAATGTGGAACGCTCTACCTAGCTCTATTTTTCCTTTCCATTGTAATATTCAGAAATTTAAAACTAATGTGCATGGGTATCTTCTTTTAAGACCTTCCTCGTTTTCATAATGCTTGCACTATGATAATCATTTTGGGATATTAATAAACCTCTGAGTGCGCGCTTATTATAAGAAAAAATATATGAACAACAACATGGGTTTGTCAGGAAAAACTCAACAGAAATTAACCTCCTTTTAGCAAAATGAATTAGAAAATAGATGTAGTCTGTGTAGAGTTTCTAAGACGCTCGACCAACTTAGCCATTACAACGTTGTATTTAAACTAAAAGTTATCGGTTTTCCACCCTTTCTCATAGATAAAACCGTTTCTTGAAAAATGATCCTACCAGGTAAAATTTTGAAATTCCTTTTGAAACCGTGCTTACCACAGGGAAGTCATGTGGGCCCTTTTTTTTCTGGCTATAAATGATCTTGTATCATGTTCTAGCAAGATTCTTATATTTCCTGATGATATAAATATTTTTAAGAGAATAAAAACTAACTATGGCCACACTCTTTTGCAGTCCTATATTGACGGCTTTGCTGTGGTAAAAAAGGATTTTCTCTTAACCCTGCGTAATAGCAACCAGTTATTTTCTCAAGGAAACGACTTCTTAACGCTTTTGCTTTTCTTTTTTGCAGCACAACCTCATTCGTGTCTGAAGCGCTTCAAGAACTTAGGTATTAACTTTAGCTTGAATTAAGAATACATGAATTTCATCGTTAATAAAAGCCTAATACATTTAACAAATAAACTTAAGGGGGGAAATACAATTAGAAGTTCCAAGAAATCGAATTGTCTAAAAAAAATTGTAAATTTTATGGAGAATACGATGGTCTAACTCTAAATTTTAAATTCGAACTCCATCTTTTTTTTCTCTAACGTTTTCTGAAGACGTTTTTCGGAGCGCGCAACAAGTATTTTTGAAAATTCGACGAGGGAATCCGTTTTATATTTTTTTTATTTCTATCTATCATCATCATCATCGGCTCGACAACCGGGTTCCGGTCCTGGCCTCTTTCAACAAGTCTCTCCACCTATCCCGGTCTCTAGCCGACGCCATCCAGTTGCGCACCCCAAGGCTTCGGGCGTCCTGGTCTACGCCATCTCTCTAGCGCAAGCATGGTCTACCACGCTGTCGTCTACCATAGAATGTACCACAAAGAACTTTCCGAGCAGGTTCCTCTTCGCTCATGCGAGCTAGGTGCCCTGCCCACCGGAGTCTACCGAGCTTAATTTTTGTCACGATATCTGCTTCTAGGTAGATTGCGTAAAATTCATGATTGTACCGTCTCCGGAATCGTCCTTCCTCACATATGGGGCCAACAATTCTCCTTAAGACTTTTCTCTCGAACGCAGCTAAGAGGTCGGAGCGCCTTTTGCTAAGCACCCAAGTCTCGGATCCATATGTGAGTACTGGCAGGACCATGGTCCTGTACAGCAGCAGTTTTGAAGTTATGGTGAGATTTCTGGATTTGAAAAGCTTTGACAGACTATAGTAGGCTCTGTTGGATTTGAGAAGCCGCCCGCGTATTTCTTCTTCTATATTGTTATCGGCTGCTACTATTGCCCCAAGGTATTTAAAGGATTGCACCACTTCAAATTCGTGCTCCGCTACCTTGATTGTTTGACCAACTGTTCCTCTCGCATTCGACGCCACCATGTACTTTGTTTTACCTTCACTAATGTGCAGCCCCAGATTTTGTGCCGCCTGCTCGATCTGGATGAAGGAATCGTGTACAGCTTGTTCGGTTCTTCCGATGATGTCAATGTCGTCTGCGTAAGCTAGTAACTGGCTGGACCTGTTGACGATGGTCCCTCTTGTTGCCGTGCCAGAGTCACGGATTGCTTTCTCCAACGCCAGGTTGAAGAGGAGGCAGGCCAAACCGTCCCCTTGTCGGAGTCCATTAAAGATTTTGATTGGTCTGGATAGCAATCCGGCTATTTTTACTTGGCTTGTTACGTTGGTCATGGTCAACCTACATAGTCGTGTCAATTTATTTGGGATGCCGAATTCTCTCATGGCTTTGTAAAGTTCTACCCTGGCTATGCTATCATAGGCGGCCTTAAAGTCTATAAACAGATGGTATGTTGGGATGTTAAATTCTAGACATTTTTCCATCGCCTGCCTAAGGGTAAAGATCTGATCAGTTGTTGATTTGCCTGGAATGAAACCACACTGATATTGTCCGATGACGGTTTTAGCGTATGGGGTTATCCGGTCTTGTAGGATAGAGGAGAATATCTTATAGGCGGTACTCAACAACGTGATACCTCTATAATTGCTGCACGTTGTGACATCTCCCTTCTTATGTATGGGGCATATTATGCCTTTTCGCCAGTCTTCTGGCATTTCTTCCTGCTCCCATACGTGCACTATAATATCATGAATTGCTTGACGTAAGGCTGGCCCGCCATGATGAAATAATTCGGCTGGTATGCCATCGGCTCCCGGGGATTTGTTCTGTTTAAGCCGGCCTATAGCCTTCTCAACCTCTTCTATGCTTGGTGGCGGCAACATAGGGTATTCTTCTTGAAGTAGTGGAGCCTCCACTTCTGCAGTGAGCTGACCATTTAGCAATTCATTGAAGTACACTTCCCATCGCTCCAGTATGCTTTCAGGATCGGTGATCAGATTTCCCTCTCCGTCCTTGCAGTATGTGCAGCGTGGTGTGTACTGCGTCATGTTTCGGACGGATTGGTAGAACTTCCGCGCCTGGTGCGGACTTCGCTCTCGGCTGTTTTCTATTTCACAGATTAGGTTCTTCTCCCAGGCTGATTTCTTTTGTCTGTGAAGCCGTTTTTCTGTTCTTCTGAGCTCTTTATATTCCTCTTCGCGTGCCCGCGTTCTATTAGATTGTTGCATTGCTCGGTACGCAACATTCTTACGTTCAGTCGCTAGCTTGCATTCATCATCAAACCAGTCGTTCCGATTTTTACGACTGCTGCCTAAGATGGAGTTGGCAGTACTAATGACAGTATTTTTAAGACGTGTCCACTTTTCATTTACGCCCAGCATACTGGCTCCAGGACTTACTCTCCCTAAGTCAGGTGTTTCTAGGGCGAGTCCTAACGCATTACCAAAGGTGTTACTGGTGTTTTCATTGCGCAGGGCAGCCGTGTTGATTCGAACCTGATCGGCGGATGCAATGCGTCTTCGCAAGGCAATCCGCCCTCGGAAAACCATACCAACAAGATAGTGATCCGAGTCGATATTGGCACCTCGGTACGTTCGTACCGTCATCAAGTTCGAGTAGTGGCGACGGTCTATCAACACGTGGTCTATTTGGTTACGAGTGACTCCATCAGGTGATACCCAGGTGGCTTTGTAGATATCTTTACGCGGGAACCTGGTACTCGCAACGACCATGTTTTTCGATGCTGCCAATTCTAAGACTCGAAGTCCATTGTCATTAGTGTTCTCATGCAAACTATGGGTGCCTGCGTAATGCCTGAATACCGGCTCCCGACCTATTTTTGCGTTCAAATCCCCAAGGATGATTTTAACATCATACCTTGGACAGGCATTGAGGGCCCTCTCGACTTGTTCGTAGTAAGTCTCTTTTTCTTCGTCTGAGGACTCCTCCGTAGGTCCGTGAACGTTAATGAGGCTGATGTTCGTAAATTTGCCTCGCACGCGAAGGGTGCATAGCCTTTCGCTTATATCGTTAAAGCCGATGATAGTAGACTTCATTTTTTCGCTGACTAGGAAGCCTACCCCGAGCACATGGTGTTTTGTATGACAGCTGTAATATACGTCATATTCTTTCTTCTGTAAAACACCATTCCCTGTCCATCTGATTTCTTGGAGAGCTGTTATGTCAGCTTTATATTTTGACAGGGCATCGGCTAGCTGCTGAGCAGCTCGAGCTCTATAGAGCGATCGTACGTTCTATTTTTTTTTCTATCTATCTATCTATTATACATGCGTATTTGCATAATATAGATTCGCATCGAAAAACGATTAGTAGGTAAACATCATTTTTCAGCAATTAAAACTTTGAACGCGTTTTTCTCGAAACAGCATTTTTGAAATTTGCGTGCACGATAACTCAAAAAGCTCTCAACCGATATTGCTTTACTTTGAAGGCTTCTTTCTTTATATCATAATATCATATATTTGAACTAAAAATATTTGTGATTGGACTTTTAAAAATGTAAAAATTCATGCAAAAAAGGCGCGAATTTTCCATCGATTTTCGACATTTTTCGATAAATCGGTGTCAATTTTTAATTTCTCCATTCAAATAAAAATTATGTCATCACATAATATGTGATTTTTTTCTAAGACTATGGCAGACAAAAATTGTGGCCTCCAGAATGCACGCAGATCTATGCCTCACCTTCGACCCCATTGTTTTCAAAGGCCTATAAATCTGACATGCTTCCATGAAAAAATAAATAAAAATATGAATTTGTAGCTTTAATATGTTGTAAGAGTCAGGTGAAGATTAGTCAATTTTAAATAAAAAAATTTGAGTTAAAAAAAATGCTTGATTATTGGGCTCTTAATTGTATTTCCCCTCTTAAAGATCGCTTTGTTACTCTTTCAATTCATGATACTTATGTACGCATCACATATGTTGATTTAGCCGCATAAGTAGGTACTCCCTTCTATGAAATTCCAAAAATTCCTATTTAATCAGTACAACTCACTTCTTCCCCAACTTTATTGATGGTCAGTGGTCAAAAAATTTCCTAATTTTGTAGCCTGGAAAGATTTGAACTTTTACATGAAGATTTTCGTATAAATAACTGCAATGTACATGAGCTTCTTAAGCTTTCGTGTTCTTATTCACAGTTCTTAACATTAAAACTGGAGGAAAGAACTGTATTTATATATTTGAATTGAACATCGCACATTAAGAATGTTAAAGGCATATTTAAAAAAAATATCCATTTTGAGTTGGAACAATATTAAAATTTTTAAGACTATTTAAGTTCGGGCACAAACGAAGTTATTACTCTGAACTGGTGTTTTTCTAAAATTCGTTAAAAGAAAATGATGAAAATTCAAATTAAATAAAATTAATTAAAAAAAAAATTGATAAAATACGCTCAAAATTGAATTTAATAAGAAAACACGTATACGCCCGAGTGTACCATTGTTTAATTTATTTTGAAAGCTTTATTTGTTGTAATTTTGGCAAGGAGGTGAAAAAAAAATAAATTTAAAACAAATTAAAGACTGGGCATAAGCAAGTCATTTTGACAAAAAAAAAAAAAACTTTTTTCTATAAAGAATGTTTTCAAGTAACGTTTTATTAGACGGCCATTTTTAACTTGCGATACATAGCTCCTACATTTATGGCCATAGCTATTTATTTTTACAAAAAAGAACGACATGTACTGTGGTACAAAAACGAAAAAGTAGATTTCGCGGTCCTGGCCACCTGTAGACTGGAGACCAGTAAGCCAATTCGATTTTACTTTCGTTAAAGTATAGGAAAACGAAACGATGTCAAAACGGTCGGAATGTTTCATGTCTTTGAATGTTTTATCGCTTCTTTCACAAGCAATGCTCACTCGAAGTAGCCAATTACTCTCCTTTTCTCAATCACTTCACCCGTAATACCCGTTTCACTAGGAATGCTCATCAGTTCACCCTCGAGTCTAATTTCGGTCGTACCGCCAAATATAGAGATTCGTGTCTTAGTCGCACAACACGATTATGGAATAATTTATCCGGTACGGTTTTCCTTGCCATTTTAATTCGCAATCACTGAAGACCATCGCCACCTCCTTTTTCTACCATTGATTTTAGTGGTACGTTCTCATAGATTTATTTCTTATTTCCCTTTCTACTGTCCAGTCGTTTTCAAGTCGTCTGATATTAGGCGGGACACCGTTCCAAAAACCGAATTCTTTTAACAAAAAAATTGGCATTCGGATGTTAAAGAAGAGTACACGTATCTTGGATGTATGAGTTGCGCAGATCTGATTGACCATATAAGCGTTTTGGCTTTGAAAAAAAAAAAAAAAAAACTAAAATCTTTCGTCATAAAAAAACTTTTTTTAAGTTCTTGCACACATTTAAAATATTTCTTAAATAAAATTGCACAAAATATTATGGTTGATAAAAAGAATTATTTAAAATGTTCTTAAAGGTGAGATTTTCTGTTGCTTGTGTAAGATTTTTTAATTTCAAAATGGCTAACTTCAACCGCTTCTGCAGACAGTCAACAAACGTTAAAATTAACATAATTCATTTATTCATGTTTGGTTAAAAAGGGTAGGTATGTTTAATAAAATATTTATGCTTTTGGGTTCTACTTAATTAAGTGATTGAAAGTTTATAGTAATTCGCATTAGCACATACAAAATAAAAACAAAAATAAAAACAAAACTACATGAATTTTTTTTAAAAACATAAAATTGTAATTTTTTTTTAAATTTCTCTTTTTTTTAAATTTACCATAACTCATTCGGGTAGTACATGGGATGCTTCTTGTGGCTTCCACGGTTTTCGTATGGAAGGCAACTTCGACTCATACCTGATGGATTGGTACCACTGTTTCTAATTGTATAACAATATGAACTGGAAATATCATTAATTAAGATTTCTATAATTCTATTCATACATAGAACGGTAAAAACAATTAACATTTAACATAAAACGAATATACGAGCAGAGGTTTATTTAATTTTAATAAAAATTTCTAAACAAATTATAACCGTTCAAGCAGCATCAGCATTTAACAAGGGGAGCAGGTAGATAGGTAAAGAAGGTTTATTTAAACATATAAAATAGTTAATAGAAGTTTTTTATAGATGAATTGGATCTATGAGGGTTTTCTACTATTTACCATGTATAATTCAAACAGAGAAGTGATGACAGTTGTAAAGGAATGCAATAAAAAGTACTTTGATTTCTGGATAATGAGAAATTGATAAGTCTAAGAATCCATTTTTAGTGTTCTTCTACTAGATTGAAAATCCCACACTATTATATTTTATTTTATATTTACTTGTCCTTAATCATTATTTCATTATTTCATTCATTGTCATTAAAACATAAAATTACGAACATAATATAATTTTTTTTAAATTAATTTGTTTCAAGTTTTTTTGTTTTGAGTACCTGTGTCATTTTTTTGATACTAATATCTTCTTTAATACCAAAACTCTTTAAAGTGCCTAAAACCATCCTAGAAAGTTCATGCAAAATAGCTAGTGGGTAACTATTTCAAAAAATTAATACAATTGGACTTTTCCGAAAACTGCTGTTTGGAGTACTAGATATAATGCATTATTTTAGGGTTTATTCCATAACCATAAAGTGATAAATTTTACAAAATGATTTACTTGTCAAAATTATGGTTTAAATAAAAACAAATTATATAAGTGCTGGATTTTATTAAGAAAATACAAATTGTTTCTGAAATCTTGCCATCAGAACTTGAAGAATAATTCTTGTAAGGAATTACTGCAAAAAGTTTTATCAAAATTAAATCAAAGTTTACAAAAAATAAATGTAATATCAATAATTTAATTATTTAGGTCCTCATAAGATGCCCCGGAAATAAGAATTCGGTGGATTCAAACTAAAGTTAAATTTTTAGTTTTAACGCAGTTGTTTTCAAGCTCTCATATAGAGCAAAATCATCACATCGAAATTAAAATGCACAACTGATTCGCACGAACTTAATTTACTTTTATGTTCAAGTGACTTCAATTTTTAAAAATATTGGCGCAAAATTTTAGTTGAATTAGTACAATCTTAAAGCTATTTTAGTATGATACTAGGTTACAACCATGATTTTGCAAATTTTAATCGCCCTTTTATTAAAGTTAAAATCATCGAATACCTATTTTATTTTTTTAGTATCGTACTAACTTCATATTACTCTTTCGACATTTCCAAATGTCAAAACAGGTCTGTTTATTTTTAGATTTTAGTATGAATTGTCTTTGTCTTAGCTGTGTTCAGAAGTAATTCATTAAGAAAATTGCTTTAGTATGATACTATGTAGTAAACAAATGTTTAAAATTAAGAATGAGTTAGTAAACTACTTTAAAGTTAGCAAATTGTTAAGTCGTATCATACTAATACCTTAATAATAGGTTGTTTAAAATTTTGCGCCATTCTATGTAATAACGTGGATGTTACCACCCCAGAACTATAATCCAAAGCAAGAAAGTTAATTTTTGGATTGCTAGGTATAATACTTTAATTATTCGAGCTAAACAAATTTCGAAACGAAATATGAATACGTGCAATAAAAATCTTTAAATCCTTCGTTGAGCGGTTTTTTTTTTCTTTAATATATTAAACTTTAAAAATCAGTTTAAAATTTAAAATTTAATTTTTAAAAATCTTGGACTCTTGTTTTAAGTTAGGTAAAAATTAAATTTCAAAAAAAAAAATGTAAGAAGTTCCTGTACATAAAAACTATTTTAAATCGGTAACGCTGGTGAGAAAATGAGAAAATCAAAAACCAAAACAGTGGTTCAATGAAAAATACTGCTTAATTCGAAATCAAAATTCTTAGAGCCGTTTCTGAGATACAAATATTTTTCATAACGGGTAATGGGTAACTTTAAAAAAAAAATAACATTTTTATTTTTTTAATTTAAAAAAAAATCCAAATTTTTATTCGAAGTATTGGCTTTTAAAAAATTTTTAATTTTTTTTTTTGAAATTCCAAACCTTTTTTTATTTAAATTGATAATGAGTAAGTTTTAAAAACCTTTTTTTTTATTTAAAAAATGATAGTGCAGTCTTGGCCATAATTATTGAGCACCCTATCAATTTCGTGCGTACATGCTTTTTACAAATTAAATTAAATATAGTTGGTGGTGAAATAATTTTTTAGTCTCAGATAAACTAAAAAAACCGTTATCTACGTTGTTATTGAAAATGCATCATCCGTTATCTCAAGATTAGTCATTTCCACATGTTCTTAGGTATTGATCAGTTTGCTTATTTGCCTCTTCTTGTGAAATCTCAAGTGTTTTTTGTAGGTTTCATTTTAGATTGGTTAGTATTATTGGAAAATGCCTAAAAAAAGCGAACTAAGTTTAGTTAAACGTGCGCAGGTACAGCAGATACATGATCAAGTTAAATCTCAGGTAGAAATTTCCAAAACTCTGGAATATTCGCGTCGATCTGTCCAGTACTCTCTTAAGCGATTCACAGAGACCGGATAGCATGAGAATAGGACAAGAACTGGGCGCATGCGAATAACAACAAACCGCCAGGACCAAAAATTGGTACGAATTAAAAATCGCAAGAAACTTCTTTAGAGCTCGCTGTCGAATTTTCAGCAGAATGTAAGATGCCAATTTTTGCTGGAACTACTCGTAGAAGACTCCAAGAAGCTGGTATGAAAGGCTATAAAGCCAGGAAAAACCATGGTTATTTGAAAAGAACAAAAAGGTGCAGCTTTTATGGGCTCGAAAATGCCAAACTTTTACTGAAGAATATTGGTCAAATATTTTGTGGTCAGACTAATCGAATTTCGAGCTAAGTTAGATCATACGATGTTGCAACAATATGTACTCGTAGTAAATAATTAAGTATATTATAACTCGAAATGAAACCGCTGGTGCAACCTTTTTTCGTCGTCGAGCCGGTGAAGAATTTAGTCTGGAGTATTAAGTACCGTCAGTAAAACATTGCGGCGAGAGCGTTATGGTCTGGGGGTGTATGAGTTCTTCAGGCGAAATCTTTGTGTGTCACGATCGCATGGACTCTACAAAGTACATAAACGTACTGGAAACTGCACTCCTGTCCTCATTTTTCTTACTTTTTGGCGTTACAAACATGAATGGAGTAAAGTTCTAGTAAGATAAGATAACGTACCTTGCACAAAGCTGCATGCTCAAAGACCTGGTTAGGGGAAAATTGCGTCGAGGTTCTTTATTGGCCTACCCAGTCCCCAGATTTAAACCCCATAGAACATTTGTGGTCTTATTAAAGCACAAGATCAGGCAGAACCCAATCAGCAACAAAAACGACCTAAAACGTCACCTGCGTGATGAATGAAGGGCATTAAGTGCAGAACAATGCAATAAGCTTGTACGCTCTTTGCCAAAAAGAATTACTCCCGTGATAAAGGCAAAAGACGGTCTAACTAAATATTGATATTTGTTTAATAAAAAGCAATGTTATACTATACAAAGTGGTTGAATCTATTTACATTAAATAGTTGCACGTAAAGTGAGAAATATAATGGGTGCTCAATAATTTTGGCCAAGGCTGTATATTTTAATCAAAAAAAAATCGTATTCGTTTACTATTAAAATACAAAAAAAAGGTAAAACGTAATGGATAATGGTCAAAATACTCTAGCGTCCAAGTCGGCTGAGCCGTTTAGGCTATAGCTGAACAGACAGACAGATAGACATTCAGAATTCCGAAAGACACATTTTTCTTTTTCCTATTATCGTTTGATCCAAGTTTGATCAAAATCTCGACTTCAGTTTCTTACGAAAGCATTCTATAAAGTAGGTACTCCATATATATGTATATATGTTCTATAGAAGTTGATTAAGGTAGGTTTTTGAAGCTGTAATTTTTTTTTTCAGTTTCTGTTGCAGGAATTGACACCAACCAAAAAGCTTGTATTTAATTAAGTTTATAAGCAAAAAATAAATCCAAATACGGTAGGAAGAGCTGAGAACAAGAAATGATGATGACATTTTTGGTTTTTATATCGAAATAACAGTTATGATTATCTTACGTCATCTAACTCAAGATATCAAATATAAATATAATATGTATATTTTTTCCTGCACATAGTTATGGAAACCAAAATAATAGTTTTTTTTAGTATTGACCCTCATTATGTTACTTGAATTCCTTCCTTAAAGAAATTGCACCGTACTACTCATGTTTCTGCGACTTACCATCAGTTCACCTTTGAACCCAACTTTGGAAGTACTTTCCATGCACAGAAATTCTTTCCTTCGCCACACTCTGCGAATGTGGAATGCTTTACCCAGCTCTAATTTTCACATTAATGTGAGGAAAATTGTAAGCTACTTGCTCCAAATACAATATGTTTTATTTTAAAAATTGTTAGAAAAACATATTTGCAAATGTTTGTGAAATTGTTTGTTAAAAATAACCATTTTTACCAAAACGAAAACAAAACATAATAAAGTTCTCTAGGAATTTCATTCTTCTATTGCAAGGTATTTTTACTATCGATAGTTGTTATCGATATTATGTCTTCAATGTTTCTGAATATATCAAAAAACGTTATGAGTAAAAACTAAAAGCTGCAAGGAATAAGGTTTTTTAAATTTAAAGTAATACAAAATTATTACATAGGAAGTATTAACTGTCTCATTGTCTTCCATTTCCCCAAATGAGATTTGTCTTTTGGATTTCGATCATTTATAAAATCGGAAAAGTTTTGATTAAAATTGAATGTGCTGAAAGTTTCATACCAATCATGTAGTTTACATGATTTGAAACTAACATTTTTTTTCAATCACGATTTCAAGTTTATTCTATTACACCTAAGAAGGCGACAGAAAAATCGATACATTCTTTACTTATGGAGACAAACAAGGGTACATAATATTTTCAATGACCGATGAGCAATACCGATTTGATATCTGAAACTATCGAATGTATTCGTAGATAGCACCATGTTGAAAATAATTGTTTTACAAATGCAATTTAGTACTATTTGATCATTGGACCATTTCTTAGCCCCAACTGGTGATAGCCGGAACATGTCCCCACTTACTACTCAACATGTTCAACAGCTGCCTCGAGGAAGGCATCTTTCCCAAGAGCTGGAGAAAACAACACCGAACACCGAAAACGCGCAAAGAAAGCTGAACCAGGTCATGCGACGAACAAACTCATGGATAGATGAGCATGGCCTCAGCCTGGCAACAGAGAAAACTGAGATATTCCTCCTAACAAAAAAGAGAATTTCCACTCAAATCGATTTCCAAATCGGGACCGAAGTGATAACATGCACACCCGCCGCAGTGAAGTATTTGGGACTGAGGCTTGACACGAAGCTCATCTTCTGGACACAAATACGGGCAGCAGCAGAAAGAGCGTCAAAAACAACAGCATCACAGAGCAGATTAATGGCAAATGTAGGTGGCCCATCGAAATACGCCTACGAAAAAAGGTGGAAATTGGATTGGAAGCGCCATCCGAAAGGCCCAAGCAGCTTACAATTTGGAAGTGGCAAGAGCGGTGGGGCTCAGAAAGCAGAGGAAGATGGACAGCGAGGCTGATCAGGAACGTGGCTGAGTAGAACGACCGGAAACACGGAGAGGTTAACTACTACGTCAACCAGTTACTCACCGGACAGGGTTATTTCAACGCCTTTCTCCACAAGATCGAAAAAACAAACAGTCCAGTCTGCCAGTACGGGGATTCACAAGAAGACGATGCAAACCATACCTTCTTCGCGTGCAGCAGATAGGAGTCCCTCCGTCAAGATTTGTAAAGAAGTACTGGAGCCATCAGTCCAGAAAACATAGTCCAGAATGAAAACTATGCAAAACTGGCAAGACTGGTAGCTTCACAGAGTATATTTTCAGAAGAAAAAAAAGAGAGGATGAAAATGATGGGGAAACAGTCAAATTTATTGCATTCATTTACATCTGTGAAAAAAAAATTAAGAAAGTGTAACTTGATACAGTAGGGGAATAAGCAATTTAGTTTTCTAAAAGACTTATCAATTAAATTCTAGCACTGGGTGTGAACTCCATAACAATTAAAAAAAACTAGCTTAATTATGGAAGCATTCCAGTGGACAGAAAAATATTTTTTACCATCAGAAAATTGAAGAAAAAAACCCCAATGGGAAGAGATTTCCAGAGACGTGCAAACAACAAACTGACCTAATTTGTATTATTCATTGTATGCAAAAGATACATACATATCTAGAGGAGATATACACGAGGAGATTTATCGGGAGTAACCAACTATGCCACCGCACTTCACCCCACACCACTGCACTATCATAGTGTTAGTGTTGATAAAAGGAAAAAAAATAAAAACTATAACCCAACACCAGCATATTAATCTGTGCTGTTGCAAAAACATTAGTAAGTGATTTTCCCGCCAAGAGCGCTACGAGTAGACAATAATGTAAAACGAAATGGAAATGTAGGTGGGTAGGCTGTGCCACACTTCAGAATCAGAGATATAGGACTATATAGTGGTTTTTTTTTTTTTTTGTTTCGTATGAAAAAAAAAAACAGAGGCAAATGAACTCTCGGAAACGCCATTTAATGTTTGGATTTAGTACGCATGACAGATCACATGGAACAAGGAGAGCTGATGCACATCCACTGCACCCTGTGTTTTTTTTTTTTTTTGTTTATTTTTTTATTATTTTTTTGTAAGAAGCCAGGTTGTAGATTCATTGTAGAAGCTGACCTGTAGGGTTGATGTAAAAAAAGGCAATTAGATGAGCATTATTATTTGTTGTGCATTGCGGTGGATTTTTGTTTGAGTTACTAGATAGGTAAATTCTGCTATTTATGTTATAATAAGCGTCACGAAAAGTTATTTTTTGATTTTTTGTTTAAACGATGCAATGAACCTTGAAAAAAGTAAGAGTTTTCTTCTGATCTTTTACAAAAAGGATTACAGTATCTTCGGTGACAAAGACCACACGATTCACAAGCATTCAAAAGACAATAATTTGGGTGCTCTCTATGTATATAATGAGGATTCGTGAAAACTCAAATAAGAGATGATCAGATTATGGGTAAAGAATACATTGTTGTTGATATTTTTTTTAATCGTGTTGTGCGACTAAAAAACGAATCTCTATATTTGACGGTACGACCAAAGTTAGGCTCAAGGGTGAACTGATTAACATTCCTAGCAAAGCGGGTATCACGGGTGAATTGATAAAGATGAGGAATGCAACTGGCTACTTCTAGTGAGCATTGTTTGTGAAAGAAGTGATAAAACAAGAAAATACATGAAACATTCCGACGGTGTTCAAGAGAAAGCAATGAATACATGATAGCTCTGTTTCCTATCACTATCAGTTTTAACGCTCTGTTCTGAATTCTATCCAATAAATGAAGAGAAGGTTGTGCTGTGCTGCACCTGCCCAAAGGTGTGAGTTATACTCGAGTTTTGGACGTATAAATGCCTCATAAATTGTAGCCAGATCAGAAGGGGTGAAATATTTCTTACATCGATATAGAAATCCTAAGCATTTAGCAGCATTTTTGGCGGTCTCGAAAATGTGATCGTTCCAACGAAGATCGTCGTTAACACACATACCGAGTACTGAGAGCTTTTCGGTTTTTTCGATGCAAGTGCCATTTAAGGACAATGGCATAGGGGTTATACTTTTCTTTAATGACAATAGACAACATTGAGTTTTCGAAGTAGATTAGAAGTTTCAGACAAGAGATCATTTATAAAAATGAAGAAGAGAGTCGGAGACAAAACGGAGCCCTGGGGAACACCAGCATTTATTTTGTGAAGATCAGACTTAAAACCATCCAATACAACATGTATTGAACGATCTAGAAGGTAATTTCTAATCCAAAGAATAAGGGTTTCGTTGATGCCACGCACGCATTTTCGACAAGAAAGCCTTAGAAATATCAAGCGCAATAATCTTACTTTCTCCAAAACAATGTAAAGTGCTGTTCCACTTTTCGGTGAGATATGACATCAGATCACCAGTGGAACCATTGCTGCGAAAGCCGTATGGTCGGTCATTCAAAAGCTTTCGATCTTCGAGATAATTCTTGAGCTGGTGATTTAACAGCGATTCCATGACCTTGGAAAGAAGGGACGTAAGTGCGATTGGTTGATAGGAAGAGGGGGAGGAAGGGTCACCTTTTTTAGGAACAGACTGGACAAATGCTGTTTTCCATCTTCTAGGGAATGTTGTTGATATGCAGGAGATCAATCGAGAGATACTTCCTCACAAGAGACAGTACCCCTGAAAACACAATTTTTTTAATGTGACAGCGGCGGAGAACAGAACATATAACACCGGAATGACAGTCCAATGCATTTATCATTACGACACATGACAAAAATTTTCGATACATAATATCCGTTAATTTTATAGTCGATGCACTAATATTTTCCTATATCACAGATAATTACAAATGGCGGCCACGATGATCGCCGATCGGTGACGCATTTACAACCTAAGCACTAGATTGAGCTATTTTTGATGTCAAAAATTGTTTGACCTGTCGATGATAGTGAATTTGAGATGAAAGATTTCTGGACATATTCCATACTATCGAAAATTATGTGCCCAGAGCTAGGTAGCTTCAAGCACGTGTACGATCTAATCCTTCCGGAAATCGTACAGTTACATGTTTGGATTCGACATTCTATTGATCTCTATCTGATTTTTCCTCAAGGCTGAAAGTCACCATTGGAGGTCACCATCTCTTCATGAGACCAAATATCTTCCTTACGTTAAGATTGCCTTAAATGTAATATGTTTTGTACAATCAATTTGGTCACCATCTACTCCAGACACTGTCTACATTGACTGATACTGAAGTGAAACTAATCTAATTAAGCGACGACCGCCCTGATTTACAAAAATGAGGTTTTGCGTTTACTCGTAGTTAAAGGATTTCGAAGAAAAATACGGTACAGGAGCCACCAAAGTTTGAATTAGAGCCATTTTTTTTTTGTTTATCGAGAAAAGAGATCAATACTCTGATTTACAGTTTGGAAAATTAAATGAGGTCATGAGCCTTCCCGTGTAATTATGTCCTCTCATTATAACACAGGACAGTTATAGACGCTATGTTAACCTGTTTCCTTTTTCTACAACAACGACTCTGGAGTATTGTGAGGAATAACCAGGTGTACCACATGTTCCGCAATTCGACAGTGTCTAGGACACATTTCAACTTATTATAGATGGACCACTTATATAAAGATACAATGCACTTGGTAAAACTGCTCCACCTATGATCGGATTCAATGTGAAAAATTGACAATATTTTACCCTCATAGGTGATTGGGGAAAGTTTATTCTCTCTGAAATTGATCAATTTTGGGCTGATTCCTGTCACCGTAAGGTTAATGTTAAGGCTCTCAAGCTTATTGCGGTCTTTCTAAGCACATTTAATGAAATCTATGACTCAGCTTAACAAAATAGTAAATAATAGTTATAAGAAAAAAGGCTTAGAGACTTAAAAGATTCGCAAGAGATTCCAACCCAACATTCCAAATTAAAACCATTTTTCGTTTTTTTTTTTATTTTTTTTATTGGAAATAGCTATGCTGTTCGACTAAAAGCTTGATTGTGCTAAAATAATGTACTTTTTTTATGAAATCCTATAGGAAACAATTCGAAAAGTTTTTAAAAGATAGCCTGAACACCATCTACATTTTAATATACATATATTTTGTATATTTAAAGAAGTTCAAAATTTGTCCATACATTCCTTAGGAAAAATTGATTTTCCGTTTTTGGCCTCATTTAAAAAACCAAATTTGGGCTACTTTTTGGGGCTAGTAGCCTTAATAGGAAATTCAATTTCCAAGTCTTCTTTATTTATGGTCAAAATCATCTGCCAGCTGTCAGATTTATTGTCATTTTAGGATCAGTGCTGACAATCTATTAAAAAAAACTCTTAATATATAATTTCTCTATTGATTGGATTAATTCGTTTTATTTCTACTGATTTGTCATATCAACTCTGACAATTTGACATTTTTGGAATTTGATGAGCAAATTTAGCATAATGGTTAAAAGGCTGCAAGGCTGAATTTCAAGAAGTAAAAAATCACCACTCTTTTAGGAAGAAGTGTTGATGAATATTTAAACAAAATTGTCCTAAAAATATTCATACAAATTTTTGGTTTTGCGGTGCTACAGTGTATTTTTTTTTAACTCTCTTGACTATGTCCATTTACGAGATTGCTTTCGAGAAGTGCTTACAGTGGTGCGTTTTATTCACAATAAAATCAGTTTGGTTCTCATCAATAACATTTAATAAAAAAATTTAAAAAAATAGACTATCTATTCAACTTTTCAAAGCAACCCACTTGCTTTTCTCTGTCAGGAAAAAAAATAAACTTGACAAATTTTCTGAGAAATTTATACAATGTGTATATTTTAGCTTAAAAGCTGTTTAGTGGTACCAGAAGTAAAGTAATGGCACATACGAGTATTTATTGAGGTGATGATTTTGCACTTGGAAGTTTTGTCCAAGAACCCATTTATGTATATGAATTTTGTTACATACATATATGATAATAGTATAGACTATTTTCTAGGAGCATAGTGAGAGATTGAGATTGAGTCGCATCTACATGTTTTTTTTTTCATTCCTTTATTTTATTGTTTTTCTTAAAGTTTTTGTGTTAGAACTAAAAACAAATTCAAAGGCGAAAAAATCCCTTTAAGTTAGTACAACATTGAAACTACATACATATTTATCAGTATGATACTAGGTTGAAAGAACGAAGTTTTAAATTTTAATCGAATAAAACATCATCCTTTTTCTTAAATTTTATTAAAGTTTAAATCATCAGATAACTATTTTTTGTTTGTTTTAGTACTAACTTCATGAGTTACTTTGACATTTCTAAATGTGAAAAAGGTATGTTTGGATATTTTTTTTGCACCAAAGTGTCATTGTTTAATGTTTCTTCAGAGGTTTATTTAAAAAAAAATTGTAAACTTTCTTAAAATTAGGAAATTGTTATTTAGAATCATACTAATAACACAACACTAGACTGATTCAAATTTCGTGGCAAAGTTTTCACACCGAAAGATTGAGTGAACGCATTAATTAAAAAAAACATATATTAAAAAAAAAAATGGACAATCAGTGCCTTGATATAAAATTGTTTTACTGATTAGTGTCTTGAAATCAATTCTTATTCTTTTATTGTATGGAATATTTTCCAGATTTTGTTGTACGTGCATTTACTCGTAGTGAAGGTCTTAATAAAAAGTCTTGGCTAAGTTCCATTGTCGTTTATTTATCCTATTTTATACAGACTTGCACAAAATCACATTTTCATTTCAAGAATAATCAACTAACTTTTATGCTCTTGACTTGAAATAAGAGCACATACATTTTGTAGATGTGCTTTTCATATTTACACAAAAAAGGGAAATAATACGAGTAGTTCATGTTATTTTTTCTAGAGTTCAAGTAGAGCATCACTATCTATTCCAGTAAGAGCAAGTTTCAATTCCTAAAAAAATCAGAATGATGATTTTAATTAAACTTGACATTAGGATGATAAAGCTAAAGCGATTTTTACTTGCGACTTATAGGTACTATAAGGCAAGTTATGCATTCGTAAAAAAAAATCGAACTCTAGATTTTGATCAAAGTTGACATTACGATCATAGCGAAGACCAAAAAAGTGGGTCTCGCAATTCTGTCTGTCTGTCGGTTCGACGGCCGATTTTCTTCAAACTTAGTAGATATGGGTTTTATTTTTTCCCCTCACACGTTTTTTACTTAAGACCAAAAATAACGGTACCTGCCATACAATTTTTTTCGAAATTTTATAAATATTTTTTTTTCTCAAAAACTGTCCCACAGAATTTAAAAAAAAAATTGAAAAATTTCATTTGGTTAAAACTAGGTAATGGTTGAAAAAAAATTTACAAAAAATTGTTATTTTTGGTAGCCCCCCTGGGGCCATTTTTTTGTTTTTGATTTTCTCGAAAACAGTACAGCCGATTTAAATAATTTTTTTATGCCAAAGCTCCTCCAAAGTTTGAATATTATTACATATTCAAATTTTCAATTTATTATTTTTTGGATTTTGAAAAAAAAATTCAAAATTTTTGTTTTGGAACTCAATATTTCGAAAACCCCATGCTCGATTTTTTTCAAACTTGACAAAAAGTTTCTTAACATAATCTACAAGATTTGAGAAAAAAAATTCGTTTTATCTAAAACTAACGGTACCTTCCATACACATTTTAAAAAATGGTTTTCGAAAATCGTATTTTTCTCGAAAACGGTTCCGAGAATTTTGCTAAAATTTTTTTCTTTTGATTAATCTTTACGATCTATAATTTAATAAAAAAAATTGAAATCTAGATATTATTGACTGTACCTACCATAGAACGATTTTTTCGAATTTTGAATTTCTCATTATCGGCATAACGGATTTTAACGAAATTTTTTATAAAGAGTTTAAAAAACATTGCATTTAAAAACTTAAGAAAAAATATTTTTTCAATTTTTAGAAAAAAAAGTCATTTTTTTTTTTTTTTTAAATTCGATATCTCAAGAACGGCTTAGTATTTTTTTTGGAAATTAGACTTTTATTCGTACAGTAATAAAAACTTAAGGTTGGCGTACCAAAATTTTTTCTTAAAAATGTTTTAAAAATTTTGTACATAAAAGCTTATTTTTTTAAAGAACCACTACAACGACTTATAATTTTTGTTCTCGCATAAATTCATATTTGCATAGCATTCTGTTTTTATCTCTTATTATTATTACTAAAAGAATTTAAAAAATTCATTTTATCCTTATGAACAGTTTTCTTTAATAACATCCGTTTTTAAAATTCCTAGTCTATTACATAGGAGCAAGTTCGTGCGACCCAGTCGTGCATTTTATTTTAATAACAATTCTATCGACTTCGTTAAAAAAATTTTATATGACATCTATTTACTTTAAATTTGATATAATATTGCATATTCAATTTTTTTGAAGTACTATTTTTGGGATTCGCTATTTCGAAAAAGGCTGCAATTAAATTTTTATTTTTTAATTCACCTACTTAAAATTCCGAAAATGATTATTTTTTTTTTTGAAAAATATTAAAGAAATTTTTGTATGTACAAAAATAAAATAAAATAATGATTAATACAACTACTCAAACGATATTTATGTATATTTCTGTGGTGTTTGGTAGAAACATGATAAGTCCATTAAATAATTTGCGTTTTAGAACATTTATGAAAATATTCTTTGAAAAATTATATTCTAAATTTTAAGAAAATTGGTTAAGCCATTTAGTTTCTAGCTCGATATAAAGTGAATGTAAGGAAGTTAATTATTTTATGGAGTTAGTATGTTTCTACCAGACACCACAGATTTGTTTCCATAAGTTCATCGTTTATGCAGAAATCAGACGGAATTCTATCTGCTGAACACAGTGGCGCAAAACACCCTAGTTTTAAGGTATCAGTATGATACTATTTAACAGTTTGCTAACTTTGAAATAGTTTACTAACACTTTCTTAATTTAAAACATTTTGTAACTAGTATCGTACTACGGCCATTTTTTTAATAAATTTTGTCTGAACACACCTAGAACAATGTCAGTTCGTTCAAGAAGCAAAGTCAACAGACCTTTCTTGACGTTGTTAATGTAAAATATTCATATTAAATTAGCACGACATGAAAAACAATAAAATAGCTGTTTGATGATTGACAAAAATTTTGCGACAGTATTTTTAAAATGTGAAGACACTTTTTTTAATTTTGTCTTTAAGTTTTAATGTGCGAGCAGGTTTCTATTACTGTAAAAAAATAGTATAGATAATTATATTTAAATATTTCCTAAATCATTGAACTGGTTTTTTGAAAAATATAATAGGTTATATCAGAAAATACTCCCCAAAAAAGAAGATGTCATCTTTCAAATAATTAGTTTTTTTCCTTATTAGAGCACGAATAACTGAACTTAGAGACGACCGGATATAATTGTTTTGATGATACCATCTTTGCATGAATACTAAGAAAGGATATAAATCGAAAAAACGATATTCAAATCAAATAATTTGGACCATTTTTGGTGTACAGAGTAAATTTGACATCCAAACTTAAACTTCAAAATACGTAAGGACATCATTAACTTAAAAAAATCGAAATTTTTTGACAAAACGTTCTTTTTAGAGTATTTAATTTCTTAGTGTTAGTTGAGATTTTCGAAAATGTTCAAAATTTTGTAAAAGTGCTTGAAGTTGTTAATTTCTTTCTTTCTTTCTTTCTTTTCTAAATTTAGGGTCACTTTTTGTAAATTTAAAAAGTGTTGTTTTGACAAAGAGGTATTTTGAAAGTTATTTGTTGTTAAAAATAATTTCTTGGATTTCGAATCGTTTTCAATGAGTAAATCATGATTGTATTCAAACACATCGAATCCAGACAAGATTTTTTAGGATTTCAGTCAACTATTCATTTATTTTTAATAACTATCAATACACCTACTTCAATTTTTGACTTTTAGGAAGGCAAAAAACACACATCCTTCAAAAAAAAAACCTCTATAGATACAAAAAAATAAACATAGTTAAAACCTTCATGAAGGGAGGCACAAATTTATATAAAATTTATTAACCTTTGCAATGGCTGTGGCATAACATTTTTAAGCTCCATCTCCTTGTTGGCTATGTTATTCTTCTCGGCGCTATCATGGCTACCCGTTGTGTGCGAACGGGATACGGGTAGAGTAGCCATGTTATCTCCACCCTCAACATCAACCGTGGCAACTTTTACTTCACCACCCATTTTTTTTTTAATTTTAATTTTCACGAAATGTATCAATACAGTTTTTTTCTACTGTAAAATTTGTAATTAACGTTTGTTAATTTTAATTAATTTTGATTTTAACAATCAAAATTCACTTGTTCACATTATTTACTTCTACATCATCTCTGACACTAAATAACACTTTTTTCAAATCTCTTTTACTGCGTATAAAAAATATAAAATGGATAAAGTTTTAATTTAAAAAATAGAAAATTCGTTGTTGTTTAAATATAGAGCTAACCGACGATTTTAAAAAAATCAAGAATGGAAGAAAAATCGCTTTAGAGTTTTTGAGCGAGTTTATTCATTGCAGCGAACTTGCTAGCAGGTATCCATTCCCGTTGTATCTGGTCCTATCACTCTACCCCGGAGAGGAGGAAAACGAAAGCTTTTTCTGCGCGCTCAAGGACGTTTATGGAGGTACTAACCACCATCAAGCTTTGATTTTTTTGTGTATAATAAAGATGTGTATATTTTGTACACATAAAAATATAGTAGAAAATTTTGCAGGAAAAAAACTGTTCCCTTAAGATTCCCTCCACAATCCACAGAAATATTTTGTGTATCCTTTTTTTATAATTGTTGAAAGTAAAAGAATTTCAAAGGCGGGGTTTGGTTAGAAGAGCCCCAAATTCCTTAATTTCTTGAAGTATTTTTAAAAAACGATAAATAAAATACAAAACTTAAAAAAAATAACTGTAATTTAGGGTGGGGTCATTTTTTGTTTAAATTATCTCCAGCTCAGAAGAAACAAAAAATAAAAAAAAAACAGTAGCTCCCGGGCGACCTAGTGACCTCGGCTCAAAAGGTGGAGGAGAGGTGTAGACAAACTAGCATACATACGCATATGTGTCAAGAAAGGACCAAATAATAACCCTTTTGTCTCGTTTTCTAATCTGTGTTCTATAGTAATCCTTATTGGGGGTATGTGCGAACTACAAACGGGAATGTACACTGCTTTTCCAACTTATAGATTTATGAACATCAATCTCAATATGAATGAAATGTTTTAGTTTATCAAACTCCAAAACGATTTTTCGTATCTTCAGATACAATAGGTATCTTTTTTCACAGTTAAATATTTCACAGTCCAGGACTAGGAGCGTTTTATTATTTTATTTTTATCAAAAGATTTAGAAGAGAAAAAAACAAATCACACTTTTTTTTATTCTGAACCAACAAAGGATCACAAACTCGATACCCTATCCAGCTACTACTGAGCAGAGGAGAAATTGACTAAGATTCTAATAGCTACAGGAAGGGAGAGATGCTGTACATCTTGATGTCCTGAATCCTGCTGCTGCGCTTTGTGAAAATGTGGAACGCAATAAAATACAAAAACAAGAATGTGTATATTTGTAGTTCTAGACAAGGACGACTGCTGTCAAATGGACAAGAATGCACTTCTAAGGGGAACATTTTCCTCTAGAGCGGGACATGATTTTCGAATTTGACTTTTCATCCACAGTGCGATAGGTTGGGGGTGGATGGAAATGAGCATTTTGCCAAGGGATGATGTGAAGTGTTTAATAATGATTCTGTGTTGAGGGTGTAAATTTACTAAACCATGGCCAGGGTTGCAAATGAAATAAACTCATGAGTTGCATTCTAGTAGAAGAGGTTTAGGTAGTATTTTTGGAGCGATTGTGAGTTGTGTGCCAAATACTGCTAATTGACCGAAATAAAACACAAGGGGACTACACAAAAGGAGGTTGGTGTTTGATTGTCCAGTGTGGTTTTCTTTTGATGGTGACAAAAAGGAGAAGTCATTGAATTTTATGGATTTTATTTGAAATTATTCTAGGTCAGAGGTACGATGAGGGTACACACAAGGAGCTAGCAAAGAGATACCTACAAAAACGAAAAGGGTGTATTGTCCTTTGAGTCAGTTCATACCCATGTCGACATGTTCCTCTACTCGTACAATAAGTATACATACAAATACTTATTGAATGATTTTATTTAGGTTTCTGGATTGAAATAAAATATTTTGATGCAAGGACATCCGGCAAACTTGTTAAGGATTTACACTGGGAACATATGTTTAGAAAACTCACTCGTTGATGCAAGAGAACACAATTTTTCAATAAGGAATCTAAGAACTTTTCAAATGTTTGAGGTCGACATGTTTCCATTGATAAAATAATACCTATACAACGTTAAGTTTGAAATATGGGAGTTTATGAATTGGTTGTGGAACCTTGGCGCTTACAATCAAAAGATTACATTTCTTACGGAATCATAGCATAAGGCGAGAAATAATTAGGAAATTTTAACAAATTGGATTTTTGAACGTCTCAAACAAAATAAGTTTGAATGTTTATATAAGTAAAAATTTGTATCCTGTTTTGGGGAATGTATAGTTTTGGGGAATGTATAGTTTAGGATAGCAAAACATACAAAAAATCTAGACACCTGCACACGAACGTTTCTGATTATATTATTTTTCTTGTCCTTATTCCAAGTGTGGCTAAATATAATTTATACCCTGGATATTCTAGATTAGGTATGAGACGTCTGGGCTTATTTTTGAAGAGACCTTAATATCTTAATATTTGTGTTTTTTTACGGGTCTATATGCTTCAAAATAAAGTGCAAAAACCGGCATCAGCATTTAAGAAAATAATAATTGTTAAAGAGAGAGAGACAATCCGAATTCATACATGTTATGATTGTAGAACCATGTATTAATGGGATTCGAAAAAAAAATAAGACAGGTTTTTAAGAAGATTGTAAGAATAACCTTAATGAATTAGGATAAATTTGGAATTTTTGTTGCAATATAGGAACTTTATAGCAAGCTATGCAAACCGAACCCGAAATTTTGGTCAGACTTAACGTAACGATGATAGAGAAGAGGATAAATTTGAGTCTCTCAGTTCTTTCTGTCTGTGCGTTTGACCTACCTTGGTAGAAAGCATTTTTGAATTTTTCCCCTAAACATTTCTTTTTGTTTTTTTATAACACCAAAAATAATGGTACCTGACATAAGAATTTTTTCGAAATTTTGCAAAATATTTGTCCCAAAAAATGATTAATAGAGCCCTTTTTTGATTTTCTCAAAACCGGTGTAACTGATTCGTTCTTATGACTAAAAATTTAAAAATGTTACCGTGTTCGAGAGATCGAATTTTCAAAAAATAAATTAGTTTTTTTTTTTCAAAAATTCAAAAAATATTTTTTTCTTAAGATTTGAAATGCAAAAGCTTCCCCATAAAAAAATTCATTAAAATCTGTCATACCTATACCTAATGAGAAATTCACAATTCGAGAAAATGGTTCTCTAGTAGGTAGGGTCAGTAAAATCTTAGTTTCAAAATGTATTTATTAGATTATACACAGCTTAGGTGCCGTTTTTGAAAAAACAAACATTTTTGAAAATGCTTTCTTAAACGTACGGTTATTCCCGTAATTTTTTTTATAAACAAACATTTTTTTTTACATCTTATATATGTATATGTATGTATGAAGAAACTGGTTATTGCTGAATTTCAAAAATCGCGCAAGTGATTTTCGAAATATTGAGTTTAAAAAACAAATATTTTTTTTTTTAAATCCAAGCAAACTTTTGAGGAGATAAAAAAAGATCGAAAATGGATGTTCCGTGTTTGAGAAAATCAAGAAGAAAATAAAATGCACGACTGGGTCGCACGAACTTGCTCCTATGTAATAGACTAGGAATTTTAAATACGAATTTTATTAGAGAAAACTGTTGATAAGGATAAAATTAATTTTTAAATTCTTTTAGTAGTAAGAGACAAAAACCGAATGCTATCCAAATATGAATTTATGCAAGAATAATGTCGTTGTAGTGGTTTCTTAAAAAAAGCTTTTATACACAAACTTTTTAAAAGCTTTTTAAGAAAAAATTTGGTACGCCAATTTAAAGTTTTTATTATTGTTCGAATAAAAATTAAATTTACAAAAAAAATATTGAGCCGTTTCTGAGATATCGAATTTTCAAAAAAAGAAAAAATAGATTTTTTTTTTTTCAAAAATTCAAAAAAAATGTATTTTAAAGTTTTGAAATGCAATATGTTTTAAACTTTTTAGAAGCTTCTCTATAAAAAATTTCTTTCAGATCCGTTATGTGTATAATGAGAAATTCAAAATTCGAAAAAATGGTTGTATGATAGTTACAAGCTGTAATATCTTAATTTCAATTTTTTTTTTATTAAATTAAAGATCGTAAAAATTAATTGAAAGAAAAAAAAAATTATCACAATTCTAGGCACCGTTTTCGAGAAAAACACGATTTTTGAAAACCATTTTTTTTTAATTTTTTTAGCATTTGTATGGTAGGTACCTTTATTTTTAGGTAAAATGAAATTTTTTTCTCACATCTTGTAGATTATATTAAGAAGGGGTTTTCGAAATATTGAGTTTTGAAAAAATTTGAAGTTTTTTTTTAAAAATCGAAAAAAAAATATTTTTTGTAAATTTGAATACACAATTCTATTTAAATTTTTGAATAGCTTTCGCGAAAAAAAAATGATCAAAATCGGTTATGCCGTTTTTGAGAAAATCAAAAACAAAAAAATGGTTACATGGGGGGTACCCTCAATAACCATTTTTCGGAAAATTTTTTCAACCAATACCTAGCTTTAATTAAATGAAATTTTTTTGTATTTTTATTTTTAAAATCTTTCGTACAGTTTTTGAGAAAAAAAAATGTTTAAAAAAAATTCGTATGGCAGGTACCGTTATTTTTGGTCCTAAAAAATCAAATCAAAAAACATCCGGGGGAAAAAATTAAAACCCATATCTACCAAGTTTGAAGAAAATTGGCCGAGCCGTTTAGCTGCAATCGAACGGACAGAAAGACAGAATTGCGAGACCCACTTTTTTGGTCTTCGCTATCATCGTAATGTCAACTTTGATCAAAATCTCGAGTTCGATTTTTTTCCCGAATGCATAACTTGCCTTATAGTACCTATAAGTCGCAAGTAAAAATGGTTCCAAGGGTGGGACAGTTTTTGAGAAAAAAAAATACGTTCTCTAAAAATTCGATGGTTCTTTATCCTTCTTTAATCCTTCTAAAAACATAACTTTTTTGTTTTGGTCCTTAATCGGTATTTTTCAGATTCTTTAATACGTATTTAAGTCTTCTTAAACAGTATAATTAAAAACACGAGAGAGTTATTTGAGTAGCACTTTGAGACAAGATATTTTATGTATCACAGTGGCAGAGGGTAGAGCACAAGCACGGCAAGCGAGAGGACTCGGGTTCGAATCTCAGTGGAAGCACAGAGGTATATTAAAAAAAAAATTCTTTGATTCCAGCAAGAAATCACATAAAGAGTCGAATATAGGGAGGCAAACAAAAAATGAAGAGAACTCCAAAATAATCAACAATAATAAAAAAACCAAACAGTTAATAAGAAAACTTTATTTTTATTCTTTCTAATATTTTTTTTAAGAATTGCCGTAGCTCTTGTGCTACTTGTGTAGACCCATCTAGGGCCCATATAGGAACATGTAGCAAGGCCCATTATATACAGAGCATTAACAAATTAGCGAGGGATCAGCTAGATACTGCTCGGGAGGGCCATGACTGAAACTAAGAAAAACTAGCTGGGGCCTTGGCAGTATCGAGTCGTAAATTCTACCCGGGCTGGCATACAACACTGACGGTTCCCGTTCTCGTACGGTACGCACAGAAGAGAATGTTGCTGCTATAACCGAGAGTATGAGACTCAATTCACGAACATCAACTTGTCATCGATCTCAACAGCTCAACATTTCACGCACTTGAGGAGATTTCTGCACAAATATCTTGGATTATTCGCTTACAAGCTCCAACTAACTCGGCGTTATGTTCCATAATTAATGGGAATGTTTGCTCTAACTAATGAAGTCATGATACACGGACAAAATTTAATTTTGTTCATTTTATTGCATTTTTAAAAAAAAGAAACTCGTATTTGGCTCATCCTTTAGTCAGACATTTTCTACTTAAACTTTTTTAATGCATTATGGTAATTTAAAAGAATTGTGTTTACCTAATGACGTTTCATTGAGTTTTAACCAGCTGAAACTGGGGCTCAATTAAGTATATCCCCGAAATTCCTATGCACATGATTTGTTTCCCAATTTGAATTGATATCGTGCATCAGATTAGGTAAAATTCCCTTCGCGAATGCGATCAATTTTTTACAGATCCTCATTGATATCCTCTATTTTCTTTTTTACTTAACCGAAATTTACATAACGTCAATTTTATTTTTAAAAGGTTTTATAATTTCGAATTGACAACTTTAAACATTCTCAGTGAAGGCACCCTTAAACCAATGATCAAACTGTCAATTTGAAAATATACAGTAAAATCAGCAATTTAATCATGTAAGGTTCACGAACGAAGAACGTTTTCAAATAATTTAAATTTACTACCAAAATTCCGAGCCAGTGACGGCATCTTTAATAAAGTTAGCACCAATTTTTGATCCTGATTCTCTGAACCCCTTCGTCAACAGACAAAATATTTGTTATTAATCTTGTAAACACTATCATGTGCTTCGAGAAACAACACTTCATCCACAAAAAAACTGTATAGTGTCGTTTTCAATCCACTGGTTTCATTGGGCGGTTTTTGTTGCTCGATGATGAAAATGACCGTCACATTGCAATCAATGAAAATAGTTACATAGACATGTTGTAAAGTTATATTCATTTTTTTTGACGTTAGTTTAAGTAGAAAACAGTTTCATAGATGATAGTTCCGGCGGTACTGTTGTCCGAAAAAAAATTTGAAACAGGTGTTTGTCTAACGAACCTATAGGTAGCAATTGAGTTGTTTGAACGATACAGAGGAACTAAAAAGGAAGTTTAAATCTTTGGAACTCACGAAGCGTGCCATCTAGGCTACTTTTGTCCTAGGAAAATGTTGATATATGTAGTTAATAATTGAACATGTCTTAATTTCAATGGAGCAATGGAATGGAGTTGCGTGAATGGTACCGAATAATTGAGAAAAGTTTTAACAAAATTTCGAAACCATTTTTGGAGTTATTTCGGTTACCACAACGAAATGGAGCCAATTTGACATTATATTATTGTTTTGAAAAGAGAAATATAATCAAATTTTGAATTTTGCTTTATTTCATTTCGTGTTATTACAAGGCACCCCATTCAGCGGGTGTAACAATCGACTTATTGAAAACTTAGTGAATGAGCATGTTATATGAATAAATAGTCCTGTTCATTGACTTCCATTGGTTTTTTATTATGTTACTAAATTTTAATAAACAATGTTCCAGTGAAACAGCCAGTTTGCATTCATCCCCTTAAAGAATTCAACGGTAACATTCGTGCTTTAGAGAAAGCCCATCAGTTTACCCCTCAGCCCAACTTCGGAAAAATTGTTAAATTCAGAGATTCTTTTTTTAGCCGCACTCCAAAAATGTTGAATGGTTTACCCCACTCTATATTTCCCTCCTATTGTGATATTTAGACATTCAAACCCAATGTGCATCGGTATCTGCTTTTAAATCCTCTGCCACTTTCCTAAACGATCGCACTGTGCTCAACATTTTAAGAGTAGTCAAACTCCCTTAAGTGCTCGCAAAATATTAAAAAAAATTAGCTACCTAGATCGTGCGATTTAACACCTCTGGACTTTTTATGTGGGCTACGTAAGATCATCATCATAAGTCTATGCCAACAAGCTGACGGCGGCATCGTTTGAGGAGCACAGAGCCAATTTTGAATAAGCGATAAAGGCCCTTTCACTCGAAATTTATGACCGTGTCATCGAAAATTATGTTCAACCAATCGTCTCGGTTAAAAAATGGTCCTTATTGCAAAAACACAAACCGATATAATCAAACACTTACGACAAAAAGTTTAAAATACCAAATTAATAGATAAAGGTTCCCAAAATCTGAGCATGTCGATACGTTTGGGTGGTGCACTTTATATTATGTTAATATCCACTTGAATTGCTTTAATGCGGCTAAATGCACACCACAACAAAAATAAAACACAAGAGGTCTTTCAGTCTTGAAATCGTTTTTTTTTTTTTTTTTTTTTTTTTAATTCAACCCTTGCAATGGATGAAAATATAAAGTTAATTTGGGTTAGACGCTGAACCCTGAAGTATCATTATATACACCTACCCCCATTCTGTCTGGATAAAGATGGAAGGTTTTTTGTATATGCAGGCAATTAGCTTGAGTTGTTTATTTGTAATGAATTTGACAGAAAACATGAAAAATAATCAACACAACGCATTGAAAAACCACCCTCATCAAACAAAAGGTATTGAAATGGTATAAAAATAAAATAGCACGTTTCTGTTGAAGTTCATTCAAAATTGACGCAACGTGGATGTGCTACGCACTACATTTTTTTTTGTATCTTCAAAGAAGACGTAGTTAGAGGTCCTTTGACTATTATAATAAACGTGTATTCCTTTTATGTTGTTCTTTAACTAATATACGTGATAATTTTTCACGCGTTATACCCTGTCTATAATCCACTTTCATGCGGAGTATCTTTTAGGGTGACCAACCATATTAAATATAAATACATACATAAGTAAATATTATAAGCAGATGAATTATTGTTTCCCAGTTGTTACATCTTAGTAGTACCAATTATTGTACATATCAGACCAACTTGTACCATTCATTCAAAAAAAATTTCATTATTTGACAGAAATGAAACACAATTTATATTTTGAAAAGTGCTGTCGAAGTTAATCTCTATGTTAAGATCATTTTGCGCATTGGAAAAAGTAATCAGATTAATTTGATTTCATTGCTTAAAAATAGTTTCTTTTTTTATAATACCATAAGGTCATTCATCAAGAAGTGTCATTTTAAATTTCGCACCATTTTTGAACTGTCATAATTCAACTGTCAGTGCGATGACGTTTGATAGGTAAACACTTGGAGATTATTATTATTATTATTACGAGTATAATTATAAATCGATACACACAAGAAGTTTCACTGAAAGTGTTCCAGAAATTAATTAACAACATTGTCTTAACATTATTTTGACTTGCTCCAAAAATGTGTATGGAGCTCATTTGCAACAAAACAAAAAAAAAATCATCTGATGCCCCGAAAGTCCAAGACTGCTTAATACATAGTAAGAAATCGGTCCATCTATAACAAGCAATAGTTTGAAGCGGGTTGGGGGATGCCCATTAGACCGGAGCGCTGATGTATGGGGAAAAAATTAAATTGGAATATCAAAAACATACCCCCCGCAAAAGTTGTGTCAAGTCTTTTTAATATTTTTAAGATTTTTTTTTTAATTTTTAAAATGACCGCTAGGGGTCGCGCATCGCAATTTAAAAAAAAAAAAAAACAAAAAAAAATTTAATATATTATATACTCCTTTATAACTTCGTTTGGGTCATTTAATTGGCTTTAAGAGCACTTTTTACTTTTTTAAATGTCCACTAGGGGGCACCCACTTCAATGAAAGAAAAAACAAAACCATACGTGGTAGAACAAAACAAACGCCCTTAGTATCTATTAATTTTAGGAAACGCTTTTATTTTTTAAAATTCTAGATTATAAGATAACCAAGTACAATTGTTGTATTTTTAATTTGTTTTTTTTTTTTTTTTTTTAAGTTTTATTTAATATAATTTTTTTTGTTTCTATATTTGGAAGTTCTTTTCGTGAAATTAAAGTATTTTTAATGACTCCATCCCTGTTCTTAAATCTACAAACAGTTTGGGAAGCTTCAGTCACCAGCTTAACCGCTCTTTCAACTGCTTGGCTGTGACAAGGAAACTGTTTTAAAAAGTTAGATTTGGTAGTTTCTTTTTGTCCCACAATATCCCAAAGTTCTTCTTTGGTAAAATCTTTTAGTACTGGAGGCTCAGTTAAACGGTGATTTTCAGTTTTCCACCAATCTATTAACTCGAAATATTCACCTGCTTCGAATTGAAAGTTTGGGAGCTGAAACTTTCGGACAAATTCTTCACTGGTGTTGCTGTTGACTGCTGCTCTAGCCTTAAGTACGCGGCGAAGACCTAGCTCTCGAATATTTTCGCGGTCATCGAACAACATAGCTACTAAAATGTTTTCGCAGTGTCCAAAATATCCATTCCGTGCGAAAACACCATCTACGATTCCTTTCAAATCATTTGGCAAATACCTTGTCAACTTTATAGATTTGAAAAAATGTTTCGCACCATACACGAAAGAAGGTTGAGATTTTATGTCAAACCACATTACTGCGTACACTTTAGCAATATACTCAACTATTTGCTTTAATGGCTTATCCGGGGATTGTTTTGCAACATACACTCGAAGAATGCGGTTAGCAGTCGTAAGCCATCTCGAATGTACCATTGTTCCAGGGTTTTTCTCGAAAATTGAGCCTTCTCGGACACCATCGTTTATGGCTTTGCATATTTCATAAAAATACTTTTGGTCCGAGCTCAGACAAGCCAATGGTATTTCCGGTAAATTTATTCGAACTGCTTGATACTGAACGACGCCTAAATTTTGACAGTTCTTTAAGTCCTTTCCAATTTCTCCGGAGTATGCGCTTGGCCCAGTTGTTTTACCGTACAGTTTCTCAAACAAGTGTCTCAAAGGTAACTCGTTGGCATGAAGTAAGCAAATAGACCATTGTAAAGGTCGCTGTATTTTCGTCTCAATTTGCCGAATGATTCCACCTCTTACCCCGGTATTAACATTGGTACCGTCGCATCGAATAAGTTTGAGACTATTTACTGATATACACGATTTTTCCAAGAAGTTTAGTATCTCATTGGTAATTGTCTCTGCTTTCCCGTTGTATGGTGTGATATGACCCAGGTACTGGCTATCAGGTTCTCCAATCAACACAATATGCTCTTCAACCACATTGCCTTTGGCTGTTTTTGTGATGTCCTTGCGACCGTCGAAGTAAATGCCCACGGGATGCTGGTTAGAACTCTGATCCACTTCCATTCTTTGTTTGCATCTCTCCCTCCTTATTTTGCTTCTATCAACAATATTTGACCGATCCATATCATTAATAACTCCATAATCCGTTAAGACGGCTGTAACAATAGTTGCTGTTGCCCTATCAGATATCTTAAATCTGTCTGCGACCTTCGCAACGTTCGGGAGAGATTTACGATTTAAATTACAAATCGCTTCATTCTCTAAACGTGGTTTTTTTCTGGCGAAGGTGACATTGAGATCACAGATTCGATGTCGGAATTAATTTGGGTTCCATCGTCTTGGGTTATACATTCAGCTTGGGTGTTTAAAGTGTCTGAAGGTGAAGATGTAGAGCTTGCAAATCTTCTTGCGAGAGATCTTTGGAGCTTAATGGTTCCAGGACCATCAACTGTCCCAATAGCCATTTTTCTTTGAGATCTTTGATCTTCCAGGAAGGAGCGTTCTTTTACCGGAACTTTTTTGTCTTTTGGACAGGAACAACATTTAAAATCAACGCACTTACAAGCACTAATGTCAAAGAGTCTTTTGGCATCAGTTTTGAATTCCTTTAACTGTTGTTGAAATGCATTGCTGGTTCTTCTGGCTTTCGGTGTTTTTATGAGACAACTTCTTTTATCGTAAAGTTTATGAATCATTTTTTCAACACTGAACTTACCAACTGTTGGAATTGAAGAAATCACGTATATTTCCATGACCTTCGTAGCTGCGAGCGATATTCGCTTCATCGATGAGTTTTCTTCATCTTCGAGGAAGGTAAGGTAGCGACAAACATCTTCGTACGTTGGCAGCACACGCAGCGATAACATTTTCCCAATTCCAAATACCTGGCAAGTTTTGTTTTGTGAACGAGTATCCATTTAATCTCTAGAAAAAAATTCCAGCAAATGTATTAAATTCACTCAAACATAGCAACGTTTTGTTTTTCAGGGCACTTTTGAAATTACTTTACAAGACTTACCTTTTTTTAAAATAAAGTTGATATAAATAAAGTAATCCAAGGTGAAACTTTAATGTTCGAATATTCTTTTGTTTAACAAAAAACGCGAGTGAAAGCGAAAGGTAATTCGATTTAAATTGAATTCAAATAACACGAAATGCAAAGCCTACTTTTATTTTATTTAAAACCGAAACGGTTTTTTTTTGAAAATAGAAGGCAACTTTGTTTTTCATTTTAAATAGTTTTGAATTTTCTGAACTGACAAAAATCATATTATTAAATTGAAAATAGCCTTCAAAAAATGTATCTAAAAAAACTTGTCATTTAAATTTTTTGTATGAACTAAAATTGATTGCTTTTTTGTTGGTTTTCCAACGTTGAAAACCTGACACCGAACGATAAAAAAACGAAGAGCTTTTAAACAATGAATAGAACCTTCTTCAATTTGTTCATATTGATACATACCTAAGTTATAGAGCGACAGATACACTGAAAAAAAAAAACAAAACAAAAATCGAAAAAAAAAATCAAAAACAAAATTTTCTCTCGCACTGCGCGACCCCTAGCGGTGAATTTAAAAAAATTCTTAAAATTTATTTTTTAACCATACGCAACTTTTGCGGGGGGTATGTTTTTGAATTTCCAAAAATAAAAAAATCACTCCGCCCTAATGCCCATGTCATTGAGCCAAGTTTTTTCACGAGATTGATCGTTATTATTAAAAAAAATTACTGACTTTTTGGCTTGAAATGTATTGTTTGGAAAGCTCTTTTGAGCCAAAAATTTCAAGAACTTTGCCGAAATTGATATTATTAGCTAAATACATGGGCAACTATGCGAAAATGTGGTGTAAAATTTTATCAAAAGAATGACTTTAGAGAAAGCCGAGGTACATTTTTTTCTATTTTGTTTTCCATTCCTATCTTGAAAATTTGTATTTTAGATTAAAATTTAAATGGCATCACTTTTCATAAAAAAATGTGCATTTTCCATATAATTCAAAGGTCACCATAATTCTTTGCACTTCTGCATAGTTGCATTATGCTTCATTTTTTTTTAATAATTTTAGAATTGTGTAATGTATATTTATAACAGAGAGCTTAAAAAATGTTGAAATGGTCACTCTAAAGTGTGCGTAGCTAATGTATTGTTCGTGTGAATGCCCGCTCCTTGGAATTTATGCACAACGCATTTTACTCTCCCCTCGATTCACTGAATCTGTTTATTTCTTATTGCGAAATCGATATTAATAATGCACTTAAGGGTGAAAATATAAAAATATATGGTGGCGAAAATAGACTCAATGAAAAGTTGAAGGTGATTAATGTGTCTATGAGGAACGTTAGAATAAGTAGTAACCTTTATAATTCCAGATAAATAAGTTTATAATTTTGCAGCAACTATATGCAGATTTGTGGTGCAACATTTTTAAATGAGCTGTATGTTTTAAAACTTTGATAATATAGAGTTAAATTCCACAGTTGGAGTGAGTGACACGTAAGTGAAAAATATTGGAAATCCATTAGATGACATAAAAAAATATCTTATCGAATCATTGCAACAAAATATGGAATCGCTATATCCAAGATTGGAATAAAAAAAAAGGCAATCACTTCCAGAGTGTGTAAAGATATCAATTTCTTGAGCGGAAAATAGAGCTGCGTAAATCGTTCATTTCAAATGATCGAATCGTTCAACAATCGATTACGAAAATGATCCGATCATTTCAATCGATCGATCATTGGATCATTTTCATTTCACTGAAATGGTTCAATACTGTTCCTATTCGATTTTAATTCCGATGATAAGATTGACTTGTCGCTTTGATAGTTCTCACAAAATACTCTTTTATTGTAAGCCATAAACTGCCAAATAACATCGAATGATGGCTACTTTGTACATGGACTAAAAAGTGTCAAAAAATTCAAGAAAAGGAGATTTTATTTGTTGCTCCGGAAAAGAGAAATTTTAGAACTTTCGGATGACATTTGGTACGAAAAACTCTTTTGAATTTGTCTTCTATTCGTCAAGTCATAAACTGTCAAACTCCATCAAAGGATGGCTACGATGTAGATGGATTAAGAAACTTCCAAAAATCAACATTGAACATACCGGATCCTGATACATCAAATAACATCAGTTCAACCCAACAATTGTTTTTGCGGCCTACAACCAACTCGATCAATCATGTTTTTCTATGCCGAGTTCGACCCAGAAATTCCAGTCCAGCGTCCGTTTGGCATTCATAATTCACATTGATTGAATCAGAACAAATGGAATTGAGTAAATCATGGTTGATCGAGTTAACTGATATCGAAAATTGAGACTCATTGAAATGATTGAAATAGAAAATCGAGAATCCAGAATCGAGAATCATCTAAATGATTGAAATTGAGATCGATTAATATGATAATTGAATCGATCCTGATTGACAAAGCTCTAGCGGAAAAACGCAAAACATTACATAAATCAGAAATTCCGAAAATGGAAGCGGCGTTGTATAGATGGTTCCTGAAGCTACGAGACCTACATGGGATAATCATGAAATCCAAGGCCAAAAACTTGCACACTATTTTCAAGGAAACAAATTCATTTAACGCGGGTGATGGATTTTTGTTATGTTTTATGTTTCTTAAAAATAATATGAATTGATATTTTGTTAGATGCAATGTTTTTATGTATGCTTTTCTTAAACTAACTTTCCAAGCTTGGAATGATGAACAATTCGAAAAGATGTTTTATATCTGTTCATTTGTTTCGAGATTCTACTGTATATCTATCGAGTGATCATCACGCTAACTTTTTATCAAATTTAAGTGAAATCCTAAAACATTTTTTACATACATAAACACAAACGGTTATGTCAAAAGGAAGTTCTCTGTTCCTTAAAGGTGGAATTTAAAAAATAAATTAGAAGCCATTACATCTAGTCAGTGGCGTAGCCAGACTTGGTTTGAAAGGGGGGGTTTCAAACAAAAAAAAATTATAACAATAAACCCAAAAACGTTAAACCCCAAAACAATTAAACCCACAAACCCCAAAACCATTATAGCCAAACCACAATCTCGCGTTTGGTCGGTCGGGCTTTGACATTTTTAATAAAATAAAACAATAGACTCTTATGAGGCAATCTGAAATGTTACCTCCGGCGTTGCGACCGCTTTATATCGTAATATCGTAAACTTCAGACCAACGCCAGGCCAAAGCAAAAGTAGATCTATTTTCTATTCGGTCGGGCGTTTGACAGTTCATTGTCGGCCGTATTTTGTATTTGTTTTGAAAGTTGAAAATTGAAGTGAGATAAGAAGTAAGTAATTGAAGTTCTTTTTTTATAAATAATTAAATAAAAAAAGTGTGGTTCTGTTTTTATTTAAATAATTATATTGTTTCAGAAATCTTTAACCCGGCTGTATGAACCCTATTAACTTTGAACCACCAAACTATCAACAATCGGCGGCGCCGGCGTGGATAGCGGCACGGTGCATCATCATGAAAGCATTGGAAGCACATCTTGCGATTCTTTTGAACAGTTTGTAGGTAGTGTATATCGAAAAAGATAATACACTTAATCATAATTAACTTACAGACACTTGATTTCACTCCACATTTGTTTTTAAATGCCTCATACCCAGCATAGCTCACAACACCGAACAAGGAAAAGTCAAGGAGGTCATCAAGATCATCCATATCGGCCATATCCATCTCTTAATTAATAAAATAGCTTTACAAATTAACTATTTTAAATGCCCAAAATTTAAAATACGCAATATTATATACCTTGTAAATTAATAAACAGTAACAAAATTCATTGGAATATAACAATTAAGTAGGTACGTATCAAAGATGTCATGGAAATGTCAGTCAACGCTCGAGGTTTGAAGCTAAATTTCGTTTTACAAATGCTACGGTCGCGCTTTTCGACACACAAAATCGTATATACGATCAAACGCCCATTTAACGCCGGACCGACGAACGCGAGATTGTGATTTGGCCATTAAACCCACATAGCCCAACTCAGCAAAGCCAGAATTGAAAAAGAAATTGAATCGCCTCGATGAGCACGTAAAGGACATTTGCCGGAGTTTTTTTATACTTATCAGACGTCAAAAGTTGAAAATATTTAACGTCACTTGTTTTAGTTGGAATACACTAAAAGCATGTTACCGAAGAGGGGGGAAAGGGGTTTACAAAGTAAAATAAATTTTGCGAAAAAATAAACGAAGAATAATAATTTTATATTTTCTAAAAAAATAGTACACCGTAGGCATTTAACTACATATTTATAATTTGAAATCTAATCTTCGTGTTTTTCTACAAAATTCTTCTAATACCTCCTCCGGCGTGATTTTAATGTCTGTGTGCATGTTGAGATGCGCCAATCCGTTCAATCTTTGTTCGCTCATCGTATTCCTTAAATATGTTTTTAGACGCTTCAATGAGCTGAAACTTCTTTCTGTGTACGCGTTCGAAATTGGCAGACAGCAGAAAATCTTTAATAGTTTATAGACATTTGGATACAAATCAGCATTGCATCGTTGCATCAATTCCGTCACTTTTATTATTTTTGAGTCCATAGCTGCATACATTTTACTTAGAAGTATTTGCCATAATTTAATTTCTGCTTTGACTTCGACAGAACTTCCCAAGTCATTTTCATACATTTTTATCAATTCTTCCAAGGCAGTCGTTTCTTCTTCTTCTGATGTAAAAATCTTTTTTGATGATATTAATATGTGAAACATTTTAAAAAGATTTTTATGGGTGATGAATTTTTCTTCCATCTGTGCTATGACGGTTTCTAAAAACGGAATAAAAACGTTGATTCGGTAGTAGGGGTTTACTATACTTGGGTTTATTGTTATTTTTTGCATTTTTTGGCGGATGCCAAGGGGGGGGTTCAGACCCCCAAAACCCCCCCCCCCCGTGGCTACGCCACTGCATCTAGTATAGAGTCTTAACCTAGGGACTTACAACTTTTAACCATTACTAAGGGCGAGGTATCAGAAATCAAGGGAATATGCAATTTTGTTGCCGATTCCAAACAGAAGCACCTTTTATCACAAGAACTATCCTTGGAAAATTGAGGCACAAGAGACAGTAAGTACACTTCTGAAAATTAGTTTCGAAACGTTATAACTGATTTTGATTAATTTTTGTATACTAATAACCTAAGATAGGTTGAATAAAATTATTGTTTATTAAAATTTTCAAACAATGTTTCTTGGATTCGAAAAGATTGAACTTTGTTTTTGAACCTGCAAGAAAAAACAGTTCTTTAACTAACAACAAAATTGTATTTTTTTTCAATAGGTAAGGTAACCCACCATGCTAAATGCTAAGAAATCGGTTTTAAAAATATTATTTTTTTGAAAATGGCAGCTGGAATTTTGATAGTTCTTTTATCTACATCACTTAGTTTTTACGATGTACGAGTATCAATCAATTATTTTTGAAATATTAAGTTTTCAACAAAAAAAATATGTTTTTTTTTTTAAATTAAAAAAATGTTTGTTTTTTCAAAATTTGTATACCAACACAATTCAAACTACTTTAGGGGCTTAGCATAATAATATTGATGACAATTTTTAACTGAACCACTTAGTTTTCATTTAACCTTTCATTGGAAAGCGGGAAAGTTTCCTATATTACTACTATATTAAAAGCGGGATCCTGACAATTAATCTCTAATTATAGAGTGATTTTCAAAAACTAAGTCATTCCTTAAATATTCTTTAAAATTATTAGTGATAAGATTCTCTTTGTTGTTCGAGAGCACATATTGGATTTCCAGCATGGGTTTGTAGCAGGGAGCTCAACGGCTTCTAATCTGTCATTATTCATCAATTATGTTATTTCTAATTTCGAAAATAGTTTTCAAACTGATATTATTTTCACCGATTTCGCAAAAGTATTTGATAGAGTAAATTATACCATTCTTCTTCATAAATTAGCATGTCTTGATTTTCATTCCAATTTATTTAAATGGATCGAAACTTATCTAACTGAACGTGTTCAAATTGTTGAAACATATTTATCAAATCAAATCAAATTCTTGTTCAATCGGGCGTACCTCAGGGTAGTCATATTGGACCATTGCTCTTTCTTTTATTTATTAATGATATATCTGAAGTTTTCATTTATTATAATTGCCTTCTTTAGGGAGACTTTCTAAAGCTATACAGGCACATCGAATCAATTCAAGATTGGATACTATTGCAAGAAGATTTTATAAGGCCAAAACTAACTGCTTTTATCTTAGTATAGCCAAGTGTCAAGCATTAACTTGTTTTAAAAAGAGAGTATGGTCGTTGTTTATACCAATGGTATTATCATGGAGCGTGATTTTGTGGTACCAATGCTATCCTGGTGATGGTAGAGAGTAATAAGATACAAAACAAGTAGTAAAAAAGAAAATATTTTATTATTAAATTTAGCAGAAACAAATCTAGCAAATCCTATCACTATGATTAAGATGTCGCCCCAATTGTCGTCTTCATGAGATTACTAAAAGTCTTATAAACAAAGGTATGGTCTGACTACAGATATAATTTGTCAAATTTATCTTTAGCAAGTGTCTCTCACAAGAAAGATTTAGACGTAAAATTATCTTTTAAGCCGCATATAGACTGGATAATAAGTAAAAGTAACTCTATGCTTGGGTTTATTTAAAGAAACGCTCGTGAGTTTTTGGATTTTTTTTACACTAAAAACTCTATTTTTGTTGGTCAGATCTGTTTTATAGTATTAAACTCAGTCTAAATGAATTGAAAGGGTATAACGTAGATTCACAAGATACACCTTTTTGAAACTAAGTTATTGGAACAATGATATTCCTTAGATGCTAGGTGCTTATTATTAGGAATTTAAACTCTCGCTCTTCGTAGAAGATATTTTCCAATTATGTTTATTCGTGATAATTTTAATTCTTGTGTTAAATGCTTATTTCTTTTAAATGAATTTTGTTTTCGTATTCCCCTAAGAAATACTAGAACTTCAGTACTATTTTTCGTATGCCATAATCAAACTAATTATGGTTGCAATGAACCAATTTCAAGATGCTTCTTTAAGCTTATTCTGTCTCCAGTTCAATAAAATTTTTTTGAAAATTGTGCAAGAGAATCATGAGCTAAAATAATTTTTTGTTAAAATGATATCTACCAAGTATAAACAAGATCAGCAGAAGCCGTTCAGGCTATAGTCAAACAGGCAGACAGCATTGCGAGAGCGTTCTTCGTCTTCGCTATCACTGTTATGTCAAGTTTCATTAAAATCTCGATTTCAATTCGTCAACGAATGCATCACTTATTCATAACTATTTTCAGAAGAATATTCCTCTCATCCGATTTTGAATGGATGCTTCTGTCTCATATAGCCAGACCGGGATGATTAGGGTCTTATGTAAGGTCTCCTTGTGGTTCTTTGAGAGAGATCCTTACTTCTCAAATGCCTTCTTAGCCCGAAGAAACAACGATTGGGGAGTGATTCTTCATTTGATCTCTGCGCTTATGTCATTTTGCAAGGTAATAGTGGAACGCAGGTAGACTTTGAAGTCTACGACTTCCATCGTGTCGTTTTGCTCGAGTTGACGATTGTTGAAATACCTCTCGGCTTGTCCCCATTAACAGCTAAACACATAGGTAGGGGTAGGTAGAGATGGTAGTCGCCAGCCAGCTGGGCCCGCGACTCAATTAGCGCTGGGGTGCGCCGTTTTGATACCATTAAACTCGTGTCAACCTAATAAGGATTAAGTACGGAAGAAAATGGCTTTTATATACTTTAGCGGAGCATTACTAAAGCCATTTTGTCGCATTCAGAAAGATAATCAGATCTTTGATTTTCTTCTCCGAAAGTTCGCTGGGGTCATCGAGGAAGGCTTTCCCAAAGGAAGCCATCCTGTAATTTGCTAAGGCGGGGCAATCGCAAAGAAAATGAACCACAGTTTCTTTTTCTTGTGGATCTCCACAACTACGGCAGTGTGGGTTGAAGGGGATGCCTAGCTTTCTTGCATGTTCACCTATGGGCCAGTGCCCGGTGCATATTGCTGTGATCCTGGCTATGTCGCGCCTGGGTCTGCATATTAGATCGTTGGAACGTGAGTTGTTGTTGTTAAAATTCTCCGTGAAATGAAAACAATCCCAGTTGAGGTAAAACAAAATAAAGGTTTTTATTTAATTATTAAATTAAATATATTATACGACTAACTCGTTTCGCAGTTGTATGAGAAGTAAGTATTCGAATAAAAATTATTGACATTAAAATATTAATATACAAAACGAATACTTAATTAATTTAACAAGGTACTTATATAACAAGTGCTGTATTTCAACACTCCTCCTCAGCTTGATCATATAAGCCCAGTTGTTCTCGAAGTTCAATGAACTGAACTTTTGGCAAACCTTTTGTCATGATATCAGCTATCTGTTTCTTTGAAGGTAGAAACATTACTTTTATTTTTTTAAGTTGAATAGCATCTCTAATAAAATTATATTTGATATCAATATGCTTCATCCGTTTATGTTCTCTAGGTTCTTCAGCAATTTTGATACAAGCTTGATTATCTTCAAACATATGTATTGTTTCCACTTTTATATCAAGTTCATATAGTAGTTCCTTTAGCCAAAAACCTTCACATGTTGCATTACATAGAGCTACATATTCAGCTTCCGTCGAAGAAAGACTCACCGACTGTTGCTTTCTTGAACACCAAGAAACTGTGCAATCAAAGACTTTGAAAACATATCCTGATATAGATTTTCTATCGTTTATATCATTTCCCCAATCCGCATCTGCGTATCCTTGTAATGGTATGTAATTATCTGTCTTTGGATACACTAATTCAAAATTAATAGTCCTTTTTACATATCTCAAAATGCGTTTTAGGTGATTCCAATGAGATTCTGTATAACAACTTTGATACCTACTGAAGAAATTAATTGACGCACTCAAATCAGGACGGCATGACATCATTACGTACATCAGACATCCAATTAATTCTCGATATGGATATCTTTCATCAAGTGCTTCACCCATAGGTAGCTGCAAATTACTTTCCATTGGAGTAGAAATTTCCTTGGAGTCTTGCATTCCAAATCGTTTTAGTACATTTCTCAAATAATCCTTTTGGCTTAATTTCATTCCCGTTGTCTTACGTTTGATATGTATTCCGAGAAAATGTCGAACTTCTTTTAGGTCTTTCATTTTAAATTCCTTGGATAAATCGCTTTTCGTATTATTGATTTCATTTAAATCCTTTCCAACAATTAGGAGGTCATCGACATAAATCAGAATGAAAAGTTGACTTTCCTTGCTCATTCTCGTATAAAGACAGTCGTCTGAGTTTGTCCTTTTAAATCCAATTGATAAAATAAATTTGTGGAATCGCTCATTCCACATTCGTGAAGCCTGTTTTAAACCATATAGAGATTTATTAAGTTTACATACCAGATGATCTCCAATTTCAAAACCTTCCGGCTGTCGCATATAGATTTCTTCGTTAATGCTTCCATTCAAAAATGCCGATTTCACATCCATCTGATGAATATACATGTTCAATTTATTTGCCACAGCCAGGAGCACTCGAACTGTAGTTAATTTTGCTACTGGTGCATATATATCCGTGTAGTCAAATCCTTTTCGTTGTGAAAACCCTTTCGCAACCAGACGCGCTTTGTATTGGCAAACTTCACCGTTTTCATTTTTCTTGATTTTGAAAACCCATTTGTTTCCAATAGCTTTCTTTGACTCGGGAAGTTTAGTTAAAGTCCACGTATTGGCTTCTTTCAAACATGTTAACTCCTCCTCAACAGCACATTTCCAATTTTCCCAATCGGTGCTTTTTCTGGCGTCTTCCAGACAAGTTGGTACATCATCAACATAACTTTTAGCAGCATTTAAAGCATATGCAATGTGAGTTGTCATATCATATTCTTTGAATCTGCTTGGTGGTTTGACAATCCTTTTAGTACGGGGATTAGGACCGCCTTCTTCTTTGTCTGCTTTTTCTAGACCCTCATTTGAATTGGTTGAGCTATTATCGGTATGAATTAGTTCATCATTCAAGTTTTCATATTCTTCAGATTCTCCCCCTGCTTCGGACACATCTTTGACATCTTTTTCATATTCATTTTCATCATTTATGCTGAATTTTTCCCAAAAATTCAAATCCATGTGTTCAGATTTCGAAGGCTTTTCAGAGTTTTCATTGAAAATCACATCTCTTGCTATCACAATCTTCTTCGAAACAGGATTCCACAATCGATAGCCGTTAGGTGCATACCCAACCATAATGCATTTGATTGATTTTGATTCAAGTTTTGTACGAAGCTGTCCAGGAATATGAATATAAGCTGCACTTCCAAAAACGCGAAGATTTTTTAAATCTGGCTTACGACCATACCATAGCTCCGCAGGAGTGACATCTTTTTCCTTTCTCTTTTGGAACGCCCGAGTATAACTTCTATTCGCCAAGAAAACAGATAACAAAATAGCTTCTCCCCATAAAGATTTATCAATTTTAGAATCTATGATTGTTGTTCTGGCCTTTTCCATTATTACACGATTGAATCTTTCAGATACACCATTTTGCTCCGGTGTGTATGGGACTGTATAGTCTATTCGGATTCCTTGCTGAATACAGAAACTTTTGAAACTTTTTGAAGAATATTCACCTTCATTGTCGACTCGCAGACGAGATATTTTTCGTTCAAAATGAGCAGTTACCCATGCGGTATATTCCATGAATTTGTTGAGAACTTCATGTTTGCCTTCCATCAAATAAACTACAGCAAAATGTGTAAAATCGTCCATGAACATGACAACATATCTCTTGTTATCGTAGGTGATTGGCGTTATTGGTCCCATAACATCACTATGTATTAGTTCCAATGGTCTTGATGATCTGTTTTCCGAAAAACTTTTGTGTGGCTTTCGATGTTGCTTACCAGCTACACATGACTCACAGAAATAATCCTGGTATCCTGATTCCAATGCATCTAATCCATTAACCATTTCAGTGCGTTTCATTTTTAAAATGTCAGTAACATTTAAATGACCCATCCGCTTATGCCATAAATCAAGACTTCTTCCAGAACTTCTTCCAGCAAAACGGGACTCATCAATTTCCATACATACCTCATAAAGTTTACCATTGCTTACAGCTTCAGTCAAAAGGTTCTTGTCTTTCCAAATTTGTGCTTTTCCGTTTTCAAATATAACTTTTATCCCTTTCGACTCCAATTTGCGAATTGAAAGCAAATTGCAAGATAAATCCTTAACGAATAAGACATCTTCAATCACACCAGCATTTTTCTTTCCTTTTACAGATAAATTTCCTTTGATTGTTCCAATTTTCGATGCCATAAGATAGACTCCATTTTTTGCAACTGATATCTTGATCGGGTTGTGCAAAATTTTACACTCGGTCATACATTTTTCGTCATTGACCATGTGATCAGTAGCTCCAGAGTCAAGATAAAATTTAAGACTATTTTTGACTTCAGCGTTAAGACCCATCTCTGTATGTGCAACGAACATAAACTTTTCGGCATTAGTGGTACTAACTTTGGCCTTAACAAGAGGACTTTCGTTTTGTTTTCTTCCACTCTTGCATTCAGAGCGTTTGTGCCCCAGCTTTCCGCATTTATAGCATTTGATTTTGCTTTTTGAATACATTGCTACGCAATCGTTATGCTGAACATCTGAACTTGTTGTTTTCTTTTTGGCTTCATCCAGAATTCGGCTCTTAACAAACTCTATGGTGAGATTTTCCACATTCATAGTTTCCAAGGCAGTGACTAGAGTCTCAAAAGAAGATGGCATCGTTAACAACAAGTGACAAATGATATCAACTTTTTCCAAGTTTGCTCCTGTAGAACGCAAATCACGAATCAGTTTGTCGAACTTTAAGAGATGTTGTTCCATGTCTCCTCCTTCCGGGCATTTAAGAGTAAGTATGCTTTTCCGCAAACAAATTTGTGAAGCAATACTTTTTCTTTCAAATGTGTCTACGAGACTTCCAAAAATTTCTTTTGCCGTTAGTTTATCCTTAACGTACTCCAGGTGACTGTCTGCTATTCGATGAATAATAAGAGATTTGCATTTCTTCTCCTTTTTGCGTATCTCTGCTTTTTTAGATTCCGTAGTTTCAGCTGCTAATATAGCATCCAGATCCATGAATATGTAGTTTTCAAGATCATGCTCCTCCAACATAGCAACCAAACGAAATTTCCAGTTATTGAAATTTGTACCGTCGAATAAATGAACTTTATATTTATCTTCCTCCATTCCTGGGCCCATAACCTGTTAAAATTCTCCGTGAAATGAAAACAATCCCAGTTGAGGTAAAACAAAATAAAGGTTTTTATTTAATTATTAAATTAAATATATTATACGACTAACTCGTTTCGCAGTTGTATGAGAAGTAAGTATTCGAATAAAAATTATTGACATTAAAATATTAATATACAAAACGAATACTTAATTAATTTAACAAGGTACTTATATAACAAGTGCTGTATTTCAACAGTTGTAAGTAGGCCATATCTTTCTTGATATGACACAGTTTGTGAGACTGCTCCACCTACGGTTGGATTCATTGAGAAAAATCATAGCACCAAGAGGAATATTAACTTTTTCCGCTAGTGAGCTATGTAAGGTCGAGCCTTGCCGAGCTAAAGCGTCAGCCCGTTCATTACCCTCTATGTCACTGTGACCTGGAACCCAGATGAGAGTGACCTGGAGGTCAATGTTCAGACTCGCCAGTTCGTCCCGACATTGCTGGACAAGTACTGAGGTTGATGTAGATGATTTAATGGCCTTAATGGCCGCCTGGCTATCTGAACAGATAGCTATATATAAACACTAAACACGCTAAACACATTCGCCGTCCCGATTCAATACTTGCCAACAAGCCAGTAACAGCTCACTTCGTTTTCGCAATGATGTCAATATCGTCTGCAGTTGAACGGACTTTTGAAAAAATGTAACTTGCGAGTTACGCACAATTGCTTCAAGAAGGATGTTAAAGAGGTTGCATAATAAGGTGTCACCTTGTCTCAAACCTCCCACGATATCAAAGGGTTCGGTGGTATTCTTACCGACTTTGACTATGATTTTCCAAAATCTGTGTAAAGATTTGGTCGACGGCTGATTCGCCGGGCCTAAATCCAAACTGATAGAGACCGATCAGTCGTGGACAAACGGTTTTAAGCGATCACACAGCACAGATGAAGGATTATGTATGCGATGTTATGATATGTTGGAAAAAATCAGAGAATCTGCTTGCTTGTGAATGGGGCACACTATTCCGAAGTTCATTCATATTTTATCCTGCCAAAAATTGTCAATGGCCTAGGCTTTGATGAAAGTATCGCTTGCCATCGATCAGCGAAATCAAGCATCATTGTGTGTGGTACTTAGATGGGGCACCATTCAATACCAACCGTATGCTGTTGACATGTGTTTCTTCTGTTGTTCTTTCTTTCCGTGTGTAGATATCTCTCTCTGTTGTAATGCCTAAGCCCCAAGTTGAATGCCCAATAGCGGAATTTCGATCATCTTCACCGTTTACCAGTCTAGAAAATTGTTGTTTCCAGATCCTCAGTACTTCGAATTTTCAATTATATTTCAATTTTCCGAAGAATTTTTCTTAAACAAAAAACTCACTTTTCAATTAATTTAATGAAATATTCCATCAAAAATGTGGTAAATATCACATCTCCAATTAAAGCCATTTTTTTCTTAAATCAAAATTTTACGATTCTTCCTTCTTTGTTCATTTTCTTAAAATCAGAATTTAAATTCACTGTGAAAACTTTGAGCCATCCTGTTTAAGTAGGTATTAGTAATGCACCAGTTCAAATAACGGTCATTGACACATTAATCTTTTATTTTGTCCCAGAGGGTAAACAGGAACATTCACTGAGGCAGCTTGTCTATTTATTAGTACAAAGGATTTGCCACAAAATGGATGCATTTATGTTCAGTTAACGTGTACACCCACACACATGTGCACAATTATTAACAAAGTAAAGTGCAGTGCCTGGCCTGGAAGATAATCATAAGCGAAAGAAAACTAACCACCGTGTCGTCGCGTCGCTGTCGGTCTTCATCTACACCCCTGCATGTGCCTGAGATTGCAATGGTATGCAATGAAATGACATTTTAAGTATTCACTGAGCGTTGTGTCAGTCGTATGGCACTGCTTTTCTTCAATAAATCTATTCACCTCCATTTTTTGCTGGCTAAGTTTTATCCTCTTAATGTGCCTTTGTATGTGTATGTATATGTGATTGCGAAAAGGATATACTGTTTGCATTTTAGAAACAATTGCACTTTAACCTCGAACTAGGCCACCATGAGGAGAAGTGTGTGTGAGGTTTAATTTAATTTTATTTGCTTTGGGATTACTGGATAAATGTAATCATTATTATTAGTAAGAAATAAAGGCAACCCTAGGTATGTAACGCATTTTACAAGATATAGTTTCATTAAGTTAAAAGGAAAATTAGATGGCTGCTTAAGGTTGTCAAATTTAATTATTATAAATTTATGATATCGGATCTTGGGGTTCTAAAAACATTGCTTGATAATCACTTAAGTTAAGAGGTTATGTTAAAAAACTAACAACTAAATTAGAGGCACAACATTTTCATGAGAATTAGGCCCTAGAGACTTACAACTCTCAAACATTCTTCTGGGCGAATTGGAGCGGAACTTCAATTATTATCTCTCGAGTCTGAACGTCTAAGGTAAGAAGCACTGTTAATGACAAAAGATAATTTTGGAGGATTAGCCAACTCCTCGCAATATATAAATGTATATACTTGCAATGGAAAGCTTTTGCGGTTCCTTTACAAGTGCCATTAATGGATAATGGAATGGTCAGCATATTTCACTTAACCCATAGAAGATGTCAGCTGTATATTTTCGGAGTATTAAATTCATCCCGGTTGTTAATACCTAATTCTATCGATCGGAATCTAATGAGTGGTTTCAGTTCCATAACCGAAGAACCAGGTTTTCAACCGGAAAACGAATATGAAAATCTGAGGCTTTTGTCGTCAGTGAAACAATGAAATGGATGATTTAATATTTCATATATTGTCTTGAATCATTTATGGAAGCATATTGGAAAAAGAATCAGAGCCTTATGTGCCACTAGCTCAGGAAAGTGATTTCTAATCCGACGAAGGGGAGACTCATTTTCAATAAGAGAGATTTGTATTAGACTCTATCAAATGCTTTAGGAATAAATAAAAATAAATTAGAGGTCATGACGGCTCATAGAGAGCCTAAGCCTAGTAACCTAGAAACCTCAACCATTTCTATGTGCGTTTTTTTCTGCCAATTCCGAACGGCTAATAAGCAGCACTTTTCATGACAAGACATACTCTTGTGGGATTTGTTAATTCCTCGCAATAGGTAGTTTACCCCTGAAAATTTTTTTGTAGCGGCTGAGAATTGAACCCAAGATCATCTGCATGACAGTCTGCACTAGCCATAACAGTCTGCACCAACCATTATGTCGCGGGCTACTTTAGGCCTTAGAAATATCAAGTAAAAAAAAAAAAGGTTTTGTTCTTCAATCTGATTGTTAATCAGCATTGGTTTTGAATTCTTGAAAACTGCAATGACTGGGAAAGACAGAGCGTGGTAAGGACTTCCACATTCGCGTAGTACGGCTGAAGAACGTATCTCTGTACTTTACAGTACGGCCGAAGTTGGGCTGAAGGGAAAACTGATGAGCATTCCTAGAAGTGCGAGCATTACGGTTGAATTTTTTAAGGTGAGGAACGCTGATTTTGCAATAAATGGATCGATAACAACAGGCTTTTAAAGGATTTTCAGGCAGGTCTAAGAGCAGGATATTCGATGGTGGACCACATTCTTACCCTTTAAAGTATTGCGAAAACATTCCTTCATAAAGAAAAGATTTTTTTTTCGTGGATTTTAGATCTGCGTGATGATAGATCGAAAAGCGCTAATTTACAAGCTCTACGGTAAAGTTTGGGAGTGTTATACCTAATCTTTATATGAACACAATGGCTAAGATATGGAATGGTGAACAGCTGTCGGAAGGATTTAATACCAATCGGGAGTCAGGCAGCATTGCACATTGAGCTTAAACATATGTTTGCTTTGTTCATTGACAATATCGTAGACCTCTTACCGTACGGAATTGAATACGTTGGAAAGATAATAATAAAAGTTTTGATGTTCGCGGACAACATTATGCTTTTAGCAGCCTCACCCGAATCATTGCAGCTAATGATAGGTCGCCTTTTTCAGTACTGCCAGCTTTGGAGTCTGATACTTAACCTGGATAAATCAAAAATTTTGATTTTGAAACATGGAGGAGGCCGCAACTGTGCAAACGAAAAATGGTGAGGCCGTCGAAGTTGTCATCGAATTTGAAAACCTAAAAGTTAAATTTACGAGAAATTTGAGTATGGAAAGGCATTTAAAGGAGAACCTGATGAAGATGAAGGCAAAAGATCAGGATGTATAATTTTTAATTTTTTTTTTTTCGAGCAACTAAAAAGTATGTGTTTTGACACAAACTAAACCATTGCCTAAAATTAATTCGCAACAGTTGATCTGTTTTCTATAAGCGCAAGAGAGAAAAGAGTGTGAGCGTGAGTAAAGAGTTGCCAGTGCGCGATACTCTATCAACTGGTGATTAAACTATTACATTTCGATTACAGTTGCCAGTGCGCGGCTAGCCTTAAGAAACTTCTGCTAACGAATTTGTCGCCTTCCATTTAATACACCCAACTACGTTATCATGTTAGAAACAAGATTATCGCCTCTATTCATACCTTGCAAGTGGATTGAATACTGAAAGTCTTTAAAATGGATGATAACAAAAGATAGTAGCTCTGCAAGTCTTAAAGACCAAAACAAGCTGGTGTGCTGATTGGATGGATTTAACGAAAGTATGTAGAATAGATTTAAAGCTATATAATTTCGGTTATGCAGAGTTGGAAGCTTCTCTTTCCAGCTCATTTCTGCAGCAGACTTCAAGCAGAGAGAGAAATACTTGAATGATGCAACAGGATCTGTCTACTGGAAACTTTTCAGTCAACTAACCCACAACTTGGAAGAGAGGAATTATTTCAGAAATTATAACATTGATGCATTGCCGAAATATCAATGATGGTAAAGTTGTGGGAACAACTTATGCAGCTGAATTGAATAGAGATGATTTACCGATTAAATTATCTTTGTGCAACTTAGGTTAAAGGGAAGATATTCTTCCTTTATGATCTCCCTGGATTATCAATTTTCGAAGAAAATCATCTTCAGTGATGAGGCACATTTTCCCCTCAATGGATTCGTCAATAAGCAGATTTGTCGCATTTGGGCGAATGATAATCCAAGAGTGATTGTCGAAAACAAATGCACCCACAAAGAGTGACTGTTTTGTGCGGTTTATGGGCTGGCTGCATCATCGGGCCATATTTTTGAATGGTTGTTCGCTATCGTGAGATGATAACGAACTTTTTATGGCCACACAGCTAACGAAAAAATGGCTCTTTTGCGCGACAAATTCAATGGCCGTGTTATCTCACGTGGTGGCGATGTCAATTGGCCGCCACAATCATGTGATTTGACACCGTTGGGCTTCTTTCTTAAGGGTAATTTGAAAGAAAAGGTGTACGTCGATAAGCCATTAACAATTCAAGAGCTAAAGGATGAGATATCTCGGCACATTAACAGCATAGAACCTCAATTTGGGGTGGCCGTGGCGCGATGGATGTATGCTCGCCTGTCAACCTCGTGATCACAGGTTCGATCCCTGCTGTCGTTTATGTCGCCTTAATTCCATTAAAAAAAAAAAAACCTTATAAAGTTGTCATCAATGGGTTGCTGGTTTGCTCATTGGATGTTGTTCAGGCATAACACTAACAACATGTGATTTAGTAATACTAGTATGCCCATCAAATATGAAAAACGAATAAAATAATGTGAATTATAAGGGACGTAAAAATAAGACACAGCATTCTCCGCACTAGTTCAGCCGCCATCCCTGGAGATAAAAAAATCTGAGACAACCACCTTCAGTCTCAGAACATCGTGCCACACATCTTTCCTATCCTTCTTTCTCTTCCTTAACTTCACGCCCGCGCTGTGTTGAAACATTTAAAGGGTAGTTATAATCTCTTGAGCGCATGTAGATTATAAAAAAAAAAAAAAAAAATATGCCTCAGCGTCATCCAAAATTTGGACCATCGGATGGAGGTGTGCCGCCGAAGTCACGGCGGCCATTTGGCCGATATTTTGTTCCATACATAATTAAACCATACCAATATTATCATAATAAAAAGAAATGACAATAATTTCCTAAATAATTTGTGTTTTATTCAAAATCAACATCGGCCCTTAAAATTTAACCACCCTTTACTCTTGCTTAACAATATGGATGTGTAGAAATTATTCTAATTCTGAAGACTGGCTCTTCTGTACAGAAATAGAATTATAAACGAAAGTTTTTAAAACAATTTTGTTTATACATTTGGTAGTTGTAATTGATTTTCGTTACTTGAATCTTGAGCTACAATCGTATGACGAAAAAAATAATTTGTATCTTTTGTCAATTAGGCAGATGGCATGCATTTTTTTTTTTTTTTTTTTTGTAGACTACGTAATCAATTTAAGTCAATGTTATTCAATTAAAACCAACCTAATCTAATCTAAAAACCTTGAGCCCAATATTCAGTCTCGCAAGCTTAATCCGGATTTTCTGGACCAATTTAAAGGATGAAAAAGCCGAGCCAATAGCTTAAACAGACGCCTGGCTGTCTGGAAAAACCGCCATAGTAGGATATACAGACTCAGAGAAAATTCCCTAATCGAACCCACACTATATAATTGAACCATCATTGAAGATGGTTGTGTCGAAGACTCTCAATACAAAGTTATCCTCCCAATCCTTGATAGAAGAAAATATAATTTAAAAATCCTTACTGATACGCACAAGTGTGTATTTATCATTGCTTGTCGAAAAAATATCTGCAGGGATGAGATTTGACATCCTTCTTTGTTAAGTGCTTTCTTTGATATTAACATTTAAATCATTTTAGGAAACAATAAAAAAAGTTGATTTGGCTTTCTTGGCTTATATACATATATTTACATTAAAGGCTCCAAATAATACTTCGGGGTTTGGGATGGTAATTTAATTTACAAATCTTTCTAAAATATATTAAAGTTTAGCTAGGAACAACACAGGAAACTTGAGGCTTTAAGAATTGAATGCATAGTTGAGAAGTTCTTAACTTTTGTTTAAACGTTTGAAGTTAAGATAGTTATTTATTTCGGTTTTTCATAGAACTATTTATAAAGGTAGATAAATAAAGGCAGTGCAATTAAAAATATAAAATATCTATAACAAAGTTGCTTGGAACATAAGCGTGCCAATGTGCTTGCCTAAGAAAATTAAAATGTGCAAAATTAACTGTAGAACATTAATCACTATAAAAAACCCCTAGGGAGCATATTTTTTTTTAATAAATCAAAGCACTAACAATTATATTTGTGTAACGGAACGTAGTAATTAGAAGCAAGGAAATTCGCTAACCAAAACTCCAAACAAAAATAACTGAGAAAAATTATTAGTTCACATAATATTTGTTTATTCTCGCTAAACTAAACAAAAAAAGAATTGTAAATGCAGAACATAACTTATAAACTTTTTCTTTTTTTTTAATAAATTTTAACTTTGAAAAATAATTTACGTATCCAACCTTTTTGGTGGTGGTGATACTATTACAGTCTCCAGTTCACTGCTGGAATGGATTTTCGAAATAAAACTATTAGTAATTTCATATTGAACTTGGGGATATTTGATTTAATTTTATTTTCAACAAAAAAAAAATTAAAAAATCATAATTTAAGCTTAGCTTTATTTGGAGTAAAACAAAAAATGTGCTTTCACACTATGAACCGAAAAAAAGGTGAACATTTCAATAAGTGGATATACTCGGACAAAACACAATTAGGAGTTATTATTTTTCAAACATAAAATAATGTGAAAGCGTTGCTTGATAAATTTTTTAAACAAAATATAAAAAAATCAACCAAAAGGTGAACTCAAAGCTGCACTTGTACATACAAACATGTATGCGATGACACTATATTACATAATATATATGACAAATATTTCAAAATTGTATCTATGTAGGTATAGTAGTTTCAAAAATATTATGATATGTTCTGAGATGAGTATTCAACTCGCAAGAATGCCTGTTACAAATGCAGATAGACATGCGATATTAAATTTGAATACAACATTTTTTTTAACTATAGCTACTTACTTTGCGTTCTTTGGGCGTTTAGCGTCAATTGGAAAATCGTCGTCGAAATCCAAGTTGAAGTCCTCTCCTAGATCGCGTGGCACTAGTGGAGTTCTTTGGTGTGCTGGACTTGTGTGATAACCATCGGCATGGAGCTGTTTGAGAGTTTTTTTTAATGTCATTTTATTTTATCAAACTGTAAAGGTATTAAAGTAAATTTATTTTCCATGGTTTAACAATATTTTTAGAATGAAGTTTCAAAAAATTGGAATTCAAAACAAGCGCAAATTATTAACAACTGAAGCCATGATACAAATTAAAACAATAGGTATGCTTAATTAAAATGAATAGGCAAGTATATGCGGGCTATGTAGGATAATTTGTCTTGAAGTCTTTATTATTGTTCGAATAAAAACTAACTCTCCAAAAATGCAATGTTTTCTTACTTTTTAGAAGCTTCTTTATAAAAACAATTGCATTAAAATCCAATATCCCGTTAAAGAGATATTAAAAATTCGAAAAAGTGGTTGGTACTATGGTAGGCAAAGTAAGTAATATCTTAATTTCAAAAATTTAGAATTATATACAATTATACATAGATCGTAAAAATTAATGAAAATAAAAAAAAATTATCAAAATTCAAGGCGCCGCCGCCGCCGCTTACGAGAAAAATACAATTTTCAAAATCCATTTCTGAGCATTGGTAGGGTGAGTACCGTTATTTTAAGGTAAAATAAAATTTCTTTTCTCATACATTTTGTTGACTGTAGATATTAAGAAACTTTAAATTGTTAAGTTAAATAAAAATCGAGCATGTTTTTTTTTTTTTAAGTCCAAACAAATTTTAATTTAAAAAATTAAATACACAATATTATTCAAACTTTTAGGGACCTTTAGCTTAAAAAAAATGTTCCAAAAATGGTATCTACCAAGTTTAAGGAAAATCCATTTAGGCTGTAGTCGAACAGACAGACAGAATTGCAAGACCCACTTTTTTGGTTTCAGCTATCATCGTAATGTGAACTTTGATCAAAATCTCGAATTCGATTGTTTTTACAAATGAATAGCTTTGTCTTATAGTACGTTTAAGTCGCAAATAAAATGAGGGAAAAATTGAACATAAAATACTTTTTAAACTTTTTGCTCTAAAAAAAAGGATCAAAATCCGTTAAACAGTTTTTAAAGAAATTGAAAATCTAAAAAATGAGTCTATAGAAGGTGCCGAAAATGGCCATTATTTTGGAAAATGAAATTATTGATTTTTTTTTTTTCAAAAAAATTTGTTGAACAGTTTTTGAGTGAAAAAATATTTTCTAAAATTTCGAAAAAATGTATATATCAGGTACCTCTGTAGCCGAACACAAAGACTGAAAGATAGCCATAATCGTGAGACCCATTTTTGTGAATATGAAGTTTGATCAAAATCTCAAGTTCGTTTTTTTTACGAATGTATAAATTACCAAAAATTATCCATGTGTCACATCTAAAAATGTACACTGACTTCGAAAAGTATTTATGTTTGCAAATAACCCATAAATATGGTGCCAAAAATCGTGACCTTCAAAAATGTATATCCTTGATTAAAAATTTTCTGAGGCTGACCATTTTATGAAATTATTTGACCTTTTTAGAATAATAACTAACCAAATCAATGGCATACCTTTGTTGCTAATATGCCATATATGAGGTACCGGAATTCCAGAGCCAGTACAATACCTGTTGTTTGTATATGTTTTTCATGTGTGACCTTTTTTTGTTTAAAACTGTGTTCTTCTTGTGGGGCTAGTTGTAACATTGTTTCGAGGTAGATTATAAGATGTTAAGAAAGACTTGTCCTTAATTTATTTTCAACCGGTATCGTTGTGATGGAAAACTGTTTTTGTTCTTTGCGTTTGGTTTAGTTTATTTTTAGATATAAATAAAAAAAAGTGCAAGGCCCACACCACAGTTGTGGAAAAAATATTCGCTCATATGAAAATTATTTATTTCACACCGCTCGATGATACAGTCAAATGTGATTTGTTGTGTATAGATCGATGATGGATTTAAGAATCATCATCATCATCAGTAATGAGTAATGAATATTTATACATATGTTATATATCATTCGAAAAGTTATTATTATACAGCAAATAATTTAAACTAGTTCTCAGGGAGAGCATTGATTATACTAAAACGCTGCTCTCCCCTAACTTTATTTTTGGATATTAAAAAAAATACACTTGAATACTATTCAAACTTTTAAGGAGCGTACAAAAATTTATCAAAATCAATTGTACCGTTTTTGAGAAAATCGAATTAAAAAATGGTTCAATATGATTTTATTTCTAGCCATATGCTAGCTTGGCGTTCCATGTTCTCGGCCGATCTTGCGTATTTTTGACGTTTGAATGTTGGCTGATTGATTACCGAACCAGTCCCCTCAAATTTTTCGGCAAATATTGAAGAGTCGACTATGAAGGGCCATTACGGCTACCGTAAAATTGGCACAATGTTTGCACTAACGATAACTCATTTTGATAATAAAGTTTTATAATTTGGACGTTCTGCTATCTTTTGTTACATTCAACTGTGATATGACATCGGTAACAGCCCCAGGCCGTCAAAATCAACCCGCGATAATAGAAAAACCTTTTATTACAATCGCCACAGTAAAGCCACATTTCAGATTTCAGTGATCTGAGCCGAAAATTGAATACGTCTTCCTGTCGAGTACAAAAAAACATTTAGTTTGTTCTGAGGTGACAGCGGCTGAGAACTTAACCCAAATCTTAGGCGTAATGGTTCAACGCACTCACCATTACAGCAAGGCGTACTACTTAGTGGCACATGAATACAAAATATTTGAAAAACTGACTCTTTGTAATTTACATTAAATTTTGTTTTGTGAACAGAACTTGTGAACCAAATTTCTTAAAACTTTGTTTTCGGATTATTTGCTGTAGTGAGCTTAGAACAAGCTGTAAACCTACCTACAGTTAAAGCCTCATCATAAATATAGATGTTAGTGGTTAGTTGAGTCACTCAACCTTAAACATACATACAAATAAACTAGATTACAAAATTAATCAATTCACAAAGAAACAGTTTACAGTAAACATTTTTTATCTTTATTTTGCTAATGTTGTGTCAATGGAAAATGCATTAAAATTGAAGAGCATATACAGTGGCGATAAAATAAATAGAACATGTAGTCTTATTCCTGTGATGCAAGTTTTTCCCACTTTCTTAAACTTTAAAGAGCTGTTTTTAATCACAGTGGAATACCGGCGTTTTATAGACGAAGGAAGACTCCGGAATCACTCAACAGATACTGAGTACCAGGCTTGCTCGGCTTTCCGTCAAAGTTTGTCGAAATGTGAAGTATCAGTTCAATTTATCGCTTCGTGCACAACATTCCATAAGTACTCAATATTATAACGATCTAGGGACTGGCTTATTACTTAACAGCGGTTTTTTGGATGAATAGCCATTGATTCACAGACTTAGCCATATGGTTAGGATCGTTATCCTGTTGAAATTCACACGTCAAGGGCATTTCCTCCTGAGAATACGGTAGAATTGTATCCCGTACAGGATTTCCTTGTATTATAAATAGTCCTTAATACCTTCTATCTGATGAAGTGGTTCCATACCATGCCAATAAAAACATCCCTAAACAAGAATGCTACCCCAACCATGATTAACAGACTTTATTGTGTATATTCTGGTCATATTCCTGGTGGATTCCCCGTCGAAAGTAGTTCTTACCATCTGACCCAAAGGATTAAATTTTCACTCATCGCTCCGTAAGACATTTCTCCACCAATTTTGAACTTTTGAAATATGCTCCCTTGCAAACTGCATCCGACATGAGAGATTGCTCTTAAAGACGTCTGCTTTCTTTCAAGCAAATCGTCCAAACAGCTTTTTTCCACTCAGACAGTTTCTAATCGTACTTACAGACACTTTAACACCAAGATATTGCTCATTTGCATGTTCAATTTTTGGGAATTTGGTCAGGCAGACGATGTCAAAATCAGTTCAAGGGGTGTTTTTTCGGGTCTTACTCATACGAATTTTGTTTTGAGCACTTCCTTCTTCTTCGCAAAGGTGAAGGACATTTATAAAATTCTTATTCTTCCTCGAAAATTCTTATTTCCGCTCTAGTTCAGATTTCGTGTGACCTTTTTTTCAAAAACCCCTAGCCTAAACGTCTGTGCTGATTGTTTTCCACTTATCTTACATTATTTTTCAGCAATTAAAATTGAAGCAACTTAACTAAGAACCTTATCAAAACTCATAACTTTTTCACTAAGCTTTTAAAAGTTAAAAATATTTGTTAAAAATGTATTAAATTTGCAACGGAAACAATATTTGCTATTTAAATTGTCCTCACCTCAGTGCAACTTGTGTACCATTTGACTTACATTTGACTTTTTTATAAAATAATTTCTGGAGAAGTCTTATCCCGTTATTTTATATTCAAAATCTACAACAAATAAAATGCACGACGGGATCGCACGAACTTGCTAGATATTATGTAAAAGTACTTTGGAATTTAAGATACATTTTATAAATATAAAACATGGATTTAATGTGAGATAATAATGTTCAAATGCATAAAATTGCCGTCTGGTTTCCGGAAAAGTATGAATTTATGCAAATAAACCTTAAAAAATCGTTTTATTATTAAATAAATTTTTTATATAAGAAATTTCTCTAAAATTTTTCAAGAAAAAAATGTGAGATGCGGATTTAAAGTATTTAGTAATATTGGTTTTGGGAAATAATTTCAAAAAATAATCGTTCATAGGTTTTGAAGATATTGATTTAAATTTTATTTTTTTTTTAAACCCAAAAAATATTTTTTTCGAATATTTTTATATACAATATTATTTTAAACTTAAGGGGACTCCTGCTAAAAATTTTGGGTTAAAATCCTTAGAGCCGTTAATGAGAAAGTCGAAAATCTAAAAAACGGGTCTATGGCAGGTACCCCTAATAACATTTTGCCCCAAAATTTTTTTTGACCAAAATGTAGTCCATGTCCATAATATCACACTTAATTTTTTTTATCAAAATCGTTAGAGCCGTTTTTGAGATAAATAAGATTTTGCATTACGGGTGTATGGGGGGTACCGTTAGTTTTGGAGCTAAAAAAAAATTTCAATTTCTCCTGTAGGGAATCACCGAAGACCCTTAACTAACGAGTTTGAAGAAAATACCTCCAGTAGTTTAGGCTGTAGTGAGAGGTACAGACATACAGACACACTGAAACATGTTTTTTGTGTACTAAATTTTCCTTAAAATTTTTATAAAAAAAATTGATATGCAAATTGTTATTATTTAATAAAATACATTTTTAAACGTATTTTAAAAATTTAATCGCTTATCGGTTTTCAAGATATTGAATTTTCAAAAAAAAAATTTTATTATTTTTTTTAAAATCCAAAAACTATTTTTTCGAAAAAATTTTTAGTTCATATTTTTTCAAATGCAAAGCAGCTCCTGCATAAAAATTTTGGTTAAAATCGTTAGAGCCGTTGGTGAGAAATTCGAAAATCAAAAAAACCGTTCTATGGCAGGTACCCCTAATAACATTTCCCCCCAAATTTTTTTTTGACCAAAATATAGTCCATGTCTATAATATCACACCTAATTTTTTTTATCAAAATCGTTACAGCCGTTTTTGAGAAAAATAAGATTTTGCATTACGGGTGTATGGGGGGTACCCTTAGTTTTGGAGCTAAAAAAAAATTTCAATTTTTCCTCTAGGGAATCACCGAAGACCCATAACTACCGAGTTTGAAGAAAATACCTCCGGTAGTTTAGGCTGTAGTTCGAGGTACAGACATACAGACATACAGACAGACAGAAAGACAGACGGAATTGTCGGACCCACTTTTTTCGTCTTCGCTATCATCGTAATATCAACTTTGATCAAAATCTCGAGTTCGATTTTTTTTCCAAATGCAGAACTTGCCCTATAGTACCTATATCGCAAGTAAAATGGTCTTACAGTACCGGATTTCAAAATGCACTTATGTTTTAAGGCCAAAAAAAGAATTTTTAACAGAAGTGTGCTATTTATTTTGTCACCACTGTACATACAATTAAGAGGCTCATGGAAATATACTTGTAGAAGTTCAAATCTTCGCAGGTGGTGAGCTTTTTCGCGGTAGCTTATGCCGATACATATCGTCACCTGAGTTCTATCTTGTTCAAAGTCCATTTTGGAAAATGTTGGGAAAACGATTTTTTAACTTCAGAAGCAAAATTTTTACTTAAATTTGAAAGAAAATACTGTGGAGTTTTTTTCTCCATTAAACTCAATAATTTTTGTTTGCAAAATGATTTATAAATCTAGGTTTTATTAAATCCTGAAATAGTTAAAAAATAAAATCAAGTGGGATGTCATTTTGGATATTGAACAACGTTGTATGGGCTGTAAACAAGTTGATTAAATTGGTGGATATTGAACAAAAAAGCTGAATATTGAACAAAATAGAAGCACTTAATAATTAAATCATTGAAACTACGAAAATACTATGAAAATAGAACAAAATATTCTAACTCATTCTTTGAGTTAAGCACTAGAACATAATGGGTGATCAGAAAAAATATTGCTGCTGCTCGGTAGGTAATGAAATTCAAAATTTGTTAAACATTTTTTCGAATTCACTTTTTACCCTTCTTTTTTCAGATTAATACATTATTTATTTTACATACAATTTTTAATTTAAATTTTGTTATTGTTTTAAACTGGTGCAAAATTTTAATTAAATTAGTACGATGCTAAAGCTTTTTTAGTATGATACTAAAATCGTCGAATACCTATATTATTTTTTTAGTATCGTGCTATTTACAAACGCCACACAAGGACTTAGTTCTTTGCACGAACTTTCATTGTTTTAGGTGCAATTTATTAAGGAAATTGCCTTAGCACGATAATAGTTAGAAAATTGTAAGAATTAAGAATGAGTTAGTAAACTACTTTAAAGTTAGCAAATCGTTAAGAATTATCATACTAATACCTTAATAAAAGGCTGTTTAAAATTTTGCGCCACTGAGTTTTATTGTAATTGGTTTCTTATTATTTTTTCATAAAAATCGTTGTTTAAACCTAGTTTCATACTAAAACAGATTTAACATCGTAATAATTCAACTAAAATTTTGTGCCATTATGATTTTATTTGTAATGCATAGAAAGAAGATCAGGGGCCTGTTGCTTAGATCATACACATCATACATTTTATACAACATACAACATTTTTATACAACATACACATCATTCTGTTTCTCAGATTTCATTGGAAGTGTTGTATGACGTTTGTTTTGTTGTATGATGTGTATGATTCTGACATTTCATTATTATTTGAGTGTGAGGTTAATATAAATCTCAATTTTTGGTGAAGACGTGTTGGAACTAGTTGAAATTAATATACGTGTCAGATGACGCCCTAAAATAATAAAAACCTGTTAATTTCAATCTTAAAGATCCATATGTTGTTGAAAAATTTAGATTGCCAAACATTTTTAGTAGAAAAATTGGGAAGATCAATTATGCGTTCAACTAATTGCAACGAAGCCTTGTCACCTTTGCAACAAATATTGTTAACCCTTCATTAGCTTGGAAATGGAATCCATTATCATAAAATCGGCATAATGCAAGCCCATATGTTACATGCAGCAGCCACCTTACAACAGAATTTTGTGCTGTATTAAATGTATGATCATTTATAGGTAAATTTGCTGTATGATGTAAATGACACATTTCTGAGAAACAGAATCATACAACATTCCAATATTTCCAGTGTAATCTTCAGTCATACATTGTTGTATGACAGTGGATCATACAACAAAATTGAGAAACAGAAATCATACAGCAGAACTGTCAATATCATACAATGTATGATGTGTATGATCTGAGAAACAGGCCCCAGATTGTCGGTATTGTATTTGTCTACATTGAAAGTAAGCTTTTTTCTTGAAATTACTTTAGTTACTTTCTTTCACTTTGGTTCCGATCTTATCACAAATTTGGAATAAAACTGTCCTTTTTCAGAATCTTGTAAGCTAGGCGCGCAAATTCAATTTTTAGTTTCGCAACTGCTTGGGTCGAGCAACTAAAAAGTTTGTGTTTTGACACAAACTAAACGATTGCCTAAAATGAGTTCGCTATTTTGTGTAACATATAATTATGTTTTCTATAAGCAACCAAACAGTTGTGCAACTAAAAATTGAATGTGCGCGCCTAGCCTTAAGGTCCAAAATGAATCAAATATTTTCGCACGTTCATCATAAGAAAATTTGGTGAAACAATTATGACTGCAACTAACGTTGCAAGCGAATGTCATTTGAATATTGCTTACCACCTTGACCCATCCGTTTTTGTATATTTTGTTTCCACAAAAATGGTTTTCGATATTTTTTTACTCGATCCAGGGCTTCTCTTGGTGTAAAGCATGTAGTTTGTTTAGATGAAACGGAACCTTCTGCTGGTACTACATTTCCAATGAAGGTACTGAAATGACTTCTTCAGATAAAGGAGCTATATTAGAATTCTGAATCATAGAATTCTGAAATATCAGATCCTGGATGAGCTGGATTTATCATACTGTAAGCGGCAAATATTGTATTCAAAAACTGTCTAAAGATAAAAGGGTTTCTCAAAATACCTTAAAAGCGTTTGAAGATTACGTTCCAACTTTTCGCTTACATCACATTGTGCTTACAGCTTCCAATGTTATATCAGTATTAATTTTGTGTGGTACAGTGATATTGAACAAAAATGCGGTTTTCCGTCCGCATAACTTTTTTAATAGGATATTGTTCAATAACATACAAAACTAAATGGATTAGATATGGATATTGAACAACAAAGAAATACATGGTAGTTTTTTTTAAAGTTAATATAAAATTGTTCAATTTCATATAAAAACAAAAAGCAGTGGTTGATTGAATAAAAAAGAAACTCAAAATATTTAATAAAGTGGTTTATTGAACAAAATAGTTCTTCATAACTTTAAAACTAAAAGAGATAGAAAAAAATGGAGTACGCCATTCGAAAGAGCATGTTCGATTTATAAAAACTGCATTTCTAACTCAATTTCGCCAAAAATGGTCTTTTGAACAAGATAGAACTCAGGCGACGATATAAACAAATCAGGAGGTTTAATTTGACCATTAATACGAGTAAGTTGAAGAATAAAGATTTTATCATTTCATAACCAACGCACCTTTGATACAAGGTTTGAAACTGCACAAGCAGAATCCGATGTTTAAATAGTGGAATGGTGAATATCATAGAAAGGAGTCCATATTTGTTAGGAGTACTCAAGATAATATGCATATAAGTAATTTCTTCATAGTATCTATTTAATAATAAATGATCCATTAAGTCCACTTAACAAGGTCGTCGTTTTCTCACGCCTTTTGGCCGTTTTTTTTAGCTCTTTGCAATTTGAAGATATTTTAATTTCTTGAATTTTTAGGCATCCTTAGTTGATAAAATCACAATAGCAAACAAATTGAATACCACGAGAACTAGCCAACGAGTGTTCAGAAATCAAAAAAAAAATCAATGAGAGCGTTATTGAATCTATTGCAAGCGTTTCTTATTCTTATAACATAATATGTAGCACATGAATTAAATTAAATAGGGGAGCTATTATGTATTTTGTTACCTAAACGCACTTTCAAATTATTCCAAAAAAAAACACTCCCGAAAGAAAACAACAAGTTTTAAAAGAAAATTTCAAGTTGAATGATTTCAAACGAATTCTTAGCTTCCAACTTTCAGAATCTGCTTGTTATAGCATATTTTATTTCAATTTTTAAAACTGGTCATACAAATTGAAGCACTTCCAATCCGACTAAATGTCCGGAACTAACTAACTATTTATTCTTATTTTTCAAACAGAAAGTACGACCTTGCTTTAAATCCTCGCAAGCAATTTTAAATTAAAAGAAAAAAAAATGTTTTTTATACTCTTAATTCCCTTACCACATGATGGGTAGGTAAGCGTAGAAGAAATGACGTACCTACGCAGGTAAAAAAAATGACGGCTCGCTGTCTCCCCTACAATAATATGTAATGGCATTATGTAAGAAGTAGTGCAAAGCTGAAGCTTATGTGATAATTTCTATTGATTTCTACAAATAACTAATTTCTTAAAAATATTGGCACGGGCTGCCTGCCTGTGTATAAAGCTTGATATTGGAACTGGTCATATTGAATGGCCTCCCTTACAAATCCTTGTTCAAAATAAAGGGTGATTAAATTTTAAGAGCCGATGTTGATTTTGAATAAAACACAAATTATTTAGGAAATTATTGTCATTTCTTTTTCTTATGATAATATGGTATGGTTGAATTATGTATGGAACAAACTATCGGCCATATGGCCGCCGCGACCTCAGCGGCACACCTCCATCCGATGGTCCAAATTTTCAATGACGCTGAGGCATAATTGAGGTTCTATGCCGTCAATGTGCCGAATTATCTCATTCTTTAGCTCTTGAATTGTTGCTGGCTTATCAGCGTACACTTTTTCTTTCAAATAACCCCCAAGAACGAAGTCCAACGGTGTCAAATCACATGATCTTGGCGGCCAATTGACATCGCCACCACGTGAGATAACACGGCCATTGAATTTGTCGCGCAAAAGAGCCATTGTTTCGTTAGCTGTGTGGCAAGTGGCACCGTCCTGTTGAAACCACATATCGCCCACATCTTCTAATTCGGGCCATAAAAAGTTCGTTATCATCTCACGATAGCGAGCACCATTCACAGTAACTGCCTGACCGGCCTCATTTTGGAAAAAAATACGGCCCGATGATGCCGCCAGCCCATAAACCGCACCAAACAGTCACTCTTTGTGGGTGCATTTGTTTTTCGACAATCACTCTTGGATTATCATTCGCCAAAATGCGGCAATTCTGCTTATTGACGAATCCACTGAGGTGAAAATGTGCCTCACCACTGAAGATGATTTTCTTCGAAAATTGATCATCCACTGTTGTCATTTCTTGCCACCATTCTGACCATTGACGACGCTTGAAATGGTCAAGAGGCTTTAGTTCTTGAGTCAATTGCACCTTGTAAGCGTGTAAATGAGAGTCTTTATGCATAATGTTCATCAACGACGAGCGTGAGAGGTGCAATTGTTGGGCACGCCGACGAGTTGAGGTGGATGGCTCTTCAGCCAAACTATTGCCAACAGAAGCAATATTTTCTGCAGTACGAGCTGTACAAGCATGCACTGGTGTTTTCACATCTCCTACAGACCTGGTTTGCTCAAATATTTACACGATTTTTCCGATTGTACGCACATTAGGACGATTAAATTGACCGGAAAAATCACGAAGTGCACGATATGCATTTTCATAATAAGCCTTAATAAGTTTAACGCGTTGCTCGATTGTGTATCTTTCCATGGTTCAAATTGAGTTAGTCTGAAATTGAGAAATGTCAAATAAAATCCAGAAAAAAACTTGACGTTTAGGTGTGGTTCACATTCAACATCGGCGCTTAAAATTTAACCACCCTTTATACAAGCCGGAGCGTTGTTTAAGACCAAGTTAACTACTTTTTCTCTATTCCAAATCATGCAACTTATTACGGTATCAATGAACCAGTAACACGAGCCTGTAAACTTTCGTATAAATATGCCGATGCAATAGATTTCGATTGCTCTAAAAATGTTTTTAAAAATAAAATAGTGAATTTGATTTTAATTTGAATATTAATAATTTATTTAACTATTAAAAATAAATCTTATATTATTTAAAAGTTTTTACTCATAGTAAATAAATAAAAAAATAAAATATGACAATCTATTACAAAACTAAAAAAATAATGTCATGCACAGTGAATATTTTTATATGAAGCACTTACGATAAATGATCTAACAATATTAATGTATAGTCCTTAAGTCTTGAAAACGTCAACACAAAAATAAAATGTTGTTGGTGTTAAAAACGATGAATGAGTTTGGCGGTTTGTATGGATAAAATGATGTAAAGTATTGTGAAAAATGACCCAATCTAATTCCAATTTTTTGAAAACATCAAAATAAAAATATTAAGATTTATATAAATTTATGTACATTTATGTAAAAGTGTATTTTAAAATATTAAATATCATTTTTTTGAAAAATGTGTTTTTAGAATTGAAAATAAAGTACTTGTTTGGACAAAATACATTGTGAGTAATAGTTGTATTTTTATTTTATTTATGAGGGGCAACCATACTCGTGCAAGGACCACATCCGAATACAACAAGGATATCCGATTAAATTGCTCAGGATACACATAAATATTCACAGTTATTTGATTTACAGAAAAAAAGAAGAAGTGTAAATATTTATTTAAACAGAACATAAATATAGAAAAAATATTATTAACGAATTTTAAACATGAAAATATTAATAGTATTTTATAAAAATTTATACAATACAGTGAATATCCCTTGAACGAGTTACATTGCGCCCATACCTTGACAACTGTCCCGACCTGATTTGATTCTGCCGACTGTCTGTTGTCAAGCAAATTAGCACGTTCCATTGGTTCCAGAGCTACTGATTCACGCTGTTCACAAAGAAGACGTTCTCGCATTTCATGTATGTAAGGACAACGCTGCATTCCTTTTTGTTAGAAAAATTGTGTATAATATTCTCGGTAGGGTATAGTATATGTTAGGTACTAATACGTTAAAGATATGTAGGTCGAAAAATCTCTTCAAAGTTTTGATTTTAATTTTTAGTTTTTTATAAAAGAAAACTTTGATTGATGATTGTATAGTTTAAAAATCCATTATTAAGTCTATAGTTGTTGTATTTATAAATTGGTCCATCGGAGTTAACTGTAATGAGAAAAAATACATAATGTAAATTAGTGTGAAGAAAAGTATTTTGAAGAAAAATTAATAGATATGTTTGTAAGTCCTCATTATTAGGTTTGGACGGGTCAAAGCATTTTTCAATAAAAACACATTTAAATTATTTGTTCAAAGCATAATATGTATAAAAAAATCCTTATGAAAAACCCAGTATCCGCGAATAAATTTGGATCCCAGAAAATAAGCTTTGGCTACTTTTCCCAATCTGAATCAACCCCAAATTTGATATTTACTGCACACAGGCGTCAGTAAACTTCATTCAGATATTCGGTTTGCCCCATTTAAGGACACACAATTGGACTGGTTCTGTCTATTTTTAGTTACTCAAACTGGGGGCTTCAAAGTAAGAAATTATCTCCAAATTGTGCTTAAATGTATAAGAACATTCATATGAAAATGATTATCCTTCACTTATGTACCTACTAAATTTGAAAAAGCAAGATGTAGAATATTTTCTAGGAATTGGAACTAATTTTTGTGTATCTCTTTTCTTAATAAAAATACAGTGTCCCAATATAATGACTTCTGATAAAAATTCGGCAATTTCGACATAAATATTTTGAAAGTATGTACTCACTAGAAATGTTTTACAAAAATATTGTTACGAACTTCAGAATTAAATTTTTATTATTTGACAGTTGGTAAAACAACCATTAGATTATCGAATTTTCCTCAAGGATTAGCTTAAAAAATTCTGTCGCCGAAAATCAACAAACGGACCAATGTGTGGTGAAAAAAAAAGAAATATGCTACATATATGAAAGTTTTCGAAATTCGATTTCGATTTTTCTTGCAGAACCAGAATTGCCATCAAGGGAAGATTTCTGAATACTTTGTTTATTTTTACAGAATACAGAAAACTGTTTAACAGGGCATCAGTTTTTTTTAATTCGATAGTAGTTCTTAAGCTATTGCTTAATATTGCTTGCTTAATGTCAAAAAACATAAAAAAATTGTTTAAAACTGATTTTGACGGGAAAAAATATACATACCTTCAGATTTCGTAATGAGAACGAATTATATTTCTTTTTGACATTTGTGCCTCTTGCACTAAATAGTATGCACAAGAGTAGGCCCTACTTGACTATACGCTTGAAGGCTACATGATGGGCCAGCGAATTCAACATTCTTTGCTGAAAACGCAACCAAGTTCGTATTGGTACTAGTTTATTCAACTTAATTAATTTGTAATAGTTAACCTATAGATTTTGGGAAATAATTTCAAAAAATAATCCTTCACACGTTTTAAAAATATTGATTTCTCAAGAAAAAAATTGGATTTTTTTTTCAAAAAACAAAAAAAATATTTGTTCGCATATTTTTATTTACAATATTATTTTGAACTTAAGGGGCTCCTTCTGAAAATTGTTGGTTAAAATCGTTAGAGCCGTTAATGAAAAAGTCGAAAATCAAAAAAAAAACGGTTCTATGACAGGTACCGTTAATAACATTTTGCGCCAAATTTTTTTCACCAAAATGTAGTCCATGTCCATAAATCAAAATCGTTTAAGCTGTTTTTGATATAAATATGATTATGCATTACGAGGGTGTATGGGGGGTGCCGTTAGTTTTGGAGCTAAAAAAAAATTTCAATTTCCCCTCTAGGGAAACACGGAAGACCTTTAAGTACCGAGTTTAAAGAAAATAGCTCCAGTGGCTTAAGGCTATAGATTGAGGTACAGACATACAGACATACAGACATCCCAAGTCACATCGCCGCAGCTACAAGTTATTTAAATGTTTTAAATTAGCTCTAAAAGAGTAGAATTCAATACTGGAGCACTATTTCCAATTTGGTTGCAGCTTTTAATAGACATATGAAAAATTGTGTCTCTATATTAATGTTAAAGAACATGTTTAGGCTCTATTATCTTTTAAAGCTTTCTGCTGCATAAATATACTCCTTAGCACTGTTTACAACAGCTATCAACGAGCAGTATTTATTTTATTTCTTTGCGCTTCAGATAGGCTTTTAAGTAGCAACAAAATGATCTTAATGGCCACTTAAGAGCTATTAGATACCTTAATAATCAAGTTCTGAAAAAAACATATTCCTTTTTCTTTTCTAAAGCCGAGAATATTTGTTGAGGCTTTTTGCTCTAGTATTTGCAGTAATACAGCGTTAATCAAAAAAAAATTCCTAAGATTTTGTCGGTTTTTGAAAAGCAAACCAAATATTTTATAAAACTATTCTTATCTTCTTGTTCTTATACCTTATGAAAAATGAAATTTATGTGAAACAGGGAGTAGCATTGTTGTAAATTTGCTAATACCTTAACATTTTAGAAAAAATAGGTAGCCTCAACTGTAATTTTTTTTTTGGTTAATGCTTTTGCCTAATGTTAATACAGGGTGCTTCATATTAAAAATATATATAAATATATACATGTTTATTTTATATGTGTCAAGAACTAATCTTTTTCGTGCGGCTAAAAACTTAATTTCAATGAATTTGAATAGTTTTAATGAATGAATGAATAATGATAGCAACAAATCTATGATTCAATGCAATGAAACTTTCGCACACAAAAATTATTTTGAATCAAATTCGATAGATCGAACATAATTCACACAAGGATTATTTCAAGGCCTTTTTTGGCAATAAATCTATAATTCACATAAAATACTTGAAGTGTGTTTGTGTGAGCGAAGACTGTCAAAAATAGTTTTCAATGCGTTTGCGTTGCTTCATGCTATAAACCTATGATTCAAACAAGTAGTTTTTCTAAGCGTCAAAAGGCACGTCAAAGATAAATAATAAAATAAAATTTTGTTCTGGACTAAAAAAAAAACAAACGAATTTATCCATTTTCGTTTTTGCAATTATGGCGTATGAAATTGAAAATGTTACTTTCTTGATAAATTAAAATTTTAAAATAAAAAGAAAAGAAGACAAATGTTTAATATTTTTTTAATAAATGAACAAAAAACACTTTCTTTTAATAAACACTTCATGTTTGTGCAATAAACAAACATTAAAGATTTCGAGTAGGCACCCTGTAGTTTTTTTACTGAAGTCGCTCTTTAGGAACTCTAGTTAAACATTGAACATCTTCTACGGCGATATAGAAGCTCCACTATAAAGTATTTTTTTTTTAATATGGCGATTGTTGGACTTTTAGATAAATGGCAAAAAATTATCAAAACGAATTGATTTAAAAGGTTAATTACCAAAGGAATTAGGAATACATTTACAAACAAATAAAGTATGTAAATTTACTCTTGATTCCTACCTGTAGAACATAAAATAACAGAAAATTATAAACTTTTGTTCCTGCAATAATTTCTTAAAATATTTATTTTTTAAAGTTTTCGTGTTAAAATAACTTATTTAAGAAGCGCGTTGTAAAATTTCTTAGTGCAATTCGAACATTTGTGGTAAAGATAGAATTGCACTCAAAAATCACCAACCGTATTGTAAAAACAGCATAATATTAATGCACGTATATCGTAATCGTAAATACTTAGCATCTTTTTTGAAAAAAAATTTGTTGGCTTGAAAATAAAGATGCTGAAATGATTTACTACAAATACAAATAGAAATTGTTTTCGCATTAATATATTTATTAACACGTATACTAGCACACAAAATACATCATTGCTTATTTTCTTCAATATACCACGATGAAGAACATACAGCTCCAGTTTTAATAACGTTAAATACCAGTGTAGAGCCCGAAGTGCTCTTAAAAAATAATAAATTCAACTCAATTTTGTTTTTATACAGCTTTAAATACATCACGGAACAGTTAAAAAGCAAATAAAGTGCTCCATTGTATCAAAAACGAAGCTCCTAATAAGCAAGACATTGGCTTTTAGCCTGATATTAAAGCTAGTACTTAATGCAGCAACTTTAAAAGTGCAGAAAAGGAGCTAAAAAGGAGCTCTCAAACTCAAGAAATTCGCTTCAAATGAGTTGAACAGTAGCTCTAGGAGTTACTAATAAAGCATGTATTATATTATTTAAGCTAATTCGAATAGCTCTTGAAGCGCTTAAAATACTTACAACAAGCTAAAATTGTTACTTGGGATACTTCTTAAAAGTTTGAAAAACATTGCACTTCAAAGCTTAAAGAAATATATTTCTTGAATTTTTGAAAAAAAAATGTTTTTTTGAAAATTCGATATCTCTAAAACGGGTCAATATTTTTTTTTGAAAATTTAATTTTTATCCCTACAATAATAAAGACTTTGCCTTGTATATAAAAGCTCATTTCTTTAAGAAAGAGCCACAATGACTTAAAATGTTTGTTTTCGTATAACATGGCATCTCTTACTACTAAAGGAGTAATATTTCCTCTTATAACATTTATTTTTAAGATTCTTAGACAATTACATAAGAGCGAGTTAATGTGACCCAGTAGTACATTTTATTTTCTTAGATTTTCTCAGAGACGACACATCTAATTTTGATCACTTTTATATACATCCTAAATATCTTAAAAAATTGTCATGTTAAATCAGCAAATATTTTGTTTTTGATTTTTATAAAAAAATGAAGTTTTTGAATATTAAATATTTCGAAAACCACTTGGTTTATTTTTTTGAAACTTAACAGTTTTCTAACACTTTCTTGTTCTTTTGTCCAAAATAACAATACACACCATACAAATTATAACGTTTTTGAAAACCTTAGTTTTATACTTGGATTTTTGAAAAAAAAGAGGCTGGGTGCGACCCACACTGATAACTTCCCATTTGTGGTCTTGAAAACTTTATATTTAGTTTTTTTCAAATAACCAAATTTTCAGCTAAACAAACTTTAGCTGTAAAATTCAAACAAACATTATTTTAAGATTGAAAAGCATTTTAATTATTTAAAGAGATTTGAAATTGAGATTGTTGATGTATAAGTTGTTTCAAAATGTATTATAACGGGTGATTTTTTTGAGGTTAGGATTTTCATGCATTAGTATTTGACAGATCACGCGGGATTTCAGACATGGTGTCAAAGAGAAAGATGCTCAGTATGCTTTGACATTTCATCATGAATAGACTTACTAACGAGCAACGCTTGCAAATCATTGAATTTTATTACCAAAATCAGTGTTCGGTTCGAAATGTGCGCTTGACGTCCGATTTATGGTCTACATAATCGACCAAGTGAGCAAACAATTAATGCGATTGTGACCAAGTTTCGCACTCAGTTTACTTTATTGGACATTAAACCAACCACACGAATGCGTACAGTGCGTACAGAAGAGAATATTGTGTCTGTTTCTGAGAGTGTTGCTGAAGACCGTGAAATGTCGATTCGTCGCCGTTCGCAGCAATTGGGTTTGTGTTATTCGACCACATGGAAGATTTTACGCAAAGATCTTGGTGTAAAACCGTATAGAATACAGCTCGTGCAAGAACTGAAGCCGAACGATCTGCCACAACGTCGAATTTTCAGTGAATGGGCCCTAGAAAAGTTGGCAGAAAATCCGCTTTTTTATCGACAAATTTTGTTCAGCGATGAGGCTCATTTCTGGTTGAATGGCTACGTAAATAAGCAAAATTGCCGCATTTGGAGTGAAGAGCAACCAGAAGCCGTTCAAGAACTGCCCATGCATCCCGAAAAATGCACTGTTTGGTGTGGTTTGTACGCTGGTGGAATCATTGGACCGTATTTTTTCAAAGATGCTGTTGGACGCAACGTTACGGTGAATGGCGATCGCTATCGTTCAATGCTAACAAACTTTTTGTTGCCAAAAATGGAAGAACTGAACTTGGTTGACATGTGGTTTCAACAAGATGGCGCTACATGCCACACAGCTCGCGATTCTATGGCCATTTTGAGGGAAAACTTCGGAGAACAATTCATCTCAAGGAATGGACCGGTAAGTTGGCCACCAAGATCATGCGATTTGACGCCTCTAGACTATTTATTGTGGGGCTACGTCAAGTCTAAAGTCTACACAAATAAGCCAGCAACTATTCCAGCTTTGGAAGACAACATTTCCGAAGAAATTCGGGCTATTCCGGCCGAAATGCTCGAAAAAGTTACCCAAAATTGGACTTTCCGAATGGACCACCTAAGACGCAGCCGCGGTCAACATTTAAATGAAATTATCTTCAAAAAGTAAATGTCATGGACCAATCTAACGTTTCAAATAAAGAATCGATGAGATTTTGCAAATTTTATGAGTTTTTTTTTTAAAAAAAAGTTCTCAAGCTCTTAAAAAATCACTTTATTATTTCGGTTCCAAACATTTTAATTTAAAAAAATTTAAAAACGAAATATTCAAATATAAAATATATGGTTTGGCTATTGATGGAAGGGCACTTACAAAATATTTCCGCTCTAAAACTAGACATATGTCAAATATAAACCATTTGTTAGAAATTGTATTATGTATAAAATTAAATAATGGCAAAGTCAATATCATTGCTCGTTCTCAAGATATTCTAGTCGAAAAACAAATATTACCACTTTTTAGTAGATTTTTTTTATATTTTTGTTAAAACTGTCAATTCGATACTTATCAAAATTTAAGAATATGTTAATAATTGTATTATGTCGATACCTTCCCGTAAGAATGTATTAAGCGACACTTTTTTCGAAAATGACTTTTTGATGAGGAAATATACTATATGTTAAGGACCACGTTTTGGCTTGGGTTTCGCCAACCTATTATGCATGAAAAGGAAACTAGAGTACAAATAAAAATATTTATCAACTGCCATGTTTTCTCATTAAAAAATAATGTTGCCACCTAAAATTGGTATTATCCGCCAAAAAAATTATGCTAAGCGACATTAATAAAGATCTCATTGTATGTCGTGAGCAACAAAAAATTTTGTTAGATGTCACTTAGTTTAACCAAAATTGTCTCTTAGCACACTATGATTCAACTAGAACTTTCTTCGTTTTTTTGTTTCCTGAACAATTTTAGAAATGTCGCTTAGTATACATTCTTAGGGGAAGGTATCGATGTATAAAACAACATACTTAAGAATGCACTATCGGTGTTCATTCCCAAGAAATTCGACTTGAAATACAATTTTAACTAGTTTTCACTAGAATTTTTAATAATTTTTTTATTTAAAAAAAACTATTAATTCAATATTTGTCAACATTTTACCAATTGTACAAAATTGTACTATGTATAAAATAAACTAAATTAGAAGTCAATATCATTACTAGTTCTCGAGAAATTTGAGTCGAAAAACAATTTTTACCAATTTTCAATAGAATTTTATATAGTTTTTTATTTTTTGTAAAAAAAACTGTAAACTGATTTTTTTTTGAAATTTTCACCTGTTGTCAAACACATTATTTTTCGTAAAATAAAATTATTTTGAGTTTGAAATTGTTTTCCGTTCTTAGAATATCTGGGTTATGAAATTTTTTTTTTCAGTTTTTTTTTATTTAAAAAAATAACGGTATGTTCATTTTTTTCCAAATTCATACCAAATCTGTATGACCTTATATTGAGTACACTAAATTTTATTTGAAATCAATAGCAATATTTTTTCTTGAGATATTTGAAACAAACCAAAATTTTTACTTTTTGTTAAAACCGTTATAGTGAAAAAACTACTCACTGAATTTTAATAAACGCCCTTTCAGCCTCTTTTGAAGTTATTATCTATCAATAAAAATTTATTTGAAGTCGATATCTTTACTCGTTCTTGAGATATCGACGACGAAAAATGGTACAAGAACGTACGGACGTACGGACGTACGGATGTACGAACGTACGAACGTACGAACGTACGTACACACACACACACAGACATCTCTCTAGAAATGATTGATATAGCCTCTAGGGACCTTGAAACGTCGAGAAATGTAAAAAATTCCAATTTGACAAATCGGACCGATTACAATAACTCCCTATGGGAAGTTAAATCAAAATATTTTTTTTCTTGATCGTCATGTTAAAAACTGTTCAATTCTATGTTTTAAAATTTAATTTTCTTTTTAACAATGATAAAATTTTAAAATTGAAGCCTGCCTTTTTTTCTAAAAAAAAATTATTATAAAATTATATTAATAACATAAATATTAATGGCATAAATTCAAATTTGCTTAAGAAGTCACATGGGAATCTGTTTTTAGCTCCAAATACTACAAAAGCCTTTTAAAAAATGAACTATATACTAGTGGACAATTTTCACTAACGACATCCATCTTTAAGAGTCTATGTCTCTTTACCATAATGAGCATTTATTTTATTTTTGGTTTATTGTGCAAATAACATAGGGTTTATTCAAAAAAATAAATAGAAAAAACAGAAGTTTAAGCGAATGTATAACGCTTCGTAGGGGTATCTAAATTTAAAGTTTGACCTTGAAAAGACTTATGTTTACTAGAACTCTCTAGTCATGCAGGAGTCGTGTAGAATTTTTTATCGAACGGACTTAGCTATATCCAGATAATTTTCGAGTCTTAACCTAAGTCGTGATAAAAACGATTATGCCAAAATGATATTATCTATATGTTATCGATAATTTGTTCAGAGAAGTCAAAAGTGATGTTTTTGGATGCTGCTGGATGCTAGCTTCCAACTTTTTGCCAAAAGGTTCCTAAGCCTCGACGTCGTTTTTTTTCTACAATTCTACTTGGACTTGTGAAAAAAAAACAAAGATATAATCAACTTAATACAAACAAAAATTTACAAAAAAAAAACATACTTAAAGTCTCAACATTGGTGGACATTTACTGTCATGATTCCTCCTGAAAGCTTTCATTACATCAATTTCATTCAAATTAATAGTCAGATGTTTCTGAATTATCCTCTATCCAACCGGACCACATGTGCATGTGAATTATCCCCCATTTGGTTCATACCGTGATGGACAAATTGATAACCGCTATCTTGGATTGATAAAAATTAAAGAAAAGAATCCTTTTTAGTTTACAAAACTGTGCAATTGACAAGGAATTTATAAAAAAAATTAACCACAAATAAAATGAAGACGATTATGGTGACAGTCCTTGTTAAAATACCAAGTGGGTGGTTGACCACCCAAAGAAATCTTCACATCAAAGAAACCATTTCTTTTAAAAAAGCACTCCAGCTGTTTGGCTGTTGTTTTTTTTTGTTGTTAATTGCAAACAAAATTGGCAGACCTTTTCGAAAGGCTACATCAAAGAACCTTTAAATTTGCGTAGGAGAAGAGGAGGTCTGCTATACCCGAACTAACACAAATGCACTGAAAATAATCTCTCTGACCTTGGATTTTTTTGTAAATTATAAATGCACATGAGACTCACTCTTATCAGAACTTAATTTCTTATTAAAACATAAATCAAAGTTGTCCCAATTGAATTGAATAGTTGTGTTTTAAAACTTCTGTTCAATCAATCACAAAATAGGTCAATAGACATCCAAATATACTTCGGGAACTTGAAGATTTTATTTATTTTCCAAAAACATAAAACTCAATAGAAATGTGTGTTTCAATCACTTCATGTGTCAAACACTTTTCACAAGTTGAACATTACATCATTTTCAAAGTACTCATAGTCTCTTCCATTCTATCAAGGTTAAGGAACCTAGTTGTGCGAGTTTTTGAGTTCTAAACGATGTAATATTCAGTAAAAAAAACCATAAAAGTACACCACTTAAATTGGCCTTGTTATACGTTGCAGGAAAAAAGTTCAAAAAGAAATGACAGGAGGCACTATGTTTTTTGTATCTTTTGACTGAGACGTCATTGTTTTGCTATACAAAATACAAGTGGAACTACAAGTACACATTATGTGAGATGACATGTGTAGTGTTAGATATACATTTATATACATTGTACATACCTTCAGACGACAAGGAAGAATGCAAAAGTTCAAAAGAAAGTGGCGCTTATAATAGTGGGCACTATGCACAAGAATTCAGTTCAAAAAGAAAGTACAAATTAGTGTTATTTTATAAAGAAGTCTGTTAGAATTGTATATTTGAATCCGTGCCAAGAATTTTTCATTCTTGGAACATAATAACAAGAGACTGGAAAAATGCTGGTAGATTTTTCTCACAAAGAGCAACAACCTAGTAAAATATTCCGTCACAAGATGTCGTGAACGATTTAAGAAAAAAAATTGGCCAAATCGGCTTTTGAAAGAGTCATCGGCATTGATATGCATCTTTTATGTTCAATTCTCCCATAGGGACCCTTGAAATAAAACGAAGAATAAATTGTTTGTGTTGACGAAATGCTATTATCTGCATGAGCACATATTTAAAGACTTCTTTAAATTTTGGTCAATAAATCCAAATTCCTTCAATATAAAAATTCATCTGGCCTAACGCATATCTGCATAGATACAAAATAAAATGAACGACTGGGTCGCATGAACTTGCTCATATGTAAAAGACTAAGAATTTCAAAAATTAATGTTATTAGAGAAAAACTGTTCATAAGAATAAAATTAATTTTTTAAATGACTAAAACTACTTCTTTAGTAGTTGGAGGTAAAAATAGGATACCATCTGATTCAAGCAAATATAGGTTTATGCAAGAACAAAAATTATAAGTCTTTGTAGTGGTTTCTTAAAAAAATAAGCTTTTACATAAAAAATTTTTAAAACATTTTGGAGAAAAAATTTTGGTATGCCAATTTAAAATTTTATTATTGCTCGAATAAAAATTAAATTTACAAAAAAAATATTGTGCCGTTTTCGAGATATTGAATTTTCCAAAAAAAAAAATAATTTTTTTTTCAAAATTAAAAAAAAAAATAGTTTTCTTAAAGTTTTGAAATGCAATGTTTTTTTAACTTTTTAGAATCTTCCCTCTAAAAATTTCATTAAAATCCGTTATGCCGATAATGAGAAATTCAAAAATTTTAAAAATCGTTCTATGGTAGGTACAGTCAGTAATATCTTGTTTTCAAAATTATTTTTATTAAATTATAGATCTTAAAAATTAACCAAAAGAAAACAAATTTAAGCAAAATTCTCTGAACCGTTTTCGAGAAAATACGATTTTCGAAAACCGTTTTTTAACATTTGTATGGAGGGTACCGTTATTTTTATGTAAAATATTTTTTTTTCTCATATCTTGTAGATTATTTTAAGAAACTTTTATTTATCAAGTTTCAAAAAAATCGATTATGGGGTTTTAAAAATATTGAGTTTTCAAAAAAAAAATTTGAAAATTTTTTTAAAAATTCAAAAAACAAAAATTTTGAAAATTTGAATACACAATAATATTGAAACTGCTGGGGAGCCCTAACATAAGAAAAAAGATCAAAATCGGTCTTACCGTTTTTGAGAAAATCAAAAACAAATAAAATGGATCCATGGATGGTACCAAAAATAACCATTTTTGGAAATTTTTTTTAAACCATTACCTTACTTTCACTAAATGAAATTTTTTGATTTTTTTTTTAAATCTGTGGGACAGTTTTTGAGAAAAAAAATATTTATAAAATTTCGAAAAAAATTCGTATGGCAGGTACCGTTAGTTTTGGTCTTAAAAAAAAGAAAAGAACGTGTGGGGGTAAAAAAGCAAAACCCATATCTACCAAGTTTGAAAAAAATCGGCCAAGCCGTTTAGGCTGTAGTCGAAACGACAGACAGACAGACAGACAGAATTGCTAGAACCACTTTTTTGGTCTTCGCTATCATCGTAATCTTAACTTTGATCAAAATCTCGAGTTCGATTTTTTTACGAATGCATAACATGCCTTTTATAGTACCTATAAGTCGCAAGTAAAAAGCATTAATTGATACATATGTAGGTCTTTCCAGTAAAATAATTTTCAAGAAAATTTTTTCATGGCATTGGTTTCGGGATTTTTTTTTTTTTTTTTTGTAGAAATGAAACCCAAACGAGTTATTAAATTTTAAGAGAAGACCTCACCCTTCCTTCACCCCTGAACCCTGAAGAAGTAAAAGCTATGAGTAACAAATAAATTGGTAAGATTTAAGATAAGTTCAATTTTATGTGTATATTGAAACAGTTATAACAGTGACTCAAAGTGTCTTCCTTGGTTTTTTGGATTTCACTATCAATATTAATTGATACTAGCTGCTGCCTCACTTTTGATGACGCTTTGAGAATATGCTTTTCTAATTCTGTTAAGCCCCTTTTAGACGATCAGTTGTTCCTTCAGTTATCAGTTCAGTTGTCAGTTGAATTAAAAAAGGCAGTGTATTTAAACGTCAGCCCGGTGTTCATTTGAGCTTGTATGCTGCTTCTCTATTAACTGAATTGTGATAAAAAAGGTCACTTTTCTGCCACAAACATGGATACGACCAAATTATCATTCTGTTTCGACATATTGAAACAAAAACAGGAACTCGAATGACAACTGACAGTTTTTGCATTTAGACATCTGTTTAACTGAAAGCTTATTTGATAGCTCAACTGAAACTGAAATGATCGTTGCTATTTCTGTTGAAAAAAAGGGCTGTCATTTTTCCCCATACAAAAAACTCCAATATTGTAAGATCAGGAGATTTTGCAGGCCAGTAAACTGGTCCGTTTCTTCCTGTCCAACGATTACCATATTGTTCATCTAGCCAATTCTTAACCTCTTGACCATATTGCGCCGGAGCAACATCCTCTTGGAAACATGAAGAAGCTAGGTGAATCCGTGGAATTTCCTCCAATAGTTCTGGTAAATCGTTTCGCTGGTGGTGGTTATTTGAAGGAGACGATGAAATTTTTTCCAATACACCTGGATTTGTGACTTTCTTCTTTTGGATGGATTCTCCACAGCCCATGTATGGAGATTAGTCATCGAAGCTCCGCTCCAGCAATTAGTTGTAAATATAAAGCCTGTTTTCTAAATCATTGAGAAGCAGTTCTTGAACATGTGTGTGGTAAGGATTTTCTCCATACCGTTAATTAGAAATGTTATGTCAGGAAATATTGAATTGCAAAGCTAAAATTCTGATAGTGATTGATGGATCAGTTATAATAGCCTCCAGTATTCTTTGATCAGCCGAAATTTGTATTACTTGTGGAGCTCCAGACCTTTTCTTGAAGCCTATAATGCGTATACTTCCTAATACTTCTTTAGTAGGAAGTCGTCGCTTAGGATAAAGTTCATGGTGTTGTTGTCAACTCCTAGTTGAATTTTTATTGCACAGCTCATAAACGTTAATAATGTTAACGTATTCTTGGTTTGTAATTGCATTTCAAAAAGCGTTTCTAAGCAACTCTAATCTTGGCGAACAAACTTAACGTGATGAATTGATTAACTCCTTCTGAAAATTTTAAGGGGAACAGGGCAGCAACATGAGAGTTTTTAAAAGTCGTCAAATAAATAAATAAAATAAAGGTTTTGCAGGTAGTCAAATAAACAAGCACCCTTTAAAACTTTCTAAAAGTATTCGAGATTAAAAATGTTTCAACTTTAATAATTCTTGAAAAACAACTCTTGTATGTATTGTAAGCTGTTGTTAGAAACGTAAGTAAGAAATTTTAAAATCAGAAAACTGACGTCAAAGTAAAAAATTAGCAAGGGTGAGACAAAATTATCAGGCTTATAAATTGGATATCTGAAGCTTGTATATCTTCTAAAAATAAAATTTTGAACCAAGTTTCTACTATGAGTTTATTAACAAAGCAATTTTCGTTAGCATGGGTCAGGGTAAACTAAAGTAGGCTTTTTCTTAAAACCCCGAAAAATTATGTCAATATTGTAGATTGACCCATACTGTAGAACTATTTTGTTCTAAGATGGGTACATTTGTATGAAAAAATTATAAGACTATTAGGTATACCAAACATCTTCAAATCCTAGCCACATAATAGTTTTGAGCAATCCATAGTTCAATAGTTTATACAATCCAATAGACTAAATATTGGAAATAATCGAAAGCTAGTTTGTTTATTAATTGCAAGAATATACATACATATGTTATCTCCCATCTGAATTGAGTTAAAAAAAACAACTAATTTGAAAACAACGCGACAAAATGACGAAAAGTCTATAAATGTTTGTTTATAAAAAAATAGCGCTACAAATTTGTGCCTGACTGACTTCAATGAACTCATTAGACAAAAGTATTTCCACATATTCAACCATTTATAAATGTTACACAAAAAATCTATTCAAGAAACAAACAAAGTAAACAAATCGAGACTGTGTTAGATGAGGCGTACTACATACATTGAAAAAAACATTTACATGTTTTCACAAATTGTATATAGAATATATAGAATTGCTATATGAAATAAGACCCTAATGAAAAATTGCTCAGAAAAAAAACTGCAGCAAAAGTAAAAAATGTTCACAAAATTCTGTATGAAAAACAAAAACAAATAAATATTGATAGAGTTTTTTTCAAATATTTTAATCTTCAAAAAAAATGGAAAAATGGGCTCAAAAGTAGATTTTTTTATTAAGAGCAAATGCGGTATCACCTGCTTGGAGACTAAACATACCCTAAGAGGAGCAACGGAGTTGAGTGAGTGGTAAAGAGAATACAAAAAGGCAGTTAACATTCTAAAAATCCCTGAATCAAGCTTGTTACGTCCAATAAAACTGCTGTTAATGGGCCTTGTGAATAAAAAAAAGTTGAAGCTAAAACTTGGATTTTTAAGTAAAAGCTGGATTTTAAGTGAATAAAAATATTTTAAGCTAGCTAGTTAAAGATGTTTTCTAGTAATAGCTATTTTAAAATAGCCAATGCTAAATTCATTTAGTTTTAGCTTGTTTTCCAATCCTTAGCTTCAATTTGTGTAAATGAAACTAGCATAAACTAGAATATTATAGTTAAAGCTACAAAAATTTCAAGATTTTTTCGACCTGTCTAGAAAGCTTTGACTAAGTCTTAGTTTCAATATTCTATGAAGCAGAAACTAAGAACTTGTGCGACATGTTAATTAAATATAAAGGAATAGCTCAAAAATAAGACAGTGAACGGAACAGAAGACCCAAAAAAAACATAAGACTCAAAAAGAGAATTATGATCCCAAGAACCCGCGAAGCAGGCCAACCAAGGTATATTGGCATATTTGAAAAATAGGCCCAACATTTTTACTTGCGACTTATAGGTACTATAAGGCAAGTTATGCATTCGTAAAAAAAATCGAACTCGAAATTTTGATCAAAGTTGACATTACGATTACAGCGAAGACCAAAAAAGTGGGTCTCGCAATTCTGTCTGTCTGTCTGTCGGTTCGACTACAGCCTAAACGGCTCGGACGATTTTCTTCAAACTTGGTAGATATGGGTTTTAATTTTTCCCCCCGGAAAAATTTCATTTGGTTAAAACTAGCTAATCGTTGAAAAAAAATTTACAAAAAATTGTTATTTTTGGTAGCCCCCCTGGGTCCTTTTTTTTTGTTTTGGATTTTCTCGAAAACGGTACACCGATTTAAATGATTTTTTTTATACAAAAGCTCCTCCAAAGTTTGATTATTACATATTCAAATTTTCAATTTTTTATTTTTTGGATTTAAAAAAAAAAAATTCAAAAATTTTTTTTGGAAACTCAATATTTCAAAAACCCCATGCTCGATTTTTTTCAAACTTGACAAATAAAAGTTTTTTAACATAATCTAGAAGATTTGAGAAAAAAAAATTTGTTTTATCTAAAACTAACGGTACCTTCCATACAAATTTTAAAAAATGGTTTTCGAAAATCGTATTTTTCTCGAAAACGGTTCCGAGAATTTTGCTAACATTTTTTTTCTTTTGATTAATCTTTACGATCTATAATTTAATAAAAAAATTTTTTAAATCTAGATATTACTGAATGTACCTACCATAGAACGATTTTTTCGAATTTGGAATTTCTCATTATCGACATAACGGATTTTAATGAAATTTTTTATAAAGAAGCACCTAAAAAGTTTAAAAAACATTGCATTTAAAAACTTAAGAAAAAATATTTTTTCAATTTTAAAAAAAAAAAAATGTCATTTTTTTTTTTTTGAAAAATTCGATATCTCAAGAACGGCTTAGTATTTTTTTTGGAAATTAGACTTTTATTCGTACAATAATAAAAACTTAAGGTTGGCGTACCTAAATTTTTTCTTAAAAATGTTTTAAAAATTTTGTACATAAAAGCTTATTTTTTAAGGAACCACTACAACGACTTATAATTTTTGTTCTTGCATAAATTCATATTTGCATAGCATTCTGTTTTTATCTCTTACTACTAAAAGAATTTAAAAAATTCATTTTATCCTTATGAACAGTTTTCTTTAATAACATCGGTTTTTAAAATTATTAGTCTATTACATAGGAGCAAGTTCGTGCGACCCAGTCGTGCATTTTATTTATTTTCATACAGAAAATATTTTGGACCATATGGCCATTTTTAAAAGACCATTCGAAACGACCCATTCAGGCTGGACTTGACCAATGTTATTTTGTATGTTTGGACAGTGGTAGTTTGTGGTTTATTGGCATAGACCTCTGATAAAGAGCACTCCACAAGAAAAGTGGAGTGTTACGGGGTGAGATAACCATCCAAAGAAAATTCGTTATCATCGATAAATAACGCTCACCGTTGACGGTTATATCCTAGATAAAGTCGTTTTCAAAGAGTTATGGACCGAATAAGCTGCCAGCCAAACAGCCAAACAGTGACTTTCTCTGGATGTATTGCAATTCGGTGGATCTCGTTTGGATTATGATCGTCCCAAGATCGAAAATTCTGCTTGTTGACGAAGCCATTTATCCAAAAGTTACCTTCCTACTGCTCGCGAGCCCAGTTAGCGAACACTTAACTCTGAGATCCTGCGCTCCAAGTACGAAAGATCGAGATCTTGTACGAGGCGTGGTATTAATTTCCTAAAATTTTCCTGCATACTCTCAGGGACAACGTTGATCTTACAATTTGTTGACAGATGTTTGTGGATTGTTCACTGAACTGGCCTATTACTATTATAGAGGAAGCGCGCGAAATGTTGTTTGAACAGAAGAGCGGCTTATATGAAACAATTTAATCTGCTGTTGAACGCTATCACTCTTCAGGTTCATTTGGTAAGACAAAATTATTAAATAACAGCCAATTTGACAAATGTATTGTTACGCACACCGACACAGAGCTTTATACTCCTACAGCGCCATCTGTTGGAAACTTGCATACCTACTTTATGGAAGAAACAAAAAAGCTCTTTTCCAATGTCACATGTATTTCCCCTTATTCCAACCAACTAGAACATTGTAAGACGAGAACCTTCGCGATTTAGTTTCGAGAACAACCAATTTGAGTGGATGACAATTGATTTTTGATTATGAAAGCGTGCTAAAGCTTTAATTATTGGATTGTGGAAAGAGTGTTATTAAAAAAGTGTAATTGAAATTTGAATAAAAGTTATTGAGTTGGAAAGTGTTAATAAAGAAGAAATACTAAAAAAATTAATAAGTTTTATTTAACGAACCTAGTAAAAACATTACAGTATCTTCAACAACATGGCCGCCATCAGCTGTGAAAGTTCAAAAATCGTTATTGGAAAACCCCTTAAAATTTTTTTTAATCTTTTGGGATATATATATATGTAGATCAAATCGAATGTTTTTCCAAAAACTGTAGTTATAGCCCGGTCAAATTAGCTTCAAAAATAAGGGTAAGGTTACATTAATTCGCACAAAGCTGAAAATTGGCATGAATGTTGAGAACACTATTACAAACAATTTGTCAAAAGTCCCCATCGATCCGACGTGTGCAAAAAAAATTATTCAAGGTCAAATGTTGCAAAAATCGGTTTTTTGCATTTTTCAGCTGAACGGCAAGTTTTATCATAAGATAGGTGAGACAAAAGTTATTCATCATGCAATTATCTAAAGAAATTGTCTTAACACTTTTTCTCCTAAGAATCACCATTTTGGAGATATAGCGAAGCAAAAAGTTGAAAAAAAATTATTCAAGGTCAAATGTTGCAAATTTCGGTTTTTTGCATTTTTCAGCTGATCGGCAAGTTTCATCATAAAATAGGTGAGACAAAAATTATTCATCATGCAATTATCTATAGAAATTGTCTTAACACTTTTTCTCCTAAGAATCACCATTTTGGATATATAGCGAAGCAAAAAGTTGAAAAAGTTGTATTCTTCATAATATGCACACGGTTCCGCGCCACCCGTGAAGTAGTACACTTGGCGCGTTTTTTTAAAGGTGGCTTTCCCGGTAGGCCTATTCAACGATCTATTGTGGTCCTATTATGTTGAAAATTTTGTATCTAATTGAAAAATACTACTATTGGAAATGACGAAAGCGATTATGAGTATTTTTTACAAAAGATAAGTACCAAAACTTATCTAAGCACCTAATTACATTACAAATTTGACGCCGATATTGCAGTGCTTTTTTTCATTTCAAACGCTTTATTCAATTCATTGCCACAGAATAAACAGCACTCTTTTAAACAAAAAACAATTCTGACATTCACTGTCTCAAATGCTTCATTGTTAATGGTTTAACGAGTAAGATTGATTATTGAAATCCTGTAGTATCACAACGGACCAAATATTGGTCTAAGTGTTTTGGCTTTTCCGGTCAGCAGCCACCTTAACCTCAGGTAGTGTAACCTAAACAAAAAACTGATTCATTTACGCGTGCTCTAGTACGAGGAGGACTTATTATTGATGTACCAGCTTGTTCTTGTTCGTGACGTCTTTTAACTACGGTAATGGTACTCTTCCGAGTGTACTTTTTCCGCCAAATGTTTACTACAAATAAAGCAAAATTGATACATTTCTCTTACAAACAAGAAACTGCACAAATTCTGTTTGCAATAACTACTTGTTCTTACTACGAAGGAACGCTTGGGACTAATACTATTCTGTTTGGGCCCTTAGAAACGGAGCTGGTGTACGAGCGTCGCAGACAGATGCTGCTCAAGGCCGTACGGTCACATAAAATGAGGGACTGGGTTTTCTTTCGAGTTTATATTCTTAAGCCAAATATACATTGTGCAAGTGTATTCGAAAATTCGGATTAAAGTTGCATATACACACACCAAGCATGAGTCTTCAATCTTTTATTTTAACATGGACGGTTTGGTGAGAGGACGTTGCGCTTTGTGAGTTTTTTTTCGGCGAAATTGTGAATATAAGAACGTCTTTGAGATTTTTTCAATTTTATCCGAGTAGGTAATTTGTTTTATTTTGTCTGTCCATTTCATCATACATTTTTTGTATACTATTTTAATATTTCAATCAGTGCTTATGTTGTACTGTGTTCTCATCTCTTCAACGAACTATACGCAAATGAACCAATAAATGCATGGTCAATCATCAATCTTGCATATACACTACTTCAATGCAGGACGCTAGATTGAAAGAAACTCAAAAGATTTTCATTTTGCTTTAATCCTAAATCCAATCTATACGTGTGATTTTTTCACCAATACACTTGCGCGTGCTTGTCATGCATTTGAACAGTGTATATCTGGCTTTAGAATTGTATAATATGTATCTATACGCCACGAAAACTAATATTTTTACTTGTATTACCGTTGTGTAATGTATATAACGGTAATTGACATACATATAATGAAGAACACAAATTTTTCAACATCGCTGTATCTCCAAAATGGTGATTCTTAGGAGAAAAAGTGTTAAGACAATTTCTATAGATAATTGCATGATGAATAATTTTTGTCTCACCTGTCTTATGATAAAACTTGCCGTTCAGCTGAAAAATGCAAAAAAACGATTTTTGCAATATTTGACCTTGAATAATTTTTTTTCAACTTTTTGATTCGCTATATCTCCAAAATGGTGATTCTTAGGAGAAAAAGTGTTAAGACAATTTCTTTAGATAATTGCATGATGAATAACTTTTGTCTCACCTATCTTATGATAAAACTTGCCGTTCAGCTGAAAAATGCAAAAAACCGAAATTTGCAACATTTGACCTTGAATAATTTTTTTTGCACACGTCGGATCGATGGGGACTTTTGACAAATTGTTTGTAATAGTGTTCTCAACATTCATGCCAATTTTCAGCTTTGTGCGAATTAATGTAACCTTGAATGTCTATTTTGACCGGGCTATTAGTTAGTAAGTTGGAGATACTTTATTACATCAAAAGAATACAATTTTTTTTAATAAAAATATGCACTTTTAGGCATGGCTAAGTCATCTGCGGAATATCTTAAAATCTATGTTGCATGAACTGACTCAATTGAACGAATATTGCGTACTAAAAATGCCTTCAGTAGTCAACTTATGATGCTAATTGAGATGGCTAGACAGAAACCAAAAATTTTTTGGACTAAAAGGTATCTTCAATCCATAAATATTTCTGTATAAAAGGGCGATTTCCATATCGCAGCCTGAAAATCAATCTATCTCTCACAAAAAACATAATTTTTCTTGATGAATTGGAAGATATTTATGGAAACTGGCACATCGGTAGATTTTGGGTGGGTGGAATCTCTTTACGGATATAAAATCTAACTGTCATACTGTATGCGCTTTTCTGTAAAATGAGTATGAAAACAGACACTTACCGCCATATTATTCATTCTTTTCATCCAAATGAAAAGAATGAATTATATGCCTGTTAGACTCTGTTCCAATAGTGTACAGATTTCCTCACGGATCTCATCGACAAAAACATGGTCATGGATGGCGTAATGAAAATTCACAATCTAAACAGAGTCTTATAAACACGTGTGTTAGCACACCTTAAGTGGGTGGCAAATATGAACATTGGCGCTATTATCGTTAAGATGACCGTAAATAAGGAGAATATTAGAAAAACGTCAAAGCACTCAAAAATGGAATTCCTCAAATTGTTTCCATACGATTATTTTGGGTGTTTATGAGTTTTGCTGTCATATACAACCAAACTGGCAAACGAACAAAAGATTAAATTCAGAATCCGAAAACGGATGACGCGGTATAAAAAAGAATGATTCCGACTTTTTCCAAGATTTCGTTCAGTGTACTGACAAATTGATTCAGTTAATCAGAGTATTGGCAACGAAAATACTTCATCGACTTCCACTTTCGACATTTTACTTACATATTTGGTTATTTCCAGTTCCACCGTGGACATGAATGTAGGTACGTTGATACACTTTATTTCATAAGTAAGGACTGAGACCTAGTCATCAGCTATCAACTCTGTATAAAAAATAAAACAAAATGTCGATCAAAAGAAACTATGACCGTATTTATTTATTGAATTGAAATGACATAACAATTTGCCGACAATTTGTTGATTGATTGCGTTTAAATTGGGGAGCTACTATTTCATCGTTGCGAAAACAAATTTCCAAAAATAATAAATTAATTTGTTTGAGTTTCAAGCTGAAGATGGTAACATTAACTGGAATAATTGATATCACATGAAAAATTGCTGATATTTTGTGGGAGAAATATTTTTAATGAATTTGACTATTTTTGGAAGATTGTTTATTTTTATTTCATTCGAAAGGTCAACATTTGTTTTTTTCCTTTTGATACACAAGTGACATACGAAAAACTTAATAGTTTAACTAATTCCACATGCACAGTTCATGGTGCGCCAAAAAAACCGAGGCATGGAAAACAAATAGAAATTTTTAAATGGCAATTATTTTGTTAAGAAAAAGAGTTTTTAAATAACAATGAAGATCAAAAGTAAAGAGTTTTATGGCATTAACCCGGGTAGTGCTGTAATTATTTTGTTCGATTTTTTCAATGAAACTTTCAGGGATTGTGCATTGGGGTTTTTAAAACCTAAATATATTATTTTTTTTATTGTACCTGTCCAGGTGACTAATGTGAGACCATTTTCGAAGTGTAACCATATGGTCACGCTAGCACCACTAGGGTCCGTATATTTTTTTTTCTCTAAAATTGAGTTTTTTCTATGGAAATCAAAATAATAAAACAAAACTATTAAATTTTGAGAAATAAATATTATTTTATTATATTAGGAATGAAAGGAAATACTTATGATCGAGTATGGTACTCTGCGAAACACTTAACACAAAGGCCAACATTGCATTTCATACAGCATGTGCTTATTACACTTTTGCAGTTGTCTCCTGCACAGCGCCTTCTTTTCTCAAGTGGACTAATAAAATGATCGGTTCTATCAAACCAAATATTCCTCATTATACCATCTTCATTACGTTTTCTTTTTGGTCAAGGTTGGATTGGGGGCTCGCCGTAGTGCGCACAGTAGTAAATTGCAATAGACCTTTTGAACTCCAATTGTGATAAGGGTTTAGTTTCTCTTTGCAATTGCCAGGCATTGTTTACTGCTCCACCATTTTTTCCCACGGTAAGAGATGCGATGGTTATTTACATTTTGATCTAGGCGATCAACTCCACACATGTATTTGTTATACTCCGTTATTGAACATGGCCGAACTATACTGATTTTTTTTCCAGCTTCTCTCGAATAACGAGATGCTGATGAAGTTGGAAGAGCCCCATAACACCTCGAGGCAATGCAAACAATAGAGTTGTCAACCCATTTTATTAACCTTATGCCCGTTTCTTGCATTTTCAGGAAAGTCGTCTATCATTGACAAAAGGGGTGCCGAGCATTTCACCAAAGCGTTCTTCGTACTTTGTGTTAGAACGAGGATTTTTACCTTGGTAGATCTCAAAATTTACCATATATCCGGATGGAGTACACAGTGACCAAACTTTATAGCCGAATCTTATTGGCTTACCTTTTATAAATTGTTTACATCCATGTCGTCCATAATAAGCGATCATGCTCTCATCGAACGATAAGTGTTGAGTTGGGTGGAAATGCTTCATCATATTCGCCTTTAGGTGGTCTGTTATGGGTCGCAACTTCCAAAGTTTGTCCTTATTTTCTTCTGGTGCAGCTAAGTTCAGTTCGAAATGAAGACAACTCAGGATTTGAAAATCAAGTCATTCCAAAGATCGTCAGAACCACTCCAGTACCCTTTATAGCTAGGAATTGAGTTGTAACCAGTCACCATTAGAATGCCAAGGAAAGTGCGCAATTCACGAACTGAAAATTTTTGAATCGGCTTGCCATCTTTTTTTACCGCATATCTTGCGGAACAATCGCTTATGTGCTCCAATAAATCGTCATCAAAAAATCGTTCAAAAAGTTCGTGAGGCTGACAATCCCGGCAGTCATCATAATTCGGCTCAGGAAACATTGGGATCCCAGCACTTGACTTATCGTTCGTCCATGTAAACTTTGTTGCTTTATTGGATGAAGGTAAAGTAACATCTAAGGGAATGGGAGTAATTTTTCTTAGTCGATTAGCAATAGGTTCAATAAAACGGCTTCCAATTTCTTCGTCGGTTGAACTTGAAGCCTCTTTTCTCTGCACCTCGATAATTTCAGTTGGTTGATCAATAGAAGCACTTAGTTCAGACTCTTCTAGAACATTTGCAAGGACACCCTCAATTTCTTGATCCAAAATAGGTAGGTCTTGAAGTGGAAAAGCGTCAATGTGCTGCCCGTTTTTCATAACCAATTCACAACCAGCTCTCAATTGGTTTCTATTGAGGTCATCAATTGTTCCGCCTTCATTTTCAGCAGCATCATCCTCACCGCTTATATTACCTTCTTCATCGGGTGGTTCAATAAAAATACCCTCTATCATATATTCAAAAACATTCTCATCATCATTCATCTGCTCCACGTAGTCCATTACATCTTTCAACGATAATTTACTAAGCAAAAGTTATAAAAATACAAAAAAAAAAACATTTTAAAAAACGAAGTATTGTAGTACCAACGTAACCGTACAGTCACATTTTTTTATAGAGTGAACACGTACCGTGACAGTATGGTTACACCTTCAATAAATCCTTGAAAAGTATAATAAAAACTAATTTTTCAGAGAAAAATTACTAAATTAGAAAATAATAGGTTTTTGACTTTCTATTCATGCATTTATGATAGGTATAGCCATAAAAATTGTATCCACAATTCAAAACTTACTTTTGCTTAACTGCCATATTGCACTTTTTTGTAGGCTAAAAAAAACTAAATTTCAAACAATTCACTCTTTTGAAGTTCATGAAGCAACTGACACAGAAGAAAAATAAAATCATGGTCACGTGTATCGAGATTGAAAAACCACATACTTTGATCATTTTTGTCAGTTAAAAATTTAAAAAAACGTTTTTTTTCTTAACTATATTGTGCGTGACCGTATGGTCACGCTAGAACAACCCGGGTTTTAATTGACAAAAAAAATCGGTTAATCAAAATAAATGCATCATTGTTAATATTTGTAAGGAGTTGCAAGATTGGATCACATAGTTTAATGAGATGAACATGAACTAAGGGCTTAGTTAAAAATGAAATGCCTGACTTGATATTACGAACTTTTTCTTACGATTCAATTATTATAACACATCGTCATCGTTCAATGGAAACTCTCTGATATAACTAATTCTTCTAAATAAGCCAAATTATATCCAATGCCTATCAAAATATAAGTTTCTAATATTAGGAACACGAAGTTCTTTAATTTCGGTTTGGTATATGATAATATAAGTATGAAAATTTACAATGTAAAAATTGTGAAAAACATAAGAAAAAAAAATTAATTCATGCTGCTCAGTTTTTTACCGCAGCGTAAAAAAGCTTTACACCATATAGTAGGAAACAATTTTTCATGAAGTCCATACTATAAGGCAAGTTATGCATTAGTAAAAAAAAAACGAACTCGAGATTTTGATCAATGTTGACATACCGATGATAGCGAAGACGAAAAAAGTGGATCGCACAATTCTGTCTTTCTTTTCGACTACAGCCGTCCGATTTTCTTTAAACTTGGTAGATATCATTTTATATATTTTATATTTTATAAGAATTTCATTTAGTTTAAGCTAGATAATGGTTGAAAAAAAAATCAGAAAAATGGAAACATTTTTTTTTGGTTTTTGATTTTCTCAAAAACGGTGCAAAAAATTTTAATAATTTTTTGTATGGTAAAACACCCCAAAAGTTTAAATACATATTATTGTGTATTAAAATTTACATTTTTTTTTTGGATTTTTAATAAAATTTACCAATTTTTTTTAAACTTAATATTTCCTGAATTCCATGTTCGATTTTTTTTTCAACTTTTTATATAAAAGTTTAATTTTTTAAGAAACCACTACAACAACTTATAATTTCTGTACTAGCATAAATTCATATTTGCTTAAAAAATCACATGGCATTCTCTGTCTGTCTGTCTGTCTGTCTTTCTGTTCGACTACAGCCTAAACGGCTCGGCCGATTTTCTTGAAACTTGGCAGATATGGTTTTAATGTTTTCCCGCCACACGTTTTTTTTTTTTTTAAAGACCAAAAATAATGGTATATACCTGCCATCCGATTTTTTTTCGAAATTTTACAAATATTTTTTTTTTCTCAAAAACTGTGCCACAGACTTAAAAAAATCAAAAAAATTTATTTAGTTAAAATTACAAAAAATGGTTATTTTTGGTACCCCCCTTGGAACCATTTTTTTGTTTTTGATTTTCTCAAAAACCGTACAACCGATTTTGATCATTTTTCTTATGTTAAGGCTCCCCAGCAGTTTGAATATTAGTCGTGTTTTATGGGAAATTGATAGCCACTCAGTGAAGAAAATTGAAAAAAAAAAAGATTATAGTCACTTTTATATTAACTCTCTTTTAATCTCAAAGTTTGACACGAATTTTAGAGTAATTTTAAACTTATTTTGGCGTATTTAGAATATTTTCCTTCATATTCTTGTCAGCTCCTAAATTACAAAAAAATCGATTTTTCGTAAAAAAAAAATCAGATTTTATAGAAGTTTTTTAATTCATCAAGATCTCAGCCCTCCTGCAATGGAATTTGCCAGTTTATGGCTTGGTTGATGGGTAATATACTATATTTTGACCTACTTAGAGTATTTCTTTCTAGATGCTTTCCAAAAGCAATTTTCCTGAACAAAAAAAAATTCAAAAATTTCGATTTTTCGGTGAAAAAAATAAGATTTTTCAGAAGTTTTTCAATCAATTGACATTTGAGATTTCTTGTATGTCTTTTACAAAATAGACATGAAGCTTTATTTCCAAATGTCTTGACATAATAAAAATCTCTGAGAAAAAAAGATGCATTCCAGAACACATCCCAGTACCAACCTTTCCGAAGCAAATGTTTTTCTGCACTCGATTTATGCGCCATCTACATCTCAATATATCGACAATTTTTATTCATTCTATATTCACTCTGATTGCTGACCAAATTATATTCACTCTTGATGTTTTTATTGTTTTGCATGTAAAATTTTGCTAACTTGGCTATTCACTCTTTCAAAAAACACGGCTATTATTGTGTATGCAAATTTTCAATTTTCAAAATTTAATTTTTTTTTTAACTCAATATTTTGAGAACCCCATGCTCGATTATTTTTAAACTTAATAAATAAAAGTTTCTTGATTTGATCTACAAGATATTAGAAACAAAAATGTAGTTATTTTACCTAAAAATAACGGCACCCTCCACACAAATGTTAAAAAATTGTTTTAGAAAATCGTATTTTTTTGAAAATGGTTCTGAGAATTTTTCAAAATTTTTGTTTTTTCTTTCGATTAATTCTTACGATATATAATTTGATAAGAAAAAATTGAAATTAAGATATTACCGACTGTACCTACCATAGAACGATTTTTTCGAATTTTAAATTTCTCATTATCAGCACAACGAATTTTAATGAAAATTTTTATAGAGAAGCTTCTAAAAAGTTTAAAAAATATTGTATTTTGAAAAAAAAAAAAATATTTTTTTTTTGAAAATTCAATATCTCAAAAACGGTTTAATATTTTGTTTTGTAAATTCAATTTTTATTTAAACAGCAATAACAACTTTAAAATGGCGTATTAAATTTTTTTCCTAAAAATGTTTTAAAAATTTTTTATATAAAAGCTTATTTTTTTAAGAACTTATAATTTTTTGTTCTTGTATAAATTCATATCTGGATAGCATTCTGTTTCTATCTCTTACTACTAAAAGAGTTTAAAAAATAAAATTTATCCTTACGAACTGTTTTCTCTAATAACATTGGCGCAAAATTTTAATTGAATTAGTACGATGTTAAAGCTGTTTTAGTATGTTACTAGGTTAAAACAACGAATTTGCAAATTTTAATTAAATATAGCATCATACTTTCTCTACCCTTTTATTAAAGTTAAAATCATCGAATACCTACTTTATTTTTCTAGTATCGTGCTAGCTTCATATGACTTTTTGACATTTGCAAACATCAAAAAAAGTTCGTGTACTTACTATTTTACAAGAAATGTCATTGTTTTAGGTGTGTTCAGAAGCAATATATTACGAAAATTCTGTTAGTACGATACTAGTTAAAAAATGTTTAAAATTAAGAATGAGTTAGTAAACTACTATAAAGTTAGCAAATTCTTAAGAAGTATCATACTATACCTTAAAAAAAACGGGCCAATGACGCCAGTACCGGCTTGAAAACCACACCATACAATCATTTATAGTTATTTTTTGTGGATAAAGTAGTATGCAAGAAACTACGACGAAAAATTGGCATTAACGCTCGTAGGAATGACGTCACCGTCTCGGAATTTTGGTAATAAATTTTAATGTTTGCAAACGTTTTTCGTTCGTCACCATCACCATGATGAATATTTTGTTTTTACTGAATGTTTTGACATTCACAGTTCGGTTCAAAGTGGTGGTCAAATCTCAATTCGGAAACCCAAAATCTGCCAAAATGTTTAAGAAATCGATGCAGCTGCATATAATTTTATTAATTTCCCGAGGTAAAGCTAAGGTGAGTATGATCAATTTCGAAATGCGTACGAGTTTGTATTTATGTTTTTCGTTAGAATATTAATACATATTTAATCGATTTCTGTAAGCCCTTTTAATCGCTATTTCTATTTAAAAATAAATCTAATTCATTAGGAAAAGTTCAATGAGAACGGTTCTTGTTTCCACACGCGGCTTCATTGAAGAAGTATTTTTGGAAGTTCCACACCCACTAGTTGACCCGAGTATATTCCCGAAACACCCGAGAAGATACATTACCATGCTTTTTTTGTTGACTTTAAAGTTCTATTTTCGTTTTAACAAATACATACAAACATTATTACACCTCGCTTCCGTTGTTGGAGTGCGGTTAAAAATATTCAAATTGATAGCGAGTTGATATTGTGTTTGGATCAATAATGCTACAGTGGAACTTTTTTTTCCTTTACGTTTGTCCCTTGCGCTTATATTTAACTTTTTTATATGTTTTACGTACCAATCAACAAGTTGCTGGGAAATTTTGTATGGTTTTTCCATGAAACGGGTTATTCTGGTATTCTAAATAAATTAGTTAATATTTTAAATAGATTGTATTTGTTTTAATGAAAGTAAAATCAAGTAAAAACTTCTAAGGGATTGCCTCAGAGCTCAAATTGAATTTGTAGCTCGAAAAGTAAAGGTGCGGTATCACGCTAAATATCTACTCAAGCGTTCAAGTTTTCCAAGTTTGGGATTTGTTCAAAAACAAAACTTCAATTGAACTTGGCTTTAAAATGGGAGAGAAAACTAAAAACTCGGTTCGGAAAAATCGAATCGAATAGGTATCATGTTAACTTTGCCTTAGGCTCGTTTCACACGTTTTGGGTAGAGTTCGGTACGCTCCATTTTCAGTTCGTATTCATATCAACACGACAAGTAGAACGGTAAGAACGTTAGAAAACCTGATAGAAACCACGTAGCACCGAACGGCCCTTCGACAAGAATCACCATCATAAAAGCAAGTAAACGTGGTGCTCAAACATTTTCGGTTGTTTTCCAATTTGATTGCATATTAGCCAACTTATAAGTCGCTAGTTAAATCCTGTTTACGTCATCCTTGAGTATGTGCACCTTTTATAACATCTTATATGAGATTTTGCAAGAAATATGGGTTACAATAGTTTTGCATTCTCAGTTTCATACAGTTTATGGTTCACACGATTTTGATGAAAGGACGTAAATTATTTCGTCCCACCTTTGATATCGATGGAGCAAAAGTATCTGTGATACGATATTACGCTTTTTGCAACCGAAATTTATGTAACCGAGAAAAAATCGTGCTCTAAAAAATATTATATTCTTCCTGTTAATGTATACTAGCCGATCCAGCTCTCGAAATTCGGTTGCCAATTTATTTATTTAATTTATTATCATTCAATAAAAGACAGAGAATTCATGATTTTTTTAAATTGTTGAATGCAATGAGAAGTACCTACTAAGCACTCAATCCTGGAGTCCAAAGGAAAACAGTTAATGGTAAACAAACTTTCAAACCTACACACATTTTTGACACATTAACAATTTTTGTTTCGACTCTTTCATGTCATTGTCCTTCAGCTGTTGTTATGGCCATAATATTGGAATCGAACCCACGTCATTGCAGTGACGTCGACCTGTGAATTTTGTGTTACATACATGTGAATTTTTTTTTTAAATTTCATTTTTTTATTAAAGAAATATAGCTAACTTCAAAAGCATAAATTCAATTTACTTTTGTAAAACTTTTTTTGTTTGCACATCAATCGGCCAGCTGTTTATTGTCAATAAAAAATGACATAAATGGAAGTGTTCCGAAAATGAGGTAGGTTTGAGCCCATGTAACGCATTCAGCCATTGAGATTTAAATTTGTATCGTAATACTACGTTTCCACTGAACGATAATCTAGATTATTTTCCAGTTTGATTTAAAATAATCAAGAAGTGTTTCCACTGGACTTGTTAGATTTATTTTGACATCTTAAATCTTAATTACAAGCAGTGTCAGTTATTAAACTGTTTTTTTTTTTTTTGTTCAGTTTGTCAACAGACTGTTTTTTTTTTCCGTCAAACCGTCGGATTCATTGGAAATGGAAAAGTGAATCCGTTCAGTACAGTAGATTTCAAGTTGATTTATTTGAAATCTCGAATCGAGATGATTAATTTTTGTATGGTAAATCTAGTGATTTCAAGAAGATTTCAAGAAGATTTGAGTAAATCTCAGATTATCGTTCAGTGGAGACGCAGTATAAGTCATGTTCGTCCGCATTTTTGACGTCGCGACGTTTCACGTCTGCATTTTCTATCTTCTCTCTTTCCCTGACAAATACATTTCGAGTATTTTGTATTCTCTTTTTTCGCAAATATTTTCAAATGCAGCCAAATGTAAATAAGTTTTGAAAATAATTGACTTGTACAAATACGCAGAGCTTACACTTTTGCATGAATACCCCTATTATTGTAAAGCCATAACTGCAATGAACTTGAAAAGTGAAAATGTTAAAAAAAATCTGCTCTCCTTTTCCAACTTAATTTAAAATTGTATCTCCCATCTCAAAAAACCAAAAAGTAAATGTTTCACTTTTTGAAAACACTAAGGCAAGGCGCGCACATTCAAATTTTAGTTTCGCAACTGCTTAAAAAGTTTGTGTTTTGACACAAACTAAACGATTACTTAAAATGAGTTCATCATGTTGTGTAACATATAGTTATATGCATCTGCGCGGACATTCAACCAAATAGTTCATCTGTTTTCTATAAGCAACCAAACAGCTGTGCAACTAAAAATTGAATGTGCGCACCTAGCCTAATACATTGAATAAATTGCTTCAGAAAATGGCCGATAGATGTCGCCAAACTGAAAGCAACAACTTATTGTACTTTTTGCAAAAATTGCCAATTGTAGTTAACGCTTGATGGTTTAAATGGTTCTACCTTTTTACTTTTTCACTTTTTAAAAACACTATTACATGGAATAAATTATTTCAGAAAATCACCGATGATGTCTGAACTGAAATTGTATGGTGTAAATTATACGCTCTTTTCAGCAACAGATGTGGCTAGTGTATGTGTTTATGTATTCTTTTTCACTTTTTGCAAAAAGTGCCGATTGTAGTAAACGCTTAATGTTTTAAAATTTTATTATAAGAGCTCAAATACTAAACAAACACATGCCTAATATTTATATTGATACAGCCGTATTAATAAAATCACACAATTTGCTCGTTAACACACATTTTTTCTAACACACGGCTAATGAAAATATCCCTTTGATAAATTAAAATATTAATAAAACTATCGTTTCTTCGTTTTATCTATTCACTGAATAACGAGGAAAAATTGGCAGCACTTCCTTAAATTCTACTAAATATTCTAGTACTTGAAAGTCGACATGTCATCTCAGTCATAGAAAATAATTTTTGATGTCCAACAAGTTAAGTACAAGTTAATTTTTGTAATAAAGTTCAAATAAAATTAAAAAAAAATATATATACCAGAAAAGAAAAAAAAGACTGAAAATTAGAGCTCTGGCGACAAGGTTAGTTAACACAATAGCGTATGGAAGCCATTACTTAGGCACTTGGTGGAATGTGTATTATTAAATAAAATGTTTCTGTCAAATTTGACGAGCAACTTAAAGATAGCCGCTCGTTAATCACCAAAATCGGTATGATAAGTTATCGTCTCATTTTCAAACGTAATTTAAGACTAACACACATTTTTTAGTAAGAATTATAAGTTAAAATATGTGTTAGAGTTATTTCCTCTTTATTTTGTGCTTATTAATAGGGCTGATAATATTTCTTCACTTAGGTGGGTTCACATTCAACAACATGTTCATCAACTTTTATCGTGTTGGCGGATTTGTGTAATGTGAATCCACCTTAATGTTTCGGTTTCTGGCTTTGGGTTTTTGCTGAATGCTTTCATTTTTCATATTCTGGATTTGACATTTTATGTGTCAGTCGATTTGACATTTCTAATTGTTTTTGTTTTCCGGGCATTTTTTTGCAGTTTTTATTTATTGGTTTTAAGCAATTTTTGTGTAGTATATTTAAATAATTTTGGCATTCTGCACATCTATGCAAAAAATGCTTTCGTTTAATATGTAATTTATGCCCCTACGGTTTTTGTGGGCCGCGAAAAGTGCACCACAAAAAACATGTTCGCTGTTTTATTATATGATGACTAACTTTCGAGAGGCTCCCCAATTTCTGAATGAATCAAAAAATGACCCGAAAGTTTACCCAGTTTATCAAAAACGAATATTCGAAGAGCAGTTTGTCTTTACTCTGAGCATAGCTGATGCTAAAAAATTAACAAAGTATTTGAGATAATCTCTTTTCCGTCCATTTATTCTGGCACTTTCTGCACAAGCTGATCATATGGGTTCCGATTTGGTTATAGTCCATTAGGATTCAAATCAAGAGGGAAATTCCAGATTGAAACACCTTGAGTTAATATCGTTGTTTAGATTGTTTAGATCATACATCAGTGTTTGCCTAGAAAATGGCAACTGAATTTAGCAGTGTAGTCGAGTCTTAACATCTCCCTGTGCAGGGACGGGTTAGAATATTCCTGCAGCGCCTCCCCGCTTGTCGTAAAAGGCGACTAAAGGAGTAAATACATCTAGGCCACAAACAGCAAGGTGAACCTAGCGACACGTAACACCTATAAACTTTCCCAAAAGTGTGCATGCCAGTCCCTGGGTTGGCACGACTGGAGATCACCGGTGCCGTAAAAGAGAGATCAAATACAAAACTGGAGCATGCACATGTCGATACTTACAACGGATTTTGTGAATTCAAGCATTATGGAAGTACTCGTCCGAAATGACACTACCCCGCCAGGCACTACCATTGTTACACATGGTACTGATCCTGGACCGAGCAGCAATGCTCGGGTCAGAGCTAGACGGATTCCGGGGGCTAGCAAAGTAATGCCGCAGATTATACAAAATCTGAGAGTTGCGAGTTGGAACGTTGGCAGTATGACAGGTCGAAGCTTCGAGCTGGAAGAGATGATGAAAAGAAGGCGAGTGGACATCTTATGTGTTCAAGAAACAAAATGGCGAAACACGGGAAACAGGGCCCGTTTCTTGGATACGAGGACAAAAAACTATAAGATGTTCTACTATGGAACGGAAAAGGGTAAAAACGGAATCGGAATCATCCTTGCAAAACATTTATTAGGCAGCGTATTGACCATTTCGAAATCCAGCGACCGTTTGATGTCCCTTAAATTGGTGATTAAAGGAAAGTTGTGGAATATTGTCACTGCATATGCTCCCCAAATTGGATGTGAGCAGGTGGAAAAAGATGCATTTTGGCTAGACTTTCACAATCTACTTAAGGACATCCCAAAGGAAGAGTTTTTGTTCGTGGGCGGAGATTTGAACGGACATGTCGGCAAGACAAACGAAGACTATGAAGATTGCCATGGAGGCCTCGGATACGGCACCAGGAACCCTCCTGGTGAAGACATCCTGAGCATGTGCAAAACATACGGTCTTCTCGTACTAAATACCATGTTCGTCAAACAAAGCCGACACCTGGTCACTTACAGCAGTGGTGGAAATGAAACCCAGATTGATTACCATTTGGTATCTAGTTTCATGAAACCCCGGGTAAAAGATTGCAAAGTGATACTAGGAGAAGCGATCGCCCACCAACACCGTCTCCTACTGACAGAATTTTTTATGGAGACAGTGAACGACAACAAACATACAAAAACTTTTGGGAAGATCAAATGGTATAATCTGGATAAGGAAAAAGGCGAAGCTTTCATTTCGAATATGCAAAACGTTCTGTATAACAACACCGATATAGTTCGAAATGAAGAGAGAACAGCACAAAGTATGTGGGATCTCCTACAGAGAACTTGCAAAGAAAAAGCCAAAACACTGTTAGGGGTTTCAAAAGGACACAACCAACAAGGCAAAGAAACATGGTGGTGGAATGATGAAGCTAAATCAGTTATAAGTAAAAAGAAAATGGCTTTCAAGGCTTGGTCGAAGTGCCCCTCTAATGATACAGAGCAAAAGTCACGCCTCGAAGTGGAATATAGAATCTGCAAGAAAGAAGCGAAGAAGAAGTGCGCCCAAATTCAAGCAAAGAATACAGAAAACCTGTATCGGGAGCTGGATGAAATTTCTACCCCGACAGCTGGTGCTATTCAAGAGCTACGGCAAAACACGAATAAGGGCGCAACTATCTTCAAAATAGCCGCTCAAAGAAGAAGAAATGCCCAGGAGATTCGGTCGCCAAAGTTCATTAACAATGCTCAAGGCCAACTACTTGTGGAAGACAACGAAATTCTTCACAGGTGGCGACAGTATTGTGACGGACTTCTAAACGAACAATTTCCAAGGCTATACTTTCCAATAGCTTCACCTAACTTAAGCGAAGTATCCGACGTCATAGTCGAAGAAGTTAGTGAGGCGGTAAAATACTCCAAAAAGGGAAAAGCTGTTGGCCCAGACGAAATACCCTCAGAGTTTTGGAAAAAGATGGGAGACATCGGGTTTAGATGGCTCATGATTCTTGTCTCCAAACTTATACGAGGTGATCGCATGCCTAATCAATGGAGGGAAAGTTACCTTCTTCCAATTTATAAAGAAAAGGGTGATACCCGAAGCTGTGATAATTACCGTTCGATTAAGCTGATGTCACACACCATGAAGATCGTTGAGCGAGTCTTGGGTAGCCGACTGCGAAAAATAATTAGGCTATCTGATGACCAGTGCGGGTTTGTCGGGGGTAAGTCAACCACGGATGCAATCCAGAGTATAAGAATAATTATGGAAAAACATCGGGATTCTTTGGAGGATTTGCATGTCGTATTGGTTGATTTTGAAAAAGCATTCGATCGGCAACCACGAGATCTAATATGGGTGGCCCTCAGGCAACGAGGAGTTCCAGAAACCTATGTGCGGATAATTATGGACATGTATGATGGAGCAGTTACTAAAGTAAGATGCGCAGCTGGAGTCACCGAAGAATTCGAAATCACAGTAGGTGTACACCAGGGAAGTGTCTTGAGTCCCCTGCTCTTTATTACAGTTCTTGATTACCTGCTTGAAGGCAAAGTGACGGATCCAAAAGTGCATCAGTTATTCTTTGCTGACGATGGAGCCATCATAAGTGAAGACCCGATATCCCTACAACGAGCACTTGACGTATGGGTGGATGTTCTAGAAGGAAGTGGGTACCGCATAAGCGCGAAAAAGACAGAATACCTATGCTGCCCATTTTCTGATCCACACAGGCCTATTCCAGACATTTATTTGAATGGAGTAGTGCTTCCCAAGTGTGAAAAGTTTAAATATCTGGGGTCTATGATAAATAACGAAGCTACTTGTGATGACGATATCAATCATCGCGTAAGCGTAGGGTGGATGAAGTGGCGGGAAAATTCTGCTATCTTCTGTGACCGAAAAATGCCCCCTAAGCTGAAAGGAAAGCTCTACACTTCAGTTGTGCGTCCAGCACTCACATACGGTTCACAATGTTGGACAATGTACAAAAAGTATGAGAGTAAGCTAACGGCAGCTGAGATGAAGATGCTTCGTATGACAGCAGGAGTTACAAAGCTTGATCGAATTAGAAGTACGAAGATCCGAGGAAGCCTTCATGTTAAGAATACCATTTCCCAAAAAATTGAACACGACCGACTCAGTTGGTATTGCCATGTTCAAAGGAGAGATCCTGAGAACCCCGTCAAAAAGGCAATATCATACAACGTTCCAATTCGGACTAAAAAGAAAGGTAGGCCTAAACACTCCTGGTACAAACAAATGCAAAAACACCTGCATTCAGTTGGCCTCAGAAATGGAACAATACAAAACCGGGAGGCTTGCCGCCGATTTCTGAGGTCAACCCGGCGAACCCCACAGGCGGATCACTAGTGTGAAGCAGATACGTGGGAGAGTTATGATCCCCTCGACATCGAGATCATAACAGCGCCGAAACAAAGGAAGAAGAAGAAGTCGAGTCTTAACATCAATAAACATGAATTAAATCTGATGCTTTTTTTCGTAAGTAGGTAGGCAATGACGGTCACGAGTATTCTTGTTCACTGACCCAACTAGCACTGGATTGCACCGATTTGATATCAAATAAACTCGTTAGACATAATTCAACTAAAAGTCACTTAAAAATCACTCCGCTCCACCAGAAGTAATCTAATTTTCTCCGCTCGTTTCATATATTCCATGAGGTCCACACTACTTTAAGTTCTCTAGCTCGTGGTTTAAAGATCAGAAGTCGTCAGGTTCGTCTTAGAGCCACTTCTTAGCAATGTAAAAAGATGTTTGATCTTCAGCTGAGATAGTTCGTTAAGTTCGTCAGAAAATAACTTTTACAAGAATTTAGTTCGCATTTTGGCCAGAGCCAGAGCCAAAATTTTGATCTGAAAGGTTTTTCGATTGGCGTTTGGGCCTTAAGCTATGTATGTATATCTGGAAATTACAGAATCCTTTCATACTGAGATTTATCTGTTGTTTTCGCTTTTTTAGGAAAGCACTGTTTATTGGGATTAAGAATTCATTAAAAATACTTAAATTTTTCTTAAAACAACCGTTATTCATCCTTCCAAGTTGTACTATCATTGTGTTGCAGCTCAAATCTTTGGATTCTTTTTATAATCACGATTGATTCATCATCATCAAGAATCGTTAGTTCTTTTATATATAAAAACAGTCTCTAATATTCCTGAATATTTTGCCATAAATGTTGATTCGTAACAACAACCAACATTATTCTTCATTGCTCTTAAGACTGTTCAATAATACAAAATCCACAACCTACTTGTTCTTCCTTTTCAAGTCTGTCTGCACACGAATTGCATAAGAAAAAAGCTTTTATCGAAACAGCCCCCCTTTATATATTTTTTTTAATATACATATTATTTTATTCTTTTATGCTTTTTTGCTGGATTCTACGTCGAGCTTATTACATTGACAATATTTTCTGCTTATTTTACGGTCTGCAGAATATGCGATTTAAATAAAAGAATAGAAGTTTATTTCACATTGTTGTGACTTTCCATACTTATACATAAGCTGCATCGCATTTTAAATGAACAATATTATTGCTGCCTTATTCAGCAAAGATGCTCATTGCGGGCTGAATAAGTATTTCTACAAAGCACTTACCTACATTCTTGAAAAGACCTGAAGAGGTTTATTGCACTGCGATGCAATACAAAATTGTTGAAAAATATGGTTTTCTATTATTCGACTTCAAAAAATAATAGGAATTACTCTACACTTGTTTCTTATTTCTGACCCTGAGAGAAGTTATAACTAAAAATAAATATAAAATATAACTACTTATGTAACGGTTAGTGTGTTAGACTGTCATGCCGGAGGATTGGGTTCGTTTCGCAGTTGCTGCCACTTAACAACAAAAACAATGTTCTTGAGGGTACAGTTTCTTGCAAGGAAGTGACTTATCTTATTGTGATTCCCATCTAAGTCGTTCAGATCTGGCCGAAAATTATAGGTTCCCTCCATTCCTGCCGAGAACATCTATAGAGCATGTCACTAGGCCCTAGTTCACTACGAGATGTTGTCTATAATTGTGAATGACAATGGCTGAAAAACTGATATTATATAATTTAGAGTCTAATGCTCTGTCAGATTTCAATTTCCCAGAAAAGATTTGAAATTCACACAGAGAAAAACAGTGTATAAAATTACCTTAAACACCTTTGAATTTTATTTGATGCGCAAAAATCTGCCTAGATGACCAGAAAACCTCTCTCGTTCCGAAGAGGTGCATGAATTGCGTTCCTTGGAGTCGTATTTGGAGAGTTCCTTCAGAATTTTGTACCTTTACAAATGGCAATGAAGGTCATCGGATAGATTTCCCTCACTGAATGATAGGGTAGTACAAGGGCAGCACCGACATGGGCATTGCAAGACTATAAATTTTACTGCTTCAATCTTCTCAATGGATGAGGGATTCCAGTTCTCCACTTTTCGGTTTTATAATTCTACAATTCGCACTATACCCTCCACAAAAAAAAATACTATTTCAACTAAAATATTTTTAGGGTTGTTTTTGAAACTAGTTTTGCTTTATTTTATTGGGGGTAAGATTGATTTTATTTATATCCCCTGTTTTACCTTCGCTGTACAAATAATTCTCCAAACTGTATCCGGATCTCAATCAGGGTCCGGGTATATGACAATATCCCGATATTTCGGATACCATTATTATTTCATTCATATGTTCCGGTATATTCGAGTATCTGAACAGTTTAAAGATTCTTATATTGTTTGAAGCACTAGCTGAATGGCACGCATTTCAAAAAGAATTTTTGTTGCCGCATCTTTTATAAGTAAATGTTCTTTTTTTTCCAAATATCTTTTTCAAAAATTTGCAAAAGGAGACAAGCACAATTCTTAGATACAAGGTAAGTTCGACGGCAAAATTAAATGTCAGTCTTTTACGAAAAAACTATTGGTTAGTTTTTAAAATCTAAATTAGATCTTTTCCATGAAGAGCTTAAAAATGATTAGGAAATTAAGTTGGTAGCCCTTTTGTGGGGATATCAGAACATTTTTGCCCGAAAAAAATTCAGTTTAAAGAAAAAGCAACTTGAAGAATCATTAACCACTTCCAGTCAAGTAGTTAAACTAAGAAGGTATCAATAATTTCATCAGGAACTTTGACTGATGTAGACTTGAAAATAGAATTTAAATAAAATGCACGACTGGGTCGCACGAACTTGCTCCTATGTAATAGACTAGGAATTTTAAAAGCGAATGTTATTAGAGAAAACTGTTCATAAGGATAAAATTATCATAATTTTTTAAATTCTTTTAATAGTAAGAAACAAAAACAAAATGCTATGCAAATATGAATTTATGGAAGAACAAAAATTATAAGTCTTTGTAGTGGTTTCTTAATAAAATAAGGTTTTATATAAAAAATTCTTAAGACATTTTTAAGAAAAAATTTGGCAAGCCAATTTAACGTTTTTATTGTTGTTCGAATAAAAATTAAATTTACAAAAAAAAAAATTGAGCCGTTTCTGAGTTATCGTTTTATTTTAAAGTTTTGAAATCCAATGTTTTTTAGACTTTTAAGAAGCTTCTCTATACTCTGTCTAACAAAAATTGTCAGTACATGCCTTATGCGAGAGCTTTTTCTAAGGCAGTGGCGCCTGATGCACCCTCACTACAATGCGTTAGGAAAAATACCATTAAAAAAAGAGCAAGCCACTGACTTTTCTTAAGGAATTGTTGTTGTAATTCTTTGCAAAAAGTTGTAAACCCCCACACGACCGTCGTATCCCACTGCTGATGAGATACTGTCGAGTGTCGAAATCAAGACAAGAGTGTCAAGTGTCACTCAATACGATCGTACGCTCTTTATCTACATCAAAACATAGTTACCATTATCATTCTCAATTGCAAGCAAAGAGCTTTTTCAGTGGTTTTTATTAAGGAGCTTTTGGGATTTGAAGCTTTTGAGAACACATTTTAAGAAGATGAGTATGTTGAGTGTTGTCGTATTGCTTTTCAACTTAAAAAAACGCGCCTATTATCTTACCGCTTGGCGTTGTGGGAAAAGGTAAATTGAATATTGTTTTCAGTCGTTTTGAATCGGCAGACGGTAGCCCTTCGCGTTTTTTACTTTCATTTGCGGCGATTTATAATTTAAACTACGGAATCCCTGTGAGAGCTTTAAAAGGCGACACACTTATGCATGGCAATGCAACCAGAATGAGAGACAAACGTCCTTATCTTCCCTGTACTGACAATTTTTGTTGGACAGAGTATAGAAAAAATTTCATTAAGATCCGTTATGTCGAGAGAAATTCAAAATTCTAAAAAATGGTTCTATCTTCTATGGTAGGTACAAGTTGTAATATCTTAATTTCAAATTTTGTTTATTAAATTAAAGATAATAAAAATTAATTGAAAGAAAAAATATTCTATCAAAACTCTAGGCGCGCCGTTTTCGAGAAAAATACGATTTTTGAAAACCATTTTTTTAAATTTTTTAACATTTGTTTGGTGGGTACCTTTATTTTTAGGTAAAACAATTTTTTTTCTCACATCTTGTAGATTATATTGAGAAACTTTTATTTATCAAATTTAAAAAAAAATCTAGCATGCGGTTTTCGAAATACATATTGAGTTTTGAAAAAAAAATTTTGAAGTCTTTTTTAAAAATCCAAAAAATTTTTTTTTGAAAATTGGAATTCACAAATATATTTAAACTGGTGGGGAGCCTCAACATAAAAAATGATCAAAATCGGTGGTACCGTTTTAGAGAAAATTAAAAACAAAAAAATGATTCCAAGAGGGGTACCAAAAATAATCACTTTTTGCAAATTTTTTTTTCAACCATTACTTAGGTTTAACTAAAAGAAATTTTATGAATTTTTTTTTTTAAATCTGTGGGACAGTTTTTGAGAAAAAAAAAATATTTATAAAATTACAAAAAAAAAAAACACGTATGGCAGGTACCGTTATTTTTGGTCTTAAAAAATCAAATCAAAAAACATTCGGGGGGCCGAGCCGTTAAGCTGCAATCGAACGGACAGACAAACAGACAGACAGAATTGCGAGACCCACTTTTTTGGTCTTCGCTATCATCGTAATGTCAACTTTGTTCAAAATCTCGAGTTCGATTTTTTTTCCGAATGCATAACTTGCCTTATAGCACCTATTAGTCACAAGTAAAAAATTATTTGGTGTGACAGATAGTATGGAGAACGATATGCAACTGACTTACACCTCTAAAACTTCTGTCGGCAAATTCTGCAAATCAGAACCGATAAGATGGGAGTCACTTCATCATGAGGATGTGTCGCTTCTTCGTAAGAACAATTGCCTCTTTCAGCAAAACTATAAGTTAGAATTCGCTGGCATCGAAATTGAACCGAGAAACCTTATATTATATGCATATGTATGTCTTATAATTTCCACAAAACTAAGGGATTGTATAGGACATTGCGAACGGTTACTTAAAATAAATAAGATTTAATTTGAAATCTAGATGTTGGTATTTGAACCTAGTAGGTGCAGCACAGTGAGAGATCGAGAAAAGAAAAGTATACCACATTCGAGTAGTGCGGCTAAGGACATAACCTATTTATTTGATGGTACCGTCGAATTTAGGCTTGAGAGTATGAACTGATACCACATTCATAAACGACAATATGGAGGTTCACCGCAAAATTATTTAAGGAGAGGAATCCATCCTGATGCTTTTTCACACAATGGAACAACTCTGGTCTAAGTGTATCAGCTGCGACGCTGAAAGCCACTTCAACCTAACCTAACCTAAGCTTCCGGAATTAACATTTGCTTTAAAATAAAAGGAGGTGCTTACGTTGTTCAAATATTTTTCGCACTAATGGAAGGTCTAAGGTCTAAAAAATTGATTTCAACAAAATATGCTCGATTCGTAATGAAACACTCAAAACTCGATAAAATTTCCCTTTTCAATTTAAAAACGCAATTTTATAAGGAATTCATATCCCTGCCGAGCAGGTATATTTTTCTACAAGGCTTAAATTATATTTTTACCTCCGTAAGCAGTTTTTCTGCTGTTGGTAACATTCTGAAAGATTAACAGAAGTTAAATGTCTTCTTAGTCTTTTTTGCATCTCTGTAGAACAATGAGGTATCTTGAGTTGGGTTGGCCTTGATGGTTTTTTTGAAGATTATTTGTATCTTTATTATTTTTTCTTGTGCAGATGCAATTTTCAAGATTTTCCACACTTCCACAGCCCACATCTCATACGCAAACTACGAAAGGAATTCCATCACCTTAACAACATTAACTGCGCATCTATTAATTCTTCAATTATTTTTATTTATAATATTAATCACCCACAAATTGATTGCGCACAGACAACAAGTTTAACCAAGTAAATTACTATACGAATTGTATATAAAACGAATTTTTTCACATCTCATTAAGTTATAGATTCATTGTGCACTTATGTATATCTCTTTATAGAACCCAAAGTTTCTTGTTTGGTATGCATACATAGATACATAGATAGACTAATTTGGATTGTAATTTATTACCACACCACAACCATCTGGAGACTAGAAGACGACCATGCCCAACTTTGAATACTAGCCAGCAAATTATTATTTATGAGTAGTTAATAATGTACAGATTAAATAAAAAACAAAAAATATTTTCACTTGCGTTTTCATTTTAAGTGGTTTCAATATCCACAAACTAAATGATGAGTGAATTTAAAACACTACATCATGGTTTACTCTGTTTATAATTATTTTTTCTTATGTTTCTGTGATTTGGTGAATTAAGTCGAATGGATTTTTCATAATTTTACATGCTCTTGACCATTTTGTAAACTTCATTCATGGGAAAATTAATTAAGTTTTAGTTTTTAAGAAAAAGATTTAAGTATTTAATTATTTTCTCAGTTCTCTTAATAACTCTATCCAAAACCAAATTATCGTTGCTCGATTACTTAATTTTTTTCTAGGTAACCTAACATAAACGATCTTCTTTTTCTATAATTGAGCTAACGATCAGCGTTGCCACCTCGACAAAAATTGCGTAGTAGATCATTAACAAAAATCGGTTGATTGAAAATTTTTTTATTTAAAAAAAAAAAGAGTTTATCGATTTGGACAATAATTATTAAAAATATTTTTGAAAAACAAAGAAACTAAAATTTAAAAATCTTAAACTTAAAGTAATCATTAAAATTTGTTTTATGATCCCGCCATTTGTAAATTTAACATTTTTAAAGTAATATTTCAACAGTTGCTCACATTATTCATTTTCCAACAAAAGATTACAATTTTGACTGTAGATGCCAGTCCACACTAATGGGGTTTGCATTGAAAAATTCAGATTTGACGAAAAATTGATTTTATTTGCGGCGAATTGAAGAGGATTTCGAATTAATTTTCTTTGTTAATGGATTAGTAAAATTCGTATCTGTGCCATTATTTCCAAAAAAATCATCCTTAATTTACACTCAATAGAAAATAATGTATAAGCTTGACGAATTATCCAAATCGTTTTGAAACTGCATAATTTCTTACTAAAAATAATTTCCTTCGTATTTTCTTCTACTACATTTTCAACAAATTGGCAACGTTGCTTACGAATAATACGAAATAATTTGTCCCGAAACATTTTGTAACAGTTAAAGATGTCAAAAACTACTACGTTTTCACCTCTGAGACCCATTTAGATATTTTCCAATAATTTTAGTTCTTCTGGAGAGATTCTTTCTTGAACAGTATGAGTTTTTCCTTTTTTTGTGAGATATTCAGGAATTGACCCAATTATCGAGTAAAAACTAAAAAAAATCTTGATTTTACCGGGTACTTGGCAAAACCCATTATCGTTTAGCCCTTTTCCTTTTGGGAAGCCACCATCACATTCATACATATGCTTTATAACAAGTTGAAAGGAATTTTTTTTAATTAAAAGTAATTAATTATGTAACTTCTACTGCAATCTTTAATATATAATTAAATGCAGAACTGGATTGCACGAACTTGCTCTTATGTAAAAGACTAAGAATTTCAAAAATTAATGTTATTAGAAAAAACTGTTCAAAATCATAAAATTTATTTTTTAACTGACTAAAACAACTAATCACAGGATGCCATGTGTTTTAAGAAAATATTAGTTTATGCAAGAACAAAACTTATAATTTGTTGTAGTGGTTTCTTAAATAAATAGGCTTTTATATACAAAATTCTTAAATTATTCCTAAGAAAAAAATTTTTACGAAAACTTAAAGTTCTTATTACTGATTTTTTTTTTTTCAAAAAATCAAAAAATTGAAATGCAATGGTTTTTAAACTTTTTAGAAGCTTTTCTATGAAAAATGTCATTAAAATCCGTTATGTCGATAATGAGAAATTAAAAATTCGAAAAAAATCGTTCCATGATAGGAGGAGTCAGTAATATCTTGATTTCAATTTTGTTTATTAAATTATAGATCGTAAAAATTAATCGAAACAAAAAAAAAATTTAGCAAAAGCCTTGGAACCGTTTTCGACAAATATACGATTTTCGAAAACCATTTTTTAACATTTGTATGGTGGGTACCGTTATTTTAAGGTAAAATAATTTTTACTTGCGACTTATAGGTACTATAAGGCAAGTTATGCATTCGTAAAAAAAATCGAACTCGAGATTTTGATCAAAGTTGACATTACGATGATAGCGAAGACCAAAAAAGTGGGTCTCGCAATTCTGTCTGTCTGTCTGTCTGTCGGTTCGACTACAGCCTAAACGGCTCGGCCGATTTTCTTCAAACTTGGTAGATATGGGTTTTAATTTTTTCCCCCGGACGTTTTTTCCTGTTTTTTTTTTTACGACCAAAAATAACGGTACCTGCCATACGATTTTTTTCGAAATTTTATAAATATTTTTTTTCTCAAAAACTGTCCCACAGATTTAAAAAAAAAAAATTTGAAAAATTTCATTTGGTTAAAACTAGCTAATGGTTGAAAAAATTTTTCCAAAAAATTGTTATTTTTGGTAGCCCCTCTGGGTCCATTTTTTTTGTTTTTGATTTTCTCGAAAACGGTAAAGCCGATTTAAATCATTTTTTTTATGCCAAAGCTCCTCCAAAGGTTGAATATTATTACATATTCAAATTTTCATTTTTTTATTTTTTGGATTTAAAAAAAAAATCAAAATTTCTTTTTGGGAACTCAATATTTCGAAAACTAAATGCTCGATTTTTTTCAAACTTGATAAATAAAAGTTTCTTAACATAATCTACAAGATTTGAGAAAAAAAATTTTGTTTTATCTAAAACTAACGGTACCTTCCATACAAATTTTAAAAAATGGTTTTCGAAAACCGTATTTTTCTCGAAAACGGTTCAGAGAATTTTGCTAAAATTTTTTTTCTTTTGATTAATCTTTACGATCTATAATTTAACAAAAAAAAATTTGAAATCTAGATATTACTGATTGTACCTATCATAGAACGATTTTTTCGAATTTTGAATTTCTCATTATCGGCATAACGGATTTTAACGAAATTTTGTATAAAGAAGCTCCTAAAAAGTTTAAAAAACATTGCATTTAAAAACTTAAGAAAAAATTTTTTTTTCAATTTTTAGAAATAAAAATGTTTTAATAATTTTGTACATTAAAGCTTATTTTTTTAAGGAACCACTACAACGACTTATAATTTTTTTTCCTGCATAAATTCATATTCTGCATTCTGTTTTTATCTCTTACTACTAAAGGAATTTAAAAAATTAATTTTATCCTTATGAACAGTTTTCTTTAATAACATCCGTTTTTAAAATTCCTATAGTCTATTACATAGGAGCAAGCTCATGCGACCCAGTCGTGCATTTTATTTTTCTCACATCTTGTAACTTGTATGAAGAAACTTTTATTTATCAAGTTTTAAAAAAATCAAGCATGGGGTTTTTGAAATATTGAGTTTTAAAAAAAAAAATTTGAAATTTTTTTTTAAAAATCAAAAAAAAAAGATATTTTTGAAAATTGGAATACACAATAATATTCAAACTGCTGGGGAACTTTAGCATATACAAAAATGATCAAAATCGTTTTTGAGAAAATCAAAAACCAAAAAAATAGTTCCAAGGGGGGTAAAATAACCATTTTTTGGAAAATTTCTTTAAACCATTTCCTAGCTTTAACTAGCTTTATTTACCGTGTAGATAGGCAAGATAAAGTCGAACATATCAGGTAAGATACTCGTAAGCAAGATAAACTCAATGATCTCTGAGGAAGACCATCATTATTTTGGTCGGTAAATCATTTGGAGAATCTGACTATCAGACTGGATAGTGGATTTGGGAATGAAAGTGAAGCTCCAGGAGAAATTCACAGAAGCACTCTATCATTGAAATATAAGGTGAGAGAAGTGGAGTCTGCTTAAAAAGGAGGGCAAGAATGGAGATTTTATGAAAGGCAGAATTGGATGTGGAAAATGGAGTTGAATAATTGGAGATATTGGTGAAGAAGATGAAGTCTCAGGAAACGAATGAAATTAAGGTAGTAGGTGGTATGATATAGGGAATTGGAGGAAGGGAAGTGAAAATTTAAAAGAAAACAGTAAGGTAGAAGGGTTTTGTAATTCTGGTATATGAAAAGACATTCGCTTAGGATAAGTGGATACAATATTTTGATTTTGAAACGGATGAGGTTTGATTGAGTATAGACGGGCTAACATTGAGATTGAGGAAGAGGTTATCTGAGAGACTGATTGTATGGTTGAAGTAGGATTAAAAATAACTCGTCTTAGTTTCATCAAGTAAAAAAACGTTGGCTTGAAGGTTCTTAAGGTTGTCGAATTTTAAAGTAAAGAAACGAATTTCTTGAATGGCTTCCACATATCTGAGTCGATCGACAGCATCCTCCGGCCATGATTGGACATGATATTCTTTATCAATGAAATTGTTGACGGGCCTTTCAACAGCAATACATGTCAGCCATTTATTTGTTTTTTTTTTAGGCTTTTTATTCCAGTTGCAGAAGCACAAGATTCATTACTTTTAGATATTGTCTCAAACTCTATGATTCAATCTTTATTATTTAATTTATTAGATATGTATGTCAAGATTTAATCGCCCTAAGGAAGCTCTTCTTGTGGCCGTGAAGGATATTAGATTTCAAATTCGAAATTGGGATAACTGTTTGAACTAAACAGCTCGTTACTGCATTTGATGAAATTAGCGCACGATTTTACAGAGGAGAGTAGGATAAGATACAACACAAGTAGTAAAAAAGAGAATATTTTATTATTGAACTTAGGAGAGACAAATCTAACAAGTACTATAGCCATGCTAAAGATGCCGCCCGATCGTTTGTCTTCATGAGAGTACTACGAGTTTTTTATACTTATGTAGGTAAGAAAATCAAAATAAGAAAACAACGATTTAAAAAGGCGACTACTTAGCTCGAAAACGGGTGTCCAAACACATCATGACGAAGTTTGATTTCAAAAATTGTATTCTTTCTTACTTCTTTCTGTTCTATTCTCTTCTCCCGAATGGAATAAATATATGAATTAAAGTCTAAGCCTAGTGACCTACAACTCTCAAAGTGTTAGCAGGATTGGAGAGGACCTACAATTATCCGCCGATTTCGAACGACTAAGATGAGCAGAACGTTTCATGACAAGAAACACTCACAAGAGGAAGTACACCCCTGAAAACATTTTTCCAGCTGCTGAGAATCGAACCTAAGACCCTCTGCATGACAGTTCAACTCACTAACCATTATGCGAATTGGATACTACCCTTGGTACTAAGGTCTCTTGTAAAATCAAAATTCCTTATTTCCTTACAATTTTATTTTTTGTAAATTCTTACATCAAATTCATGTGATTTCGATTGTTTATTTAATTAATTCAAAATTTACCTCAATCTTTAGATTTACCTGCACGTATAAAGCTTTAATTACTTATTTTAATATTAAATAGGTAATAAAAAAAAAAAGCAACCTTACAACTCCTTATAGAGCGATATCAAGCTCCCCCAGAGAAAATTTACATTTATTTTGTTCTTTTTGTCTGAACTTGAGGCATGGCGATGGCATTCCCTCAAAACATTGATATAATTAATGTTTACATGGAGTGCCCCTTCCATTGAATCTCCCATTGCATTCAGTGGCATTTTTTTGTCTGTTCGTATTTAAACCCCAAGACATTGCGATTGCGACAGACTGCGATGCCTTTCAATTATTTGATTCCCTTTTGCTTTGGTTTGGATTTTATTTTAAATTGAGCCAAGAAACGAGGGGGCACGACAACGCAGAGAGGAAGTTATTTTTCGTCAAGCATCGCTAAGTTGCTATCTATTGCCTGTACTTCACTCACTCCGAGATACACTTTTGTTTATAAGATATGCGGCTGGCTGGCAGGGGCAGCTAAAGCAACAAGAAGAATTCTGAATGGAAATGGAAGTGGGGAATGTGATTAACACCATGAAAAGAATCGTGTTTGGATATATTTGGGTCAGGCTAATTGTAAGAGATTCACGGAAGGTGCATTCGCTGGCACTGATTCTACAGTTAGCAACGGAAATGAACGGAAATAAGTCTTGGTGGTTATAAGGTAAGTACAGGAGGAAATATTTATTATATACCTACGTCGGACCTATTCAACGAAAACTAATCCGCGGACTTTATTCAAGATGGCATAGTGACATTTAAACTTCCTCAGGTGAAATTTTATTATTAGGATAAAATATAAGAAGAAAACGATTGTTTAGATTTTATTCCAAAAAGGTTTCTTAACTCACTTCTCTTCCTAATAAGTAACTTGAAAGTTCAAAGTTCAGTCGGTTGGAAAAAAACACAACACAACAATTTGAACGTTCGAGTTATTACGTGTTAAAAATATAAATTATTCTCTTTAAAAATTCCAGCTCCTTATCAAAATTTGGAACCTACAGAGCTTTTGTGTGGTTTTGATGTAGGTACCTAATAATAGATAAATAGAAACTGACAAGTCCCAGTCCTTGAACCTTTTTTTTTAATTGTCCATTAAACGAATAAATAACTAGGGTGAACTGCCCAATTGTTGGCACCCCCCCCCCCCCCCCAATGATTGGCACTTACAGTTTAAATTACTCGTATTAATAACATTTAAAAGTTTTCTAATAAAATCTTTTTAAAAGTATTAGCCTTAGTCTATTTCTGATAATTTGGCATCATTTCTTTTGGCCTCTGAAGTTAGTAGTAGTTAAAAAACGCTGTTAAAAATTTAGAATCAAGTTCGCGCCAAATTTAATGTGAAACTTGTGGAAACCGTAAGGAAAGTGGTGACATTGTAGTGTAATTTAATAATAAATTTAAGAGGAAAACCATTGTCAAGTGCAGTTATTATAAAAGAATTAACTATAGCAAAGAGGTTAGTTCTTTTTATTTGAATATTTTATTAAAAATATAGCATTTATAAGGGGTGCCAACTATAGGAATGTAAATCCATCAAATTTCCATTTATTGGCACATGACAATCATTGGATGAGGTTGATTGGCACTATACCAATCTTTGGATGCCATGCCAATCATTAGAAAAAGTGCCAATCATTGGCTATTGGCACTGTGCCAATCATTGGTAAATGAAAAAGTTACAGATTTTCATAATTTTTTATCAATTTTCCTTAGGTTGATAATACCTACTCGTACACTTTTTTATCAATCAATAAAAATCTAATCTAACCTCGGCCTTAATGTAAACATAATATAACTTAAAAGACTTAAATATAATTATAAAAATAAAATACCTTTTATTTATTAAATTATATAATAGAGTTATACTATTTGTTTATTTTGTTTTTTTAGGTTTTAATAAACTTTAAAAATTAAACAAAATCAATGTGCCAATCATTGGTTTGTTCAGTGCCAATGATTGGAAAATGGTGCCAATCATTGGTAAAAGGACATATCGCGACCCTAGAACAACAAGGTTCTAAGTACACCAAAGTGTGTTTTGAGAAAAACGCATCTGAATATTTGAAGTCTTTTATATATACTGTTTAAAAAAAATTAAATTTTTTTTTTATAATCCGATGAATATGCACACAATCTATAAAATTTCTACTTTAAAACCTAATAAAACCAGATTTTTAACCTTTAAATTTGACTTTAAAAATCATTATAGGACTTTGCTGCTCAACGATGCGACACTATATTCTAGAACAATAAGGTTCTATGTAGCACTTTTATATTTTCATATTTTTTTTTTTTCACATAGAACCTTGTGAACTTAATTTTTTAATTTAATTTAATTTTACGGAGGATAATTGAGATTGGATGAAATAAAAAGATTTAAATAAGTTTTCTTTATTGTGAAAGAGATGTGGATTATTATGTTGTTAATAAAAAGATAGTTACTTGAATTTTGAGTGAGTGTACATAAATAAATAATATTGTTGTTACAGCTGATAAATACACGAAAAAAAATGTAGCCCTGTCTATCATGGAAATGGAAAGAGATAGAGCAAAATGAATTGCGGGAATCGAAAGAGCACCCTAAATTTACCCAGATTTGATATAAAACTCATTTTTTTCAAAATTGTCGGTTAGAACCTTCCCAAGCAACAATTTTTAGCCCTGGCTCCAGAATAACCGAGGTTACAAAAAAACCTAAGATAACTCTAGTCATAGTGGGGCTAGAAATGAGATACTTTATTACTTTAGTATGCTATACGGTAAAAACAAACCAAAAACTATCCTAAGGTTGATTTCGGTAAAATTTTCTCTCTTGCACAACTTTTTGGTCATATATTGGTTTGAAAAATTCCAAATTTAAACTGGTGATAATATTTGGATATTTTTTAACCCTTTTAAAACCAAATTGTCATTTTTCTGGTTCGAAAATAACTATTTTTAAATCTAGGTTGAATTTGAGTACATTTATCACTTTTTCCTAGCCTTTAAGTAAAAATAGGTTATAATATAACTTATGAGAAAAGTTATATAGTGGCTAAAAATAAACCAATTTTATGCTAAGTTTTCAGTAAGTCCTTAAATAACTTTTTTTTTTTACCGTTAGAGTTACATATTGGTTGAAACTTAACCCATTTTATACCATGTTTTCAGTGAGACTTTAAATAACTTTTTTTTTTTCGCATAAAAAGTTGGCTCGTCATTGTTTTCTTGTTCTCAGAACGGTTGGTTGAGTTTTATTTTTCGTACGCGAGCGTGATAATTAAAAATTAAAAAAGTTAAGTGTTTTTCTTGGTTTTTTCTTTCAAGTGAACGTTTTGATTGGTAAGGCATTTTTTAATAATAATATTTGCATAGTTTGTACTGTGTTTAAAAATTATGAATAAGGATAGCAAAAAGTGTGATGTTTGGTTTTTTCCACTGCTTATTCATAGTTCAAAAAAACTGGTAAATATTCTTTTTATAAAAATAATATTGTACATTGTGTTCGTTTACAGGCTGATCTTCTTTTTATTCAAACATTCTTATTAATTTTTTATTCTTTTTTCTATTTTCACCACCACTTAGGCTGGCTGCTAACAAATCTTTGTTGTAAGTTCCATAAAAAAAATGTAAGTTAAACAAAATTTCAATTTTATTTTTATTTTTAAACCAGAAACGAGTCATCATCATCACAGCAAACCTCATAAACTGACAACACTGCCATCACTACACAAACATCGATATTATTACTTCCAATTTTGCTTAATTTTTTTTTTTAATTGAATCGTTTATTTTCAAAATAGACATGTTCATCTTCGAAATTTTGCATTATGGTTACAAAAACTTTTGATTTTTCTTAAAACGTCATTACTTATGTATTTTTTGAAGATGTGACATATCATGTTTTGAAAATAAACGACTCAATTATCCACCCAGTGTTATAGATACTTTATATTTATTTAATAATAGTATTAGGTGTATCTATATTTTACTATTAAGTTATAGTTTTTAGTTATATACTATTAAAGTTAACAAACTTTTTAAATAAAATTTAATTGTATTCATTATAAATATCACTTGTACTGTTTTATTTTTAAAAAGATTTTTTTTTCAGCTGGGAAGCAAATATTTGAGAAGAGTTTCAAAATAACCATATATCATGGTTTGGAGAAAACTCATAACTTCAGGGTTCGTACAAACCGTAGGTAAACGGTTATAAAAAGGCGTCAAAATAACTTTTAAGGCTTATTACAGGTTATAAAATAGCCACCAAAATAACTAGTAGCGTTTTCAAATAACCAATTATTGTGCATATTACAGGTTTTCTAAAGGCGTTATACAAACGGTTTTAAATGACCTAATAAAAGCGTTTAAAAGATACGTTCAAAAATCGTTCAGAAATAACCGAAGTTATTTTGTTACTGACCATTTTCGGTTATGGAGATGCTTCTGGAACGGTTTTGAAACGCCTTTTTAACCAATTTGTAACCCCTTGTTTTGTAAAGCTTGAGTTCAAAGCCGGTTATTAAACCGCTTTCAAACCACAAATTGTTGATTGGGTTGTTGTTCTAAGGTCGCGCATTGTTTTAATTTTGTTTAATTTTTTATTAATTTTAACAAAAATAAGGTATTTAATGTTTTTCACTTAACAAAAATACAATTAAAAATAAAAAAAAAAACTGTCGTTTCTTAATTCCCATAAGTTATATAAGCCGAATAAGTGGTGAGTAACCTTAAGGTGCCAATGATTGGTCGGTTTACCCTACATTGATAGTTTGCTACAACCCAATTAACACAGGGTTATGGTATTAGAGCTACCTTACTTTGTATGATTTGATAGGGTACAATTTAGTTTGTTTGAATTATTTTGAGGAAAGCAACGCTCATAGGAGTTTTTACATAAAAAAAACGTGGCCAAAATTATTTTTCATAACCTTTGTCACTATTTCTGTTTAAAATTAGTATTTATTGAATAAAACACAGTTGCTCATTTTTCTTTATTAATTTTAGTATATATTTTTGAAACAAAAAAAGGAAATTAAGACTATACCTATAATCTGAAAGTTTTAAATATGAATATACATATTTGTTTAATGTATTTCTATTTTTATTATCTGAAAAACGCTCACGTAAAGTGTTTGTTCCTTGCTTGTCTTGCTTGTTCCGATAGCTGACCAATTTGAATAAGGGAATTTTTATGATTATAGACCCGTGCATTAAGATTTTGTGCATGGTCGGAGTCATAGGGGGTATAACACGGATTAAGTCTGGCTTCATCCATTGCTTAAAAAAAATATAATTTGCCACTTTGTTACTGGAAGTTTGTAAGCTACATTCAACAGACTCTGAAAAGTCTGATTCTTGCATGTATTGATAAACCAAATTTAATAGAGTTTTTATTAATTTCGTTTATCGATATATTTACTTTGTTAAAGTCTTTTGATGTTGACCCGCAAACATAACATTTCTGTGTTGATCTAGTTTCAGTGATTGCATTGCATATTTTTCCATCGACTATGGTAAAAAGCAATGCATGCTTCACTTCTGTGGTAAAACTTATTACAGTCTTATTAAGTTAATCTATGTGTGACTGGATATAGCTGATTTCGTTTGCTGGCCGGCAAAATCGTGAAGAAGATGGAGTTGGGTTTTGCTAGATGGTTTTTGAAACACTAACCAACAACAATGGAACAAGTGAACTTTGAAATATAAACACATCTGACTCAGAGCTGTTTTCAAATATGTCTGTTTGTATTGCGTTTGCTCGGATCCGTCACAACCCTATTTGGTAATGAGTTCAAGAGATTGACATCCAACAAATCCTGCAGATTTATTTCAGCTGATGTTTCCGTTAAAGTTACCGATTCTTCTATTTTTAGCTTTTTGAAGTATACTGTAAAGAGGGAAAAAACACTTATTCGTTGCGGCTACAATTTTATATTGTTTTCGGGATAGTCCGGCTTCAATGAACATAGAAAGAGCTTTAAGTATGGATAATTTTTCTTCTTTATCTATTAAAATATACTTCGTTGTACTTTTGCGTTCTTCCAGGAGATTTAAGGATTTTTGTGAAGACTTTTGAAGCTACAGTCTTCACAGTTTCTCTTAATTTCATCTGAGTTGCAAAAGTTAGTTCCTCAGTTTAAAGTTCTTCGCGGATATTTTCTGTTTTTCTTCTTTTGTTCCTTTCACTCAATTTTTCAAATAACTTTAAAGGTCGCCCTGCTGATCAGCCAATCATAATTGGAAGTGTAAAAGTCCCTTCAAGCCACCCTTTATTGCTCTATAAAAACAAATCCTTTCTTCTACTAGAGGCTAACCATCTTTGCTTCTTTAAATAGATCAATTTTTGGTTTATAGCAACCTCCCCACTTTCTTCCATTGTCTTAAAGATATATTTTTTAGTCACAACTCTCGAGCCAGATGATCCAAAAGAAAATCTATCTATTAAAAAATCAACTAAAATGCTTACTTTTACACACAAAACACAAACCCGACATGAACACGATAAAAATCGTAACTTGACTTTTTGCCTGGCTTTCCGCCTCCAATCCCTTGCTAACTCACATTTTTGCTAGACTAAAAACGTATCCCAGTGTATTTTTTATCTCGAAAACAGACAAAAACAGTAGGTATAGTAACATTGCAATAACTAATCATTAAAACCGTTGTATGGCGTATGATTGTTTTTTTCACACGATATCGAAAAACTAAAATCTTCATAAAATTTCTGATAGCAACTAGTAGCAGCCAAATCTTTTTGTATTACAAAGACAAATATTTAATCTAACTAATTAAGTGGAAACCGTTACAGAATAACTCGGCATACTATATTAAAATGATTAAAACTTAAAAAAATTCAAAGAAATACGACATCTTTTTGCTGTAATGCGTTTGAACCCGAATTGAAACAGAATCAACAACACAAGATTCCCAAAAATGTATTTTAATTGTCAATACATACTTGCAGTAGAACTCTCCATTAAAAAAAATAAAGATTTATATCACAACAACTTGAAATCACTTACAGAAGAACACTAACGAAATTACATACATGCAAAGAAAAAAATGCAAAAAAATCCAAACCGTCAACTTTGAACTCAGTTTATCACAACACACGATGAAAAAAAAAAAAAAAGCTGCAGTGTGTTGATCCATGTATATTTAGGTTCCGCTATAGCAAACTTTTACTTCTTGATTTTACTTTTTAGAAAATTGAATTTTGGCCAGCTTTTCGGTACAAATACTCCTATGTGCAACGGTCATGAAAACCTCCTATTTAAGTTTTTATGATATTTGTTATGTTTTTATCAAAAAAGGATAAGCTTAAGATTTAGTATCACAGTTAAAAATTGTAAATATAAAATTAAAAATAAATACTTATACAAATATTAATTCATAAATATGTATATAAGCAATTATAACGAATAAATTAGTACATACTTATATGAACAAATAAATAAGTACGTAAAACGAAACAATTTCTCTTTTGCGCGAGAAACTCAATGGCCGTGTTATCCCACTTTGGATATTTAAAAGAAAAAGTGTACGTCAATAAGCCAAGAACAATTCAAGAGCTAAAGGATGAGATAATTCAGCACAGTAACGAAATTGAAACTCAATTATGTCTCAGAGTCATTGAAAATATGGACCATCGGATAGAGGTACGCCGACCAAGACGCGAGAATTTGGCCGATATTTTATTTCACACATATGTAATTGTCATAGATTCTTCTATTATAATAAAAAATATTACGATAATTCTCTGAAAACTTTTTGTTTTATTTACAGTTAACATCGTGCGTTTTCGTTGGACCACCCTTTAGAACAAGACTTTTTTGAAACCGAAATATCCCACTGTACTATCAAAGTTTTTGACTAGATCAACAATTTTCTATATTTGTATCAATATTCCTGGTAAGTGGTCTGAGCCCAAATTATTGCGAACTATAGGTTGCGAAAAGAGCTTTAACTTCGAGTTTAAATTTTACAAGATCTATTATGGATATCAAGTATCAATTTTTTGATAAATACATAGCTGATGTTCATGAATTTTGACCTCATTGTGAATAATGATCAAAATGTCATTGTGAATAGGTTCTGTTTAATGATTTCTAATTTAGAATTTGTTTTGTGTTTTACAAATCCAATTTTGGTTGAATAATGTTCATAGGTTGTTTCCATTAAAAAAAATCGCTCTATTTTTAGCAATATTGAAATTAAAGTTAAAAAAACAGGAAATTAATTGATAGAATAGTAAAATTAATGGGGGAAAATGAAGGGAATTACATGACGTAACAAAAAAATGGAATCTTTTCACTTTGGAACTTAACAACTTGCCTACACATTTTCGTCCAACTCCATAGGGTTCAAAGATAAGACATCACCATAATACCGATTCATTAATTTTATTGATAGATATTAAATATCGTATTAATATTTATTGACAACCAAAATAAGGACTTACATTTAAACTTTCAATACATTTTGCTAATTGACAGCTGATATTCCTGTCATTTTCTTATGCGTACATGTTAGGAAACATCAACTAAAAGTCCTCCAATACTATCTCACAGAGTTCCTACATTTCTATGCATATAGACATTACCAATTTACCTAAATCTGTTTGCTTATTTGTTCACAAATGTCAAAACCTTCACTTTCAGGAAACTGAGATTTGTTTATCTATTTTTAAATACAAATACTGGCATTGCGTGCGATATATACATATATTAATGATATACATATACAAATGATACAAAAACACTTTTTTACTTGCGACTTATACGAACTATAAGGCAAGTTATGCATTCGTAAAAAAAAAACGAACTCGAGATTTTGATCTAAGTTGACATTACGATGATAGCGAAGACTAAAAAAGTGGGTCTCGAAATTCTGTCTGTCTGTCTGTTCGACTACAGGCTAAACGACTTGGCCGATTTTCTTTAAACTTGGTAGACATCATTTTTAATTTTTTCCCCCCACACGTTTTTTTTTTTTTTTTTTTAAGACCAAAAATAACGGTACCCCCCATACGAATTTTTTTCGAAATTTTATAAACATTTTTTGTTCTCAAAAACTGTTTGACAGATTTTAAAAATAAAAATACAGAAAAATTTCATTTAATTAAATCTAGGTACTGGTTGACAAAAATTTTCCGAAAAATGGTTATTGAGGGTACCCCCCATGGAACCATTTTTTTGTTTTTGATTTTCTCAAAAACGGTACCACCTATTTTGATAATTTTTTTTTTGCTAAGGCTCTCCAAAAATTTTAATACAATTGTGTATTAAAATTTTCAAACAATTTTTTTTGGATTTTAAAAAAAAATTCAAAATTTTTTTTTCGAAATTCATTATTTCGAAAACCCCAAGCTAAATTTTTTTTCAACTTGATAAATAAAAGTTTCTTAATATAATCTACAAGATGTGAGAACAAAAAATTATTTTACCTAAAAATAAAGGTAACCCACCCTACAAATGTTAAAAAATAAAAAAAAATGGTTTTAAAAAATCTTATTTTTCTCGAAAACTGCACCTAGAATTTTGATAAAAATTTTTTTCTTTCAATTAATTTTTATGATCTTTAATTTATTAAAAAAAATTTTGAAATTAAGATATTACAGCTTGTACCTACCATAGAACCATTTTTTCCAATTTTGAATTTCTCATTATCCACATAACGGTTCCTAATGAAATTTTTTATAGAGAAGCTTCTAAAAAGTCTAAAACACATTGCATTTCAAAACTTTAAAATAAATATTTTTTGAATTTTTGAAAAAAAAAAAATCTATTTTTTTCTTTTTTTGAAAATTCGATATCTCAGAAACGGCTCAATATTTTTTTTTTTTATTTAATTTTTATTCGAACAATAATAAAACCTTTAAATTGGCGTAGCAAAATTTTTTCTTAAAAATCTTTTAAAAATTTTGTTAATAAAAGCTTTTTTTAAGAAACCACCAAAACGACTTATAATTTTTCAGTGTTGGCAACGTAAGTTACTCCGAGTAAGTTACCCATATAGTTACGCGTAACTATTTGTAATTAGTTACGTCTCATTTTCCGCGTAACTAATGTAACTTATGTAACTAATATAACTTATACGGCTAAATTACTGGCTCGACATTTAAAAAAATAAACAATAACATTTTTAAGTATACAAAAACTTTTATTCAATAAAAAAAAATAACAAACAATAAATAAGGAAAGATTATAAGGAATTCAGAGAATAAATGTATGTAACCCAAACACATATACATAGGTTATAAATTAGTTGAACTCGTCAAAGTCTTCAAAAGATAGATTAATGCCTTCCATTCTTAAAGTTCCATAAAGAAACATTAATTTTTTGGAACGTTCGAAAGACAGCCGATTCCTCAAAGGGGTGTGAAACAATGACCATTTCGAAAAAGTACGTTCTATTTCTACGGACGATGCGGGAATTTTAAGCAATTTTACTGGAAGCTTTCAAAGATTGTGTCTATAGAAGTCGGCTGTCTTCCAAAACAAAATTGGATTTTCAATTTTTTTTTTGTCATACAAAACTCCGTCTTTGGATTTAAAAAGATCGCATTCATTGAGACCATCAGAGTTCAAAATTTTTAGAAGAAAAACTATTAATTTGAAAAAGACAGCTGTTCTCTAATTTATCATTAGTGTAAAAGGGATGTAAATAATAAGATGTTAGTGCATAAACATTAAGGGAATTATTAAGACGAGATTTGTAGAGATTTTCGAACTGGAACTTTTAGTTCGAAGCAAAACTTGACAGCGTCAGCCAATGAAGTTGTTGACTGTTGGAAATTATTTTTTAATTGACAAATTGGATCGAACAACTCAATGTATTTTTTTACATTCTCGATAAATTCTTCGTCAAATAACAATTTGAGCACTTCTGGTTTATTTTATTAAATTCCGCTGCGACCATTTGCATTGAAATCAAATTATTAATAAGGCATACGTAGGAATCCCTGTATGAACACTATCGAGTTTCCAATAATTCGAGTTTATAATAATATCGATCCCAATAATTGTGTCAATTACAGAGGCCTCTCTTTATTAGATACGCTGTACAAGGTTTTCACTGGATTAATTTTGAATAGAATCTATGATTGGATAGAACGTCATGACATTCTTTGCGAGTTTCAATCTGGATTTAGAGCTGGTTACTCCACAATCGACAATATTTTTAACTTAACCAGTATGGTCCACTTAAACAAAAGAAAAAAGAAAAATACTTATGCATTTTTCGTTGATTTTTCATGTGCTTTCGACCTGATTCCACGTAATTCGCTTTTCTTTAAACTTTCTTCCTTGGGGCTGTCAACGAAGTTAATAGAAATATTAAAACTAGTCTACAAAGATACATCATGTCAAGTTTGGGATGGATCTTCCTTGTCTGACTTCTTTGAGGTCAAAGTTGGTGTAAAACAAGGATGTTTGCTAAGCCCTATCTTATTTAGCCTATACTTGAACGACCTACATTCACATCTACCGGGAGGTATTAGAGTTGTCGATATGGTTGTGAAGGTACTTCTTTATGCCGATGACCTCGTTATTTTGTCTGACAACCCGATCGAACTTCAAAATATGATTGACTCATTGCATAACTACTGTACATTATGGGGTCTTAAAATAAACCTTAATAAATCCAAAATTTTGGTTTTCAGATCGGGTACAAGAATCTCTAACAACCTCAGCTGGAACTATGGTTCTGCTCAGATTGATGTGGTAAATGAATACAGGTATCTAGGGGTAACTCTCAATTATAACCTTTCATTTAATAAACACTTGGACTTAAAGCTAACAACGTCTAAAGGTGCAATAATCTCAACATGGGCAAAATATATTAATCATCCTTTTATTAATTTCTCCAACAAACTAAAAATATTTGATACCGCAGCGAGATCTATTATGCTTTATGGTGTACAAATTTGGGGATCCAAAAAGTATGAGCAAGTTGAAAAACTTTTCAGATTTTTTATGAAGAAAATGTTAAATCTGCCGAGTAATACCCCAAATTATATGCTATATTTAGAAACAGGATTTAAGTCTCAATATCTTCGAACTCTATCTCTTCACTTCGAATACATAAATAAAGTATTGGAATATCCTAGCACTAGATTACCACGTAAATTAGCCCAAGAGACTATCGCTCTTAAGACTTTTTGGGTCGTTGATTGGGAAAATTTGGGCCAATTGCTTAATATGGACATTGACCTATCTGTGTCTTCTTTTAGGAATCTCCATAAAAATATGTTGATAGCATTGGAAACTAATGAACATGATAAATATACTTCAGATGCTAGAAGTTCTCAATTTCATGATTCTTATCCTCAATTAAACTATAATATAATGCCATATTTCACTGATGGAAATTCCTCACACTTGGTCAGTTTAATTTTTAAAGCAAGAGGTGGTCTTTTAAATATAAACGCAAGAGCATTCAAAAAAGATACATTTGGTATTTGTACAATCTGTAATTTGGATGAAGCTGAAAATACGTATCACCTTATTGGTAGATGCCCAATCTATAACAGTATGAGAATTGCTTGTTTTGGTAAAGATGCACTGTCTATTGATGATCTACATAACATACTTAACGGAAACAACTTCGCTTCCCTTTACAACTATTTAGTAAATTGCCTTAAGTACAGCAAAATGTTAATAAATGAATTTGCTTAAACTAATATGTAAATGTGTGATAAGTACTTATGTAATTTTTATGATATTTAACTTAATTTAGAAAGTAGGTAAATTAAATATACCATAAAAAAGTTGTATAATATTACATAATTCTTTATTCGCCATATTTGCAATTGTAATTTTAAATGAATTTACAATATTTTTAATAATATTTTAAAACCGATGTATAGTCTTAATACTATGTAAATAAATAATTGTAAATAACTAGTTATCGATGTAAATTTGAAAAAATTATATTAGATGTGTAATGCCAATCTGACAGACAACATAAAATGTTATGTCATAATAATGTGTTATTACATTAATAAGATTTTTTGATACGATTGTTAGCATAATTTATATGAACTTAAATAAAAAATCTTTTTCTATTCTATTCTATTCTATCGAGTTTCACACGGTAGCTTTATTTTGGTTCCTTTTTTATTGATTATCGCCTGTTCAAGATCTGGTTGTTTGAATTGTTTTAAAATTGTGGTGACTTTGTCATTCAGTTTAACGTCAAGCACATCTTTTGCTAACAAATTCCCAGTATGGCTATTACAAGTTGAGTGCCATACGACATGCTTCAAATTTGTTTCCCATTTTTACCATATTGCTTGCATTGTCGGAAACGACGGCATAAACATCTACATTGAAGTCCTTTTTAGCCAAATCTATAGCTTCGCAAACAATCTCTTATAAAACGTGACTTTTTTCTTCGAATTTTATTTTGATGTGAAGATTTTTCTGGAGAAATTTTAAAAAACATAGATTAATTACATTAGTTACATTAGTTACGTAACTAATTCAATTAGTTACATTAGTTACATTAGTTACGCGTAACTAATTAAAATTTGTAAAACACGCGTAACTTACCAACACTGTAATTTTTGTTCTTGCATAGCATTCTGTTTTTGTCTCTTACTACTAAAAGAATTTAAAAAATTAATTTTATCCTTATGAACAGTTTTCTCTAACAACATTCGTTTTTAAAATTCCTAGTCTATTACATAGGAGCAAGTTCGTGCGACCCAGTCGTGCATTTTATTTTATTTTGTATCTGTTCGATTTATTAAAGTGATTGCTATCATTGACACTCTCTAAAAGTTTCCTTTTAAAAATTTTATAAGCCAGTCCAAAATGATAACATTCCAGACATATTGATATACCGAGAAAAACTATTTCTACTTAACTCCACTGAGCGAGGACAATCGATTTGAATCAAACATATTTCAATTCAACGTTGAAACAGGCCATATACAAAGGGGTTGAAACGTAGTTCAATCTCGTTTCAAATCAGCATACGTTCTCATTATAGTCATTAAAGTGAGAAAGCACTTTTTATAATCTCTTTCTCTTTTATATTTTTTACTTATTTAATTGATGTAATAAATGATTCATGTTGAACATCTGTGGGACAAAACCTTTTGAATGATCTATAAATTACGTATTCCAATTTCTATAGATCTGACAGAATGTATCGTTTTTTTAAAAGCCGTTTTATTAAATGAATCATTTTTGTTTTTCAATATTCTTTCGCCTATTTTGAAAAATGAAATCTGTTTAATTCTAAGGTTTCGCATTTATTTTTGTTTTATTATCTACGGATTTATGGATCCAAATCTGGATTACAAAAATATTTTGGGATCCTCTTGTGTATCCGAAACTATTTTAAAAATCCAAAAATTAGTTCTTACTGTGGCGGGTAGATGGCTTTTTATGGTAAGGTAGTCTAAGCTACAGTATGAAGAAAAAAGACAAGAAACATTTAAAAATCAACAAACATAAAGAAAAGAGAGATGAGCATACAACGATACTATCGCTATGATCAGTATCGTTTTATTTTCCAGGGTTGATCTATATGGATCATTGGTAATAATAAAACACGGCTAATAGCTTTCCCTTGAAAATAAAACCAAATGTATCATAGTGACTGCAGTGATATAATGTGCCCAACTCCTTTATCCTTATGTTTGTTAATTTTCAATTATTTCCTGTCTTTTTTCTCTACACCACCGTAGCAAATAAAATCTTACCATAAAAAGCTGCACCTACTAGGTACGCAGTTTTGTTCATTTTTTTTTTATTTTAGTCTAATGCCCATTATGACCAGACTAACTGATTTTGCCATTTTGGGTCATGCATGTGTGTCGCTTAAATACGTGTGTGCGACTATATGCACATGTGCGTGCATCATACCTTGACTTTGTTAATAAAAACTCATAATGCACTATAGCTACATTTAAATCACCCGCTTGAGCGGTGAAGTGCACTGTCTATAGTTTTCCGGTTCAAGCTCCAAGCAACGGAAACACTTCAAAAAGAGTTAGATATTATAATTTGATTAGGGCTCAAATAGTGTTTGGTTAAGTAATTATCATTTTTTTTAAATCAGTTTTCTCACCATTTAAGGTAATTTTAGTGTTGTTAACTTCGTTTGAGCTTTTTATTATTGTAATTTCTCAGAAATTTCACAGGCTTTTAGGTTCATACACAGGTATGAAGGTTAGATACGTATCTTGTTGTTTTATTTTTATGAAGGTAAGGTTCATGCAGATAGTATGAATGTAATGACTCCAGTCAATTGTAATTGTATTTTATTACCTATGTTAATCGTGCCTTAAATGATTTAGTTATAGTTATAAAGTCAAAGGTTAAGGTCTAAAAAATTAAGGGCAAAGAGAACATTTTGGGTAATCTTTTTAAACGAGCTTGGGGAAAGATTTTTTTTTTTTTATTTTGTAGACTAGAACAAGTTTTGGATTTTTGGCACTTTTAAAGGAGCGATTTTAATTTAATAACGTAAAAATTGGTTTTGTTTCTGAAGGAAATTTCTAATATTTTTTTATGCATCATGTTAGAATTAGTTTCTTTTCAATTTAAGTTTGATTCTATATTTTCGACTTTGTGAAACTAAGGTGTGGGCGGTCGGTTAGAGTATTTGGACACCTACAACATTTTATTGAACTCGAAACAAATATAATTCTCATTTAAAGTTGTAAGAATTTTCCATAAAGTTAAAAATCTTTTTTTTTATATATGTTTGTGTAGATTATTTATTTAGAGCATGTTTTGTATTTTTATTCTTGAAAAGGCGAGAGGGCAGTTTTTGCTATAATTTTTAATAATTTTCTAATATGTAATTATAATCTTTTTTTTTAAAGTAACAAAATGAAACTTACGACCAGTTCGAAGGTATGAAACATTCATACCTCTTATGCTTGTGCATGACTTTAGAATTTTTAAAATTTATATAAAAAGAGTTAATGCTAGAGAAACATTCAAAAGCATGAAATTAATTTTTTAAATTGCTAATACAATTTGAATAGTCTTAATAACTTTATTTACTATACCTTAACACAATCTGATTTGTTGAGCAGACATGAATTTTTGACAAAAGAAAAAAATAGATTGAACATTTTTGTTTGCCAGAATATGACTCTCTGTCACACTATACTACGTTCTGTAGTGTGTCACGTAGCATGTTATTAAGAATACTATATGGTATTCATACCATGGTGTCTATACTAGATGTATGTCACGGGCATAATCAGTAGTCGAACAGGCAAACAGAATTACTAAAACCACGTTTATCCGCCTTCACTTCCATCGTAACGTCAAGTGTGGTCAATATCTCTTGTTCGATTATTTTAAAGCTTCGAATATTGGTAATCCTCGATGTCTCATAATTAATCGCTATTAAAAATGCAATTTTAAATAAATGTTACCAGAAATTAGACTAATGTTTTTGTTAAATTATAGTTTAAGAGGTATTTTGTAAAGGGTGGTTAAATTTTAAGGGCCGATGTTGATTTTGAATAAAACACAAATTATTAAGGAAATTATTGTCATTTTTTTTATTATGATAATATTGGTATGGTTCAATTATGTATGGAACAAAATATCGGCCAAATGGCCGCCGCGACGTCGTACTATGGGACCAAATGGTGCAAATCATCTCAAAAATCCGTAACTTTTTCGTTTCTCAATATTTTTTTTTGAAATTTTGAACACTTATACTTGTATAACCCAGAATTTAAAATATTAAAACGTAAAATAAATTATTTTCTTTTTTTTTAATAAAATAAAATAACAAATTTGTAGATTTTGTTTAATTTATATGGGCAAAATTTGTTGGAGCAAGAATTATTGCAACAATTTGGATGAAATTTGTACAATTTTTTTGTTTTACCGATGAAAACATTTGAAAGTAGTTTTTGTAAAATCCGCCCACTACCACGCCCATATTTTTTTTTATTTTTGTTATTTTCTTATTTTTAATGAACAGAAAGCCTAAAATTTGTTTTTGAGGTTTTTAAATTTAAGACATCGCATTTATATTTTTTCTGCTCACTTTCCCGCCTACTTTCACTTCCCTTTTTTTTATTTTCAGCTTAGAGTTCATGAAAAGCAGCGGCGACGCGTGCCTAAAAAATGTAGTCGTTCAGTTTCAAAATTCTTATTTGCAATGCCAAGAAGTCAAACAAGTCTTTTTTTTATATAAAGGTACATTATAATGTTTTTATTTTTATGTCAATAATAAATAGTTATGTGTTGATTAAGTACCAGCTAGCCGTTTTCCTCATTTCCTTCATTCCACAGTAAAAAAAGCTTTCCTCGTTCAAAACTGATTTGAACGAAACCGTCCCTATGAACGACGCGCGGCTCATTTCTCATATTCGAAAAAATAAAAAAATTAAATATTGGAATATGTACCTAAATAAATAAATAAACTACTTACCTACGCCCTAGCTACCCGTTTTCCTCATTTCCATCATTCTATATATTAAAAAAAAAGCTCTACTCATTCAAAACAGATTTGCACGAAATGCTCCCTACAACGAGCGAATTGTTTTTTCTTTTTCTTGTATGCTTTCTATGGGTTCATTTCGTTGCCAAATCGTATGAACGACTTGGGTAGATACTGATCGGTTGAGTGAAAACAAAACAGTAGCAGGTAGCTAGTTCGTTTTGTTTTATTTGGGTAGTTCACAGAAGGAATGCACGAGTGGGAAAATGGAAAATATGTACGTATACATTAGATATAACTATAAGGAATGAACGAACAGTATGAGTGTGAGTTGTGAGTTGATTAGATAGAAATTAAAATAATGTCGCCTGTAAGCTAGTCGTTCATGCACGACTTGAACAATATGACGCCTCGCCACTGATGAAAAGTAGGCATTTTTTAAATTAAGTTTTATATGTAGAAGTGAATTTATTAAAAGTATTATTTTTTTTAATTAAAATCCGTGTACTGCCACGCTACTTTTTGATATATGATAGTTTTTCGCCCTTAAGACAAAAGCAATAAAAAAAAAAAAAAAAGGAATTCAAAAGTACACCTTATTACTAGGTATATTAATTAATGTCTTAAAGTTCTTTAGCCTCGTCAAACAATTTTTTGGTATCATTTTTTGTTCTTGGTTTTCCCAGACTAGATATACACGGATCAGATGTATATAATAAAGTGTGTAGAACATCTTCGTTCGTAGCTGAGCTCGAACATTTCCTTGCAAATAAATTCTCTCATTTTGATTTTTACTTTTTAATTTAATCTGAATTCTTCAAACGCTTTATTGAGAATAAAAACTTAGTAATCATCTCATTACATTAGTTATAAGAATACGAATTTTTATTCTAAAAACTTATTTTTCCTTCTCATCATACGTTTTTTCTTTTTAAACAAAAATGCATGAAAATGCAAAGTTTTTATTTTTTCTTCCAAATTTTGAATATTTTTAGAATATTAAACAGCCATTAACTAAACGGAGGCAGATGGAGCTAACAGAGAAAACTTCAATTGAAAACAAAAAAATGAAAAAGGTACTGCACCTTACTCATTTTTTTTTATTAATTTACTGGTGAACATAATTAAAAGAAATATAGCTGTTTTATAAAGAAGAGGGCTTGGGATTTTCAAAAAGGTATAATATGTACTTATACATTCTGTCCAGAAAATACGAAATAATTGACTTCAAACACCCTCTTCTAATAACTCTAAAAATAAAAATATCGAAATGTCATTTTTAACGGTAATTTTAGGTACCTAGAACAAAAGTAAGATACAAAAAATTTACGGTGTTTGGAAGAACCCTATTTCTAGTATATAATCCCACCATTAGATTTTTCAAATTACGAAATTCACCAAAATCATTTTTGAGATGGATTTCATCATTTGGTCCCATAGTGCGTCGGCGGCACACCTCCATCCGATGGTCCAAATTTTCGATGACTCTGAGGCATAATTGAGGTTCTATGCCGTTAATGTGCCGAATTATCTCATCCTTTAACAATTGAATTGTTGCTGGCTTATCGACGTACACCTTTTCTTTCAAATAACCCCAAAGAAAGAAGTCCAACAGTGTCAAATTATATTATCTTGGTGGCCAATTGACATCGCCACCACGTGAGACAAAACGGCCATTGAATTTGTCGCGCAAAAAAAACAATTGTTTCGTTAGCTGTGTGGCAAGTGGCACCGTCCTGTTATAACCACATATCGTTCACATCCATATCTTCCAATTCGGGCCATAAAAAGTTCGTTATCATCTCACGATAGCGAACACCATTCATAGTAACTGCCTAACCGGCCTCATTTTGGAAAAAATACGGCACGATGATGCCACCAGCTCATAAATGCACCAAACAGTCACTCTATATGGGTGCATTTGTTTTTCGACAATCACTCTTGGATAATCATTTGCCCAAATGCGGCAATTCTGCTTATTGAACGAATCCACTGAGGGGAAAAATTTGCCTCATCACTGAAGATGATTTTCTTCGAAAATTGATCATCCACTGTTGCCATTTCTTGCCACCATTCTGACCATTGACGAAATGGAAATTTGAAATGGTCAAGAGGCTTTAGTTCTTGAGTCAATTGCAACTTGTAAGCGTGTAGTCTTTATGCATAATGTTCATCAACGACGAGCGTGAGAGGTGCAATTGTTGGGCACGACGACGAGTTGAGGTGGACGGCTCTTCAGCCACACTATCGCGAACAGCAGCAAAATTTTCTGCAGTACGAGCTGTGCGAGCATGCACTGGTGTTTTCACATGTCCTACAGACCCGGTTTGCTCAAATTTTTGCACGATTTTGAAATGCAGAAAAAAACTTGACGTTTAGGTGTGGTTCACAGTCAAAATCAGAAAGTATATTACCCCACGAGTTTGCTCTGCTACAACTCCAGTCCCTATGCTTGCAGTTCAAATCGCCCCCTACAATATAGTTGTGGTGTTTTACTAAGAGCTTTCTTAAATCAGCTTTAAGGTTTTGCCTCTTTAATGGGGAAGAGGAACCGCCACGAAAGTAAGCACAAATTATATGTACATATGTAACTATTATTATTTAATTTTAGTTCTATTTCCACATTTTCTATACAAAAAGTGCGAACAGGTTGTGAAGCAGAATGTTTAATTGATTTTCGTACTAAAATTGCGACCTACCCACCCATTTCATTTGATCTATCAGCACGATAGCAATGGAAACCAGGAGTTGAAATTTTGACTTTTAAATCTAACCATGTCTCAGTAATTAATGAAATATCAATATCTTTTGTATTTAAAAGTTTAAAAACTCAACGTATTTATTTCGGATACCTCTGGCATTCCAAGCAATTATATTTATTGATTTATTTGTATATACATTTATGTATATTGGAATATAGAAACTTAGTAGCCTACTGAGAGGCATAAAATTGTTCATTTTTAGATTTACAAGAGCTTAGTTTCCTAATCATTTCCATTACGTGAGAATTAAGTTTTTCCATGGAGAACAACTCACCCAGACCGGGAAATCAGACATTGAGAGATGTGATATTGACAGATTAATGTTATAAGAGAAAAGCAGTTTACATATATAAGCAAAAAATTCATTTTTTAAATGACTAAAGTAATTCCTTAAGTAGTTGCAGCTAGAAACAGGATGCCATGTGATTTAAGTTAATATTGATTTATGCAAGAACAAAAATTATAAGTCGTTGTAGTGGTTTCTTAAAAATTAAGCTTTTATATACAAAATTTTTAAAACATTTTTAAAACATTCTTACACCAACTTAAAGTCTTTATTAGTGTACGAATAAAAAATAAATTTCCAAATAAATTACTGAGCTGTTTTTGAGATATCGAATTTTACAAAAAAAAATTGATTTTTGTTTTCAAAAAATTCTAAAAATACTTTTTTTTTAAATTTTGAATTGCAATGTTTTTCAAACTTTTTAGGACCTTCTCTATAAAAAATTCATTGAAATCCGTTATTCCAATAGTGAGATATTCAAAATTTGAAAAAATAGTGCTATGGTATGGTTGGTATGGTCAGTAATATCTTAATTTCAAATATTTTTTTTATTAAATCATAGATTACAATTAATTTAAGGAAACAAGATTTAACAAACTTTTCGGAGCCGTTTTTGATAAAAAATACGATTTTCGAAAACCATTTTTTAGCATTTGTATGTTGAGTACCGTTATTTCCAGATGAAATACAATTTTTTCTCAAGTATTGTAGATTTTATTAAGAAAATTTTATTTATAAAGTTTAAAAAAAAATCGAGCATGGGGTTTTCGAAATATTAAGTTTTGAAAAAAAAAATAATTTTTTCTTTAAATCTTTAAAGCTTTAGCATAAAAAAAATATCAAAATCGGTTGTACCGTTTTTGAGAAAATTTAAAACAAAAAAATGGTTCTAGGGGGGTACCAAAAATATTTTTTGGAAATTTTGTTCAACCATTACCTAGCTTCAACTAAGTGAAATTTTTCAATATTTTTACTTGCGATATAGGTACTATAGGGCAAGTTCTGCATTTGGAAAAAAAAATCGAACTCGAGATTTTGATCAAAGTTGACATTACGATGATAGCGAAGACGAAAAAAGTGGGTCCGACAATTCCGTCTGTCTGTCTGTATGTCTGTATGTCTGTATGTCTGTATGTCTGTACCTCGAACTACAGCCTAAACTACCGGAGGTATTTTCTTCAAACTCGGTAGTTAAGGGTCTTCGGTGATTCCCTAGAGGAAAAATTGAAATTTTTTTTGTAGCTCCAAAACTAAGGGTACCCCCCATACACCGGTAATGCAAAATCTTATTTATCTCGAAAACGGCTCTAACGATTTTGATAAAAAAAATAAGTGTGATATAATGAACATGGACTATATTTTGGTGAAAAAAAATTTGGGGGGAAATGTTATTAGGGGTACCTGTCATAGAACGGTTTTTTTGATTTTCGAATTTCTCACCAACGGCTCTAACGATTTTAAACAAAATTTTTATGCAAAAGCTGCTTTGCATTTTAAAAAAAAAAAAAAATTAAATTTGGTGGTGCAACAGCTCGGAGTGAACCAGGACCTAGTGACTTACAACTCTCAACCTTTCCTGTGTGCGTGTTACCAGGAACGGAGGGGACCTACAATTTTCTGCCGATTCCGAACGGCTAATGAGCAGCACTTTCCATGACGAGATACTCTTGGAGAATTTGTCAATTTCTCGCAAGAGGCAGTACACCCCTGAAAAAAACTTTGCAGCGGCTGAGAATCGAACTCTTTTTGCTTTGCATTTGAAAAAATATAAACTAAAAATTTTTTCGAAAAAATAGCTTTTGGGTTTTTAAAAAAATAATACATATTTTTTTTTTTAAATTCAATATCTTGAAAACCGATACACGATTAAATTTTTAAATTACGTTTTAAAATGTATTTTATTAAATACTAACAATTTGCATATCAATTTTTTTTATAAAAATTTTAAGGAAAATTTAGTACACAAAAAACATGTTTCAGTGTGTCTGTATGTCTGTACCTCTCACTACAGCCTAAACCACTGGACCTATTTCTTTCAATCTCGGTAGTTAAGGGTCTTTGGTGATTCCCTAAAGGAGAAATTGAAATTTTTTTTAGCTCCAAAACTAAGGGTACTACCCCCCATACACCCGTAATGCAAAATCTTATTTATCTCGAAAGCGGCTCTAACGATTTTGATAAAAAAAATAAGTGTGATATAATGAACATGGACTATATTTTGGTGAAAAAAAATTTGGGGGGAAATGTTATTAGGGGTACCTGTCATAGAACGGTTTTTTTGATTTTCGAATTTCTCACCAACGGCTCTAACGATTTTAAACAAAATTTTTATGCAAAAGCTGCTTTGCATTTTAAAAAAAAAAAAATTAAATTTGGTGGTGCAACAGCTCGGAGTGAACCAGGACCTAGTGACTTACAACTCTCAACCTTTCCTGTGTGCGTGTTACCAGGAACGGAGGGGACCTACAATTTTCTGCCGATTCCGAACGGCTAATGAGCAGCACTTTCCATGACGAGATACTCTTGGAGAATTTGTCAATTTCTCGCAAGAGGCAGTACACCCCTGAAAAAAACTTTGCAGCGGCTGAGAATCGAACTCTTTTTGCTTTGCATTTGAAAAAATATAAACTAAAAATTTTTTCGAAAAAATAGCTTTTGGGTTTTTAAAAAAATAATACATATTTTTTTTTTTAAATTCAATATCTTGAAAACCGATACACGATTAAATTTTTAAATTACGTTTTAAAATGTATTTTATTAAATACTAACAATTTGCATATCAATTTTTTTTATAAAAATTTTAAGGAAAATTTAGTACACAAAAAACATGTTTCAGTGTGTCTGTATGTCTGTACCTCTCACTACAGCCTAAACCACTGGACCTATTTCTTTCAATCTCGGTAGTTAAGGGTCTTTGGTGATTCCCTAAAGGAGAAATTGAAATTTTTTTTAGCTCCAAAACTAAGGGTACTACCCCCCATACACCCGTAATGCAAAATCTTATTTATCTCGAAAGCGGCTCTAACGATTTTGATAAAAAAAATTAGGTGTGATATTATGGACATGGACTATATTTTGGTTAAAAAAAAATTTGGGGGGAAATGTTATTAGGGGTACCTGCCATAGACCCGTTTTTTAGATTTTCGACTTTCTCATTAACGGCTCTAAGGATTTTAACCCAAAATTTTTAGCAGGAGTCATCTTAAGTTTAAAATAATATTGTATATAAAAATATTCGAAAAAATATTTATTGGGTTTAAAAAAAAAAAAAATTAAATCAAAACCTCTGAACGATTATTTTTTGAAATTATTTCCTAAAACCAATATTATTAAATACTTAAAATTCGCATCCCACATTTTTTTCTTGAAAAATTTTAGAGAAATTTCTTATATAAAAATTTTATTTAATAATAAAACGATTTTTTAAAGCTTATTTGCATAAATTCATACTTTTCCGGAAACCAGACGGCAATTTTATGCATTTGAATATTATTATCTCATTAAATTCATGTTTTATATTTATAAAATGTATCTTAAATTCCAAAGTACTTTTACATAAGAGCAAGTTCGTGCGATCCAGTCGTGCATTTTATTTAAATTTGTGGGACCGTTTATAAAATTTCGACAAAAATTTGTGTGGGAGGAAAAAATTTAAAAACAATATCTACCAAGTTTGACGAAAATCGGACAAGCCGTTTAGGCTATAGGCTGTGGTCGAACAGACAGAAAGATAGATAGACAGAATTGCGGGACCCACTTTTTTTGTATTCGCTATCATTGTAATGTCAACTTTGATCGTAATCTCGAGTTCGATTTTTTTCCAAACGCAGAACTTGCCTTATAGTACGTACATACGTGCATATATCGCAAGAAAAATAGAACAACACAAAGGGAACAACGTGGAACCACTTTCAAAGATAACAAATTCAAAGAAGGGAATGTGACTTCTCAATACTAGAAACTATTGAGTATATTGAAATAGATTCGAAAATGAAAACAAAACAAACCAATTGGATAAACCACCAAACATTAACCGTGAAGGTTTCAAAAAGTTGAAGTTGCGCTTTGTAAAATCCAACTATTTTCAAATTAATATATAAGATTCTGAGCGCCTCAGCAAGTCAGCACCATCTACTGTTCATTTTCTCGAACTAAAACTCAAACCTGAAACCAACCCGGAAATAATTTTTTAAAAAACAAAACACAACGAAACCATTTTGATGTTCCTAAATCAAAATAAAATTATTTTTTTTTGTTCCACACAAACATGAAATCCACTTAAACAATACATGCTGCCTGCCCCCAATCATAATTGAATTGAAAATTGCCGTGACGCGTGCTATTGCTATACTTGAGGGTTTGGAGCCATAATTTCATTGACAGTTTAAGGAGCTCCCAGCCACGAAGGGATAGGGGGTTGATATTGCTAACATTGAGAATATTTCTAAACAAATTATCTGTGTGGTGAGGAAAACTTTTGTGGTTTCTTATTGTGCAAGTTTGCCTTTGTGTCTCCGTTAGAAATGTGGAAGAGGGTTGGTTAGAGGTTGTGGCACGAAGGTGCCAGTTTGCAAGGCGATATACTATACGTATGACGAAGTATAAAAAAATTATTTCATTTGACAGTGACTATGTCTTCATACAATCATGCTTTATGTAAGCCCTCATATTGGTTTTCACATCAGGCTGCTCTCTTATATTGGTTAGTCGAATTGCACATATGTACATATCTAACGTCGAAGGGTCTAATACATACAAATGTTTAATGTACAAATGTCGAAGACTGGAAAATTTGTTCTATTTTTCTTTTCTATTCAGATCCTTCATTTGTGATTTGTTGTTTACATACTCGTACTGAGTAAAAAACTAAGACCTCGGCGGCGGCGTCAGTGTTTGGAAACAATTTAAGCTTAAGAAGAAAAAGTATCAAATGTTTACGTATAAATTCAATACCTAGCTACTTGCAATCCAATCACTTTCTTTGACTTGAGAATTATGTGATTTTATGTTGTATTGCAATCGATGTACATACATTGAAATGTAATTGATACTTTGCAGAGGATGAAGCATTACCCGCGCTCTATTTAATCCAAGGAAAATTAATTTAAAAGTAAATCGACACCAACATTGGAATTTCTGTTGTTCCGTCATAATTTTATTTAATTATAGAAAGTAACAATCTATTTCTTTATTTTTGTTTCTATCGCGAAAATGAAACTATTGGACTTAGGATCCGATTGTAATGTTCAATAGACCCACATCTTACAATTTTGGAAGGAAGAATCTCGAATTTAGATCGATATCCGTGTACAATAATGTAACTATCCTGAAACCGGGAAGCCACCTAGGGTCGTTTCTACTCCCATGCGCTTTTAAATTTAAATAATAAAATTGTGTCTTTAAAGTGATTCTCGAAATGCATTCTTTAAATATTAAATTTAAGGTGGATTACATTTTTTGTTTTGTATACAATATTGTTTTTGAAATAGCTAACATTTGAAAAATATCTATGTAGCTCTATAATAGCGATAATCTTAATATTTTATTTCAAAAAGAAAATAAACTTTTAAAATCAAACTACAAGTTTTATATTTAGACATAAATAAAAATATTCGAATATTGAAAACTTTTTACTTAAATAATGACCATCTTTTTACGTACTAGCCGCACGACTGTACCGATGGCATTTCAATTAAGACGGGTAGATGTTGACAAATAAAATAAGTTGTTTGCGAGGAATTAACAAAATTCTTTTTTTATTTAAAGGCCAATGTTCAATGATTTTTCCACATAGAGCCAGCTGAATTTGAGGGATGGCTCGTGTTATGTTCAACTTAAGGCTATCGGGCCATTGTGGTTGATTGGTATAGACCTGCGACTTCTGGAAATCCAAAAAAATAAGACTAGCACTGTCAAATCGCATGACCTTGGCGGCCACTTCACGTCACCTCTGCAAGAGATAACCTTACCCTCTAATCGTTCATGTAGAATAAACGTGAAGCCGCCCTGGCTAGGTCCATATGGTTGAATTTGGGCCATACTATATTGGTTATCAGTCACCGTGTTGTAACACTGGCCATTGGGGGTGACCGCCTCATCAACGTCGTTTTTGAAAAAGTACCGACCAATTATGCCGCCGCCAACCCAAAATCCACACCAATCGATAACTTTTTGAGGATACATTGTCACCTCCTGCTGAACCTCGTATGTGTTGGTGTCGTCACATACCCGGCAGTTTTGCTTATCAAAACTGCCATTCATCCAAAAATAACCCTCGTTGCTTAAGATGATTTATCGACCAAAATTGGTGTCTTATTTTTAACGCTCCAAAATCCAGTCAGTGAACGCCACGGACACCGTTGTCTATGGTCATGAACTTTGAGCTTCTAAGTCAGTTGAATCTTTACGGATATACTCATACACAGGCTCAATTCCTGAAGCAAAACTCGCTAAGTTGAAGTCTGCGAAAGGCCGAGTTCTGCTGTGTACTTTAACGGTTCGCGGCCGGTCTTGGATTCTTTTAACGTACGAATGTTTGGCTATCGATAACCGAGCCAGTCGTTTTAAATTTAGCAACTAATGCACTAACGAACACTCATTTTGATAATAAAGTTTTATCATTTGGACGTGCTACTCAACCGTTTAAATGGCCATTGTGATTTGGCGTTAAAAACTGAATAATGAACATTAAATTTGACAGATGTCACCAAAACTATGTATGTATGTGTGTTAAGTTCGCACTACCAACTACTTTTGAAAATACTTGTAGTTCTAATAATCCTGTCATAAAAAAATAGTCGGATAACCGCAGTTTATTGCAATTTTAATGATAAATAGGTGGTAAGAAGAGAAAGCTCCAAATTTGCTTTTCACTTTAAAATTAAGATAAAATCAAAAATGTGAATATTGGTTTTAGGAAAAAGTGTTTTTAACCAAAATTATTAAATATAATAGCGCGAAATTTTGAACAACCTAGCGTTAAGGTAAGAGTATATGCGATACTATCAATATTTCCAAAAATATATATCAAAATTTTTAATAAAAATAATGCTTACTAAATTTTATTTTGGGTACATTTTGGAGAGAGGTTCGATTCTCAGCTTCTGCAAATAGTTTTTTTCAGGTGGGCACAGTCTCTTGCGAGGAATTGACAAATCTTCCAAGAGTAGCTATTGTCATGAAAGGTGCTGCTCATTAGCCTTTCGGAATCGGCATAAAATTGTAGGTCCCCTCCATTCCTGGTAACATGCAAACAGGAATGGTTGAGAGTTATACATAAGTCACTAGGTCCTGGTTCTCTTGGAGCTGTTGCATCACCAAATTTTATTTATTTAGATCTAGGGCCTAAACGAATGCACGAAAAGGGATGAATTTATATTTCATGTAGTTCATAGATGAGTGCATGGGTGGCTTTCCTAAACGGCTTTGATAAACTTACTAAAATGATCAAAGCATGTGGAATATCGAAGTTTTGTTGAAAAAAAAATCGTTTCAGGTTATTCAAGTATTGCTTATGCACGACTTAAGCTACTTAGTTCTAATTCAATGAAGAGGAACTTGACAGAAAAATACTTCGACTTTAATATTGTATTGAAAAAATGTATAACTTTTAATAAAAAAAAAAATGAAAATTAGAGTGATAAGTTCTGCGTCGAATTTAAAATTCCATTTCGAACCTCTTATTGATTGGATGTATTTATGGTCTGTTACCTTGGCTGCAAACTTTTTAGACAAATCAGAAAATTCGATATCTGTTGTAGTACCTTTGGCTGCGAATACTGAATCAATCATTTTTGCAAAAACACAAATTAGTTTAATTTTTTTTTTAAAGTTCATTTAAAGACTTAATGGTCAATGTTAAACTTTAAATAGAATGAAAATAAGATTTTTTGGGTCTAAGTTTTCTTGTTAGGTGGGACTAAAGATCTAGATGACTAACACAGATGCCGGCTACAAATGACGATTTAAAAATAGGCAGTACATACGAAGTTGTGCTTTCTTTTGTTTTTGTTTATAATTTGCCTTTAAATAAAGAAAACAAAAATTAACAAACAAATGATTCATTGAAAATGCGAACAAGATGTTGGAATTGAGGTTAAACATTAACAAAAAAGTTTCCTCTGAGAAGAAAATGTACGACTGGGTTGCATGTACTTGCTCTCATGTAAAAGAACTTTGGAATTTTAAAATTGTTCATAAATAAAACAACATGGATTGATTACAGTAAAATTATGAATTTCTGAAAACGAAGTTTCAAAAATTGTTTTATTGTTAAATTAATTTTTATTCTTTAAATTTTTTCTAAGAAAAAAATTTGGATTGCCATTTTAATATACATTTTTAGGATTAATTTCGAAAACTATTCATTCACTCGTTTTGAAGATATTGAATTTTCCAAAACAAATTTTGATTTTTCTTTTTGAAAAATCCATAAAATATTTTTTTTTAACTTTTACTAACAATATTATTTTAAATTTGACGAAACTTCTTTTACAAATTTTAATCGAAATCGGTGGACCTATTTATAAGAAAGTCACAGAATAATTGACAACATTTGACCAAAATGAAGACCGAGTTTATTGTACTATTTTACACATAAGTTTATTTATGAAAATCGTTAGATTCGTTTTCGAGATAAGTAAGATGTTTCATTATGGTTGCAAAGGAGGCACCAGTAGTTTTGGAGCTAAAATCTAAAATCATTTTCTTCTCTAGGAAATCAGCGCAGACCTTTAATTTAACAATTTTGAAATACTCATTCAAACTCCCAGATGAGTGTAGTGTCTTTCAGGCTGAGATCTATACGCTATTAAAAAGGCGACAGAATTGGTACGCACGAAAAAACTGAACTCGTCGGAGACCATATTCCAGACCAGAGAGCCTATAAGATCCAAGTTCCCGGGCATAGTAATAAAGAAGGGAATAAAATAGCAGATGAAATGGCAAGGAAAGGGTCAGTATCAAATAAAAACAGCAGTAGCCATTTAAATATGGGACCGAAAATCCCGATTGGAGTGATTAAAAGGAAAATAGACCTAATAACAAACCTCTAAACAAATCGCCTCCGTTACTTTGGAAACAGGTTTGTTGGAAAACTGGACAATCTAAGATCTAACGCAGGTCTCAATGGCAAATATGAGAAAATTTATTGTAAGCACAGGCTGGTTCGCAAATGAACCAGTCAACATAAGACATTAGTTCCCGGCTAGAATTTTCGACTCGATAATGCCAAGGCCCCAGCTAGTTTTTCTTAGTTTCAATCATGGCCCTACCGAGCAGTATCTAGCTTGTCCCTCGCTAATTTGTTAATGCTCTGTATATAATGGGCCTTGCTAGATGTTCCTATATGGGCCCTAGATGGGTCTTCACTAGTAGCACAAGAGCTACGGCAATTCTTAAAAAAATTATTAGAAACAATAAAAAAAAAAAATTTTATTTTTTATTATTGTTGATTATTTTTATTTTTTCTTTGCCTCCCCTATATTCGACTCTTTATTTTTTTGCTAATTTTTTTTTTTTTTTTTTTTAATTTACCTCCACTGAGATTCGAACCCGAGTCCTCTCGCTTGCCGTGCTTGTGCGCTACCTATTGCGCCACTGCGATACATAAAATATCGTGTCTCAAAGTGCTACTCAAATAACTCTCTTTTAATTATACTGTTTAAAAGACTTAAATACGTATTAAAGAATCTGAAAAATACCGATTTAGGACCAAAACAAAAAAGTTATGTTTTTAGAAGGATAATGGATAGCCTTTTATAGAGACATATGTATAGGCACATCTAGAATACATCAAGTAAAAACTATCAGGTCCCTTGTAGTTTATTTGTTACAATGCCAATAAAGAGGCGATACTATCTACGGCCAATATATCGCCAAGGAAAAGTTTCATATCTAGGATACATCAAGTAAAAACTATCTACCCCCAGTATAAGTAAAATCTGAGAACGCCTATAAAGAAGCGACACTAGCTAAGGCCAATATAACGCCCAGATACAATTCCTTATCCAGGCTACACCAAGTAAAAACTATCCAGGTCCCTTGTAGTTTATTTGTTACAATGCCAATAAAGAGGCGATACTATCTACAGCCAAGATATCGCCAAGAAAAAGTTTCATATCTAGGCTAAATCAATTTAAAAATATCTAGGCCCAGTCTAAGATACTCCTGGAAAAGCCAATAAATAGGCAGTTCTAGCCAGGTTCAATATAAAGCCAGGATAAGCATAAATTAGTCAAGATCCGCCAGGCTTGCATCTGTCTAGGCCCAGTATAGTATTTACTATATGATGGCCAATTTAGCTAGGGCCACGCTATTCGATAGTGTTTCCTAGATAATTTTCTACCCGGGTAGGAGCATCTCTGCTTTTATTAATAGGGGATCACAATGGACCGATAGGCCCCCGTGTACGCAACAGCCTTGGGCTGTGCACGCCTCTCCTAACCTAACCTAACCTAACAATTTTGAAAAAAAAAAATATCTTCAGCGGTCTAGGCTGTGGGTCAAGGTACAGAATTTCGGGACTCACTTGTTTCGTGTTCGTTATCATCGTTATGTCAAGTTGTATATCAATTCGAATTGCAAAACTTATCCTATAGTATTTATACCGCAGTAGATTCTGCAACATGCTGAGGAAACACCGGACCACATACTAGGAAGATGTTGTCCACTCATGCACCAAAGGAAAAAACATTTGGTATAATATGTACCAGGTGGAAGAGAATGCGACCTATCATATCTGAAGGTGCCCCAAATACTAAGATTCCTGAGAGCAATAGATTTGAGGAAGAACTATAAGATGAGCTAGCTCATCCTTTTTCAAATGGGTTCACAATAGATCTCCAGGTCGCAATACCCCAATACAATATTCATTCATTCAATTATACCGCAAGTAATAAGATAGACCCAAATGAATTGAATTGAAGGGAAAGGGCTTTCTCAGATTATGAAGAATTATCTACTAAAATAGTCTTTTGGACAAAAATAGCAAAACTCGCATGACTAGATATAATACCCGATTGATAATAATTTTGCATGATATTTTTCCTGCATTGTATTTTTCTTGCATTATAAAAACCCTGTGACACCTCATAAGTCTTCGATATCTTCGATAGTTAAGGGCACATTATCTATTAGTAAGCAAACTAAGAAAAAATAAAACTTGATTTTCTTAGGTTTTGGATCTGTCGAAGCATCTGTGGTAGGTAGCCAGCGGTTAAATTGACGGTTTGTTGTTAACTGTGGTTCAAGTTAATACACCTCGGAAGTGTCTTGAGTCTTCGCTGTCCAACAGAGACTTCAACTGCCTCATACAGACGCATGACATATGGTTATTGGAGTCTTAAAGACTTTCAACAAATTAGCAAAATGACCTCGACTGCGGAATTGTGAAGTAATCTCTTGCATCTTCTGTACGTATATGGGTCATTTTTTAAAAATTGACATTTTTTATTGATCGTTTGAAAATTTTTTTTTCAGTTTTTCTTGGGTTTTAGTTTCTAATATCTATAGTAAACAAGTAGAAAAGGAATTCTCCGAGTTGCGCAAAAATAATTTCAAATATTTTTCATTATACGAGTATTTTTCGATAAAAATTAAAATTGAAAATTTCGAATGTATTAAAAATGTTCTTTTCTTGCATAAAATACCAATAATCCACAAAACAAATAGTAATAATAAATAGTTAAAATTTTGTGGAAAGCAACTAAATTTAAAAGGATAATTAATAAAAAAGTTGTTTGCTTACGAAATGATTTTGTTTAAAAGCATGAAAGAGTCAAACAAATATTTTTAAATAACGGTACATAACTTTCTTGGAACGTTTACGGTACCAATACTGTAAGGAATGATGAAACTCAGTATATTTACCTAGAATATAAAAATATTAATAATAATATGAGCCATTATAAACTAAAAGAACATATATTAAAAAACAAATACGAAAATGGCCACGGAGATTACAGGCCACGGAGATTACAAAATCGACTATTTCTTAATTTTAATATAGGTAGTCAATGTAATTCAATGTCATCCAAATTATATTAGGTTCAAGTATGATTAAATAACTTTCTTTTGGCGGTGGTTAGACTAAAAAATATTAATACGGTACAAAGATAACAAGGCCACGGAGATTACACTGAATTTTTACTCGGATGAAAAAATTATTTTGTATGCAAATTTTAAAGGAATTAACTGCAATAATTAAATTATAATAAAACATAAAATTGAAGGTTTTTTGATGTACTATAAGATGATGCATCGTAAAAAATTATTAAAAATTGTTTATTTGTGTAAAAAAGCGAAAATTTTTAATTATGTTTTTTTTTTCAAAATCTTGTCACACTCATTCAACTAAGTATTGGGACAACAAAAAAAATTTTTTTTTTTTGCATATCATAAAATTGAAGTTTAAGAGAAGGCCTTTCAAACGACAAGGCCCAAAATTAAAAAAAAATCATTTTCATCATTAAAAACATTAATAAAACTGATTAAGCATTAAAACCACATCCCAAAAAGGCCACGGAGATTACACATTATTAATTACCATGGCTATTCGTTACCATCAATCGATCTGCAAATTTTTTCTTATAATGCTGACATAAACACAGTTCCATGCCAAATTTCAAGACTTTAAATTGAAATGCAAAAAAAAATAGAAGCTATAACGCTAAAAATGTAATTTTTTTAAAACGACCCATTTATATTAAGGGTGGGCCAAATCTTTTTAAAAATGCAATAAAACGAACAGAAATAAATTTTGTCCATGTATTATGTCTTTATTAGTAAGAGCAAACATTTCCATTAAATATGGAACACAACGTCGTTCAATTGGCTGCTCGCGTGTGCCTTAAATGGAGGGCTCACAGCTGTACCGAACTAAGTCATTTTAAAAAAATCCAAAACCAACGCCAAAATTTCCGCAAAATTGGCCTCTATTTAGAGCTGTAATGAACTATGTATAGTTCATTACAGCTCTAAATAGAACTATGTAGCTCTAAATGAACTATGTAGTTCATTACAGCTCTAAATAGAGGTAAATTTTGCGGAATCCTGGCGTTAGTTTTGGATTTCTTTAAAATGACTTAGTTCGGTACAGCTGTGAGCCCTCCAAATAGCTGAGTCAATTGGACCTTGTAAGCGGATAATCCGAGATCTTTGTGCAGAATTCACCTCAGACTATAGTGCGTGAAATGTTGAGCTGTTGAGATCGATGGCCAGTTGATATTCGTGCATTGAGTCTCACACTCTCGGCTACAACAGCCACATTCTCGTCTGTGCATACCGTAAAATGATGGGGACCAAAATTTCTTTTCAAAAAACGAACTGATTGGGCTATACAACACTCACTTTGGAAATAAGTTTTCAATATTTCCCAAAGTTCTTCAAGCGTAAGGCGACTAATTTTGTTCCGCGGATGTATGATACTGACTTTCTGTCAACATTTCGAACGGGAAATAGCTTAAAAATTTAATTAAATTTGGTGGTGCAACAGATCGGAGTGAACCAGGACCTAGTGACTTACAACTCTCAACCATTCCTGGGTGTGTGTTACCAGGAACGGAGGGAACCTACAATTTTCTGCCGATTCCGAATGGCTAATGAGCAGCACTTTCCATGACAAGAGATACTCTTGGAGGATTTGCCAGTTCCTCGCAAGAGGTAGTACACCTCTGAAAAAATCTGTCTTGCAGTGCCAAGGGGTACTACCATTATGCCAAGGGGTACTACCGAGAAATAGCTTTCAGTGTCAAAATAACATATGTTTAAAAAGAAACTACTAGATGGCCACCTCGTATTCGTATTAACTGACTCACGTCGCTTCACAGTGTGTCATCATCAAATCTTGTAACTACACCCGGGGCATAGGGCACCAAAAAATCGTCTCCATCCAGACCTGCTGCTAGATATTTTAACTGTGGTCACCGCTTTCTCTAGGAATCCGCTTTTGCTAAGACGATTTCAATGTTGTTCTTCTAACCCACCGTGCATTCTGAGGATTCTATTTAAAGGACTGCTATGCAATATCATTAGTTGGTTGCCTCAGTGTGTGCCCTATATCCATTGCCGTCTTCAAGGTCTTATGTTGACGCCCAGCTGATCTTTACTTGTCTCGGACCACAATTCCCTGTTAGAAGAAATTTGTTGCCATTGAATGTCCAGGATAGGACGTAGACAGCGATTCACAAAAGTCTGCATTTTTCTCGGTATGATAGCTGAGGCTTTCCAGGTTTCACAGGCATATCACAGATTTATCAAGGAGATTTGACTGGAATTCCTTGACAGATTTGAGACAGAGTACCAACAGCCCATTGAGCTTTATTTATTTTACTTTAAGCGTCCAGATCCGTGCGTCCGAAAACCTCATCAATTATATTGTTTTCAATTCTAAATACAAATGAGTTACTGTGGTTTGCAGAAGAATATTTTTGGCTCCCGCCAGCACACTGCGGACGTTCAAGAACTCCTTCCTCTGTCGAACTAGTGAAGCATATCAAATGCGTCTACGTTGACGATTCACTTGCGGACATAGCAACTATAATAGCCAGCAGCTATCATTTGGTCTTTAGCAGTTTAATCTTCTTTTCTATTATCACAAGTTCTGGGTTCAATATTTTCGATATCTTGGCTTGGGCATCAGGTCTTTTGACTCCGTTTAAAAATCTGAAATGGCGACATTCTCATCCAATGTTACTTTGCTTACGATTAGGGCATTGGAATCCCACTTCTGAAGCCAAATTTACTGCCCTAAGTTTTAATACGTTAAATTCAAATTTAAAAAGCAGGTATATTCTAAGATTTTCCCCAAGTAAGCAGAGCGACATCAACAAACCAAAGGTTATGTCTTATGTGATGTAATAATTGTAATAAAATTTAATGCTCTAGTACTTTTGGTATCAAAATATTTTCTGTTAACTCGATTTTCGTATTTTTATGTTATTCCCATATATGATTATCTTAATGATGGCTTCATTAATTTTGTGATCATTTTCCAATCGAGTAGGTAGAAGTTCAAATAATATTACTGTTACTGTGTTGTAACGAACAAACCAAAGAAAAAACTATGTTTTACTACCATTGCATGCAACACTGATCTATTACCGTATTACATCTTCTACCTCGTTATAGCTTTGAATGACAAGAGCAAGTTCGTCCAGTCGTGGATTTTATGTTTAATAAACTTCTAAAAAATACTCCTTTACCCCTGTGTAAGGCCACTATCCTATAGACAACTTGTGATCACAAGATCGAGCTGCATTTGCTCTTATTTAGTACAGCGATTTATTTAAGGAAACACATTCACGAGTACTTAACAATAACATGGCCTTACCAACTCTGAGTGCAAAGCTATTAAAACAAAACAAAAAAAAACTAAACAACTATTAAGTATCTTCGCTATGAATCTTATTCTTCGCTATTATACTCGTAATAAATTTCAGTATGAAATTTCTAACCAAAACAAACTCAGCATGGATGTGAATTAAAATTCGTTTTCTTAAATTCTGATTTATGTTATTTTATGGAAGTTGGCTGTGGTGCCGATTGTACAGACTGGAGTCCGCAGCAGTTTGAATTAATTGCCCAGCAGTCTTACGTAAGGTTCATTTTTATTCTATAAAATACACGCACGTAAGATCTGAAAACTTCCTACAATAATTTTCATCAGACTTTAAAAAACTTTGTTTATAAGTTTCATAGTTTTTACGCGGCTCGTAAATTAAATGGAACGAAACGATTTGAATTCAATTTTTTGCAGGCGATTATGTTGTCTATGCGACCATAAAAATAAATTGCGTCAAAAGTGAATTATCGAATCTCGGAAAGTATGGATATGACATCAATGGAAATTTGCATAGCGCGTTCGATTGTCTGATTATGAATTGCAAATCAATCAATTAGTGATTTGTTATTGTTTTCGTGAAATATTATTGTTGAGTTGTATTGAAACCGGTTGGCTTGGATCGTCTTGAATTGTGTCTTTGTGTATTTATTAAAACTGAATGTGATCTTTGGCGCCAAAGTTTTATTTAAAATAAGAAAATTTAAATTAATATTAATTAAAACTTATCAGGAGAAATATGGTTAAAGCTATATGAGTCTTCTAAATGCAAAATTCGCAATAATTTATCATTTTGACCGTTTTTAATGCAAGAGATCAATATGTCGACAAACCGACTTCCAAAAATTTAAAATGATTTTATCTAAATGACATCAGAGTTTTCTAAGATTAATCGATTTATTTAAAAACATTAAACATTTTTTTTATAAAATGCTGCCAATTATCAACTTAATTGAATTCAATATTCCCAAATACTAACTGAACCAAATTTAATAATTACGCCTTGGCATAATAGTGCATTCGACTTTTATGTGGAGGGTGTATTGGGTTCAATTTTTAGATGCTGCAAACATGTTTTGAAGTAGTTTTCTGCCTCTTGCGAAGGAATTACGAATCCTCTAAGAGTATTTCTTGTCATGAAAAGTGCTTCTAGAAAATTCTGCTCCCCCTTCATTCCTGCTAAACACGCACTCAGGAATGATTAAGAGTCATAGGTAACTAGGTTTAGGAACTTTAGGAGTTACAGTGGCCACTGATTTATATTTAATTTAATGGAAAACCTCAACAGAGTGACCACTCTCTGTCGATTTTTTCGTATATCCACATTCAGCTATAATCTAAGCGGGCTTGCGGATTTCCTAGAGGATAAGTTTGAATTATTGTTAAAAATAACGAGTATCAGCTACACACTAATAATTCATTTTAAATACTATCAAAAAGGTCTCAACCAATTTGATTCGATTTATTAACTTTCCAAAAGAACTTTGCTTCAAATTTATGACTATTCTTTAATAAATAAAATGCACGACTTTGTCACACGAACTTGCTCCTATGTAATAGACTAGGAATTTTAAAAACGAATGTTATTACAAAAAACTGTTCATAAAGATAAAATTATCATCATTTTTTGAATTATTTTAGTAGTAAGAGACAAAAACAGAATGCTACGCAAATATGAATATATGCAAGAACAAAAATTATAAGTCGTTGTAGTGGTTTCTTAATAAAATAAGGTTTTATACATAAAATTTTTAAAATATTTAAAAAAAAACTTGTTACGTCAACTTTAGTTTTTTATTATTGTACGAATTAAAATAAAATTTCCGAAATACTGACCCATTTTTGAGATATCGAATTTTCCAAAAAAAAAATGATTTTTTTTTCCAAAAATTCAAAAAATATTTTTTTTTAAGTTTTGAAATGCAACGTTTCTTAAAGTTTTTAGAAGCATCTCTATAAAAAATTTCATTAAAATCCGTTATGTCGATAATGAGAAATTCAAAGTCTTACAAAATCGTTCTATGGTAGGTACAGTCGGTAATATCTTGTTTTAAAAATTTTTTGTATATATAATTATAGATCTTTAAAATTAATCGAAAGACTAAAAATTTAAGCAAAATTCTCGGAACCGTTTTCGAGAAAAATACGATCTTCGAAAACCATTTTTTAACATTTGTATGGAGGGTACCCTTATTTTTAGGTAAAATAATTTTTTTTTCTCATTTCTGTAGATTATTTTAAGAAACCTTTATTTATCAAGTTTTAAAAAAATCGAGCACGGTTTTTTCGAAATATTGAGTTTTCAAAAATCCAAAAATTTTTTTTTTGAAAATTTGTTTACACAATAATATTGAGCTAGGGAGCCTTAACATGCAAAAATGATCAAAATCGGTTGTACCGTTTTTGTTTAGCTGTAGTCGAACAGACAGACAGACAGAATTGTGAGACCCACTTTTTTGGCTATTAACGTAATGTCAACTTTGATCAAAATCTCGAGTTCGATTTTTTTTACGAATGCATAACTTGCCTTATAGTACCTATAAGTCGCAAGTAAGAATGGAGTGTTGAAGATTTTTCCCGCTATACCTATTTTACTTGTATATAAAACTATTTGAGATGAACGTGAGTCTCGCAATTACATACATACATATGTCTGTTTGTCTTTTTTTGTATTCAACTACAGCCTAAGCGTCCAAGCCGATGTTCCTTAAACTTGGTAGATTGCATTTTTAAATTTTCCCCTTAACACTTTTTTTTTATTTTTTAAACCGAAAATAACGTTACATGTCATACTTTTTTTCGAAATTTTATAAAATATTTTTTTTTCTCCAAAACTGTTCAACAGAATAAAAAAAAATAAAAAAACATTTCATTTAGTTAAATCCAGGTAATGCTTGAAATTCTGAAATATGTTTTATTTAGAGTACCCCCCTCCCCCCCCCGCAAGGCCCATTTTTTTTAATTTTCATTTTTTTCAAAAACGGTACAACATATTTTGATCATTTTTTATGCTTATGCATCCGAAAAGCGTGGATAAGATTGTGTTTTCAAATTTAAATCATGACAAATCTTAAAAAAAAAAAAACATTAAAAATTTTGTTTTTCAAAACTCATTTTTTCGTCGACGCCATGCTGGATTTTCGGGAAGCGTACGAAATGTCGACAAAAAAAATGTCGACTGGGCAAATATAAATTTCATCGAATGTTAAAATGTCGACTGAAGTTTGATCGACAAAGAAAAAAGTCGACAATTTAAAATCTCGACTATTAAAATGTCGACTGAAAACTTGTCGGTGAAAATGTCGACTTTTTTCCAAAATAGAGTTAAATAAAAGAAGAATGCTCTCTTTTAATATGTTAACTAAATTTTATTATTAATTCAATTTTATAAATTAAAAAACGGGGAGCGTATGGATTCTTTAAATGCTAAAGAAACTTTGCATACACCCAACCTCGCACCTACCCCAAATCCTATAGTGTGCCCAAGCATATGCAGGGGGGCAGCATGATTATAAGAGACGGGATTTTAAAAAGCAGGATTTTAAAAAGCGGGATTATAAAAAGCGGGATATCGTACCCAACCCAAAAAAAAAGTTTCTTTCATAAGTTGTTATTTATACATAAAATAAACACAAACTATGATCGACAGTGGCGGCGCCGCATGCATGTGAGCATCATTCACTTTGCCACTATCGATATTTTTCGAGTCGACATTTTTAAAATCGACTTTTTGAAAGTCGACATTTTTATCAATCGACTTTTTGAAAATCGACATTTTGGCGATCGATTTTTTTAAATCGACATTTTAAAAATCGGTAAATCGTACCCAACCCTGGATTTTCTCAAAACTAGAGAATTAAAAGTTTTCTTAACAACAACGGTACCCACAATTATAAATGTTTAAAAATGGTTTTAGAAAATCGTATTTTTTCCGAAAATGGCACCTAGAATTAAAAAAAAAAAATTTCTCTCAATTAATTTTTACGATCTTTAATTCAAAAACACAAATTTTAAAATTAAGATATTACTGACTGTACCTACCATAAAACCATATTTAAAAATTTTGAATTTTTCACTATCGACATAACGGATTTTAATGAAATTTATAGAGATGCTTCTAAAAAGTTTGAAAAACATTGCATTTCACAACTTAAGAAAAAAATATTTTTGACAAAAAAAAATCTATTTTGTTTTGAAAATTCGATACCTTAAAAACGGCTCAATATATTTTTCTTAATTTAATTTTTATTCGTACAATGCTAAAAACTTAAAATTAGCGAAAAAAAATTGTTTCTTAGGAACGTTTTAAGAATTTTGATCTTAAAAAAAAAAGAGAAAAACGCCTGGGGGAAAACATTAAAAATGCTTTCTACCAAGTTAAAGAAAATCGGCCGAACCGGCTAAGTTGTAGTCGAACAAACATACATACAGACGGAATTTCAAGACCCACTTTTTTCGTCTTCTATATCATCAAAGTGTTAAATTTGATCAAAATCTCGAGGTAGATTTTTTTTACGAATGCACATCTTGGCATAAAAAGCTACAACTGAAGAAGCATCAACATTGGCGATTTTTCCTCTTTAATGGCTAAATTTTCAAAGTCAAGTTATTACTTTCTTATTTACACAGCTTTCTCCGACAAAACGTTACATTCTAAATTATTATTTTGAAAAATTACAAAATTATCTAAATTAAATTGGAAATCTATTTAATCTATCTATTAAATTCAACGGTCAAAGTTTTTTGTTAGTGTAGATTTATATTAGAATTCTAATGATACCTGCAATTAATATTCAATGCATTTTCCTCTCTTTCACAACGAAGTCAGCAATGGTTTTAAATTGTTAGTGATGAGCTCATTCAAATGATTGTACCGTACTGTGTCTCAAAACAATTTGGTCTTGTGGCATATTGTCATTTATATGATGGAAACTTAAAGCAGATTAAATAAGTAAGATAGAGGGTATTTCTGGAACTAATTTTCATACATTTATTTTATCACAAATTCAAAATTAAATAATTATATTCGTTATGTGTGTAAGCGCAATTTATAGTAATCATGTATTATAATACGGTCCACCTTATTTTTTCTTCCGCCATGGATCCAGCTGAAATAGAGCGATGGCCTGTGTTAAGTTCACCTTAGGGGCATAAGTCGATGGTTTATCCGGATAGACCTGCGATTTCAGGAAACCCTACAAGTAAAAAGTCCAAAGTTTCAGTGCTCTTCCAAACGCTATGGCCATGAACTTTGAGCTACTGGATCTTGCACGGGCAAAGGCCAAAGTCCAGACGCAAAATTTTCCAAGTTGAAGTCTGCGAAAGGGTGAGTTCTTGCGCAAGGCAAGGAATCGACTGCCCCTGGTTCTGCTGTATACTTTCACGAACCGCGGCGATGCTCTCGGAAGATGATCTTACGTTCCTTTAACGAACGAAAGTTTGCTGATATACGAGTATGAACATTTCTTCATTGTAGTTTTGAACATTTAAAAAAATTTAAGGATGTGGAAAGAGAGATTAAAATTTCATTTTAAACTGTAGGCTTAGATTAAATAAAGTACATAACTGGGTCGACCGTACTTGTTTTTAGACTTAGAATTTTTACTATATGTACTATAAGGGAAGTATGCATTCGTACTAAATCGAACTTGATTTTGATCAAAGTTGGCATTACGATCATAGCGAAGGCGAAAAAAGTGGGTCTTACAATTCTGTCCCTTTGTTTGACTACAGCCTATACGTCTCCGCCGATTTCCCTTAAACTTGGTAGATATCATTTTTAATTTTTCTCCCCCCCCCCCCACACGTTTTTTTTTCTTTTTTCTTATTTTCAAAAATAACGGCACCTGCCATACGAAATTTTTTCGAAATTTTATAAATTTCATTTAGTTAAAACTAGATAATGGTTGAAAAAAAATTTACAAAAAATAGTTATTTTTGGTACCCCCCTTGGAACCATTTTTTCGTTTGTGATTTTCTTTCCCAAAAACGGTACAACCGATTTTGATCATCTTTTTATGCTAAAGCTCCCCAAAAGTTTGAATATTATTGTTAATTAAAATTTTCAAAAAAAAAAATCAAATTTGTTTTTCAAAAATTTAATATTTCGAAGACTCCATGCTCGATTTTTGTTAAATAATAGTTACTTAAATAAAAGTTACTTAATATAATCTACAAGATGTTGGAAAAAAATTGTTTGTTACCTAAAAATAATGATACCCACCATACAAATGTTAAAAAATAGTTTTCGAAAATCTTATTTTTCTCGAAAACGGCACCTAGAGTTTAGATAAAAAAAATTTTTTTTCGATTAACGAATGAAATTTTTTATAGAGAAGCTTTTAGAAAGTTTGAAAAACATTGCATTTCAAAACTTTAAAAATAATGTTTTTTTTTTCAAGTTTTGAAAAATAAAATCTTTTTTTTTTTGGAAATTCGATATCTTAAATACGGCTTAATATTAAATATATGATTCTTTGGCAAACACCATTATTGTCCACGTTTTTTGATTATTTTCCACCTCTTTTAACTTATTAAACTCTATAATGATAGTAATTTTTTGATTTTTTTTATAAAAATCTGTTAAATAGTTTTTTGAGAAAAAATAAATATTTATATATGTATATTTTGCTAGCAGAAAATTGACCCATTTGATTGGAGAAGAATTTGTTTTCCAGGATTTTTGTGTTTTCTCGTAGAATATTCGTCTACCTTGAAATAAGCTTACTTAAAAACTGAACCAAAAAAAAAATTTCATAAAAACTGTTTTTGGAATTTTCAACTTTTTCTAAAACGGTTAATCTGATTTAAATCCAATTTTAATGCAGAAACTTTCAACACATTTAAATAGTATTATAATATATATGCCAAAATTAACAAGAAATATTTCTTGTATTTTTAAACAAATTTCAAAAATAGTTTTTTAAAACTTAATGTTTCGAAAACCATCTGAAGTCAATTTAATACTTTACTTCACAATTTTGAGTTTGAAGGTATTTTTTTAAACTACACATCTACACCATACCTAGCGTTGTCAGTATTTCAGACATAAATTCATCTATCCCGCCGGGGCAGCTTTTTTCTTGGGTTGGGGCTCAAACTCACAAAATAATGCCTAATGTACCTAAATATCTTTCAGTGATAAGGAACAATCGCTGCATTGTGATTTAATCTTAAGAAATTGCTTTTAAAATTTGAATCAACCAAACCTAACTTAACAAAGAATGTATTTTTGTAAACTGACATCTGTCAATAAAATTGACAAAAGAAAAATATTTGCAAATGACAAATGAAAAAAAAGGCATTTAATTAGTAATTATTAAAAGAATTTATTTATTTTGATTTGCACGCATGTTATGATTTTTTATTTTGTCTCGGGCAATATGTTGAAATCCCGGGATTTCTTATTATTTTAGCCATTTGTCCCGCCGAGGTGTAAGAAAAATCTGGCCACCCTAACCATACCATATAGTGGTTAGTGGGTTTGATTGTCATACAGAGGGTCTTGAGATCGCTTCTCATCCACTGCAAAAATATTTTTCAAGGACGTACTGGCTTTTGCGAGGAAGTGGCAAGGCTTTTAAGAGCAACTATTGTCATGAAAAGTGCTGACCATCTTAGTCGATCTAGCTCGTCAGAAAATATTGTAGATCCCATTCATTCTTGGTAGCACGCACAAGGGAATAATTGAGAATATATATATATATCACTCTATAGGTCTCTCTTCTCTACAAGCTGTTACACCACCAAAGTTACTGTCATATTTCTTATTTTATTGATAAAAATAACTTGCTTTTAAAATAAAATAACAAAATAGGTTCTTTCAAAGAAGTAAAGTTCCTTATTGCCGCTATTTTACAATATTTAAATATTTTTTTTTTAAATTTAAGTCACTAAGTGCCCCTCTTGCCTAACGGGAAGAGATAGACACTCTTCCCAAGTATTAAAAATACTCCTTTAAGGAAACCCTTATTATTTTGAGACTCCTTATTATTTTTAGATCTCTCCCGTAAGGATAGACAGACACCAAATTACGAGACCCACTTATTTCATCTTTTTCTTCTTACCGTAATGTCAAGATTAATCAAAATCTCGAGTATGATTTTTCCCAAAATGTAAAACTTTTCCGATAGTATCTACATAGATATATTTTAAGTAAAAATACATGCTTATGGTTCCCATTTAATGTAACCTGCTTATGTGTTTTCCTTCAATTCTTAAAATTCACTTCCCCCTCTGGCTTGAAAGACTAAAACTAAGGACATAATTATATAATAATAATATTAAATAAACTTCTTACCAGAAGAAACATGAAACGAAAAACTAAGAAAATTCTATACTATAAACAATCATATCCTATAGGTAGTTTTGTGAAAGACCCAAAACTTTAACATTTAGGGGGAATCGATATCCATGGTCGAAGAGGAGTGTCTTTAAAGAACAAATTCATTCGTGCTATTTAGTAATCAGTTATATTTTCTTTAGCGTGAAATATGCCTATAAAACCAAACACCTTTTCCCAAGAGCTTTCCAATCACCCACCGGAGTGGTGCATTCTCATTTCATTAACATGTTACTCTCTTAAATTCCTAATTCCGTTAACAAAGGTAGGCCAGTTTCAAAGCAAATAATGCAATGGTGCCATCATAGCTATACCACCTGTAGTCATACCTTTCTCTGTATTCAAATTCAAAATGTTTCCCCCTTCTAATTTTCGTTTGAGGGAGAGAAGCTACAGTACAAGTACAAGTAGTAGTGGCACACGCTTATTATAGGTGCAATCAACAAGAGTTTAATATATTTTGTGACTCTGCCCTTAACTTATGCATGCTTTTGTCTTCAATAACCATAATTACGGGTGTGGTGTGAAAGTAGATCTAAGGGCAGGAAACCATAAATAAGCCTACGTGTTTTTACATAGCTGTCCTAATAGCTATAGCTACTTCTGTTGAACGAAAACTATTATCTAACAATTCTTTAGCCTTACAAATTTTTAACTCAAAAGGCAAGGCAGGATTAGAATGAATAGGACGCCTGGAAACAATTGTTAAAGTTTGATTTTAAGTTAATTTTACTACAAGAAGTACTTATCATTTTATTTGTATTTGATTTTTTTTTTTTTTAATAATAATAAAATAATAGTACAATAAGTATCTATAAGAGACGCAATTAACGGGTTTTTCGTAAATTGAATACCCGGAAAATTGGTCTTAAATATTAGATATTCGGTGCAATTTAGGAAGAAAAACTAATTTGGTAAATGCTATTTGTGTGTCGGAATAAATTTTTTGGGCCATTGTTATCAATACTAAATATCGGTAGAAAACAAGAGTTTTAGCTTAAATAAAAAAAAATAAAAAGGAGGCCATAACGGCTCGTCTAGAGCCTAAGACTAGTGACTTACAACTTTCATCCATTCCTGTGGACCTACAATTTTCTGCCGAACGGCTAATGAGCAGTACTTTTTATGACAAAAGATACTCTTGGAGGATTTGTGAAAAACTTTTTTGCAGCGGCTGAGAATCGAACCCAAAACCGTCTGCATGACAGTCCAACGCACCAGGTTACTGTTAAGGGGTACTACGCTTGAATAACCATGAAAAAATTTCCAATCAGTTATGGCGTCAGTGCTTTTACAGTGGTAATTATCTTTCAATTCCCTTAATTAAATTGTATGAATTGTATGAGGAATAGAGTAGAAAACGTTTGAAAAATCTACGACACTAGCGAAGAAACAATTTCTTGGGGAATGCTAAATTCACCAAGAGATAATCCTGGATTTAAATGGATTCACAATAAATCTTCTAATTTCAAATCTACGAATAGAAGATTTACCATACAAATGTACATATGTCTTTAATGTAGAAGATTGGAAATTAATCTGTTAAATCTTCATTGGATCAATTGTTTTTTAATTCAAACTGACCTATAACCATATCGTGCTTAATTATCTCGATGATTCTTCATCGTTTGTCACAAATGAAACTTTCTTTCGCTCGCTTCTACTTTATAAGAAAAATTGACACACCATTAGAATTAAGATAGGTGCTGTCAAAGTTGATCTTCTTTTTAATCTCTAAGTGCGGTGGAAAGACCACAAATATTTTTTCTTCCAATCTCGGGTTATCTTTTCGTGAAAACGTACATATAAGGTGCGTTTTATTATTCACAAATCTATCTGGATCCGGATCTGGATTAATTTTTAACATAATTACAAAAACAATTTCGGATCCTGTTCTGTATCTGGATCTATTTTAAAGTTCCAGAAATTAGTTCTTTTTCTGGCGAGTAGATGACTTTTTATGGTAAGGTAGTGTAAAGAGAAAAGTCAAGACACATTTGAAAATCAACAATCATAAGCAAGAGGGAGATGAGCATACAACACAACTGTCACCATGATTCGTATCGTTTTATTTTCGAGGGTTAATCTATATGGATCTTTGGCGATAATAAAACGCGGCTATTATCAACCACCTCTGTCCTTCGGCCTGCCTTATCTCATTTACTTTTGTAAAACTAGTTAGTTCTTCAACTGAGTGCTAGAGGGAGAACCATCACATAACTTTAAGAGCTTATAAGCACACCGGTCAAAACTTTGCCTAGAAATTGTATATCTCAGCAAATTTAACACTTTCTGATCTGTCTTTTATGAAAAGGTTTCGTATAGTCTTGTAACTCTAGAATACCAACGGGAATTAAAAGGTTTCTATCTTTTAGAAGGTTTTCTATCTTTTAGAGATTACCAGCCCTATTCTCCAATTCATCGGGTTGAATTTTCTTAAAGTTTTCACTCATCACTCACTATAATTACGAATCTATTTTTTACGTCGGTAATGTCGGTTATATTTTCGGTATTTTCCGAACCGTATATGAAATGTTGAGGATTTGTTATTTTTCGTATGGTCTTTCTGGTTGATTCATCATAAAATGCCATTTAAAACATCATTTTTCTATTTTTGGAATGCATCTGTTTAGAAATTGAAAAAAAAAATCAAAACTTTTCATAACTTTTTTATTATTTAAGTTGAAATAATTAACCAAAACATTTTATCCAAATTCCCAAACTCATGAACAGGTGTTTACGTAAATGTCAAATTGAATTGAGATGGTGCAGTTCACCCTATGGATAAATAGAATGCATAGGTAGCGTTAAAAGGAATCGAATATACTATTCAAATTTTAGCAGAATAGGGCTTAGCAGAGAAGCAGTACAGTTTTGAAGTAAAATTTTAAAGACCGAAATCGCTCATACCAATCATGACTAAATTTTTCCACCAAGTCCATCAATTTACGGATATTTAAGAAAAGATGTTTGAAGAAAAACAACTATGTTTTCTCTCTTCTTGAATTTTGCTCAAGCCTTTGACTGGTTTGACACTTGAGTCTTGAATACAAAAAGTGCATATAGATCTTTCCTCATATTACTACGAAATACTAAAAGTCTACGATAGTGCCCGACTATTTGGAGAACGATACGACCACAATTACTGAGAACTTCAGAAAAGTGAAAACGGTATACCACAAGGGAGTATAATACGACCAATGTTTTCATTTGTTATGTACAAAGTACAAGGTATATTCCACTGGACATCAAGGCTATCATGGTCACCTTTAATACTCCAATATCGGTGCCAAATAAATTCGCTGCCACCATGTTCAAGATTTAATTGAGAATGTTCTTTATTCAATTGACTTTTGGGTAGGTTAAATAGCTGTATAACAATTATAATAGTTTAATGCGAGAAACAGATTGGCACAGCAACTTCAACAGCAACTTTGACAACCACGTCACTCTTTTAAGAGCCACTGGTTTTAAATGGCTTTGATTACATTAACACAGCAACTTCGACATCGACATCAACGTTAGACCTAAACCCTAAATTCGCTGTCGCTGTGCAAATGCTACCAACTTTTAAGGTGAAATTTGTCAGTATTATCAACACTCAAATGAAAATGTGACAACCATCTTTGTGTTTTGTCTATTTATTTTGGTTTTAACAATGAAAAAATTACTAAAAACAAATTAATTTTAGTACGACAAATTGCAAGTCGTATACATTGATGCAATTTACGTTAATTTTTATCAAATTATGTACGGCAAATTCATTTCGCATTTAAAACTATTTTGATTATATATGCTGTCAAAAACGCTGTTTACGTTGTAATCTATTTCACAAGACTTTTGATGTTGAAGTTTTCGTTGCTGTTAAAGTTGCTGTTGAAGTTGCTGTGTTAATCTGTTTCTCGCATAATACTACGTTTTCACCAAGAGTAAATCCGCTAGAGATTTAAAATAAATCTTGTAGTGTTTTCACCAAAGAAACTGAGATTTATTTGACGTTTTCACTCTGTCTTGTCATTCAATTGTCAATTTGGGCAAGAGAAAAAAAAAATTGCAATTGGATAGTAAACAGGAAAAAAACATATATTTCTATTTTGTGTTGATTCTCAATGAAGAAAGGTGCGTTCATAGGTGCGTTCTACAAAATAAGGTTTGTTTGTTTTGCAAATCTTCTGATTGTGAGAAGATTTCAAGGAGATTTATTTTAAATCTTCATTTGAGGTGATTTATATTTGTATGGTAAATCTACGAGATTTAAAGGAGATTTATGGTAAATCCACTTAAATCCCGGATTTACCTTTGGTGAAAACGTAGTATAAGCTTAGTGGAAGGTGCTGCCAATGCAACAGCAACAATTTCAAGATGCAGTCGATAAAAAAGAATGAGCGCAACGATGCATGGCGTATCAAATTAAACGAAACATAATCGGCGTGTTTATGTATGTACGAGTATGTATAAGAAAACAACAACAAACGATTAATGAATAAAAATAAGCTTGTAATTGAAAAGAATATTTTAGTAAACATGGAGTTTCAGATGTTGAAATGTAGGTGTTTAGGTGGAGTCCGAAAAAATATAATTATGTTGGCATGCTTGAGGGTGTGTTCGTTGGTATTTATTTTGTTATAATTTGCCTTTACTCCAAAGTGTGATCACTCCGCAATTTACAAAACAAACATTTTTTCAAATGCAAAATTTTAATTCATACCATAATTCTGGTTTTATACTACTGCCATTAATTTTGTCACAAAATATTGAATCAATTTACTCGAAGGCAAATAATTTCGATTGGTATATGTTTTAACAATACATTGGCATTTGTTCAGAAATGTCCAATAACTGCTGTAACGCTGACAACTGACAAAATTTGAACAACAATTTAGTTGAATTAATACGATGTTAAACCTGTTTCGGTATAAAACTAGGTTAAGACAACGATTTTGCAAAATTTGAATCGAATACAGTATCATACTTTCTCTACCCTTTTATTAAAGGTAAACTCATCGAATACCTATTTTATTTTTTTAGTATCGTACTAACTTTATGACTCTTTGACATTTACAAACTTCAAAATAGGCCTGTTTACTTAGTTTTTTGCACGAACTGTCATTGTGTTAGGTGTACACAGAAGCAATTTATTAAAACAAATTGTCTTAGTTCGATTTTAGTTAGAGAACGTTTAAAGTTAAGAATAAATAAGAAAACTACTATAAAGTTAGGAAATATATAAAAAGTATTATACTATTACCTTAATATAATAGGCTGTTTAAAATCTCCAACACTCAGAAGAATTCAGTATATAAATAAAATAGTTTTTTAACAAATGTAAAAATTAAGAAATACAATAGTAACAATAGGGATACGAAAACATTTTGAGTAGATTGTAGAAAAAAGATATTTTTTCACACTTTTATAAGGGTTAATGCAAAATTTAATAGTGAGAAAAACTCTAAATCAACTCGATCTGCATTTTCATGAATATTTCAACTCCAGCTTAAAAACGAGATACAAATTTTTCGAACACATCCGTGTAAGTTAATTCAACAAGTTCAACAAGAGTACACTGATACCAACTTTGCCAGATTATTAAGAGTGAGTTAAAGAGTGAATAAAGCGTTTTTTTGATGCTTGTATTATTGCGCTAGCTATAGATTACCAATAAAATACGCCTAAAATATATCATAATGAAAAGAGACGAACTAATCTTAAAGCACAGTAAAATGTACTGACTACTAGGGGAAAAACTCTAAAACAAAATAATGCTATACAAGCAAATGGTGAAACCAGCTTATTCGTATGGTATCTAGTTATGGGGCTTATATCCTTCAGAAATTATTTTAATTAATTTGACCATCTACCCTTATACCCTAATGGAAAACAGTATAGAATGTATGTATGTATGGGAATTAGTGACCGAGTGAGTGAGTCCCATCAGTGATCGAATGAAAATGTCAAATTAGGGTAATCGATTGCTCGATGACGTAAGCGGTAATGCCAAACTCACATAATTCAGCCACGTATTACTCAAAAACTGATGCGGTAATTTGGGCCCAGTTTCATCAAAGTGAAGATTTTGACGTTTGTGAATGAGAAAAAAAGAGGAATATATTACTTATAAGTTAAAAGCTTTTTATTCTCTTTCTTTTTATTTCTATCTTTTGACGTTTCAATAAAAACACCAATTGTTTTTTATTATACTTTTCTTGAACATTCGGAAAATTTCTTTTTTCTTGGCTTATGACATTTCCGATTTTTTTTATAACCCATACTACAACTGTTCATGTGTTGTTGACAAATACAGAATTACAGAGTTGGTTGCGATGGATTGTATCTAAAGTGGTGTGACATCTATAACATCAATTTGTCTGAATTTACTTTTTCTGTTTTTTTCCTATGCTGAATAGAAAATTCGTGTGGAATCGGATGGAACATACCAAGATCCCGTGTGAATTCAATGGTCTTAAAAAACTGTTGCTGGCCATATTCATTTCCTTAGAGAGAATAACATTTTCAAGATCATTAACACTAAGTTTATTACGAAGCATTCAACTAATTTTGTAAGTCATTTGAGCTTATGGGAAGTCTACAGCAAATGTATAGCGGATTATTTTGTGAATGATTTTAATATAACGCTTTGAGAATAGGTATTTTGATAAAAGTGATTGTGAGGCAATTGATTGACTTTGTGTGGAAAATGCAGTAGATCTACTGCAGTTGCAGCAAAGTGGCACCACTGTTCTATATTGCTGGGCTTACCTAAATAATAAGGTCCCATTAATGAGGTCTATAGTTTAATAATCTTAGACCCATTTTTGGATCAGAACTCATAAGAGTGTAAATGCACGGCTTTATTTTATGGGAGCTGGAGTTGCAATTGTTAGTAAATTGCTTCAAACCAAATTGAAATTTAATCTCTATTTACCGAAGTATATCGAATTCCAGACGTATTTATTTTGTATTCAAAGAAGTCCTAAAGTTCATGTATTTTTCATGCCTCTCTACGGTATTCTTTGATAATTTTCATTTTAGCGGCCCTGAAGGCAACCAACCCTTGAAGATTCTTTTTGTAAATCCACACTTGTTCATTATAATAAAACACAACAACCCCTTTAAAATAAATAAAACAATGTACAACAGCCACATCAAAGGCTACGCAAAAGGATGAAAATGAAATAAGTTTTTTCTATTATGGCGATGATGATAAGGACGAAAGAATGAACATTATTTCTGTTCGTAGATATTTTTGTCGCAAAATTACAAGAAACTTTTTGCACCATATTCTCATTTCATAGAGAAGAGTCATTGTTTGTTTAAAGCAAGATAGATATAGATTTGTATGTTTTATTTTTTGTTTTTGTCATATAAGTAATAGCATACAAATGAAAAAATGTACAAATATGAGGACATACACAAATAACCAGAATCTAAAATATTTCTAATCTCAGCATTATGTGGGCGAATGCGATGCATACGAAAAAGGATATCAACTTCTTTTGTACTCGTATGAAGATGATTAGGGTGGGTGTACTGGCGTACTATGTATGTTAATGTGTCTGTATTTGTATTCTATAAAAAAAATTGTTAAAATATGATACAGCTGGATAAGTGTGTAGGTAAAGATTTTTGTGGCGCTTTATTGTTAATATTTGGAACTGGGGTAGGCAACGGGATCTATACAATGTAAAAATGTTGGAAATAGGCAATATTTAGCCGAGAAAATGACTTCTATATTTATTTTATCTACCCCGAATATAATAACAGAGGGGTTAAATGTGTTTCTTTTGAAAACACGCAAAAGTCCTTACAAAAAAACTGGTTTAAATTGTGCACATTCTAAAATTTGACTTGACAGTTTTTATTAACCCCAAAAGGTTAGGTATGTTTTAATTTTATAAGGAGGGTAAATTTACCCTCATCTCTTCAATTCATTAATTGAGTCATTTGGATGACACTTTCGGATATTAGTTTTTCATTAATATGTCGAAAAACATTCAGAAAACTTTTGCTTAAGTGGCTTACAAGGGCATATTTAATCAATTATTCATTCCAGAAAGGCAGTAAAAAGCCGATTTTTATCTATGTAGGTTTGTTTGGTTTTTGTCCTGCCCATTCCACAAATTTGTTTAACAAAATACTTTCCAAATATATTATTAATAATTAATTATAACAAATAAACTTTTTAATAAAGGGTGGGCCAGATACAAGTTTCTTTTTAAAAATGCAAATGCAAATACAAAATTAAATTTATTCCATGTATTATATTAAATATTATTTCATTATAAAATGAAAAATAAGGATTATTTATTCGCAAAACATACAACAAGCTTAATCAATTAACAAAAATAAATATGTGGGAATTATTGGTGACATTTCAAGTTAATTATTATTCGCTTTAAAAACTAAATGTACATAAATATATGTATATTATATTTGTATTCAAAATTAGTTGTTTATATAACACATCGTCGCTGTATGTCGTTCTGATACCTCGTAACCTAGAAAAGTTGATTTTCAGAAGACACAATAAACCATAATAAGGGCTTAGGAATTGAATTCATAAAAAAAGTTCGTCCTTAAGTTATTCAAATATTTAAACAGGGCTTATACTAGATTTTGCCCATTACATCCGGTTTATTTTCTATTATAAAATACATCGAAATAAAATTATGTTTAAATATAATTTGTCTTTTTTTTTTTTTTTGTAAGCCGAAAAAAATATTTTTTCGAATATTTGTAGATACAATATTATTTTTAACTTAAAGGGGCTCCTTTTTTTTATAATTAGCACACACTCAAAGGTTTTTTGTATACCCTTAATATGCCAGAGACACAGTGTGAGCATTAGGAAAAAAGGGAGGGGTTAGAAAGTAGGTGTCGTTGTACATTGGTTTTGAATTCTTGAACACTACAATGACTGGGAAAGAAAGAGCGTGGTAAAGAATTTCACATTCGCGTAGTACGGCTAAAATATGAATCTCTGTACTTCACAGTATGACCGAAGTTGGGCTCGAAGGTAAACTGATGGGCATTCCTAAAAATTTAGATTAAAATCGTTAGAGCCATTAATGAGAAAGTCTAAAATTAAAAAAATGGTTCTATGACAAATACCGTTAATAAAAATGTTTCTTAAATTTTTTTTTACCAAAATTTAGTTCATGTCCATAACACACTTTACGTTTTGTATCAAAATCGTTAGAGCCGTTTTCAACCAACAATTCTCCTTAAGACTTTTCTCTCGAACGCAGCTAAGAGGTCGGAGTGCCTTTTGCTAAGCACCCAAGTCTCGGATCTATATGTGAGTACTGGCAGGACCATGGTCCTGTACAGCAGCAGTTTTGAAGTTATGGTGAGATTTCTAGATTTGAAGAGCTTTGACAGACTATAGTAGGCTCTGTTGGATTTGAGAAGCCGCCCGCGTATTTCTTCTTCTATATTGTTATCGGCTGCTACTATTGACCCAAGGTATTTAAAGGATTGCACAATCTTTGATGCAACTATCATTTTAAAATTAACATGGGTCGTATTATGATGTCAAGATCGAAATCTATTGAGCTTACCATACTTCGTCATTTCAGTCCTACAACAGAAGATCAGAGGTCATCAGCGAAACAATGAATTGTAACTATTACAAGTTCAACACAAGAGATCATTTATGAAGATAATGAAAAGTGTCGGAGACAAAACGCAGCCTTGTGTCACACTACCATTTATTTTTTAAAATCAGAATGAAAACTTTACCTTCGTGCCAGAAAGACGGGAGAAGCCAATAAGAAAATAGGGGGTAGCGTTGCCAGTAAACCGGGACGTCCCGGATTTGTCCCGCTGGGGCAGCTTTTTTCCCGGGTTGGGGCTCGAACTCACAAAATATTTCCTTATGTACCTAAATATCTTTGAGTAATAAGGACCAATCGCTGCATTGTGATTTAATCTTCAGAAGTTGCTTTTAAAATTTCAATCAAACAAACCTAACTTAACGAAGAATGTATTTTTGCAAACTGACATCTGTCATTAAAATTGACGAAAGAAAAATATTTGCAAATGACATAAAAGTCATTTAATTAGTAAATAATAAAAGAATTTATTTATTTCATCTACATGCATATTATGATTTTTTATTTTGTCCCGGTCAATATGTTGAAATCCCGCGATTTTTCATTATTTTAGCCATTTGTCCCATCGAGCTGTAAGAAAAATTTGGCAACCCTAATAGGGGGACTATCTTCACCATACTGACTTCTGTATAAATTCTAGATAGGTACTATCTTTGTATATAAAACTTATAGTACTATCAAGAAGACGAAAGATTGTGGCGTCATCTTAAGGCTAGGGACTGCAATCGCTAGATTTGTCTTTGCTAAATTTAATAATAAAATATTCTATTTTTTACTACTTGTTTTGTATGTTATCCTACTCTCCACTGTAAAAGCGTGCTCTAATTTCTGCGCCACCACCAGGCTAGCGTTCGCAATACAAAATCACGGTCCATGATAATACTATAGGTTATATATGTATACAAAGGTACTATGAAGATATCAAAGGATCTCTGATGCACATAGTTTTCATGTTGGTTGAAAAATAGAAGTGAACCTATAGAATTGGAAACTAGAGACGAATAAAATCTGAAATTGGTCGTGTGTGTTTTCTTAAAAAAATCATAGATTTATCGACACAAGACACAATATCTAATGTACTATGAGCACCAATTATAAGCGGTTTTCCTCCAAAGACATTTGCATTTTTGGCAAGTTCAACCAATTCACATCACTAATATTATTAAAGAGTTAGTATAGTCTCATGTGAAACGTCGTTTCGAAAGCGACAATATTTCTCACAGCTTGCCAAGTGACCTGTAAGTTGATAACTATCATTGACGTCAACTATTGAAGTAACATTCACGTTTTATAAATTTACAAACGAGTTATTAAGCTAAACTTTCTCATAATTATCTACTAACTACTTTTACATTCTTACATCTATAATACGAGTACTTAAGTATTTGAAAAAAAAAAAAAATCAATAGCTCTTCTAAATCTAATTGATTTTTTTTTTCTAACAGAAAGTATAGGTATAAGCCGATGCTCTTAGCATTTGCACCCTTGTGCACAAATGGCATCGCAATGAGAAAATAAAATAAAATTAAATCCCGGCCCCACCCCGAATTGATTGTAGCAACGAAACACCACGGAAAAAATGAATGCAACACCGGCAGCCACATTTAATATCCGCAATGCAAGAATATAGGCGCTTGCTTACCCCCCAACACTGTTCTTCGTTGTGGCTCAGTCAGAAGGATACAAAAAGGATACGTTAACGATGCCTATGCATGAATTGAATAATGTGTATAGGTATTCCTAGCATAGCCCACCCCTACACAATATTATGCTTCCTTTCTATTCTTTTCTCGCGTCAAAATCTTATTCAAGATCTAGTTATGTCAGCGACAGAATGCATTTTTCTAAATAGAAAGGACCGTTTTGGCAGGATAAGGAGGAAAAACTAAAAATTATGCTTTCATGTTGTATGTTGCAAGTGGAATAATTTTCCACCACCCAAACCGAAATTTAAACCACCCCCAAAGTACATACGGAGTATAGTACACGATTATAACGTAGAAAAGTATAGTTCTTAAAAAGAAACCTCCTATCTCTTGGACAGGATAAAATAATTGCATTCTTACCGTTTTTTTTTTTCAGTTCTTATGAAGACAGTTCTAACGGCTTCTGAAAATTAGCGATTTCAGTTGTTGCTGTGTTGTTGTTATTGTCGCTGCTATTGCTATATCAAAAGTTCAATGATCCTTTTGTTGACATCCTTATTTTTCTTTCTAATGGAATTGCGTAGAAGAACACTAGGTAGGTAGGTATATATTTTTTAAACTACTGCAGGTAAATAATATAAGCACTGGCACATATGTAATAAATCTTTTTTCTTTTTTTTATGAAAAATACCTGATACCAAGGATTTTTTTAAAATTACTTCGACACAATCAAAACAAAGTTGTACAATCAGAAAAACGGATTCGCCCGCAACCAAAGGATACACATAGATATTCGCTAAAAAATGCACCACACCAATATTCTCTTTTTTTATTCTCAAGGAAAGGGGTCCACTTGTTTAGTCGGCAATGCAGTTTCACCGGCAGTCCTTCTCTATATTTTTCTACGCTTTAATTTTTTTTTTTTCGTGTTTACGGACAGACCATGGACTGAACTCGCACTCAATACCACAAAGCCCACCCCATTGAACGAAGGCCAATCCTTTTCCCTAGAGGCATTTAACAGACAAATCGCTTCCGCCGCCAAAAAAATCGCTCAACACTTGCAGTAAAGTGCGTAGGTAGGAGGATTTTTTTATTTCCAAAAATTAACATACAAAAGTAAAATCAACTTCTTTATTTTTTATGCTAATTTTGATTTTATATTCAATTTTAAATCACAAAACGTGAATTTGCACTTTACTGTGTACCGAAGTTCCCTGCTTTGATATTATTCCATCCGCACTATGAAAACCAGACTGAAAATCTAAATGCGAATCGACAACGAACAAGCCTCAATGGGCCCAACAAAATGCGGCGAATTTATCTTTATGTTATGTCTACACTCTACACACACTCTACAAACAAATTAACATAAGACTGCCGTCCGCAGCAAACAGAGAAATCCAAATCACCACGGACTCGGGCAGGGGCAAAAGATGAAACGGAATAGATGGTCATGGTATGATGTGATGGTATAGTAAAAATAAAATCCCTCCACCTTCGGTGGCCATGAGCAGACACGCCACACGCCGGCTGCGCCGCGCCGGCCGACGAGGAAGAAAACAAAATTTTAATGGTAAGGCAGATTCCAGACAAGAAAAGACGAATAGGGTAGCGTAACTTCGAACGCAAACAACACAACGTAGTCATAACGCAACGAAAAAGACTATCGCAAAGCTATAGAATTTGTTTTATTAAATGAAATTACCCTAGCGTCAGTTCTAAATCTTTAGAGTGTTTAATAAACGATTAAAATTTAATTGAAGCATGTAAATCATTTAAAGAATTTCCGGTCTTATAACAATTAAATTTTGTCTACGGTCCTATATTCGGGAGATATGAGGGGAAAAGTATATCAATAAATTCGAATGACAGACGAGACTTGACAGCTTTTAAGCAAAAAAACGATTTTAGTAAATAAATGGTGAAAGACAATAAAATATGAAATTTACAGACCAAATTGATATGGCGAACGTGCTCTTTACAAAAATAAATCAGAGCACTCACTTAGCATGAGTGTAAAAGAAACTTTTGTGAATGCAATCTATAGGTAATTGCTTCTATTGAAAGATGGCATTCATTTATTTCGTTCACTATTCAAGTTCTGTAATCACTATTCATTTGAAATTAAAAATATTACAATCTATTTTTTAAGAACTCATGCGATCATTGGATTCTTTGGCATTCATTGTTTTTCTCATTTTTGGAAAAAAATTATTGGAGTCGTATATCAAAAAGGTATAGATAATGAATGAGTAAAGAATTCATAAGAATGTAAGGAACGCATTCAAATGATTGCATTAAATTAATTAAATTTAAGGTTCAAAGTGAAGTCAATGATAAGGCCAGTTATACATTCGGAAAAAAAATCGAACTCGAGATTTTGATCAAAGTTGACATTACGATGAGAGCGAAGACTAAAAAAGTGGGTTTCGCAATTCTGTCTGTCTGTCTTTTCGACTACCGCCTAAGCGGCTCGGCCGATTTTCTTTAAACTTGGTAGATAGTACAGTAAAACCCGCTTAAGAGAAACGGCAAAATGTCACAGTATTTCTTTCACTTAAGCGGGTTTTTCACTTAAGCGAACCCCGCTTAAGTGAAAAATAATTTCACTTAAGCGGAGTTCGGATAAGTGAAAAAAAAATTTCACTCAAGCGGATTTAAAAATTCCATTAAGCGGAGATTTAATGCTAGAAACAATGGCGCAAAATTTTAAACAGTTCTCGTTTAAGGAATAAAACAGGCTCTACTTAACGCAGTCGTTTAGCTTGGAGACTTTGTCTAACTTTTTCATAATTTTAATCACGTTAGACAACTCTTCTAAGTAATGTGAGTTTTACAACAGAACCTAAGCGATTTTGCGTTGAACATCCCTTAATTTGACAGATACATAACTCACACAACTACAAAAACACAAAAAAAAAAGTAAAAAGAACAGACAACTTCAAATCAAATAGATTTTCGCCGAAAAAAGCACATTTTATGTATTATTCATTATATATTATATATTTATATATTATTCATTAACTATACTCGTCTATAGATTTGTTAATCGTAGAGCACTTTCGTACGATTGTTTCGAATTTATAATATTCAGTAATTCAGTCTATTTACAAAGAACATCTTTAAAAAATCGAATTAAACATCAGTAAACAATTTTTCTTCGATTTGCTTTGGTATGAAATGATCATTGTCAATATGGATAAATTATACTTTTAAAAAATAAACTAGCTATTTGCTGCTGTTAAAGTAAGACGAGCTCTTTAACGTTAAAGTATAGTTTATGTCCTTTAAAATTAACAAAAAGTCTGTTCTCGTTTTATACTCAATATTTAGAGTCGACTCCCATTCTTAAATTGATTTAAAGCAGGTTTTAAATGTTTAAAATTTTGCGCCAATATTGTTTTTATCTTTTGGACTTGCCTTGAAAGAAGTTAAATAAAACAACGATTAAATAACACAAAAATAATTTATTGAACAACGAAAACTAGCAAATTTCGTTTTGTTCGATTCAATTTTTGTTCACTTAAGAGAGTTTTTTTCAATGAAAAATATTAAAAATTAACTGAAAATATGTTTCATTTATCCGGGTTTTTCACTTAAGCGAGTTTCACTTAAGCGGAGTGTTTTAAGGGAAATTGGTCGGAAAATACTTGGGGATGAAGAAGTGTTTCAGGTAAGCTGGCTTTTCTCTTAAGCGGGTTTCTCTTAAGCGGGTTTTACTGTATTTTGAATTTTGTCCCCCTATAAGTTTTTTTTTTTGTTTTAAGACCGAAAATAACGGTACCTGTCATACGATTTTTTTCGAAATCTTATAAATATTTTTTTTTCAAAAACTGTTGCACAGACTTAAACAAAAAATCAAAAAATTTAATTTATTTAAGGCCAATGGTTGAAAAATTTTTCAAAAAATAGTTATTTTTAGTACCCCCCTTGGAACCATTTTTTTTTTGGTTTTTGATTTTTTTAAAAACGGTTGAACCGATTTTGATATTTTTTTTTATGCTAAGGCTCCCCACCAGTTTGAACATTATTGTGTTTTCAAATTTTCAAAAAAATTTTTTTTGGATTTAAAAAAAAATCAATTTTTTTTTTTAAAACTCAATATTTCAAAAACCCCATGCTCAATTTTTTTAAAACTTGATGAATAAAAGTTTCTTAACATAAATTACAAGATGTAAGAAAAAAATGTATTTTACCTATATGTACATAACGGTACCCTGCATACAAATGTTAAAAAATGGTTTTCGAAAATCGTATTTTTCTCGAAAACAGTTCCGAGAATTTCACTAAAATTTTTTTTCTTTTGATTAATTTTTACGATGTATAAATTAATAAGAAAAAAATTGAAATCAAAATATTACTGACTGTTACTACTATAGAACCATTTTTTTAAATTTAGAATTTCTCATTATTAACATAACGGATTTTAATGAAATTTTTTATAGAGAAGCTTTTAAACAGTTTAAATGCCTTTGCATTTCAAAACTTAAAAAAAAAATTTTTGAATTAAAAAAAAAAAATATTTCTTTTTTTGGAAAATTCGATATCTCAGAAACGGTTCAAAAATTTTTTTTTTTGTAATGTTATTTTTATTCGAACAATAATAAAATTCTTATCGTTTTAAGAAACCAATACAGACTTATAATTTTCGTTCTCGCATAGGCTAATATTTACTTGAATCACATGGCATCCTGTTTTTAGCTCCAACTACTAAAGGAGTTGTTTTAGTCTATTAAAAATTGAATTTTATGCTTATGGACAGTTGTTCTAACAACATTCATTTTTGAAATTCTTGGTATTTTACATAAGAGCAAGTTCATGCGACCCAGTGTGCATTTTATTTTAAATTAATTCAACGAATGGTTCTTAAATTTTATTAAATCTGCCATAATACTGCATACTTGTCATCTTAGAGATCTCCTCTGAATGGAAAAACTCCTATTGTGAAAAATCAAGTATCATACGATCATAAAGTATATTAGTATGAAAGCAAAATAAATTAGCTCAGGTAATACTAACATGGCATTTTTGATTTATTATGGAGTGACTGTTCTTCTGTTGAAATTAAAATAAAAAGTTCAATTAAAAAGTTCAAGTGACCTCAATCACTCCACTTAAACAGAAATAATTTTCATTTCTCTGTTGATTAAAATAAAAAGGTTAACTGGGCTTAAGCTTAAATTGGAGCCCAAGGCTATAACACGTTTGGAAGTGTTCTTCTGGACCAACAATTGAAAATAGAAGCCTTTAAAGGGCATAATCTTTTCCCTTACCTTTTGAGAAATCATCCCACCACCAGGCCAGTAGGAGAATGTGGCTCCTTGAGATAGATGAATTTGATAGGTCAGTGTTTGGTGTATATGTCCGTTTGTTTGGTCATTATTCCTGATTAAGTCGAAGGGGCTGTTCCTTTCCTAAAGAGGAATTTACCAATCTTATGGAACGGTTGCCACATCGCTGGTGTATTGGTGAAGTGTCCATTCTTCGTTTAATGCAGCTCCTGTGAGAAACGCAGGCATCGTTCAGTCGTTTTCGTTCGTACTACGAGTATAATTGTAGTCAGTGACCGTTTTTATGTTACTTGACTGTGCTTCGAGGCGATTTTTATTCTCGTGGTCGGATGGTTCATAGCTTAGGAATTTTCAAGCCATTTGGTAGCATTGAAAAATTTAAAATGTTTTTTCTTGGAATGTCAGAGAGCTCCTCCAAGTCATTGAAGAAGTGTCTCCCTAGGTCTCTTTTACCAGTTGGTTGTGACCGTTGGTCATGCCCACGAGAAGAGAAATGAACTTTTTACTCAGTTTTATGGTAAAAAAGGAATCAATTGTGTAGGTACTAATATGACCACTGGGCGCATTCACTAATGTAGTATAACTACGTTGTCGACTCATTGTGATTGGCTAAGGACAACTAACAATTGAGTTTAAATTTCCCTTCCGATGTAGTGTAAAAGTTTTGGCTTCAAAGCTAGTGGACAATGATTTTGACATTTCACAATCAGCTGTTCGACGAAAATACAAGTTTAACTTTTGGTGAAAGATATTTTCCAAATGAAATGTGAAGTTAGTGTTATATCTTATATTTGATGTTATTTAATTTAAACTGTAAAAAAAAGTTTTTTTAAAGTTCTCAAAAACAAATTTTCTTATTCCATATGTTTACATCTGTCATTAATATGATATGACTAGCTTTGTAGAGCATTAGAGCAATCTTGCATTGACAAAGCTAGTTGAATTTGGACTACGTAATCACTACATTAGTGAATGCGCCCACTTTATGCTCATTTGTTAAAAAACAAACTATCCAATGAAGTTGTTTAAATTCAAACTTTGAGTTCGAAAGTAGGCAAGGATCTAATAGGTTTTGATGTCTCTTGTTATGTGTTTTCTTTTCAACACTCACTTTACCGGACAATCACATTCCTCCGACAGCTTGTTGACTGTTGCTGAATTAGTAGCCAATCCGATTGAATGATGATCTGGCCCCCACACCGTAAACTTCCGTCAAAGCCCGCTAGCTCGGGATCTTAAGAATCAAATGGAAGTAACTAAAGTTCGTCCTAGAGTCATTTCGTCAATTTGAGAAAAAAGATCAAGTCTTCGATCTTCATTTCCGAAAGTTCCTCATAATGTCATCAAAAGTTCCTCTTCCAAACAATTGTTCTCTAAATTACTGAATCGAGTCCTGAAATATTCCATTCAAAATGACTGAATATAAGCAATAATGAAATCATAAAATAAATTTACTTTCGGAACCATAAAATGGATGACCGAAGATGTACATTATAATTTATTCCTCGACAAATTTTTGTTATGAATACGACATCATTGTCCAGCAATGTCGGGACGAACTGGCGAGTCTGAACATTGGCCTCCAGGTCACTCTCATTTGGGTTCCAGGTCACAGTGACATAGAGGGTAATGAACAGGCTGACGCTTTAGCTCGGCAAGGCTCGGCCTTACATAGCTCACTAGCGGAAAAAGTAAATATTCCTCTTGATGCTATGAAGAGAAAAATCTTCTCGATTTTTCTCAATGAATCCAACCGTAGGTGGAGCAGTCTCACAAACTGTGTCATATCAAGAAAGATATGGCCTACTTACAACAACTCACGTTCCAACGATCTAATATGCAGACCCAGGCGCGACATAGCCAGGATCACAGCAATATGCACCGGGCACTGGCCCATAGGTGAACATGCAAGAAAGCTAGGCATCCCCTACAACCCACACTGCCGTAGTTGTGGAGATCCACAAGAAAAAGAAACTGTGGTTCATTTTCTTTGCGATTGCCCCGCCTTAGCAAATTACAGGATGGCTTCCTTTGGGAAAGCCTTCCTCGATGACCCCAGCGAACTTTCGGAGAAGAAAATCAAAGATCTGATTATCTTTCTGAATGCGACAAAATGGCTTTAGTAATGCTCCGCTAAAGTATATAAAAGCCATTTTCTTCCGTACTAAATCCTTATTTGGGTTGACACGAGTTTAATAGTATCAAAACGGCGCACCCCGGCGCTAATTGAGTCGCGGGCCAGTTGGCTGGCGACTACCATCTCTACCTACCTACCTACGACATCATTGTAGTTTTGTTCTATGAAAACTATTTGTCTTTCCATTCTTGAAAATTATTCACCAACACTGACATTTAAAAAAATATAGGCGCCCACCAGGGTTCGAACCCTTTTCCGTTCGGAGCAAATTTGCTCCACTTTTGAAGGAAAAATATCTACTCCAACGCTCCGATTTTTCGAGATTTACTCCACTTTTTCCAAACAGACAAATTGTCTAATTTATGTACAAATATGACATTGTTCAAATAAACCATTAAACCTTTGTTAAAATTTTTTCTAATTTGTATTTTGTTTATTTTCACAAAACAATTTTTGAAAATAATACTAAGTTTTCCAATGAAACCTGTGATTTAATTTCCTTTTTTGCTAATACCATGTTTTTATGTATGTTCATTGTATGTTTTATTTTCCTGAAAAGGGAGGATTTTTTTTTGTTTCAACTCCGGAAATCTGGCATTTGCTCCACTTTTTTTTTTCAAATTTGCTCCGAAATTTCATGACTGAGGTTCGAACCTTCGAACCCTGGCGCCCACATACATTTTTCGAATATTATCGACATGAATAAATTCACCATAGATGAATATAAATGATTCCTTTGAATTCGAATATTTTCGGCATACGAACACGAAAGGTTCAATTCAATGCTGCTTTATTTAAATACAAAAAAAACATCAGTAGCGCAGGGAAATTCATTAAAAATTCCGCGATATTTCCGAACTAATCCTATGTTGATTGCCTGAACTAAGCCAAGTGTACAACCTTTAGTGTCTGGTTCCACAGTTCATTTGAATTTCCCTCATCATAACCGCAACCGATTGAAATTCAGAAATAAAATGGTTTAAAGATGAACTTTAACTGGATATCCAGAAGATAGTTTCATTTAAACTTATTTACTTCCGGTATAGGATTCGTTATTTTTTCAGGATAACACACTGCCTCACACTACCTTACCAGCGTAGACATTCAAAAAAAAAATATATCATAATTGCCAAATGCCGTAAAAATATAGAAAAAAAGGAAGAAGCCAGTGATTGTCCTCCTAATTGCGGTTCTAATTTTATTTCTCTACGGCTCTACGCCAACAGGAGGCGTTTTTCTTTTTTAATTTAGAAAACAGAATAGAGCTCTGTCTGAACACAGTCCGAGCAAGTTCAGCATGTTCTGAATATCTTTGGGAATTTGATTCCGCAATTTCAATAATTGTGAACTAATTATTACTTGACAAATAAACTTTATTCAATAAATAAACTAAGTTGAAATCTACAAGTCCTTTTTAACAATGTACTTAATATAAAATATGAGTCGTGTCTAGACGAGAGAAAATTCCAGAAGATAATTGCTTTATGAGCAGCTGCTAATAGTAGACGTTGGAATGAGATTCAAATTGCTGTGTATTTTTGGTGCGACATCTATGCTGTCAAGTTAGGATCGCCACATATCTTCTGAGCCAAGAGTGCTCTTAACGCTCTGAGTTGTTTATGAAACACACCTGAACACTAAGCTGTCACCATTTTTTTAAATTTCCATCTGTCAAATGCCTGTTTTAATCATTTAACTCTGTCTGTTATTTTATTCTGAGCTAATAGCGCGCACTCCGAACAATTCAGGCTCTGCTCTGAACTAAAAAAACAAAAACGCCTATGGTGAGGATTAGGCGTCTGGTTTTGAATTTCGGATCATTCAATATAAACCTGATATGAACTGAGTTTTTGTGAAAACGTGTCACGAAATCTAAGCACCAATCGGCAACGAACTGAATATGGGGCATGCCGAATTAGATCAGGCACTACTATTTTAAGTGGGAAAAACAAGAGGGTTTTGCTTCTGCTACAACCAGTAATAAAAGAAAAGTATCCTTTGGAATTCTGTTTGCCGACCCATGAAAACCAGATGCAAATGAAACAAGCTATAAAAAAAATGTTTTAGCCTATTTTACGATTTCGTTTGACATTTAATTTCTCGATATATACCTTATAACTCATCTTTTATAATGGCTCAATGATGAAGTGTGGTATTGGTTCAGGAATCTTCTCTGATATTGGATATATACATAAAGGTTGTTTAGGGTACCCGACTTTTGCTAGTGTTATTCAAACTAAATTACTGGCTATCAGGAAAACGGTTATTAGCACAAACAATCAGGCGGCTGTTAAAGCCATTAATTAGTACATCATCCAAATTGGTCCAGCAATCCCAGGATGAACCTGCTACTTACTTACTTACTTAGGTCCTCAGACCTTTTATGTCCATGGGGGACCCCTAGTGGGGCATAGGGCGTCCACAACGCCAGCTCGCAATCGTGTTCGGTTCCTGGATATGAGTCGCAACTTCCTCCAACTCTTGCCTAGTTGGGCTGACTCCTCCTCGACTGTCCTTCTCCATGAGCTTCTCGGTCTCCAGCTCTTCTTCCTTCTTGAGTGAGCGGATTCCACTGCATTGCATGCGCCGCAATACAGTTGTCGCCTTTTCGAAGCGTGTGTCCGATCCACTGCCACTTTCGAAGTCGTATAACAGAGTCAATAGGTTCCTGACCCGTTTTCCTAAGAAGCTCTTCGATTGGGCCAGAAAATCCTAAGGATGTTTCGTAGACATCTATTAATGAACGTTTGCAGCTTCTTAGTGACACCTACTGTTACTTTCCAAGTGCTGCAACCGTAAAGTAACACGGATTCGACGTTGGATCGAAACAGCCGTAGCTTGGTTCTTAAGCTAAGAGAGTTATTCCTCCATATATTTCGAAGCATACCGAAAGCAGCCTTTGCCTCCCCGATTCGACTGCTGATGTCCTGTTCGGTACCACCCTCGGTAGAGATGATACTTCCAAGATATTGGAAGCTCTGTACTTTCTCTACCGGTTGTTGAGAAATATTTATGAGAGATAAGATGACGTGGTTCCTAGGCTAATCATCTTTGTTTTGCCGGAGTTGATTTTCAGCCCTACGATTTCTGCTTCTCTCTCCACCCCTGTTGTCATTTGGTGGAGATCCATGATCCTATGAGAGAGCAAGCATACGTCGTCCGCATAGTCAAGATGTTTCAGGTGAGACGTCAGAGTCCATCGAATTCCTCCGTTTCCCGTCAAGGCCGCTCGCAGGACATCGCTTATCACCAACAGAAACAATATTGGTGACAGAATGAAGCCCTGTCTGACTCCACTTTGGAATTCAAACTCTTCTGACAGCCTCCCTTCATGCAAAACGTGACATTTGGATCCATCATAAGTTGCCTTAATAATAGCTATTAATTTATCCGGTATACCCCTCCTGCGTAAAGCATGCCAAATAAATTCTCTATTGACGCTATCGAAAGCCTTCTCAAAGTCGATGAATAGCAGGTGGAGTGGTGATCGATATTCGACGCACTGCTCAATTATGATCCTTAAAGTATTGATATAATCAATGCATGAGGATCCAGTGCGGAAACCTGCTTGTTCGGCATCGAGTGTGGCTTCTAGATGTTCCCTGATGCGTTCCAGTACTATTTTCGCTAATATTTTTGCAACGGCAGGCAGGACGCAAATCCCCCTCCAGTTTTCGCACTGTGTTAAGTCTCCTTTTTTAGGGAGCTTGACTATCATTCCCTTTTTCCACTCATTCGGAAATCCTTCGGAGACCCAAGCTTTCTTTATGAGTGGATGCAGGAGTTCGCTCGATGTCGTTGGCGCCGCTTGTAGAAGCTCTGCAGGAATGCCCTCAAGTCCTACCGCTTTTTTGGTCTTCAGTGCTTTGATTGAACCTGCTAGCCTCAATTTTAACCACAATGTCACTCTTCTCTAGAAAAATTTGTCCCACCTATTATAAATCCCGAACACTTTATCTGATATGCAGACTCAGGCAAGACATAGCCAGGATCGTAATAGCGCCCACTGTCCAATAGGAGAACAGGCAGCGAAGCTAGACATTCATCACAAAACTCACTGTCATAGCTTCGGGGACCAGCAGGAAGAGGAAACAGTCCTCCATTTTCTCTGCAAATGTCCTGCTCTGACCAAATTTAGAACACAATCATTAGAATCATTGACGACATTGACGAACTAGCTGAACACAATGAATGCTGCAACTGGAACTGGAGTTGCAGTTGCAGGTAGAATATTTGTCAAAAAGTGTCGTACGTTATGTTCATTTCGTAGGCACAATGCTGCTGTTCATATTTCTATCGTTTGGGTCATCTGATTAAAATGTTTTACGAATTTATTAAAGTAGTTTTATAAGGATTTGTGGAGAGCTCAGCTCACTTTAATCTTTTGTAAGCCTGTATCGACTGGTTTGACTAGTTAGATTTTAAAACATCAAAAGTGCTGCATGTTAAGGTTGAAAGTTGGCCAGGTCTTGCCGCTACGACTGCAGCTCCCTATGCAGCTGCGTTGCTTTGTGTTGTACTCGTAATATTGAATTTGTATGTGTATTTAATATTTTGACATCTATTCCTGTTGAAGCTCCGTCTCTATTGTGTTCAGCTAGTGTGTTCGATATCTTGAAGCAGATAACACATCGGCTCCATTGTGTCATACCGGGACACTGTCTAATAGGTAAACATGCAACGGGTCTCAGAGTATTTTCAAACTTAAGGAAGCTGTTTGAACGAGGAAGAAGGAGAATCGATTGCTTATCTTCTCTGCACATGTCCTGCTTTATCTCGAAGATGTAAGCTCCACTTAGGAGAGTTCTACTAAAATGATCCTAGCAAATATGGCCACTAATAGCCTCGCACGTTTTGTAAAGACCTAAAAATGGTGTTAAAAATAGGGAGTAGGTCTATTTGATTTATGTGGATCAGCTTATGGTCTAAGTGTATCAAGCATTCACTCTGGCAGCCACCCTCTGCCTAACCTTCAAGGAAAGTTGAAACTAAAGCCATGAATCTTCGTGATATTCAACCTATGTATATTTCTCGGCAGTTCAGGCTTAGGCCAATAATAAACAACAAGACCTACCCTTTTTTGTATTTCCTCATTTCATATGGAGACTTAAATTGTGTATTTGGGAACTAAGTTCTTAGAAATCTTTTAATCTCTTGTGACTTTTATTCAATTCACATACCAAACCTACCTATGTGTACGAACGAGTATTTGAACATTTTGAAGTTTCAAGAGTATTCTCTGGCTATTATTGAATTTCACCCATTATCAGTGGCAGTGGGTGGGTATATAGGAATGGCTCATTCAATCGAAAGCACAATGGGACGCACGTATTGCGTGAGTGTGCCTTTTGTAGGTGCCTTATGGCTGACGGCTAGAATAGGATTCTCTAGGGTTCCCTGAAACGCCCGCCGCCGCCGCCGCTTCAGATGAATATTAAGAGAATGTTTCCTATGCTATATTGTATTTTGCTGGGCTGCCTTTCTGTATGTATTATATGCATGGTCCCAAAATAGGAGAATTCAATAAAATGTCGCACGAGTTGAGTGCATATTGTGTTGGTAAATGCGAAATCTATAATAGAAAGGGAAACGGAAGCATGTATTCAGGCGAAGCAATTATCACCTTTGCCTATGACTTCGTGTTGATGTGTTTTTTTTTTATTTTTATTTTAAGAAGCTTATCACGAAGTTAAATTTTTATTAGATCCGTAAGATGTAGGTATAAATAGCTGATTTTCGATAAGGACGTGTTTGATTTTGTATTTCATGCTTTTGCTTGCTATGTAGCATAAGCGAAGACTTAGGCTTCTTGTATGGGACGTATTTCATTAGTCGTACATTTAACTTATTTACCGAAGTTGTTTCAAATATTCTTCTCCAAAGTACAAAGACAAAACCCGATAGGTACTTATACATAATACCCAAAAGAAAGAAAAAATTGAATTAACGTTGGCTTTTTGCCTTAGTACCGCAAATTATATTTATATTATATTTTATATTTCTTGCAACATTTTTCTCGCATGATATTTTTTTGCACAATAAATTTCCCGGATGTTAAATTTCTCGCACGTTAGTCTTATCTCATTTTTACCGTAAGATTTACCGTAGCAAAACCATTCTTAATCTTAGTTCTTCACACCTGGTTCCGACTGTGTTGTTAAGTAATAGTCTTACTCTCGCTATATGTTTCTCCTCCATACCAACTATTCCCATTTTTCGACCCACATTTCGAGGTTGTTGTCCTCATGGAGCTTGAGAGTATAGCTCGGAACATGAGAAAAAAGGTACCCATTAAATTCGACCGTGTTGAGCCAGGAGATGTGCTGGAGACTCGTACGTCGCACGCCATCTGTATAGAGAGTGAGAAAGCTCGTGATACACTTCAGGACATTCGGATACAACAACAGAAAAAAATATACGAGTACAATTGAATTGAATAGTATCTCAACTACACAACACAACATCAACATAATTAAAATAATCTAACCTTTATTTTTAAATACGATTTTGAGCCCGCCTAACCTAAAACTCATAATTTAAAAAGGAACTTACATAACAGATTAGCTTAAAAGAATGAAACGCTATCCCTTCAATACCCCCATTTATGCACAACTGAGACAATGCTCAGAAAAGTATTTTCAAATTTTTATAGGTAATTTCTTTTTATTTTTTTTTTAAATAGTTATCAGACCAAAAAACAAAAATGTTAAAAAAAGAGCCAAGTTCTTCTATACAAAAACCTTTGTGTAACAAGTCAGCCGTGAAAAGTACTGATATCTAAAAGTCCGCCAAGTTCTTACTTCATGAAGGTTTAATACCGAAAACCGAATATTTAAAGTAGAATAACATTTTAACAGCTAAAATGTAATATAGAAATTTTATTATTTAAGATTATGTACTGACTTAAATTTGATAGGTTCACTGGTCAAGTTTTTAAAACCTTTCAAATTGGCCATAAAAAAAACTTGCCAAGTAAGCCCATCAATAATAAATTGATTAATTAAATAATAAAATTTCTCTATTAAATTGTAGCTGTTTCAATATGACAATAAAAAGACACTTCGAATGAAAAATCTTAGATTTTCTATTTTTCGCTTTGAATGTACATATGTACATTAAGCTTTACCGCTCCAACAAATTTCATCATTCTACATCTACAGCAATCGAAAGTGCTCCATATAAATTAAACTCTTTCTCAGAAAGTGGGCGGATACCATGCCCCCTGAATGGAAACCCTCAATTTTTATTTTTGGTCCTTTATATGCAATTTGAGCCCTACCGTTCTACCAAATTTTATTATTCTACTGCAATGCAATGCAAATCAGTCTCAGAACATCGTGCCACACATCTTTCCTATCCTTCTTTCTCTTCCGTAACTTCACGCCCGCGCTGTGTTGAAACATTTAAAGGGTAATCATAACCCCTTGAGCGCGGGTAGATTATAAAAAAAAAAAAAAAAAAAAAATCGGAAGTGTGCCATATATAATTTACATCAGGGGCCTGTTTCACAGATCATACATCACATATATTACATAATACATCATTACAATAAATTGATTATCATACATTACATCAAATTACAGAATCTCATTGGAAATATTCCAGTCGATTACAATGTTTTATGACAGTGGTCATACAACAATTCTGTGAAACAGAAATGATACATCAAACCTGTCAAAATCATACATTGTATGTAATGTATGATTTGTGAAATAGGCCCCAGGTCTGAGGAAGTGGGCAGATACTACACCCCTGAATGGAAAACCACTAATTTTATATTTTTTTCTTTGAATGTAATTTAAACCCTACCTTTTTACCAAATTTCATCGTTTTACAGCAGTCGGAAGTGCTCCAATTAACCAATACCAATTCGGAGAAAGTGGGCGGATACCACGCCCCTGAATGGAAAACCTTAATTTTTATTTTCGGTTCTTTATATTTGATTTGATCCCTACCGTTCTACCAAATTTCATTGTTCTACTGCAATCGAAAGTTCGCCATATATAATTTACATCAGTTCTGAGGAAGTGGGCGGATACCACGCCCCTGAATGTAAAACCACTAATTTTATAATTTTTTCTTTGAATGCAAGTTAAGCCCTAACACTTTACCAAATTTCATCGTTTTACACCAGTCGGAAGTGCTCCATTCAACCAACACCAATTCAAGGAAAGTGGGCGGATACCACGCCCCCTGAAAGGAAAACCTTGGTGTTTATTTTTGGTTCTTTATATGCAGTATAAGCCCTACCGGTTCACCAAATTTCATCGTTTTACAGCAGTCGAAAGTGCTCCATTCCACCAACACCAATTCGGAGAACGTGGGCGGATACCACGCCCCCTGAATGGAAAATTTCAAATTTTCGATTTTTTCCTCTACTTGCATGACAAGACCTACCGTTGTGCAAAATTACAAGATTCTACGATGTCGGGAAGTGATCCATAATTTTGATGATCTGTCAGTCAGTCAGTTACGGTTTTTGTGATTTTTGAGGCCTTATATCTCAGGAACCGCTTAAGCTAGAAAGTTGAAATTTGGTAGGCGCCTGTGCCTGGCTAGCTTAGCAAATGTTCGGAATTTTAAGTTTCTGACTTCATTGGTACTGAAGATAGGGAGGTGTCAAAAATCGCCTGAGTTTGTTTCTGTAAAAAGGGTGTAGTGCCAGAACTTGGCTGGGCACTACCGTGCCCTTTGATTGTGAATAAGTCTAGATACGGCATTGGATTAGCCAAGTTTTGAAAAATAATAAGTTAAAAAAAAGAAAACAATTTTGAAAAAATTTAAATAAAGGAAAAAATAGAATTGAAAAGATTCGAAAAAGGAGTTTTATTGCAAAGGGCTTGAATCGCTAGAACGAGGTGATTGAGATTTTCGAAGAAGTATTTCTAAGAAAAGGAAACAGGAAACAAGGTTACACAGATATTTTAAAAATAAAACTTTCTATATTTCCCATTACGAATTTGAATTTGTGTGTCCTTCGTATTTTCAAAAGAAGAATTTCAGCATCCCAATAATTTTCTTGCGCCCTCCCTACAAGGTAGGTACGCCACAGTACTTGCATTTATTTAATTCGCATTGCTTACTCTTTTTTATTACCATCAATATTCCTCGAACCCACCCTCCAGCTAACAATCTTTTGGCTGCATCGTTGCTGCACTGTTGCTGTAATATTTATTTTGACTCTCTATCTTTCATACTTTGATCAATTTGACAGCTCTTCAATTCGATCTTATAATAATTGGATTCGTATATATAATCCTGCCTCGTGGCCTTTAAGGTTATCCTCATCCTAGTCTTCAAAATTAACTCCCTAAATTCAGTTAAAACAAAAAAAATAGTTCAAAATCATGATAGTTTGCTCGCATGATATTTTTCTCGGATAGTAAATTTAAGCGCAAGATAGATTTCATGCATGATATTTTTCACGCATGATAGGTTTTCTTGCTATGTATATGGTATTTATCTCGCATGATATAGTTTTTGAACATGGTATATTTCTCTCAAAACAATTTTCTCTCATGATTATTTTCGCGAGTGATGGTTTCTCGCAGAATACTTTTCTCGCTGTTAGTTTAATCGCATAATATATATTTTTCGCACGATATTTTTCTCCCATGTAGTTTTCTGACATTTGTAGTGACAGGCTCTGTCTTGTCAAAGTAAGCTTTTTGGAAGAGTACGAGAACTTTTTTTTTTACCACGGGAGGAGGTTGTATCTCGTTTAGGAGGTAGGGGCAGTTTTAAAAAAAAATCTTAAAAAACAACGGAAACACTTACAATGAAGTACTATACCAATTTTGAAAGCCAGAAATTTGTTCTTTGATCCTAAATTTAAATTTAAATATTTATGTCAATAGTTCTTAAAAAGTCGCATTCAATTCAAACTCAAAATTTTGATAAAAAAAATGAAGGAAAAAAAAGTTTAGACCAATTTTTTTCAAAATTGTGAACCAAAGTGATAAATCGGCTTTTTTTTTAAGTCAATACTTATATCAAAAAGTGTTCCACAGATTTTCTTAAAAAAAAATTAAAAAAAATAGATTTAGTTAAAGATAAGACAGCTCCACTGTGCGCACGTGTATAAGAATCAATGTAAATATTTTTCTCGCACGCAAACGCTTCTCGTATCGCATCGCTTTGTCGCACTACTGTACGCGCAACCTAACTGCTAATACGCCGTAATGCTGCTTGCTTGCACTGAATTTAGTAAGCAAAAAAAAAAAAAAAAAAACAAAAATCTCATTTAAAAAAGTGCACGACTGGATCGCACGAACTTGCTCTTATGTAAGAGTACTTTGGAATTTGAAATACATTTAATAAATATAAAACATGGATTTAATGAGATACAAATGTTCAAATGCATAAAATTCCCATCTGATTTCCGGACAAGTATGAATCTATGCAAATAAAGTTTAAAAATAGTTTTATTATTAAAGTAATTTTTTATACAACAAATTTCTTTAAAATTTTTCTAGAACAAAATTTGGGATGCCAATTTTAAGGGCTTAGTAATATCTATATTTTTTTTTTTTCAAAAAAAAACAAAAAAAAATATTTTTTTCGAATATTTTTATATACAATATTTTTTTAAACTTAAGGGGGCTCCTAGTGAAAAGTTTTGGTTAAAATCGTTAGAGCCGTTAATGAGAAAGTCGAAAATAAAAAAAAATAAAATGCACGACTGGGTCGCACGAACTTACTCCTATCTAATATGTAGACTAGGAATTTTAAAAACGGATGTTATTAAAGAAAACTGTTCATAAGGATAAAATGAATTTTTTAAATTCTTTTAGTAGCAAGAAATAAAAACCGAATGCAGAATATGAATTTATGCAGGAACAAAAATTATAAGTCGTTGTAGTGGTTCCTTAAAAAAATAAGCTTTTATGTACAAAATTTTTAAAACATTTTTAAGAAAAAATTTTGGTACGCCAACCTTAAGTTTTTATTATTGTACGAATAAAAGTCTAATTTCCAAAAAAAAAATATTAAGCCGTTCTTGAGATATCGAATTTTTAAAAAAAAAAAATTACTTTTTTTTCTAAAAATTGAAAAAATATTTTTTCTTAAGTTTTTAAATGCAATGTTTTTTAAACTTTTTAGGAGCTTCCTAATAAAAAATTTCGTTAAAATCCGTTATGCCGATAATGAAAAATTCAAAATTCGAAAAAATCGGTCTATGTTAGGTACAGTCAGTAATATCTAGATTTAAATTTTTTTTTATTAAATTATAGATCGTAAAGATTAATCAAAAGAAAAAAAAATTTAGCAAAATTCTCGGAACCGTTTTCGAGAAAAATACGATTTTCGAAAACCATTTTTTAAAATTTATGTGGAAGGTACCGTTAGTTTTAGATAAAACAAATTTTTTTTTCTCAAATCTTGTAGATTATGTTAAAAAACTTTTATTTGTCCAGTTTGAAAAAAATCGAGCATGGTGTTTTTTAAATAGTAAGTTTCCGAAAAAAAATTTTGATTTTGTTTTTTAAATCTAAAAAATAAAAAATTGAAAATTTGAATATGTATTATCTAATATTCACACTTTGAAGGAGCTTTAGCATAAAAAAAATGATTTAAATCGGCTGTACCGTTTTCGAGAAAATCAAAAACAAAAAAAAAATGGACCCCGGGGGGGCTACCAAAAATAACAATTTTTTGGAAAATTTTTTTCAACCATTAGCTAGTTTTAACCAAATGAAATTTTTCAAATTTTTTTTTTAAATTCTGTGGGACAGTTTTTGAGAAAAAAAATATTTATAAAATTTCGAAAAAAAAAATCGTATGGCAGGTACCGTTATTTTTGGTCTTAAAAAAAAACAGAAAAAAACGTCCGGGGGGAAAAATTAAAACCCATATCTACCAAGTGTGAAAAAAATCGGCCAAGCCGTTTAGGCTGTAGTCGAACCGACAGACAGACAGACAAAATTGCGAGACCCACTTTTTTGGTCTTCGCTATCATCGTAAAGTCAACTTTGATCAAAATCTCGAGTTCGATTTTTTTTACGAATGCATAACTTGCCTTATAGTACCTATAAGTCACAAGTAAAAACGGCTCTATTACAGGTACCATTAATAACATTTTGCCCCATTTTTTTTACCAAAATGTAGCCCATGTCCATAATATCACACATAATTTTTTTAATTAAAATCGTTAGAGCCGTTTTCGAGATAAATAAGATTTTGCATTACGGGTGTATGGCGGGTACCGTTAGTTTTAGAGCTAAAAAAAATTTCAATTTCTCCTCTAGGGAATCACCGAAGACCCTTAACTACCGAGTTTGAAGAAAATAGGTCCAGTTGCTTAGGCTGCAAATCGAGGTAGAGACATACAGACGGAATTGCCGGACCCACTTTTTTCGTCTTCGCTATCATCGTTATGTCAACTTTGTTCGATTTTTTTTACAAATGCAATACTTGCCCTATAGTACCTACATATATCGCAAGTAAAAATAGTTTTAGTAATTTTCGATTTTCTCAATTGCTAGAAGACATAAAACCATTCGGCTTCTTGTGTTCGATTCAGAATTGATATTAACATTGACCACAAAAAGCCAATTTAGCACTTCTTTTCAAATTTTTGAGAAAATCGGTTTAAACTTTTTTTTGTTTTTCATTTTTTTATCAAGTGTTTGAAGACTTTGTGGGCAAATTCTTAAAAAATTATTGATATAAATAATTTTATTAAAATTTAAGATTAACGAATCGATTTCTGGTTTTCAAAATTGGTATAACACTTTATTGTAAGTGTTGTCGTTGTTGTTTTTTATTATAGGTAATTTTTTTGTAAAATCGCCCCTAGGGCGAGATAGACCCGCTGCCATAGTAAAAACTGCTTGTTTTTGACCCCTCTACGAAAAACCGTCACAATTTTTGGCGGCAAAACTATCGTACTCGTGCCAAGGCTTTTTTCAATTTCAATAGGTTAGTGAAAACCTAGAGTGACATTTTTTCGTTACTAACTTGCTAAGTGCAAGACATGAATTCCCTTAAAAATAGAATGTGCACTTAATACATTTAAAACAACTGTTGTTAGTCAATGGTTATGCTTGCAACTACGCTTTCTTTTATTCTGTTAGCCTTACATAATCATTTTTCCTTAGGACTTCAGCCCTAGTAGTTGAAGTTTCTCCTGGAGATTCTATTAAATTTGAATGCATAATTATCCACAATATCACCCCATCCTAGGAATATTCGTTAAGCCCAACAATAACATGTACCAACAATGCCACCGTGAAATGAAGATACATAACTAAATGATGCCGACATCAACATCAACAGAATTAACAAAGCCACAAAACAGCAAAATATATACTGAACTTCATTCGTCTTCCCTGCTTCTTCATTATTCTGGTTGAACACAAAAACCTAACCAGATAAAATGCATCAATGCGGGTAGGAAATAGGAATATTGTCAAACACTGGGATAGTGGGATGTGGTTCCTGTCATTTTAACTGCTACTGCTACATATTCATATTATTAGCGCAGGATGGATGGATCATCGTTTCGTAGGCGGAACAAGCTTCCTTACTCAGTCCCTACGTATGTAGAGATGTAAGTACTTAGTTTATGCAAAAAAGAAGCCCATCGACCATACCAGGCAGTACCTTACTGTCTTTTTGTGCCTCAAATATTTTGGAAGTGGGTGACAATTTAAATTTTTGATGTGGTATGTAAATGTTTACAGAGCGTGTAAGATTCATTACCAATACGTTTCATAGCAAAAAATAAAAATTAAGTCTTCCGAAAGAGCAAAGCGTTTTGTTTAGCATATTCGTATATCATCGCATGAGCTAACGCCAGCAATTGTTTTGCGGAGGTGAATTTCGCACAGTTTGGTACAACAATTTTCTGCCGAGTACCAACAGCTTACATAAAAAGCCCTGAAAAAAAAAACATTTTTGCAACTTGTGGGAATCAAATCCAGGGGCCAAATTACCGCATCAGCTGTCGAGTAATACGTGACTGAATTATGTGAGTTTTGCATTACCGCTTACATCATCGAGCAATCGATTACCCTAGTTTGACATTTTCATTAGATTACTGACGGGACTCACTCACTCGGTCACTGAAGCGGTAATTTGGCCCCAAGTCTTCTTCATGACAATCCAGCACACTAACCATTTTTCAAAAGGTATTATTTTTTGAAGAGGATTTCTCCACAGCTAGAAAACCCACTGCGTAAGATTTCCCATCTGTCCTACTCTAATGTTCTCTTTCCAAGTGGATGGAAAACGCATTTGTTCAACAACCAGGGGCCTGTAACACAAAGCTACAAGTACTTGTAATACAAGTGAATTAATACAAGTGTAACAAATTTCTGTAACACAAAGCTACAAGTTTGCTGCCTCTTCTACAAGTGTAATGAACGAACATTACAAGTGGGAAATTATATGATTTCCCTCTTTCTGTAACACAAAGCTACAAGTGTAGAAAAAAACTAAATCGTACTTGTAGAAAAATCCACTCAATCTTACAAGTGATTCAAGACTTGTAAGATGAAGAAGATGTATTTAAATATACGAAAAAAACAGTATTTTCAACTAATTAGCATCTCCATAATTTTTTTTTTCGTAGTTAAGATATTTTTAACCAAAAAAACAATATCAAATTGTGAATATATTTTTGTGTAAAGTGTATATTTGTGATCTTTTTTCAATAGTAAATTATTTCGTTAATAATTGTTATACATACAATATATATGCATAATTAGAGAAAACTGTCATATGTTATTTAATATACCTATACTTTATAGGGTTTTGAAAAGTTAAACATTTTTAAATCAGTAAACTAAAAAATTAAACATAACACAAAATAATACATTCTATTACTTTTCTTAGATTTACTTAAAAATAATTGAATTTTTATTTAATGATAATTTAAAAAAAAATTAGTACTAATGGAAAACATATGAAATCTAAGCAAAAAGATCCAGGAACAGAACATGCTTAATTGTATTAAAAATTAAATTAAAAATTAAATTAAAATTGTATTAGGGGGTGGCCGTGGCGCGATGGTTGTGTGCTCGCCTGTCAACCTCACTATCACAGGTTCGATCCCTGCCGTCGTCTATGTCTTCTTTAATTCAATTAAAACCTTCTATAATTGTCATCAATGGGTTGCTGTTTACTCATTACATGTTGTTTAGGCATAACACTAACAACATGTGATTGAGTTAAACTAGTATGCCCAACAAGGATGAATACGAATAAAAAAAATAATGAGAATTATAAGGGACATAGAAATAAGACACGGCAGTTCTCCGCTTTAGTTCAGTCGCCACCCCTGGAGATAAAAAATCTGAGACAACCACCTTCAGTCTCAACATCGTGCCACACATCTTTCCTATCCTTCTTTCTCTTCCGTTACTTCACGCCCGCGCTGTGTTGAAACATTTAAAGGGTAATCATAATCCCTTGAGCGCGAGTAAATTAAAAAAAAAAAAAAAAAAAAAAAAAAAAAAATACAATCCCATTCCAAAAAGGCTCCAAGAAGAATGCGTTTTTTTTTCATGGATTTTTACCAAAACGGCGATTACATATTTTCGAACGCATTCTTTATACTTTTTACTTGCGATATGGGTACTGGGCAAGTTCTGCATTTGGAAAAAAAATGGAACTCGAGATTTTCAAACTTGAATTAAGATGATAGCGAAGACGAATAAAGTGGGTCCGACAATTCCGTCTGTCTGTCTGTCTGTATGTACATTGATCTACAGCATAGGCCACTGCAGCTATTTTCTTACAGCCTTATTTACTAACTCGTTTTAGCGACCGAGTAAAGTTACTTCGACTTTACAACGGCTCTAATCCTGAAAACCTTACTTATAATGAAAATGCACGAGGAATAGCGATGGAATAAACTAAACCTGGTTCATAGGAGGTTTAAGGCCGTTTTAGTATCTAAATGTCATTTTGAGATGGCATCTTGTGAAATTTACAAGACAAAAAGGATAGATATTTTGCATTAATAAATTATTTATATTTTCCAAACGCTCTATAGACTAAGAGCCCACAGCAATTTTTGGGTGTGATTGATAACACAAAATAATTAGCATAATTAGATGGGCCTTTTATAGTTATTTACAAATGTGAAAGTCTTGCATACTCTAGTGGGAGCAATAGTGCATAATAGTACTTCAAGTATGCAGTTCTTTCCAAGTCCAAATAATTGTGATAACAAATTTGCCAAAATGTAGAGTTAAGGCGCCTGATTGAAAATATCGAGGTCCAAGACGTTTTACAGACAGCCTTCTGCCTGCCAGACGCGATAAGAATAGGCTACTTCTTGCACTAAGAAGGCCACATTCAAAACGTCTTGGACCTCGATATTTGCAATCAAGGCACTTAGCTGTTCATTCTGAAGTTATGGCAAATTTTGTATCCCAATTTTTTAGAATTTGGAAAGAACTGCATACTTGATGCACTATTTGTTTGTTTGACGTGGCGTAAACCCGAAGTAAGTGCTTAGACTCGGTTTAACTATTCCGATGTTGAAACCAGTATTAGTGAAAAATAATAAATAAGGCTGTTAAAGTTCTTCAGTGATTCTTTAGAAGGGAAATTGAAATTTTTGTTTGCTCTCAAACTAACGGTACACCCCATCATACAAGCGTAGAGCAAAATCTTATTTATCTCGAAAACGGCTCTTATGATTTTAATAAAAAAAAAAATAGGTGTGATATTACACACAAGGACTAAAAAAAAAAATGTCGAGGGAAAATGATATTAACGGTATCTGTCATAGAACGGCTTTTTGATTTTCGACTTTCGCATTAACGTCTCTAACGATCTTAACCAAAAATTTTCCACAGAAGCCCCCTTAAGTTTAGAATTATATTGTATATACAAATATTCGACAAAAAAAATATATTTTGGTTCTTAAAAAAATTTCTTTAATGATAAAACGATTTTTAAACTTTGTTTGCATCAAGGCATACTTTTGCAGAAATCAGACGGCAATTCCATTGATTTAAACATTATTATCTCATTAAGTCCATTTTTATATTTATACATGCATAATTTTTAAATTCCAAAGTACATTTACATAAGAGCAAGTTCGTGCGATCCAGTCATGCATTTTATTTTTATTAAGATGCTATCACGTTGCTTATCTTTCTTTCAATGAGCACTTGTAAGCAGAATGCCTACAAGTGTAGGGAAATTTTTGTTTTCTACAAGTGTAAAGTTTTTTTTTGTGTTACAGAAATAATCTACAATTGTAAGATTAACATAATCCTACAAGTGGCTGTTGACTTGGGGCCTGTAACACAAAACTACAAGTACTTGTAATACAAGTGAATAGTTACAAGTGTAACAAATTTCTGTAACACAAAGCTACAAGTTTGCTGGCTCTTCTACAAGTGTAATGAACGAACATTACAAGTGGGAAATTATATGATTTCCCTCTTTCTGTAACACAAAGCTACAAGTGTAGAAAAAAACTAAATCCTACTTGTAGAATAATCGGCTAAATCTTACAGGTGATTCAAAACTTGTAGGATGAAGAAGATGTATTTAAATGTACGAAAAAAACAATATTTTCAACTAATTAGCATTTCTATAATTTTTTTCTTCGTAGCTATGATATTTTTAACCAAAAAAACAATATCAAATTGTGAATATATTTTTGTTTAAAGTGTATATTTGTGATCTTTTTTCAATAGTAAATTATTTCGGTAGTAATTGTTATACAATATATTTGCATAATTAGAGAAAAGTGTTATATGTTATTTACTCGTAATATACCTATACTTTTTAGGGTTTTGAAAAGTTAAACATTTTTAAATCTCAGTAAACTAAAAAATTAAACATAACACAAAATAATGTATTCTATTACTTTTCTTAGATTTACTTAGAAATAATTGAGTTTTTATTTAATGATATATGTACTTATTTAAAAAAAATTAGTACTAATGGAAAACATATGAAATCTAAGCAAAATGATCCAGGAACAGAACATGCTTAATTATATTAAAAATACAATCCCAATCCAAAAAGGCACCAAAAAGAATGTTTTTTTTTCATGGATTTTTACCAAGACGGCAATTACATATTTTTGAACGGATTCTTTATCCTTTTTACTTGCGATATGGGTACTATACCATACAAGTTCTGTATTTGGAAAAAAATGGAACTCGAGATTTTGATCAAAGTTGAATTAAGATGATAGCGAAGACGAATAAAGTGGGTCCGACAATTCCGTCTGTCTGTCTGTATGTACCTCGATCTACAGCTTAAGCCACTGGAGCTATTTTCTTAAAGTTCTTCAGTGATTCTCTAGAGGGGAAATTAAAATGTTTGTTATCTCTCAAACTAACGGTACACCCCATCATACAAGCGTAGTGCAAAATCTTATTTATCTCAAAAACGTCTCTAACGATTTTAATAAAAAAAAAAATAGGTGTGATAGGTTACGCACAAGGACTACATTTTGGTCAAAAAAATTTCGAGACAAAATGTTATTAACGGTATCTGTCATAGAACGGGTTTTTGATTTTCGACTTTCGCATTAACGGCTCTAACGATCTTAACCAAAAATTTTCAGCAGGAGCCCCCTTAAGTTTAAAATAATATTGTATATAAAATATTCAAAAAAATATATGTATTTTGGGTTTAAAAAAAAAATAATTTAATAATAAAACATTTTTAAACTCTGTTTGCATCAAGGCAGACTTTTGCGGGAATCAGACGGCAATTCCATGCATTTGAACATTATTATCTCATTAAGTCCATATTTTATATTTACACATGCATAATTTTTAAATTCCAAAGTACATTTACATAAGAGCAAGTTCGTGCGATCCAGTCATGCATTTTATTTTTATTAAGATGCTATCACGTTGCTTATCTTTCTTTCAATGAGCACTTGTAAGCAGAATGTCTACAAGTGTAGGGAAATTTTTGTTTTCTACAAGTGTAAAGTTTTTTTTTGTGTTACAGAAATAATCTACAATTGTAAGATTAATATAATCCTACAAGTGGCTGTTGACTTGTAGACTTGTAGCTTTGTGTTACAGGCCCCAGGGGCCTGTAACACAAAACTACAAGTACTTGTAATACAAGTGAATTAATACAAGTGTAACAAATTTCTGTAACACAAAGCTACAAGTTTGCTGGCTCTTCTACAAGTGTAATGAGCGAACATTACAAGTGGGAAATTATATGATTTCCCTCTTTCTGTAACACAAAGCTACAAGTGTAGAAAAAAACTAAATCCTACTTGTAGAATAATCAGCTAAATCTTACAAGTGATTCAAAACTTGTAGGATGAAGAAGATGTATTTAAATGTACGAAAAAAACAATATTTTTAACTAATTAGCATTGCCATAATTTTTTTCTTCGTAGTTATGATATTTTTAACCAAAAAACAATATCAAAATGTGAATATATTTTTGTGTAAAGTGTATATTTGTGATCTTTTTTCAATAGTAAATTATTTCGTTAGTAATTGTTATACAATTAGAGAAAAGTGTTAAAGGTAATTTACTCGTAATATACCTATACTTTAAAGGGTTTTGAAAAGTTAAACATTTTTAAATCTCAGTAAACTCAAAAATTAAACATAACACAAAATAATGCATTCTATTACTTTTCTTAGATTAACTTAGAAATAATTGAATTTGTACTTAATGATATATGTACTTAAAAAAAATTAGTACTAATGGTAAACAAATGAAATTTAAGTAAAATGATCAAGGAACATACTCGTAACATGCTGAATTGTATTAAAAATACATCCCAATCCAAAAAGGCACCAAAAAGAATGTTTTTTTTTCATGGATTTTTACCAAGACGGCAATTACATATTTTCGAACGGATTCTTTATCCTTTTTACTTGCGATATGGGTATTATAGGGCAAGGTCTGCATTTGGAAAAAAATGGAACTCGAGATATTGATCAAAGTTGAATTAAGATGATAGCGAAGACGAATAAAGTGGGTCCAACAATTCCGTCTGTCTGTATGTATGCACCTCGAGCTACAGCTTAGGCCACTGGAGATATTTTCTTAATGTTCTTCAGTGATTCTCTAGGGGGGAAATTGAAATTTTTGTTAGCTCTTAAACTAACGGTACGCCCCATCATATAAGCGTAGTGCAAAATCTTATTTATCTCAAAAACGTCTCTAACGATTTTAATAAAAAAATAGGCACACAAGGGCTACATTTTGGTCAACAAAATTTCGAGGCAAAATGTTATTAACGCGTATCTGTCATAGAACGGCTTTTTGAATTTCGACTTTCGCATTAACGGCTCTAACGATCTTAACCAAAAATTTTCAGCAGAAGCCCCCTTAAGTTTAAAATAATATTGTATATACAAATATTCGAAAAAAATATATTTTGGGTTTTAAAAAAATTTATTTAATAATAAAACATTTTTAAACTTTGTTTGCATCAAGGCATACTTTTGCGGAAATCAGACGGCAATTCCATGCATTTGAACATTATTATCTCATTAAGTCCATGTTTTATATTTACACATGCATAATTTTTAAATTCCAAAGTACATTTACATAAGAGCAAGCTCGTGCGATCCAGTCATGCATTTTATTTTTATTAAGATCACGTTGCTTATCTTATCTTTCTTTCAATGAGCACTTGTAAGCAGAATGCCTACAAGTGTAGGGAAATTTTCGTTTTCTACAAGTGTAAAGTTTTTTTTTGTGTTACAGAAATAATCTACAATTGTAAGATTAATATAATCCTACAAGTGGCTGTTGACTTGTAGACTTGTAGCTTTGTGTTACAGGCCCCAGTTGTTAAATCGCACTTACGTCCCTTCTTTTCAAGGTCATAGAAATGCTGATAAACTATCAGCTTAAGGAATATCTTGAAGAACGAAAGCTGATTAGTTTTTAAAAAGATCTATTAATAGGATAGGTGATAGAACAGATACCCTTACTACTAGCTCTTGAGCACCGACAAAATTTAATAACTAACGTAATTTCATTAATAAAGATTTTCAAAATTAGAATATCTAAATGACTTTTCTGTGGAACACCATAACCACATTAGACTCCTAGAGCAATGCTCCCTAATTCACAACATATTTCAACATTTTAAACTACATTTTAATCAATTTAAATTCTCTCTCATTCTGATGTGTGATCAGTACCCACACTGAATTTTCACATTAATCGATATTTTAAGCTTTCCAACTCAGACCACAATTAAGGGATGTGATCAACCTTCTAAGTGAGAGACAATCAACCGCCATTATGCTAAAAGTATGAAAATGAGAGCATTACTAAAATTGGTTGATTATACTAATAACTACATTATATGAACATGGAGAGAGAGTTATCAGTCTTTTTGAGACAAAGGAAAAATTTAACTAAAGAAGAGTGGAAACCATATATCTGAAACTTTCGAAACAGTATAAAATTGTTCACAGTCATAGGCTTCGCTAAAATCTGTATAAACACCTGACTTTTTCTCTCATTGGAATTAATGACATAATGTTGAAAAAAGAGTTCTGGAATTGCTGAGAGTTTCTTTGGTTTTCATGTAGATCCAGACTTCGCTAATAGTCTACTTTTTTTAAAGCGAATGGATTAACCTTCTAATGACTTCTTCCAAAACTAATTTCCGATATAAGACAGGATAGTTTTAGGCAGAAGAATCCTTATTTTTTTTTGTTAATGAAAATTCTTTTGATATTTTCCAATAGTTCTAAATGTAGTCATTTAGCAGATTGTTAAGGGCCCATGATCTATATCATGATAATGGTACAGTCTTGGATATTTATCCCTGCGTGAAGCAGAAGCGTCTGAAAACACAGTGGTATTCTCAGTTTCGGAATTGCGAAATCGTTGTGAGATTTTTATACAACACCGTGGTTCCAATTATCTCCGGCTCAGTCCGGGCAACTCTCCGGGGTGTAAAAATAGCAGCTCAGAAACGCTAAGATCCCCTAACATGGTAATGGCTCCTGCAAGGCAAATCAACTGCGTCTCCAGGTCTGGATGGCATTCTGCCAATTATGCTACAAAAAATGTAAGTTGTTAAGGTTCCATAGCTGGAAATAATTTTCAAATGATGCCTCTCTTTTAACTATGTACCCAAATCTTGGAGACAAGTAAGAGTAGTTTTTATCCTCAAATTATTTCCGGCCAATTAGTCTGACTTCTTTTGTGCTTAAAACTTTGGAGCACATTTTCGACATTTATATTGAAGACATTCTTAACGGATGTCCTCTTGAAAACCCTCAACATGCATACCTTAAGGGTAAGTCCACAGAAACAGCCCTTCATGAGATAAAGCGTACATGTACATTGTACAACTGAGAAAACTATTAAATTTAAAGAATATACTCTCGCTACCTTCTAAGATGTAAAAGGGGCTTTCAACAATGTTCTTACCAAGTCCATTCTGGAACCACTAATCAAGTTCAGTGTAGAAGATTACATCAAGGTGTGGATTATATCCATGCTCGGCGACAGAAGGATTCTAGGTACGTTAGGTAATATAAACTTGACCAAGCACGTTAGTAGAGGAACACCCCAGGGTGGAGTTCTGTCCCCTCTTCTATGGTGTTCAGTCATGAATAAAATGCTCGTTAAGTTGGAAAGATGTGGCGTTAAGGCGGTTGTGTATGCAGATTACTTGGTTACTGTGTTAAGTGAAATCACAGACGTGGTTTTGAGGAAAGTTAGTAACTAGGCTACGAGTTGTGGACTAGTTGTTATAACCAAAGCAAAACTGAACTGATGCTATTTACTACCAAAACTAGGATACAGCCTTAGGATTTTGTGGACATAGACAGCCGTGGTTTGGCCGATCCTCACTTATGGCGCTTATCAAAGCATATAACATCGACAACCTGAAGAAGGTACAACAACCTGCTAGCGTTGGCACAACAGGGGCTCTAAGACGCCTTAGGCGTATTTCTGTACCTTTTACCACTTGATAAACGCATTAAGTATCTAGAATCTTTTGGCCACAGCTATATTAAGCAGTTGATTCCAATAGAGATCTTTTCGATTCCCACTGACTACTGCACCTCTATAGAGATAGAATCAGTAAAAACTTATAGGTTATGTTTCCATCAAGAAAGGACGGGGATGATAACCTTGTGATAAAAGACTTTGAGACAACTATCTTTACTGATTACTCAAAGATGGCTTGGGAATTTTCTCTGTGGCTTTGGTCCCGTTTAGGCTACCCGACTTTGCTAATTTTTTTCAAGCTGAATTTCCGGCTATCAGGGAAACAAGCAAAGTATTCAAACAAGATCGAAACCAGAACTAGAATACGGCTATTATCATAGACAGTCAGGCGGCTGTTTAAGCCATTTACTCTAGTATATCATCCTCCAAATTGCTGCAGAAATGGGGGATAGAATTTCTAGACTCAATATTAACCATTATGTCACTGTTATCTAGGTTCCGAATCATTTTGGCATTGATGAAAATGAACAGGCGGACGAGCTGGCCAGGCAAGGATTAGCGGAAAGGTCAACATTCAATTCCGAACACTTGATCTTATATGCAGACCCAGGAAGGACATAGCCACAACCGTAACTACCTGTAGCGAACACTGGCCAATAGGAGATTATGCACCAAAGCTAGGCACTCCTCACAACACTCACTGTCATAGCTGTGGGGACCACTAGGAAAAGGAAACAGTCCTTAATTTCCTCTGCAAATGCCACGCTATGACCAAATTTAGAGTACAATCATTAGGAAGGGCATTTCTTGACGACGTTGACGAACTTTCGGAAATGAAGATCAACTTGATATCTTTTCTCAACGCGATGAAATTGCTCCAGGAGGAACTTTGGTTGCTTCTGTGCGGGGGCCGTATGATCACTTAATCGGACAGTGTATGGTTCGGATGAGTGTGGTGGTCTGAATGAGTGAGGGATCCAACTTCCGGATGATTGTGCAAAAGCAAACGAACAATAAAAGACATTAAAACCTACTATGTAGATCCTTTCCTATTTTTGAACTTAATCCAAATTGGATGACTCCCTGAGAATGTCCACAATTTTTCATATCAATTCCATCTACAGGTTCATACACAGCCACAGGTCTGGGCTGGCAGTGGTCGCCATTTCAACCGTTTAATTGTCTTGGTCGAGAAAAATTTTAATATTAGTTATTGATTAAATTTTCGGAATTGCTGGCTCCTTAGCTGGTAGTACTACCGTGTGAAGGTTGGCGATATAGGGATCGCATTCTTGATTAGCAAGATTCCTTCAAGCAGAAAAACTACTAGAGTAAAGACAGTTCCCATATATTTTTTTAGTGGCACAATGCTGTACCGTACAAACAATTGAAAATATGTTCCCGTTTAGCCAGTTAAGAAGGGACGAACAGAATAGATAACACAGGTATACACACATTTTGGTGCCGATACTTGTTTAACTGTTTTTTAGTAAATTCGACCTCCTGAATACGAATCTGCAATCGGTTTTTGCCTAGCAGCTCCCGTTTTCATGTTATGGAGTATAGGGTGTTGCAAACCTGACACCACTTAGAAATACCCAACATAATTTTTTTTTTTTTTTTTTTTACACTATCAGAATTGGTCGAAGAAAGCTTATAGCAAGCTCCGTCTTTCGACCAATGGTTTGCCAACACAGAGAACTGTGTTATACCACCGGCTCATCATTTAGTGCAGTGTTAGTTGTTAGTAGGCAAACTCTATTACAATTAACACTGACACAAATAATATTACGTAAGAACAAAACAATAACATAACAGGAAACAAAGAACATTTAGGAGCGTGGACCACTGGTTTTGAGAAGGTTTTTTAATTTACATTTATTTATATTAAAATCAAAAATATTTGAATTCCAATTTACAAGTCTACCATACGTGTCAAGGGCTCATGAATGCCATAGTTGGTCCTGTGTGTTGGGACCTTAACCATATCGAGGCCTCGAAGATTATAACCTCCTCCCCGATAATTAAAATAAACCGAACATAAAAGATCTGGTGCATCTGTGACGCCTGTTATTAATTGGTGGAAAAATACCAAATCATTGTTTGTTCTTCTTTGTTCCAAAGTTTGCATCTGAAGAATAGATAATCGTTGGTCATAAGAGAGGACATACGAAGGATCATTCCATTGAAGTCCTTTCAAGGCAAAACGAGTAAAGTTTCTTTGCACAGATTCTAATCTCTCAATATGAATATCATAAAGAGGAGTCCAAACCTGCGATGCATACTCAAGATGGGGACGCACCAAGGAGTTGTATAAAGCCCGGGTGACATTGGGATCAACAAATTCCTTAGACCAGCGCTTAATAAACCCTAACATTGAATTAGCCTTATTCACGATTTTATTAATATGAGCAGAAAAATCTAAATTGGGTGTAAAAAGAACTCCAAGGTCCCTTACAGTCATAACTCGAGTTAAAATGTGCCGTGAGATAACATATTCATGAGAGTAAGGAGAACGTTTTTTAGAAAAAGTCATAGTTTGACATTTTGTCGGGTTGAGGTTCAGACTGTTCTTTTCACACCACAAGGCAAAATGGTTAATATCATCTTGCAGTAAAGCCCGATCATTTGAAGATACTATATTTTTATAAATCTTCATATCATCTGCAAAGATTAGAATTTCGCTGTTGCGAACACACAGAGGAGCATCATTAAAAGCCAATGTAAAGAGTAGTGGTCCCAGATGGCTTCCCTGCGGAACACCTGATTTGGCAATAAACTCTCTTGAGTATGAATTTCTGAATTTGACTTGAGATAAGTTTAAACTTGATAATCTCATGAGACAGTTGATCAAAAGCTTTCGAGAAGTCAGTGTATACACAATCAACTTCTTGACAACTTTCTAGAGAGTTTAAACATTTATTTAAAAAGACAACAAGATTAGTAACAGTAGAACGTTTTTGCATAAAACCATGTTGTTGGTTGCAGATAATAGTTTTACATATAAATACTTTACATGAAAATACTTCTAACAGCAATAAGTACTCCCCCGCCAACTGAATTTGTAACGTCAACGTGACGGTCCTTTCGGAAAACTAAGAACTCATTATCAAAAAGTTCCGTGTCTAATATTGTTGCGTTAAGCCAAGTTTCTGTAAGGGCAAAAAGATCGTATGGCAAAACTAGGGAATTTTTGAAAGTCTTAGAAGTTTTACTTCGGAGACCTCTCACATTCTGGTAGTAGATGCAGAACCTGGGCAGTTTTTTGAATTTATACTAGGAGACGAATTAAAATTTGATTTCCTTCTCAAGGGCGCTGTAAATTCTTTTACCAATGTGTTAGGAGGCCAAGAAGTATTACATATGGGTTCGAAGAGAGAATTGGGAGCTATTATTTTGAAGGATGCTACGAAGCTGTTTGGTTTGCTTATTTTGGAGCATTTGACGCATGATGAATTGACAATAGCCTTAGTAGCAATCAAATGATCCACAACATCTTCAGGCATCGTTTCGGGTTGGAGACGAGATATAAATATGGCCCTAGGCTTCGGAACTGAAATTAAAGTTTTTGGACCAGTAACGACGGATTCCTGTGTTGGAGTCAAGTCAAGATTTTCGGTTACAGGTTGAGGTGGAATGGGTTCAGTGGGTTCAGAGGAGGTTTCGGTAACATTAGTATTTGGTTCATTAATATGGAGTGATTCGATAGCTGGGTCGGATAGAGTTATTGAATTTTCAACGACTTCACTACCAATAAGGGACGTTTTTTTAGGTGCCGGACCTACGTTGGCTGACATGGTGGTCATGTCCCTTCTTCTCTTTTTGCTTTTCCTAGAAGTAGAAGGATTTGATGAGAGAATATCATCCGTTGAAGAGGAGTTGTCAGCTACTAGCACCGGAGAAGGGATGCTATCAACCGTTGTCACAATATTAGCAAAGTTCGAACTTAACTCATCAAATCCCTTGGAGATTTTCGTTAGCTCATCTTTTAAGGAGGATAGCTTAAAACAGAAATGAGCTAGCGAAATCTTTCTACAGTTAAGACAATACCAAAAAGCAATACTCGAAGAATTAATTTTGTCCATTAACGAGTTATTTGTACCGACACATTTGGCATGGAATAGATTTCCACAAGGTCCGTAACACTTGAAAAGAGGGGCTACGCCAGAGCGATCCAGACAATTCGTATTGGCGCAAGACATTTTTAATATATAAGGGACAGACAAATAAGAAACAAATTTCCAATATGAAAATATGTATAATATTAAATAATGATTAGAATAAAAAATAAAAAAAAAAAAAAAAAAAGTAGTGGTGAAAGCTGGATTTGAACCTTCGCACTTATATTCAATACAAATTACAGTCAACGCGCAGACGCGCACAACCACCGATCTCTTAAGAAGCGAGCTTCTGAATTAATATTAATAATGCAAATGATAATTAATTATAATAATAATAAATAGAAAATAGGGACCTCGAGTGGAGAGAAGAAAAAGTAAAGCTGAAAGCTGTATGAAAAAGCTCGTCAAATTAGAATTAGTTCTTTCTACTGAAAGAAGGGAAAGAGGGAGTTTAGAAAAAAATTGAGAGGAACAAATGCATATGTATATGCAATTCAGAGTAGAGCTTGACATACATATGTATATGGGTAAACAAAAAAATGGCAAACAAACTTACGTAAATTGAATCACAAAAAAACACTAATTATTGACGATTTTTAAATTAAAAGATATAAAGCATGTGTTTACATGCAAGTCAAAAATAATATTAATTAAAACAAACACAATTCTAAATAAACCAAGTAAGAAAAACTTGAAATTAAATACAAAATTGCGGAGAGCAAGACAATACGCGTCAATCAATAACAAGACCAGTGTGACCACAAAAGAAGAAAGTAAAACATTTTTTCTTTGAAAATCCAAGCTCCTTTATTGACATTTACATATAAATATAAAAAATAATAATTCTATTAACAAGATACTAGCGAGTACATTTCATATACAATATATTTTTCACTGCTGATTTGATGTACTGGAACCCAAGAAGCTTCGTTTTTTGCTTGATCTGCAATGTGTTTTTTTTTTCGAACAATCTCTTAGCAGATTCCAGGAGTAATCTGCCATCATATGCGTATCCGACTTGCACTGGTATCGTTCTTCCATTGTTCTTATATCCTGGTGAAATTGTTCACCTTGCTCTTCACTCAAGTCTCCCAAGTTTTCAGGAAACCGGTCCAAATGGTTTTGCAAGTAATGCACCTTGATGCTCATGTTGCATCCAAGCTCACGAAAAGGAGTCAGCATGTTCTGAACTAAATCCTCATAATTTGAAGTCTTCTTGTTGACTAGAAAGTTTTCGACAACTGACACAAATGATGTCCACGCTTTTCGCTCTTTTTCATTCATAGATTCAACAAAATTGGTGCCCTCCATTAACCGTCTGATTTGAGGTCCATCGAATATGCCAGCTTTTATTTTTTTAATGCTTAATCCTTGCATCTTTGTAGATATGAATTTAAAACATGATGAATCCTTATCTAGAGCCTTAACAAATTGCTTCATTAAGCCAAGTTTTATATGAAGTGGAGACAGGATTATTTTATTCCGATCAACCAAAGGCTCATTAATAACATTTTTTCCTCCAACAACCATGTTCTCTCTTTCAGGCCAGTCTTTTTTTACTTAGTGATCTTGTTTACCTCTGCTATCGCAAAGGCACAAGAAGCAGGGATATTTTGTGTATCCACCTTGCTGTCCAAGGAGAAAATTAACCATTTTCAAGTCAACACAAATGACCCACCCATGTTCGTGATACTTAATCTTTTCCAAGACTATAGCTATGTTCTTGTACTGTTCTTTCATTTGGGTTGAGTGAGCAATAGGTATTGATCCCAATTCATTACCATTGTGTAAAAGCACACACTTCAAACTTCGCTTGGAACTGTCAATAAACAGACGCCAACAATCTGGATCATACTCGGGAAGGCCCTGACAGAAGACGAGATCTTCTTCCTGAGAGTAGAACGTAAGCAACTCTGCTTCCCTTTTACGATAGAACGTTATTGTTGTTCCTTCATCAAGTAGATTTTTGTTTTGAGAGGTTAAGATCCCTGATGAGATCACTTAACTGACTTTGGTTAAATCGTTGGGGACTTGATGCATTTTCCTAATACTCGTATTCACTTGCTTTATCTGTATCGTAGTGGGTTATTTCATCCTCCGAAAGATCTGGTAGCTGATGAAATGTTGGTATGGGAACTTCATCGGAATGAGGGATGGGCCGTCGAGCAGAATTTAAATCAGGATACGTCCACTTGCTTCGGTTTTTCCTATTGATGCCTCTGATATTCACTAGACAGAAATAACTGTCGTCATAGAGATTTTTTGGTTCTCTCCAAACCAAAGGCACACCAAATTTAAAACTCCTCCTTTTTCCATTAGTCCACTGACGTAGATGTTCATTACATGTTTTGCAAACTACATGTGATGCCCAAGGTTTATCTTGATCACCAAGTTCGATACCAAAATAAGCATTGTATGCTTTCTTCACAAATTCAGTAATGGATTTTCTGTTCTGATTTGTCGTGTATTCACCACATACATAACAAAATTGCTCGGGATGATTTACGCAGATTCTGCGGCTAGATGACATTTTTGAAAATTAGCTCTTAATCACTTCAAGTATTGTAATGTTTTACCAAGGGTTCTAAATAAATAAAACTTATTTACTTTGTTTAAAACTTCCACTTATTTATTATGTAAATAAAACACTTCACTTTCTTACAACCAAACAATTTACTGTAACTCAAAAACTAGAGCTGCTAGGGAAAAATGGTTTTCAGTTTTGAAATCAGCGTTAGAAGTTCAAATAAAATCAGCTGCAAAACTCAAGGCACCAAAAAAATATTTTTTTTTGTAGACCTGTGTAATAATAATTAGTGTAGAAAAATTGATGATAAGAAACAAATCAAAGAAAGCATTTATGATTGATTAAGAGCTACAACATTTAAAGGTTCTGATAATTTTCTAATATTCTTGGAACTCCACACTCACTGTATTATTAATCCTAAAGTTTTAAGGGTGTCATTCACTCGTTTTAAATTCTTCTATTGTTTCACTTCTCAATGCAATGCATCTGTTTTCACGAATTTCATTTGAAAAGCGTTGCCGTATTAACGAAATTCATAGCTTGAGTAAATATTTTGCTCACTGACTTGTGTGTCCGATAGCTAAGAATTGTTAGAGTGCTGTATGAATATTTCGACAAGCAATACGGAAACAGTCCTATTTGCCATTTACCCTTTGCTTCGGTTTGGTGAAATTCACCTTCCGAAATAATAAAATAGAAAAGCCCTACGTGTGTAAGACTATTTGCTTAGGCTCATATTAGGCATATATTCTACTGGGACTTTTGTCTCTGCTACTGTGGTTCCCAACGTTCTACTAAACGAACAAATTTTATAACAACAAAAAATATTCAAATTCAAATCATAAATTCGTATTAATTTCAAAAAAAAAAAAAAAAAAATAGTGTGACAACAACGAAATGAACAATTTTTCTAGGCATCCATGTTCAAATCCAAATGAAGTATCCTTGCACAACCACCACCAAGCACCATACCGTAGTAACATTCGCCATATACTTATACATTTTATTCCAGCTAGATTTGCAGGAGCGAGAAACAGAGTCCTATTCTATATCTATGAGGCGTTGTTTGGATAACATTAGGTTGGAAAATTGCATGAAGGCTTAAAAAGTCAGTAGACAAGCACGTTTTGTGACTTTGAAAGGGATTTGTACAAGGAAAGTTAGTTCGCCTTCCTAGAGAATTCCATGATCAACAGTTTATTTTAACTAACACCACCTTGGCCCAATTTGCAAATAGAACCAATCTTTTCTTTTCAATTGCCAGACGAAGATCCTTAAGTGTTCACTTCACTTGATGCCAACGTTTACCGATTATGAAATGAACAGAAAATGAAAAAGTCAGAGAGAATTTTGTAAAAGCCCGTAGTTTAAGCAAGCGGAAAGACAAAACTTCTCCTTAAACTGCACTTAAGAAATTAAGAAATTGAAAATGTTTGAATTTGAAAAAAAGGAAAAAACAAAAACTTGAAAGGTAGATGAGACATACCTAGTACAAACATACATTTTTAAGGATATGTTAGGCAAAGTGCCTGCAATAGTGTACTTGACATGAACGAAATTCATAACATGTTTTCTTGAATATTTTGAGGACAGTTTTGTGTCAACTTTAATTATTTTAATTATTGAAGTTCGTTGCTGCAATGACATCCTTGATTCGAAGTTGGAGAAACATTTTCGAAAAAACCTAAAACAAAAGGGATTTATTGTGGATACTGTACTTTATTTTATATGAATACTTTTACTTTGTTAAGGAGCTTAAGTTATGGGATTTGGAAGAAGCCGGAACCTTAACAAGGACATGCTATGGAAGATAATATTAAGACCAAGTTTTTAATAGGAGAAAATAATAGCGGTTATACTGATATATTCAATTCTTAAAGGGGGTTGTTTTAGAAACGGAGAACGAAGAAATTGGCTTTATTTATTTAGTACTGTGAAACTCTTACCGCATGTAATCCACCTGGATGAGGAGCACTCTTTGCAAAATCGACAAATGATTTTGCTTTTTGATCTAAAATCATATTGGGGCAAGTTTAAACTTCTAATACTTTTCCATAGCGTTAAGACTATCAGCTTATGAGACTTGGTTCTTCTTATACTTCGAACATTGTTTTGTACGCTTAATACGGTTTCCTTTTAGGGTTGTTATGTTTTCCGTGCACCAGGATTTTTTTCTAGTATCCAATACCTTTTTCTATACTTCAAGTTTAGGTTTTCTCCTTTCTTTTTGAATTAAGCCGTGCATTCGAAGTCATTCCTATATATTTGATTTTTCAGCTGTAGATACATTTTGACTGTTGATAAAAATTGGAAAGTTATTTTGCTTTTAGTTTGTTAAGTTTATATGCATGTGGCACCGTCTTGTTGAAATCACATGTCATGCAAGTCAAGCTCTTCCATTTTGCGCAAAAAAAAAAGTTTTTTTTATCATAGCACGGTAGCGCTCACGATTCACAGTAACGTTGCGATTCGTATCATCTTTGAAAAAATACGGTCTAATGATTCCGCCAGCCCATAACCCGCACTAAACAATGACTTTTTCTGGATGCATTAGTAGCTCTTGCAATGCTTCTGGCTGCACTTCACGCAAAATACGGCAGTTCTGCTTGTTCACGTATCCATTCAACCAGAAATGAGCTTCGTCGCTGAACATAATTTTTTGATAAAAAAGTGGATCTTCAGCCAACTTTTCAAGAGCCCATTCACCAAAAATTCGGCGTTGTGGTAGTTCGTTTGGCTTCAAATCTTGTACCAGCTGTATATTGAAAGGCTTCACTCCTAAATCCTTCCGCAAAGTTTTCAACATAGTTGAGTAACAGAGGCTCAATTGCGGCGAACGGTGCCGAATCGATAATTCACGGTCATCACTAACACTGGTCGATAAAGCTGCGATATTTTCCTCAGTTCGAACTATACGTAAGCGTGTTGGTGGTTTAATGTCCAAGAATGTAAATTTGGTGCGAAATTTAGTCACAATAGCCCGAATAGCCGCCTCAGTAGGTTGATTAAACCTACCATAAAATGGAAGAAGGGCGCAATGAACTTTCTTAACAGAACACGCATTTAGATAATAAAATTATCAAAATAGAAAATAATTTGCAAGCGTTGTTGGTTTTTTTTAGACAAAACTGAAGATGTTGACAGTGACACAAAACATAGTGTTGCCAAAAAAAGTTAAGGTGGCTATGATAGCCTTGATAACCACTGAGATATCTCTTCTATATAACAAATACACGATTGGTCCTAGGATACTTTCTTGTGGTGGACTGGCTTGAAAATTATAAAGTTGGTCGAAACCGTCCTCTAAAGAGTCGGTCCAAAGGTAGGATTTCAGTATTTTTGCAGGAACAAGCTAAGGCGATTTTTGACCCCTCCATATCTTCAGAACCAATGAAGTCAGAAACTTAAAATTTCTAATATTTGCTAAGCTAGTCAGGCCCAGCAGTTTTGAAGTTATGGTGAGATTTCTGGATTTGAAGAGTCTGTCAAAGCTCTTCAAATCCAGAAATCTCACCATAACTTCAAAACTGCTGCTGTACAGGACCATGGTCCTGCCAGTACTCACATATGGATCCGAGACTTGGGTGCTTAGCAAAAGGCACTCCGACCAGCTGCGTTCGAGAGAAAAGTCCTAAGGAGAATTGTTGGCCCCATATGTGAGGAAGGACGATTCCGGAGACGGTACAATCATGAACTGTACGCAATCTACTTAGAAGCAGATATCGTGACAAAAATTAAGCTCGGTAGACTCCGGTGGGCAGGGCACCTAGATCGCATGAGCGAAGAGGAACCTGCTCGGAAAGTTCTTTGTGGTACATTCTATGGTAGACGACAGCGTGGTAGACCATGCTTGCGCTGGAGAGATGGCGTAGACCAGGACGCCCGAAGCCTTGGGGTGCGCAACTGGATGGCGTCGGCTAGAGACCGAGATAGGTGGAGAGACTTGTTGAAAGAGGCCAGGACCGGAACCTGGTTGTCGAGCCGATGATGATGATGAGTCAGGCACAGGCGCCTCACAAAATTTCTATTTCCTAGCATAAGCAGTTCCTGAGATATAAGGCCTCAAATATCACAAAAACCGTAACTGACTGACTGACTGACAGATCATCAAAATTATGGAGCACTTCCGACATCCTAGAATCTTGTAATTTTGCACAACGGTAGGTATCCGCCCACTTTCTCCGGATTGGTGTTGGTTTAATGGAGCACTTCCGACTGCTGTAAGACGATGAAATTTGGTAAAACGGTAGGGTTTTAATTGCTTACCAAAGAAAAAAATATAAAATTTGAGGTTTTCCATTCAGGGGTGTGGTATCCGCCCACTTCCTCAGAACTGATGTAAATTATATGGCACATTTCCCATTGCAGTGTAACAATGAGATGAGGACCAAAAATAAAAATTGAGGTTTTCCATTCAGGGGGCGTGGTATCAGCCGCGAAAAATACTGAGATCTAAAAGTACGCCAAGTTCTTATTTCATGAAGGTTTAATACCGAATATTTAAAGCAGAATAATATTGGAACAGCTACAATGTAACAGAATTTTTTAATGATTACTGACTAAAATTTGATGGGCTTACTTGGCAAGTTTTTCGTATGCCCAATTCGAAAGGTTTTAAAAATTTGACAAGTGAACCTATCAAATTTAAGTCAGTACATAATAAATAATAAAATTTCTATATTACATTTTAGCTGTTTAAATGTTATTCTACTTTAAATATTCGGTTTTCGGTATTAAATCTTCATGAAGTAAGAACTTGGCGTACTTTTAGATCTCAGTACTTTTCACGGCTGACTTAGTTACACAAAGGTTTTTGCATAAAAGAACTTGGCTCTTTTTTTAACATTTATGTTTTTGGTCTGATTTATTATAACTTAAAGTGTTTGTTAAGATAACTTTTGTTGACACATGGACATGCTTCTTACTTCTTTGAGCGTGATAAATGGATTTTCAGATTCATAATTTCTATTAAAGATTGCTGCAGGTTATATGTAGCTGCATGTTCTGAGAATGGCTTAAAAACATGCGCAAGAAGTTCAAAGGAGATGTCAGCCTTCTTTTTCAAGTTTCCAAATCTCCAAAGAAACGTACTGTTAAGTCATACGCCGAAATGGCAGCTGCACAGACATCTCCAAAGAAACGTAGTGTAAACACAAATGCCAGAATGGCGGCTGCACCCGTAATAAATCAACCTGACTCTGACGCACTATCTCAATGCTTGGCTTTAATTTTGTCAAAATTTGAAGATCAGGTCAAAATCAATAGAACTATTTCTGATAGGTTAGCAAAAATCGAAGATTTTATTCGACCCAAACGTTTTAAAAAAAAATCATGATGGAAAACCTTAAAATTATTACGTGGAATGCCAACGGATTAAGGCAAAGACTTGAAGAACTAGAAATGGTCATACGGGAACAAGATATCGACATTTGTCTAATATCAGAAACCCACGTTAAAAAAGAATCAAATTTCAATATAAACGGTTATCTAGATTACCATGCAATTCATCCGTCGAACAAAGCAAGAGGCGGAGCATCATTATACATAAAAGAATGTAACAAACACTCGATAGGCCTTAAGCTTGAACTTGAACCGATGCAGCTTATAAGTGTGCAGGTTAAAACTAAACATGATACATTGAATTTCACATCTATATACTGCCCTCCACGGTACAGAATTGATAAAAATGATTTTTCAAACTTGCTAAAATCACTTAGACCATCTTTAATAATCGGTGGCGATTTTAATGCAAAACACACGTTTTGGGGTTCTAGATGCATTTCTCAAAAGGGCCGAGCGTTATATGAAGCCGGTATGGAGAATAATTGTGATTTTCATTCTAGTGGGAAACCAACTTATTGGCCGACAGATACCTCGAAAATACCTGACCTGATTGATTTCTTTATAGTCAGGGGAATACCGTCAAATCGAATAAAAATAACGGAATGCTTTGATCTTTTCTCTGACCACTCTCCCGTTATTCTCACTATGAGCGAAAGTATTGTTAAAATTGAAACACCACCTAGGTTAACAAACGGTAAAACTAACTGGGAAGGTTTTAAGAAAGATATTGAAGATAATGTTGAATTAAGGGTATCACTACAAACACCTCTTGAGCTTGAAGAAGCGGTAGATAAATTTGTGCATATTGTTCAAAAAGCCGCATGGAACAATACTCCTTACCAAAGACAAATGTCAGGCTATAGAGAAGCTAAATATCCCCAAGAGATAAAAGAGGTACTTAAAGACAAGCGAAAAGCGCGCAAAAAATGGCAACAAACTCGTGCTCCACAACACAAAGCTAATTTAAATCACCTCAGTAATTTGCTTAAAAAGATGATATCAGATTTTAAAAACCGCGAAGCTGGAAATTACCTTGAAAACTTGACGGCAGGTAAAGAATCTAATTATTCTCTATGGAAAGCGATAAAAGCTACGAAAAAACCAAAGCTTCCAGCACCCCCGATTATGAAAGACCAAAATGAATGGGCAAGAAGCGATAAAGAGAAAGCAAACGTTTTCGCTGATTACCTAGAGGAAACATTTAAGCCGTTCAATGGGCAAGCATTGAATGATGATATAAGTGTGAATATAAATTCAAATGAAAGCTCCATCACAAGAAATGTTACGCTTGCCGAATTAAGCAAAGAAATTAAGAAACTGAAGTCAAAAAAAGCACCAGGATACGACTTAATTACTGCGGAAATTCTTAAAATGCTCCCACGGAAAGGTTTAGTAAACCTCCTTTACATAATGAACGCCACTCTAAGGTTAGAATATGTTCCAAATCAATGGAAAGTCGCAGAAGTAATAATGGTCTTAAAACCTGGCAAACCATCACATGAAAAGAAATCGTACAGGCCCATTTCACTTCTTCCTGTAGTGTCGAAGGTCTTTGAGAGAATATTTCTTCAGCGTCTTCAGCCCATAATAGAAGAAAAGGGTCTTATACCTGAACACCAGTTCGGTTTTAGAAGTAAGCACTCGACGATTGATCAAGTGCATAGAATCACCGATGTCATCGAGAAAGCCTTTGAAGAAAATAAAATTTGTTCAGCGGTCTTTTTAGATGTGTCTCAAGCTTTTGACAAAGTGTGGCACGAAGGCCTCAAATACAAATTGAGACAAGTCCTATCTGAAGGACTATACAACATTCTTAGAGAATATCTAGAGAAAAGAATTTTCCGCGTTAGGCACGGAAATGATTATTCAGATTTTAAAGAAATAGTGGCTGGGGTACCACAAGGTAGTGTTCTAGGTCCCATTTTATACCTTTTATTTACACGCGACATACCCCAAACAGACAATACAATTGTAGCTACTTTTGCAGACGATACCGCAATACTTGCAGTAGGCAAAACGGCTAACGAATCGACATGTAAATTGCAAAATGCTCTTAACAATGTCAATGAATGGACAAACAAATGGCGAATAGCGCTTAACGAATTTAAGTCAGTCCACGTGGACTTTACTTATAAGAAAATTAATAGATTACCAGTCTTTATTAATACAACTCAAGTTCCATTTGCAAATGAGGCAAAATATCTCGGGATGACTCTTGACGCGAAATTAAAATTGAAGTCACATGTTAAAAATAAATGTGATCAATTAAATATTAAACTAAGGGAAATGTACTGGTTACTCGGACGACATTCTAAACTTAGTATCGAAAACAAATTATTAGTTTACAAACAGGTACTTAAGCCTGTCTGGACATATGGTATTCAACTCTGGGGTTGTACCCACGATACAAATCTAAATAGTCTACAAACTTTTGAAAACAAATTATTAAGGTCCTTTGTAAATGCGCCGTGGTATATTAGAAACGAAGATCTTCACAGGGATCTTGGAATCCCCACGGTTCGCGAAGAAATAAAAACTTTTTCGCAAAGGCATAGAAAGCGTTTAGTTGAACATACCAATAGAACAATCTTAGAAATTCTTGACGAAACAAATTTAGTACGACGTTTGAGAAGGACCAAACCTTCCGATCTAGTACGGTGAAATTATTGTACTGTATTATGTATATTTAAATCATCGCTTAAAATAGAAAGAAGCTATTCAACTAGCTTATAATTAAACCAGTAGGAACTTTCACCGGAAAGTTGCCTACAACACGTTACTTAACTTCGAGAAAGATAAATTGCTAGATAAGTTCCATATGAACTTAGTTGCAATCGGGAGGAGGAGGTGGTTTTAGTGCGGTCGGCCTGATTAACGGTCTGCTTGCATAGAGTCTTACCTTCCGTAAGGCTTTATGGGGGCAGAGTTGTTGGTCGGGAGAGTCCCACATATCTATGAGCGCGCGTTTTTCGGTCCTCATAGAATCTTTTGAAGATTTCAACACCTACCCACGGGAAAAAAAAAAAAAAAAAAAAAAAGTTTCCAATTTTATCTATCGAGATTTTTTGACAGGATCTGGGATATCTTTGGCGCTTGGCTGCTTAACATAAGTAGTAATGTGTAGAAGGGTGTGTCACCAATTGCGCAAAATAAAACACCACGCATTGTAGGCCCGTATGATAGCACGTTATTATGGGGTAATTTCTCTACGACGGAGTGATATCCAGCTGTGATTGATATTCACCGTACAGCGCACAGCATACGAACATTAATTAATTATTACTGACTGACCAGCCGCATTTTCGAAGAAGAATGACCCAAAATCCGCACCAAACAGTCACGCGTTGTTGATGTATTTTTTTCTCAATTATTACACGTGGGTTTTCTTAACCGAAAATAGCTTCATCACTTAAAATGATTTCATTCGAAAAATCAGCATCCACCTTTTGTTGTTCCAAAATCCATTCAACGAACACTCCTCGTGCTGCATGGTCAGTAGATACTCTTCAGTTCTTGAGTCAATTCAACTTTGTAAGCATAAATTTTCAAGTATTTCGTGAGAATTCGCCTTTGAAAGCTTTTCGAAATGCCCAATTCTTGACTAAGGTGCCGAATTGACATTCCTGGTTTGTCAGCAATACTCTGGAGAACTGCGTCAAAGTTTTCTGTTGAACAACTTGTGACAGGACATTCAGAGTATTTTAGATCACTAATTGATCCAGTCCCTCTGAATTTTCCAATTATTCTCTTCACAGTTGACGTTCTTAACCCTAGAAAGGTAATCTTCGTCGATTAGACGAACATCATTTTTTCATTTTAAAATTTCTCATAGATCTTTAAGGAGAATAAAAAGTCACAAATCTAAAAAAATAAAATGAAAAGTGTGTTTTTATTAAAAGAAAGGTTTGATAAAAATAAATTATTAACATCTACAAGAATTTGTTAATAACTTTTCGAAAAAATTGCATTTAAATTTTACTTCGTCGATTCGACGAATGATTACCTTTAACGTACTAAAAAATATGATTACCTTTCTAGGGTTAAATGACTATGACGGCAATATTTTGTACGGAAGGTAAGGTGAAAAACCTTAATTATTTTTAAAATATTGCTCAACAATGAAAATGCGTTGTTCTTTCGTATAGCGCTCCATTCTTACTAACCCCGAACTGTCAGCTGTCACATTGTTATCTTTTCTCGCGTTCGCAACACTGTGCTATTAAATGGTGAATTATGGAAAACCCTTTATAAAATTTAATTTTACTTATCTTCTTTTTACTTGCGACTTATAGGACTATAAGGCAAGTTATGCATTCGTAAAAAAAATCGAACTCGAGATTTTGATCAAAGTTGACGTTACGATGATAGCGAAGACTAAAACAGTGGGTCTCGCAATTCTGTCTGTCTGTCGGTTCGACTACAGCCTAAACTTCTCGGCCGATTTTCTGATTTTCTTCAAAGTCGGTAGATATCATTTTTAATTTTTCCCCCCACACGTTTTTTTTTAAATCTAAAAATAACGGTACCTGCCTTACGACTTTTTTCGAAATTTTGTAAATATTTTTTTTTCTCAAAAACTGTTCGACAGATTTAAAAAAAAAGATACAAATAAATTTTATTTAGTTAAAGCTAGGTACTAGTTAAAAAAAATTTTGCGAAAAATGGTTATTGAGGGTACCCCTCAAAGAACCATTTTTTTTTGTTTTTTTGATTTTCTCAAAAACCGTAGCACCGATTTTGATAATTTTTTTTGGCTGAAGCTCCCCAAAAACTTAAATAGAATTGTGTACTCAAATGTTCAAAAATTTTTTTTTTGGATTTTTAAAAAAAAATTCAAAATTATTTTTTTAAAACTCAATATGTCGAAAACCTTATGCTAGATTTTTTTTAAACTTAAATAATAAAAGTTTCTCATTAAATTCTATAAAATGTATGGAAAAAAGTTTTATTTTACCTAAAAATAAAGGTACCCACCATACAAACGTTAAAAAATGGTTTTCAAAAATCGTATTTTTCTTGAAAACGGCGCGGCGCCTAGAATTTTGATAAAAATTTTTTTGTTTCAATTAATTTTAACGATATTTAATATGATAAAAAAAATTTGAAATTAAGATATTACAGCTTGTACCTACCATAGAACCATTTTTTCAAATTTTGAATTACTCATTATCGACATATCGGATTTTAATGAATTTTTTTTCTAGAGATGTTTCTAAAAAGTTTAAAAACCATTGCATTTCAAAACTTTAAAAAAGATATTTTCTGAATTTTTGAAAAAAAAAATCATTTTTTTTTGGAAAATTCGATATTTCAAAAACGACTCAATATTGTTTTTGGAAATTTAATTTTCATTCGTACAGTAATAAAAGCTTAAAGTTGGCATACCAAATTTTTTTCTTAAAAGTCTTTTAAAAATTTTGTATATAAAGATTTCTTTTTAAGAAACCACTACAAGGACTTATAATTTGTGTTCTTGTATAAATTCATATTTGCATAGCATTCTGTTCTTGTCTTTTACTACTAAAAAAATTTTAAAAATTAATTTTTTCCTTATGAACAGTTTTCTCTAAAAACATTCGTTTTTTAAATTCCTAGTCTGTTACATAGGAGCAAGTTCGTGCGACCCAGTCGTGCATTTTATTTGATGTCTTTTTGAATAATTCTTATCTTCCGCCTAGTGAAGGTAAAATTGCTTAAAAATTATTACAACTCAGCATTTTAGGTGAATTTGGAAATATAAACACATTAGCAATATTATTTATTATTTGCTTTGAAACTTTGAGATTTTCTAGGCAAAACTATTACACACTTTATGTAAATCTTAAAAAAAAGCTTTTTCAAGGTCTAAAAAATGAAATTGAAGCAATTTTATTTTCGTGGTTCACAAGCTATTTCCATTTGTCAACATTTCTAGATTCATAATCAAATGTAAGCTTTGCCCTTCATAAATAAAACTATGATATTTGGCTTGTGCAACTTTTAAACTTGTTTAAAGAAGTCTCTCTTACTTTCAGCGTTTAAGTCCAATCAAATAATAATTTTGATCTCTTTTTCTAGCAGACAAAAGATGATATTAAACCAAAAAAATTCAGATATCTAAGGCTTTAAACAAAATTTCTTACTTCAGATACATTGTTTTTTTTTATTTTTTGAAAAAGATTTACATAACTTTTCAGTGGAAAAATTTAGCACTTTCTTCAGAAACAGAAATAAGTTTGCATCATATGCAAAAGCTGTGTTTTGCAGACTGCAGAGCTCAGAGACTTTTAAGAAGGTTTGCTCTTCGCAAAAGAAGACTTTTACCATTGCAGCTTATGCATCCTTTAGTTTGGTTTTACGTAAAGCTTCTTTAGGGTTATATTCTTTGTTTTTCTTTTTTTTTTCAATTCATAGGATGGCAAACTAAAATCAAGGATTTAATTTCAATGACATTGGCATCGAAGGAAGAAAGAACACTTTGCATTTTTTGCTTGCAACTGTTTCCCTTTAAGAAGGCACTTTGCACTTTGTTAATATATGTGGTTATTGTGCCTTGACTTCTTCCGACTCTTAGAACACCAAAATCTGTGCCGGAATCTATAAGTTACATAGCTCTTGGCAACATTTCGGCTCCCCAAAAAGAAAATCACAAGCCCTTCAATTCAACTAATGCAATGGCTTAGGGTAAAGTTCTCTATACATACTCGCATCCCTTGTTTGTCGCCTTAAAAGTCAAATCCCAAGGTAGTTCATTTTGTTGGGTGTTGTAGATATTTTAGGATATGATTGAGTGGCTCATGGATGCATGCAATTTCTAGTGCTTGCAAAAGATACAAAAGGGCTATATGTGCGTCGCGTCCCCCATAGCGTTCTCTTCGACGCTTTGATATAGTGAATTTGCCATCATCCGGTGTGGCGACAAATATAAATCCCGAAACGAAGTGTAGCTTACTGCATAATGGATACACTCACTATGCAATGAATGGGCGCCACCTACATTTTTCCCTTAAAGTTGATGATTTATTTACGGGGGCGTTGTTTGTGTCATCGTTGTAATTTGTTTAAAATACTCTCCACGGTACTCTCTATCAATTCGGGACTTAAAAGTGGGCACATTTTTTTTCTGATATTCCCAAAGTCCAGTTTAAGTTTCAGCACTGTATGTTTTATGTTTTTTGAGACTTTTTGTAGCCCATTTGCAAATGGCACAGATAAAAAATAAGTTCCGTTATACTCAGATAATAATGTACGTAATTTGGTTTATTCATCTTAATAAAATGGCCCTAAAAGAATGACCTTGTTTCTAACTGATTTTTATGATTTTTTTTGTGTATCATATTTCAGGAGGGTTGCAAATTTGGAGCGGTGGAACGTTTCTTTTAGAATAGTTTCACACTTGAGCCCTCTGTTGTCATTAAATTAGGGACAAGTAAAAGAGATATCGTTAAGGTCAGTTTTTGAGTGCTGAGTTAATTGTAAGTTAAATCAGATATATTTCTTCGTAGTTCTCTCGTCCTTCCGAGAGAACTGTTCGCATCAAGATCAATCCAACAGAAATGCATCATCTAGGAAAAGTCACTGTTTGGTGTAGGTCTTAGGCTGGGCACATCAGAACGAAGTTGACAGGGCCATCACCGTCAACAGCGAACGCTATAGGTCTGTGTCACAATGAGCATTTTGCATAAGCGATTTCCGAACATGACCACCGATATACGGCCTCAGCGAATATAAACAAGAAAAATTCTGACGTGGTCCAACCGCAGGATCTCGGTTACCATTTGATTTTACCTCTGTGGAGGTAATGATGTCCTTAAATTGCCAGTGCACAATGTTCATTGGTAATCATCGATTGGTATAGTGCCGTTGATGGAGATAGCAATGCCATCGCCGTTTTCGAAGAAGTTCGGTACGATGATGCCGCTTATCCAAAATTCACACCAAAAAACTACTTCCACTTAGTGAACCTCTTGTGAGTTGACATCGTTCCAAATTCAAAAATTTTGCTAGATGACTTAACCGATGATCCAAAAGTGTGCTTCGTGATTTTTGTTTCCGAAATCGGGGTCCGTTTCCAACAGCTTCAGATATTAGGTTTTTTTAATGTGTAATGCCCCTTGTGTGGAATTGACAAATCTTCCAAGAGTAGCTCTATAGGTCCCCTAATGGTTGAATCGGCTAGGCTGATTTTATTAAAGCTTGGTAGATAACATTTTTAATTCTATATAAATATTTCAAGAACTGTTTCACAAATTTAAAAAAATATTCAAAAAAATTAATTTAGTTAAAGCTAGGTAATGGTTGAAAAAAAATTTCCTAAAAACGGTTATTAATAGTACCCCCATAGAACCATGCTTTTTGTTTCTTAAATTCTCAAAAACGGTTCAAACAATTTTGAAATTTTAAAAAAATTGTTTGTATGCTAAAACTATCAAAGAATTTGTATAGTATTGTGCATTCAAATTAAAATGGATTCTTAGACAAAATTTTGCTTAAAAACTGAATATTTCGCAAACTACTTGCCCATTTTTTTCAAATCCCAACAATTTAAAGTTTTTCAACACAATCATTAAGGAAAATATATTTTATCTAACAATAACGCTAACCACCTTAGAAATTTTAAAAATTGCTTTTGATGAATCTTTTTTCTCGAAAACGGCGTCTAAAATTTTGATAATTTTTTTTCGTTCGAATAATTTTTACGATCTATAATTCAAAACAAAAAAAATTGAAATTAAGATATACATTACTTACCACAGAACCATTTTTACAAATATTGAATTTCGCATTATCGGCAAAAAGGATTTTAATGACATTATTTATAGAGAAGCTTCTAAAAAGTTGGAAAAACATTGCATATCAAAACTTAACAAATATATATTTTTAATAAAAAAAAAACATGTTTCCTTATAAACAGTTTTTTCTAATAAAATTCATTTTTAAAATTATTGGTCTATTACATAAGAGCAAGTCCGTGCGACCCATTCGAGTGTTTTTTTTTTAGGTTAATAAAAATTAACAAGTAAATGATCCAAGTTCTTAATTAGTATACTTTAGCCTCTCAGCCTTAGAGAACGGAAAGGAAGTCGACGTTGTCTAAACCGATTTCGGCAAGGCCTTTGGAAAGATTTCACATAAGCTTATTCTATTCAAACTGTTCACAATTGAGCTTGAACCTTTCTTCTTAAGATGGATTTCTTCTTAACTAAAAACCGTTACTACAAAGTTCGATTCAAATCTGCATTCTCTGATGATTTCATAGCTCCGGGATCCCACAAGGCAGCCACTAAGGACCTGTTTTTTTTTATTCTTACTATTAACGATATCGACATGGTCATTAAATATTTCCTCTTCTACAACTTGATCTGAACAGGTTCTCTGTCTGGTGGCTGAAAAATTGCTTAGAACTATATATTTTCAAATGTCATTTGATCATTTTTTCACCAAAACGCATCCAAGCTTTTTACCGTCACTATATATATTATATCTGAGTCAGTTCACAACCTTGGTGTTTTATGCGATAGAAAGCTCAACGTTCTCACACATAGGGTCTTGTGAATAAAAATAAAGTTAAAACTCTACACCAAAGAAACCCCAGAGAAATGTGACTTTTGTAACTTGGAGCAGTCAGTCTGGCACGTCCTAGTAACATGTCCTATCTCAAAAATTATTAAAAACGAGAATGCTACCAGCAATGAACAACAACTTGCTGAATTACTTGATGCTGACAACCCTGAATCCATTGTTCACATAAAACAATCCACCACACATCATCAAAAAGTTTTTTTTATTATACATACGAGCACAAACGCAAAATAGTTGGACTACCTATGATAAAAAAACAAAAATCTTCTGATTCTTAAATTCCATCGGAAATAAAATCAATATTTTGGTATTTTTCTTAAGATATGTATATTTATTTTGAATAGGAATAAGTAACAAAAACAAAATGACTTCAATTAAATAACGATATAGAGCAATAATACAAAATAAAATAACGATTGATACTTTTTTTTAAGCGCAAAATAGTTGGCCTATGGGTCTTAATTTTTATTTTACCATGGTGTTACGTCGCCTTTGGCCTTGATAACTGCTTCTATGCGTCGTGGCATTGTGTCAATTAATTTTTGACATTCTTCGGTGCCAAAAGATTCTCAAATATTTACGATTTTAGCTTTAAGGTCTTGAAGAGGTCCGGCAGTTTCAATTGGTGAAAGGTCAGGCCAGTAAAGAAATAGCTTCAGCAGATAACCACGCCATTTTAGACCTTGCTGTATGGCAAGAAGCTCCATCCTGTTGGAAAATATAGTCTCGATCACTAGCTTGAAGTCGTGGTATTGATGGGAGAAGCTCATTTTCCAGAATATCCCTGTACTTGGCAGCGTTGACACTTCCATTTACAAAACGCAAATTGCCCAAACCCCGCCCCGACATGCATCCCCATATCATTAGCGATGCTGGAAACTTGACCGTTTTTTTAAGGCAATCTTTGTGAAAAACCTCTTTTGAATTTCTAATGACTCATTTTCGTTCGTCGCCCACGCAAACTTCAAAACTGGACTCATCTCTCCAAATAACGGACCGCCATTGACTTAAAGTCCAGTTTTTACGTTGTTTGGCCCACTCTAGCCGCTTTTTCTTTTGTTTAGGTGTTAAAAGTGGTTTTTCTTTGGCCTATGATTAGATTTAGATTAGATAGATTTTTATTGAATCATTCGTTTTAACATATAAATATTGATATATACAAAAATCTTTATAGCATGGCACTAAGCCGTCTGCCAGATTAACAACATAAATAATTCTTTGTAAAAAGCTATCCTTTAATTTGATTAACATATCTTTTATGTAAATTTTAAAACAATGTGTTGTATTATATTTCTCAAAAATCTTCATTAATAATTCTTTCTCTATATTTCAAACAAATTTTGCAGTACTCATACAGTTTTGCAACATCCATCTCATTCAGCTGCATAAGAACTTGATCCTCCGATAAGAAGTCACTACCAAAAATACGTCTCCTTGTTTCTCTTAGGGTTGGGCACTTTCCGATGAAGTGGATAACGTCTTCCCGTTCAGCTAAGTTGCAAATACTGCACTCTAATGGTAAATCCGTCCTGTGCGGGATAAAGTTTAACCTGAGTAATTCACTTCGAAGTCTGACCATTGTACTAATCATGTGGACACTATGTGTATCACTGAAGTAGTTCTTTTCTCCTAGATTGTGGTTAAGACGGCTATAAATTGATCTGAATAATGACCCAGTTGCTTCAGCGATATAATCTGATCTACATTGCTCATCTACTTTTCCGATTATCTCGTACATGTGTCTTTTAGTGCTCTTTAAATCTTCGACGTTGATGTTCAAGATCATACCACAGCTTTGCGCTAGTCCGCACCACTCGTTGAACCAGCTATTTTTGTTTTGTATGGCATCTCTAAGACTTTGAGCAAATAGTCCACTTGTAATTTTAGGGTTTTTATGTATAGAGGCGACAATCCCGTTTCCAGCATAACAACATAGTTTGGTGTATTCGGAGGTAGATGAAATATCCTTTTCACATAGTTCCTTGGGATTTTCTCAACTGTGTCGAATATTTTGCATCCCCAAGCCTGAGAACCGTACAGAAGAATAGTTTCCGATACTGCTTCAAATACCTTGAACTTGCTGCTATGCGCTATGTTCTTATTCATAAAAATCTTTTCCACGAAATATTGATTGCCGTTTGTGCCCTTTGCAGCTTCTCCTTGAAATGTGTCTCCATATTAAGGTTTCTCGAAAAATATACACCAAGATATTTGTATTCGTTGACACACTCTATACTTTCTCCATTAAAGAACCATTTTTCATTCGCCGCTCTTCGTCCACCACCTCTTTTAAAGATCATTACCTTAGACTTTTGAGTATTGACGATTAGGTTCCATAGCCGACAATAGTCACACACTCTGTTTATCATGAGCTGTAGCGTTTCCGGGGAATATGAAAACAATACTATATCATCCGCAAAAAGTAAAGCCTTAATACGCATACCTGCAAAATCAACTCCGCCAGGTAGACAATCAATCAGGTCATCAATGAAGAGTGCAAACAAGGTGGGACTCAATGAGCATCCCTGTCTAACACCAGAATTTGTTTCAAACCACTCGGAAAGCTCAGAACCATTTCTTTGGCCTATGTTTTTAACGAATTAAAATTGCTCTAATTTAAATAAATCTAAAACAAACCTTATAAAATTTGTATCCAATTTTTTTCATAGTCCGTTTGCAAGTGTCGACCGAAACACTTTTTTTTTTTTATTCTTTCCCTCCATTGAACAGTTATTGCAGCGGCCGTTTGACGTCGATTTTCTTTTATTATTTTTTTTAAAACTCCGCAATCTCGAGATTTTGCAATTGGTGGGCGTCCCGTTTTTTTACCGATCTCCACATTTCCACTATTTTTGAACTTTGAGATAATGTTTCGAATTGATGAGCGCGGTAAATTGAATTGTTTTGCGATTTTATAGCTCGATAATCCCCTTTCGAAGGCTTTATTTATTGATTCCCTAAGGTCTCTTGATAATGCAACGCCACGCACCATGGTTGACATTAAACTGTTGCTGGCTTGCATAAAACAAGAGATCAATAAACAACAAAACAAGTGCATGTCATTTTTTTAATAACGGTTAACTGAAAATCTATTTAAATCTTCATAGGCCAACTATTTTGCATCCCAGAGAGAGTAGTCCAACTATTATGCTCTATCTTTGTTTGAAAGAATGCAAACTGGAGCCATATGTGCTTTCTCGAATTTAGTTCTGTTTGGTCTAATTTACTTATTAAATTTAATTTATTACATCGACAAAAAAAAATTAAAAAACAACTGCTTGGGGACCAGAAAATATAGGCACATAAAAAATGTTAATTTGTTAATTGGTGAATAGGCCAACTATTTTGCGTTTGGGTTTTCTATGGAATTTCTATGGAATTTCTATGAAAACTATTTTTTATGTTTTTCTTATTTTTGTCGTTGTAACAAGAAAAATGACTTCAAATGGTCTTGTTACCCTGAAGTCTTAAATGTAAATAGTTTATAAATTCATTTGTAAATTATTAAGATAAATAAATAAATAAATAAAGTTAAAGCTTTTTTTGGAGGAAGCTAAAACCAGCTTGTCATAGCTTTTACTAGCAGCTAAAGCTAGACAGCTCTAGCTTAAGCTTTGTTTTATGTGAATAAAAAAATGAGAACGCTAAAAATCTTATGCTAGAAAATTTTAGCTTAAGCTTCGTAATTAAAGCTGTTCGTTTTGTATGCACATGTTTCGACTAGGTAGCTTTAGCTAGAACTGTACATGTATGACCGAAAGGAAGGTTGCTTTGCCACAGTTTGTTATCTGTTCTATAGGGCAAGTATTGGTTTCGGGTAAAAAAAGTTTTTATCATATCGTCCGTCAGTCTCTACGTCTACACGTTCACTGTCCTATTTTTGAGCTATTCCCTTATGTTTAATTAACAGCTCGCACAAGTTTTTAGTACCACACAAATTGAAGCTTAGGCTCGGAAAACAAGCTAAAACTAAGTGGCTTTTATTAGAAAACATCTTTAACTAGCTAGCTTAAGCTTATTTCTATTCACTTAAAATCTAGTTTTTACCTAAAAATCCTAGTTTTAGCTTTAGCTTTTTTTTATTCACAAGGCCCATATTGACGAGATTATTTTGAAAGCAAATACTGGCCAAATCACAATTTTTGGTTAGGTAGTTCGTGCGTTGACGGGATTTAACACTTTTTTTTTCAAAAATTCAAAAAATTGAAATGCAATGTTTTTCAAACTTTTTAAAAGCTTTTCTATAAGAAATTTCATTAAATTCCGTCATGGCGATAATGAAAATGTGCCACAAAGCGCACACCACGATTGAAATTTTGCATGAACAATTTGAGGGGAAGGTTATTGTCATATGATTTGACGCCACCAGACTTCTTCTTGTAGATTTTCGTGAAGTCGTCGCACGTCTGTAGGAATAAACTAAATCGACCAATGTTCTTTAGAAGAACCTAATAGAAGCCATCGTTCAAATTCAACCGGATATATGCAGAGGATTCATTGGAAATTGTATCAATCAGATCCTTGCCACAGTAAGCATAGGCGGGCATTTAAATGATGTCATATTCTATGGGTGAATTAAAAGGAAGAATTTTTTTGTAAATACCTCAAACAAAGCTTGTTTTGTTTATCTACGTCAATATCTATCCGACCTCATTGTAAATCTCTTAATTTTTGAATATTTCCTTAAATATTAATGAACTTTTTTTTAGAAACCCTGTGTGGAAGCGCGTACGAAACTTTGGCAAAAAAAAAAAGATCTCAAACCATCAAACTAATAAAACCGGATGAGGAGTTTATATAAAAGATATTGTGATTCCAGACCACCCCCCTAAATACCTATACAGCTTAAATTTAAATCCATTTTACCAATACGGCCCGCAGTCGTGCTTATTTCCCATCAGTGGCCTTGAAAGCATTTTCTTTATATATCCCTTGCGGATGTAAAATTTAGGGTCTAATTATTCATTTATTCTCAAGCAAAACACAATTGAACTCAGCTTGACCAAGTCATGACCGTACTTAGGATTCGAAAAAAAAAACAATTGAACAGCTCCCAAAAATTATCGTCACAAAAACTCCCTCCTCAAAATTACAAGGACGAAAAAAAGATACAATAACGTACCCACCTACAACATTCAAGCCTAATTAACAATGAAAAGTTCGCGACGATAAAAAAAATACAGCCTCAAATTTCCAAGAACCTAGCTAAACCGAATTTATGAATGCCAAGTTGTGCCGATGCGATGCTATCTATAGCAGTTCATTTTATTAGTGTGCTAAACAGTCATCCTGGAGGTGTACGTGATTCACATGGAAGATAAGCAGCGCAGTATCCTGCTCAGCTCATCCTGGCCCCATACATATCGAGTGCCTGTCTACATAGTTATATTTGCCGGCAATTTCGTATGCAAAACAGGATTCCCAACAAATGAAATAGACTTTCAAAATTTGATAAATATTCACATTGTTAGCGATGATTCCTTGTTACTGTATTACGAGTATAAGCCTCAATGTTGGCCTTTTTTGCCAGCCAGGTTAGCTAACATTTTTATTATCAACATAAAGAGGACAGTTACGTCTATTTCGTTAGTAAGGGATGATGATGTCTGTGTGGTGGTGGAGGCGATGGCGGTGATGGCTCGGAGGGAGTGGTGGGCGGTGTGATGACAATGGCGTGGTACGCCAGTGAATTTCCTAAGATTTGATGTTTTTAATTAGATTTTTCTATTAACTCCGCCAGTGCCAAAGCTGATTGTTGTCGTTATAGAATTAAATCGAAGATGAATTTAGACTGTGGGGAAATGCAATTAGTTTCTTCTCCTTAGTTTGTTTCAAAATATTGTTTGGAAAAAGGATGTCTTTGAAATTAAGGCAGCTCGGGGAAGCCTTATACCTTCGATGGATATGAATGTTAATTCCCTGTTACAATCTGTTTTAAATGAAAATGGTTGTGTTAATGAATTCTGGGAAGTTGTCATTTTTGTTTGAAAATTGTTTTTTTTTTTATGCAAAAGTTCTTAATGTAGTTTCATAGATACATGTTGTATTAGACGGTTTTTAGTCTGATTTTCACTAAATATATATGCGAGTGTTCCCCAGGGCTCCGTTTTGTCTGCCATGATGCTCTTCTTCATTTTTAGAAATTATCTATTTTCTGAAACTTCTTCTGTTTCTTAGTCGCACAACATGATTATGGAATAAATTACACGGCACGTTTTTCTCTTTCCATTTCAATTTGCAAACATCGAAGACCAACGTTCATCGAAACCTATGTTATCTCTTCTCCTAATTTTCCCATAGCAAACAAAAATTGATTGATTGGAGGTAGAGTTCTAGTGACTGGCTCAAATCCGCTGATAGATTCCTTTCTATAGAGGTACGGTGCGTTGTGACAAGCCTTCGCAGTCCAACTTTGGATAGTAATTCGACTTCTAAAGAATTCGATGCCCCATTTTCTGCAAAGTGAGATCGTTGTTAAGAGCGATTTTAATGCATAGAATAATTCCTCTTGGATGTGCTATTCTGGTCAGACAACACCCGAAGAAGGTATGTCGAGATTTTTGCTTAGTTAAACAACCTGACTCAGCTTGTTGACGACCGAACTGGGTTTCCTGATATTGAATGTCAATCTGCCAATACTCTAGCCTTGTTCTTTACCTCTGACCCTGATAAATAAACCTCAGTTTATTATCGCCTCTAGGCACATTAGACCAGTGTGTCACATCTGCAAATTTCTCGTGTCAACAAACCCCAGTTAAAGAAAAAACCCTATTAGAACCGTTTGGCTGTACGAGAAAGCCAATTGGGACGGTCTCAATGATTTCTTCGGACAATTTAACTGGTCGCTATGCTTCTTCGAAAGTAACGTAGACTCCAGTGCAATATGGTCTCGAATCTGATTCATTACGGTATGAGAAATTTTATTCCCAATAGAATAAAATCTATCAAGTTGAAAGAAAACTCTTGGTTTGGATAGATTTATAACTAAGAGCCCACAGCAATTTTTGGGTGTGATTGATAGCAAAAAATAAGTAGAATTTTTAGATAGGCCTTTAGTAGTTATTTACAAATGTGAACGTCTTGCATGCTTTAGTGGAAGCAATAGTGCATAAGAGTGCATCAGATATGCAGTTTTTTCCAAAGTCTAAAAAAATGTGATACAAAATTTGCCATATCTTCAAAATGAAGAGCTAAGTGCCCTGATTGCAAATATCGAGGTCCACTAAAGCATGCAAGACGTTCACATTTATAAATAACTACGAATAACTAAACGAACTAAATTTTTACATGACCAAAAATTAAGACAAAAAATACTATTATGCCTCAAAGGTAGTAACAATTTTTGGTTATTTGTAAAAAACGTACGAAACACTACGAAATTCTCAGTTCCAATGCTCGTCTTCAATGACACTCAGGTTATAAGCTCGAGGTGTTCTTCAATGCTGGCGAGGCGAAACTACTACGTAAGCTTTTCCATCTGTCCTACTCTACAGGTCTCTCTCCGAGTAGATGGAAAACAGCATTTGTTCAGCCTGTTCCTAAAAAAGGCCAACCTTCCTCCCCCTCTAACTATCGTCCAATTGCACTTACATCCCTTATTTCCAAGATCATGGAAACGCTGATCAATTGAACGAAAGCTTCTTAATGACCGGCAATATGGCTTTCGTAGCAATAGGTCCACTGGTGATCTGATGGTATATATCTCACCAAACAGTTGCACAAATCTTTACATCGTTTTGGAGAAAGTAAGATTATTGCACTTGATATTTCTTAAGCGTTTGATAGAATTTGGCATAAAGCTCTTTTATCGAAAATGCGTGCATTTGCGATGATGAATCTCTTCTTCTTCCTTGTATTACAAATTACCTTTCGGACCGTTCACTACAAGTAGTATTGGATGGTTTCAAATCTGATATTCACAAAATAAACTGGTGTGCCCCAGGGCTCCGTTTTGTCTCCGACAATCTTTCCTTTATTTATACATCATGATCTTTCGTTTCCATTAAATTGTTTCGCTGAGGACAGTACCCTCAGCTTTTTATATTCATTTTTAGATTCACATCCTTATCCTTCGGATGTGGACTTCCAACGGAAGTATATGATAAGCTCATTAAATTCTGATCTTGACCGCATTCTGCAATGGGAAATCAAAAACCGTGTTTTTAATGTAGTGCTTTGAAAACTCAATGCTGGTTACTGTCGCTCCCTCCCAAAGCCACTATCAATGGATGGCACTTGCATAGAGGAGAATGAAAAGTTTTTAGTTCTAGGTGTGTTTATCACAGGCCATCTGTTGTGGAGTGATAACACATTTGAAGTCGCCAAAAACGCTGCTAAGTGCTTAGCTAATCTCCGCAAATCCAAGAAGTTTTTTACCGCTTCTGATTTGGCTGTTATAGTTAGGGCCTTTATTCTTCCGTAACTCTAGTAGGTACGATTCCCGTATCTAAGCAGATGCTCCTAGAACCCACTTGAATCTCTAGGACAGAATTAAAATAGAGATATAAAAATGATGGGCGTGTCTAACTGAAACATTTGTATCTCTCGAGGACCGCCATTTTTCATGTTTCCTGTCTATTATTATTTTAACGCTATTTGCATAAACAGTGCTCTAGTGAACACAAGTAGCACAAAATGGTATAATTTCGGTATCACATTTCTTAATTCATACTTTATTCCTTCTTTATTAGGTATGTCAATTTATGCCTACTTAATTCCATCTTAATATGATCTTTATTAGGTATTGTTTTAAAGAACTTAACTTGGTGTGTTTACTTCTTCTTAAAGCATTCTTAAATACTTCTTAAATTAGCATTTCTTAAATCGGTTTTTTTGTTACTTATAAGTTTCTAGAAGGATTAAAGAAGGAATTATAATTCCTTCTTTAATCCTTCTAGAAACATAACTTTTTTGTTATGGTCTTAAATCGGTATTTTTCAGATTCTTAAATACGTAGTTAAGTCTTCTTAAACAGTATAATATTAAAAACACGAGAGAGTTATTTGAGTAGCACTTTGAGACAAGATAGTTTATGTATCACAGTGGCACAATAGGTTAGGTAGAGCACAAGCACGGCAAGCGAGAGGACTCGGGTTCGAATCTCAGTGGAAGCACAGATGTAAATTAAAAAAAATAACTTTTAAAATTCTTTCATTCCAGCAAAAAATCACATAGAGTCGAATATAATCAACAATAATAAAAAAACTTCATTTTTATTGTTTCTAATAATTTTTTTAAGAATTGCCGTAGCTCTTTAAGAAGGAGTTAAGAAGTATTTAAGAAGATGTAAGGAACTATTGAAGAAGGAGTAATGAAGTATTTGAGAAGAATGATATCCCGATTTAAGAACATTTTAAGAATCAATTTATCTTCTTATTTCCTTCTATCGGACCGCCCACTTGCGCCTTTTCTCTACTTAATATGAACTTAAATCAATCTTATAGAAGATGTCAGATACCGATTTAGAATTCTTAAAGACTTCGTTAAGTAATTCTGTGCTACTTGTGAAATAGCCAGTTGCATTCCTCCCCTTAAACAATTCAACCCCAAAAGTCACGTTCTTAATAAAGCTCATCAATTTACTATTGAGCCCAACATGAGACGTAGGTACAGTGAAGTTCAGAGATTCTTTTTTTAGGCGTACTACACGAATATAGATCATTCCACATACCTATTCAGAAATTTAAAACTAATTTTCATCAGTATCTCCTTTCAAAACCTTTTCTGTTTAAACCCTCGAGTGCGCGCAATCTGAAAAACGTCATGGTGTTTTCAATTGTCATTTCCTTTCGATTTTGACCAGTCTTATCAGCCTTTCAAGGACTCAAAGCATTAAAATCTTATAAACCTTGATTTTTTTATTTCAAATTGCATATAAGAAATTTGCTCACAAAAGTTTATATCGATATTTTTTTTTATTGAGCTGTTCAGACTTCTCCAACAGGACTTCATTCAGTAAAGACGGCGGTCATGTCCGTCCCATACACTTAATAGAACATATTTCGATGTTTCCTTAAGTGGCTATTAGTTATTTAGGTATACCTAATATCCAAATTATTCCATCCCAGTGTTAACTCCCAGTGGGACAATAAGGCAGTGGGTAAATTAATTCAAAACCATACACACCGGAGTAGCTATATACACTGTAGCACACACTATACTACGGAGTAGCTATTCAGTCCGATCCGGTCCCATCTCCTCACAGTCTTCGTTTATATCCTTTTGGCCCCTCTGATTCGTATATTTATTTGAATGAAATTGTTTTGTGATGAAAAACGAACGTGACCTGGAAACATTCGAACAAAATATTACAATCGTCCTTTTTCTAATACAAAAACGTCGAGGGAGAACCGGCCAACCAATTTCATATACCTAATTCGTCGTATGCGTTACGTATATATAAACAGTATAAAGGATAGCCTATCACATTTGGTTCAATACTATATTAGGCGTGCCACTCATGGTGTAACGGATTTTTTATTTCCGCCACCTGGGTATCGGAAGTTTTACTACAGAACGTATATTAGCTATATCGTGGAGAACCATAGAACCGTACTTGTGCTCGTTATGCATTTAATCTTGAAAGCTTCAAGTGCAGTTTTGTTATTCAATGAAAAATACAAATTACCCACAATCATTGAATGAATAGCTCTGCAGATACCCTGAAACAGCTCTCGAGAAACCTGAAAATGGTTTTGAAACCGTTGCTATTTTTTGAGAATATTATCTGTCCAGTGCTTGAGATTGACAATAATGTGTGCCAGTGTCATTTTTTTATCGTTCGTTTGGTTGTGCCAGTGTGCCAGAAAAAAAATTGTAATATTATTTGTCTAAGCTATTTGGCCTCGGATCCAAAATGAAATCTTCAGAGCTCAATACCCGCAAAATCAGAATAAAAAAATATAAAAAAAAAAAAATAGTCAACAAGGACTTCACAAGGATCAAGATTGACTACAAACAATAACAACAACAGGAACGGATCTGGATTCCCATAACGATATGAGAAAAAATGGCAGTTTTATGCTACGAAAACAGAAAGGAAAGTACAACAACAAAAATGTGCCAAGAGTTAATAATGGCTGAAATGGAAAACGGTTTGTTTTTTATATCCTGCCACAAGATTTCACGATATTGAGGTTGGCGATGGGGTCGTGGTTTTCAATGGAACGGCAAGGCAGAGGCATCGAGGGTTATCCAAGTGAAAGGTTAGAATTTCATGTCAATTGATGCTCAACTTTCCAACAAAAAAAAGAAAAAAAAGCAACAACGGAGCGGAAGGAAGGAGTTATTTATTTATTGATTTTGAACTTTAATAAGACTCACTTCCATATGCGACGGGCTCAATATAGTGCATATTTTGTAATATTTTCTCTGCGATGTATCTGAGTGCAAATGACAGGTTAATATTTTTTTTTTTATAAATTTAATACTGTATTTATTCGAGAAGTCAAAGGAAAGGGTTTTGTTTATTTGTTTATTGAGGATGCAGGTTTTGAACACAATATGTGTGAAGTTTCCAATTGATTGCATGGGGTTTGATGATTGAACATTAAAAAGGCCTTTGTCTTGAATTAATGGCTAAGGGGTTGGGTTTGAGTACTTGAATTATCAACTGTTAATATATCGCATCACTCCCTCTCTAATACATTTGTTTGGTTTTCTGAGAAGAAAAGAATTATAACTACGAGTACCACACTGCACGGATTTTACAAGACGGACACGTACATGGGGGTTTGATTATACTCGTATTACGAAATGGTAGTGACATCTTTCATTTTTCCCTTACAGACATTTTAATAAAGGGTTCTTCCATAAGGACATGATAAAGCACATGGAAATTAAAATATCAAGGTGAAATTTATTCAAGGTTTGCAACACCTTTTAAATTTGAGTATTGAATTAGATCTTGTACATACGACAACTTAGAACATGTTTAAAGCGATCGATTCTTTGGCGCCAATTTTCCTCCATTCTTCATCCACAGGTATCGGCAGGAACGAATATTGTTCTTAAATTCTTGCCCCGTTGTTTATTGATTTTGAACTTTTTAATATACGCGCCCTCAAAAGGTTTTGAGTACCCTTCTAATGTTTAACACAGTGCGAGCTGTTAGGACTTACGAGAGTAGGATAGGATTAGAAAGGAGATACCAATTGGTTTTGAAAGTCTGCACATTGCAATGAGTGGGAAATATTGAGCCGGGTAAAGCGTTCCACATTCGTGTAGTGCGGCTAAAAAAGAATCTCTGTACTTGGAAGTACGTTTGAAATTAGGCTCAATGGTAAACTGATTCCTAGAGGTAATGGTATTACGGTTGAATAGTTTGAGGGGAGGACTGCAACTACTGGCTATTTCACTAGAGCATTGTTTATGCAAATAACGTTAAAATAATGATAGACATGAAACATGAAATACGGCGGTGCTCGAGAGATACAAATGGTTGAGTTAGAAACGCCCATCATTTTTATAGCTCTATTTTAATTCTGTCCAAGAGACTCAAGTGGGTTCTAGGAGCATCTGTCTAGATACGGGTATTGTACTCGAGTTACGGAAGAATAAAGGCTTTATACATATATAACAGGCAGATCAGAAGGGGTAAAAAAAGAGGTAAAGATTTGTGCAACTGTTCAGTGAGATATACCATCAGATCACCAGTGGACCTTTTGCTACGAAAGCCATATTGCCGGTCATTAAGAAGCTTTGGTTCAATTGATCAGCGTTTCCATGAGCTTGGAAAGAAGGGATGTAAGTACAATTGGACGGTAGTTAGAGGGAGAGGAGGGTTGGCCTTTTTTAGGGAGAGGCTGGACAAATGCTGTTTCCCATTCGTTTGGAGACAACTAAATATACTAGTAGAGTACACTGAAAATAAAAATCGTCATAAAAATTCTAAAAACCGTTTATTGACTTACTTTTCATTGTCGCAATGAAGTTTTTATTGTCACAATAAACTTTTATTGATTTCAGATTTCCGTAATCAATAAACTTTTTATTGTGACAATTAATTTGAGTTTATTGAATTTGAAATCGGAAAATAATAAGCTATTTAGTGCCGCAATAAACTTATAAATTGTCGCAATAAACTTTTTAATTGAATTAAGCATTAAAAATCGTTTATTGTGACGATAAATAGGTTATTACAATTTAATATTATTTTCTAAGCCCCAGTTGTATTTTTATATATAATTAACAGTTTATTTTCATAGTAAACGAGTTCAAAATTTGAATCGATTTCTTTTTGCATAAAATAATTGACCAATATTAACAATTTCCAAAATCTAATCTTCCTAATTGTATTTGGTTTCTTATTCTATTTAACTTTTATTTGAAAGATCTGATCTTGAAATAAAATGTTTAAAATAAGAAGTTATTTTCTATATTTATTTTTAAGGTCACAAAAAATCCGAATTAGCATTTCAATAAACCTTTTACTGTCGCAATAAACTATTTCTTGATATTTCCATTTTCAAAAACCTTTTATTGTCACAATAAACTTTTAATTGATAATCCAAACTGCCATTTCAAAAAACAGTTAACTTTCAACTAACCATTTATTGTCACAATAAACCTTTTATTGTCACAATAAACTATTTATTGATATTTCTATTTAAAAAAAAAACAGTTAACTTTCAATAAACTATTTATTGTCCCAACAAACAGTTTATTGTCGCAATAAACTATTAATTGATAATCCAGACTGCCATATCAAAAAACAGTTAACTTTCAATAAACTATTTATTGTCCCAACAAACAGTTTATTGTCGCAATAATCTATTAATTGATAATCCAGACTGCTTTTTGGTTCAGTGTGGGACAGATTGAAAGGCTTACGCAGTGGTTTTGTCAACTCTTGCTGTACGATTAAGTCTTTAAAGCTTCAGACTCGGACGAAGATATTGCTGTCATATCAGTGTATATTACCCTAAGTGGAAAGGACAATGAATCAGATAAGACAAGTGAAAATTTAATAATCAATTTTTTCTAAATAAACTTCGTCAGGATATGTAAAGGCAAAGGATATGTAAGTTGTATTGTATTAAATAATTTTCTTTTTTCATTGACTAAAAAGTCTGGCCACGGGCGTCAACATTCTAGGTGTCAGAATTTATTCAAATTGCCCTAGAAAAATAAAATTCACGGATTAGAAAGGCAGTAATAATGCTTTGAAATTATAAGAGCCGGTAGACATCGACCAATAATTGCGTCTTAGAAGGGTACGACAGCATCTCCACTGATGAGCCCACTGTCGTATCTGGGCGAAACGTACATACTTTGGAGTTGAGGTCGGCTAAATTTTCTATTGAATAAAAGATATGTATATTGTTCATTTGAGCTTTATTTGATTTTCAGCCGCTCCATTTAGTAAAGTGCTAAGTTTGACTTAAATAGAGGTTAGGCGGTCAATTGGCAGGCTCATTTCTCGATATAACAAGTTCATCGAATTGAGTTTTCAATTTAATTAGTAGATACATTACATTACATATTACACTACTCCAGAGATAAATCTTCGAAGCAGAGACACTGAAAGCACTCTGAGGTCATCGGCTTAGATAGACATTACAACAGAGAGAGAGAGAGACACACACACACAGAAAAGAGAGCAACAGAAGAATCAGACGTCAACAGCACACGGTTGGTATTTGAACGGTCCCCCATCCAGTACTTGGAACCAGGCTCAATGATGCTTGATTTCGCTGATCGATGGGCAGCGATGCGTTTTTTTTTTAATTCATTTTTTTTATTTTTAACTCAACTTATGACCATCTTAAAGCTAGACAAAAAATTCAAGAAAACTAACCTACTTATCCAATAACTTTTTTTTTTTTTGTGCCACCCTGACTGTCCCTAAGAGGTACACTTAAAACTATGTAAGTTGGCCAAGACAACTTGTCAACTATCGCTATCATTAGACAACCAACCACCAGAACTGGTTCTCATGTCTCACCCTGTCTCTCCGGTCCCGATCGGACAGAGTCCTACTGAACCGAACACGCTCTGCTCCGTCTTGTACGAGGACGTCTGACTATAAAATAAAGTAGCCGCCTATCCACAGTACTACGGCCGACGTGGTAAATTAGCGGAATCGCCTCTCTATCCTGAATCAGCCCTCGACTGTCTAAATAGAAGAATGCATTAATTGCAATATGGCCACTTAAACGCACATTCTCGCACATCCCTAAGATTAAGCTATTAGCTGAGGTCATCGCTCTCGCAATGTGACTCGGAATCAGCTTCACTAAGAAATTATCTATTCTGTTTACATTGGCTCTGTTGTATAGAGTCCTGTTGTAATAGTAATGTTTGTACTCTTACTCTTGTGTTCAGTGTAATCCAAGGAAACGTCTAAAACACTGCCACTCAAACACCCGAATCTTTTGCATTTGAGATGGGGCAACTTTGAACCACACTGGGCACCCATAGGCAATCATATGAGGGCCGTGTAGCAAATCACCTTCACTCTGCTGTCAAGCCGGCTGCTGTAAAACAACCGTTTCGTCAGTGCAAAGGCTCCTGTAGCCCTGTTCGGAGCAGCATTTATATGTCTGTCGAAATATAAATACTGATCCAACCAGATGCCAAGATGCTTTCATCAAAGCCAAGGCCGTTGACAATTAGTACATAATTAGTAGTTTTAATTGTTACAACCGCTGTGTGGCTTATAGCACCATCTTGTAGAAACCACATAAATACCAGTACAAAGTTATGTCTCCAAGCAAAATGTCTTAAGAGGGCTATAGTCTCGAGTAAGAACTCGGTAGTGTATGTTGCTCAAAAATAATAAAGTTAACTAGATTAAAAAATGAAATTGTTTAAAATAAACAACTTGGAATGTAACTTTAATCAAAAAACTTGGTTATATTAGATAATAAAAAAGTTTGTTTACTTTAATCGAGAAACGTGTTTAAATCAAATAACAAAACTAAATTAATTAAACACATTTCTTCCTTCTTGGTCCAATTAAACAAATGGTTATGTTGTAAACGAGTATCTAGGTTAAAGAAATTAATCGGATTAAATCAATTTTACTAAGTAAATTGGTTAAAATTTTAAAACTAAATAATTGTCTCGTTTGATTTAAATGAATGGAGGTGGTAAAATAACACATCTAATTCATGATTTTAGCAACTGAAATTTTAAAATTTGCGCACCAATTTGGTTAAAACAGTAGTTCAGATTTATGAAATTTATTTACTGGGGTCACTCGTGAAATTTTAACCGGGTAAGTTTTTAGGTTGTACATCAGTTGTCTCACTTGTTTAATTTACCACGAGCGTTAGGTTGGTTTTCCTATAATTTTTCTGTGTGTAGTGTGTTGCAACATCTCATTGTAGCAATCTCTATGAACTGTAACTTTTCGACCATTTTCATCAACGAAAAAAAAAAAAAAACCGCCCTATGACACAACGGGGAATGAAAATCACATGTTAGGGTTATTTTTTGTAGGCAGAGTGGTGTTTCTTGAAGCAACTGACTCATATTCTGTTTGTTAACGAATGTGTTAAGTCAAAAATACGCTACCACTAATTACTGCAAAAATTGGACTTAACGCTCTTAAAATTGAGGTCACCGACTCTGAATTTTCGTAATACATTTTTAATCATTTATTGACCTCTGAGCAATAGATCGCGAGATATTTGCGAAAAACTGATTTTTGTGACCTTTTGACCCTTATAACTTTTTTAGCCGGCACGATATCAATGTCGATTTTTCACATCTTCATTACAATGCCGTAATAAAGGTGTATACAAAAATTCACTATAGGAATTTTTCCGCAGATAAAACCTAAAATGACTGGACTAAAATTGCTCCTAAATTTATATATTTGCCATTTGACATTTTGAATCATGTAAATGTTTTAAATGCTTAGAGAGAAAAAATAATTCTACTGGAAAGGGTGTTTGTTCGTAGACTATGGCGAAAGTACATAAAATGTTATCGTTTACGTCTGATTTAGTTTATGCTGTGTTAACTTGAGGATTAATAAGAATTGTGGTGGGTTTTTCATTGAGATAAAGTAAGTTGACCAAATTTCATAAATTAAATTGGAAAATATGGAAATAAGAATTTCAGTAATTTTGCTTGCTCCTGTCACAGAAGTCAAAAATCTATCCTTTGGCAGGTATGGATAGACAATTTTTTTTTGTCAGTAAAGGATAATATTAAATAACTATGGTATGTGTGCAAGTTCAGTTGGAAGTCTGCTTGGAATCGAGCTTTACTTAAATCGATATATCGAAAAAAATTAATTATTTTTTTTTGTTAAATCGAAAATAAAAAATTGTTTTAAGTATCTACATACATATAAAATAAATTGTTGTCACTTTCCAAAGCAAAATGTATTACCTGCTTGAATGCATGGAAAACAACTCGAAAAAGGCTTTGATTTGTTTGATAAATCGAAAAATAAGAGAAAGAAATGTGTTTTGCTGCCGAATAAAAAAAGGAAAGTTGATTTGTGCAAACAAAAACGACAACATGATGATTTATTTTTCCAACGAAAAAACATTTCGTAAAAATTGCAAAAAATACTCAATGAACACATCTAAAAAGAAAAACAAAAAACACAAAAATTAAATTCCATACTCGAATAATCGTAAAAAAATCAATATGCAACTTTTCAATAACCTTTATTCATCCATAAAAAGTGAGTTTTCGGTGTGTACTTCGAAAATGAGGAGGTGAAACCATAATCGTCCAGAAGCTGAGGTAGGGTCAGGTATCTTCTCAGATAACCCACGCATAAATATATCATTAAAGATCCTAAATTTTTGCAAGCGGATTGGCTTGAAGTTTGCGAGGCCGCAAAACATCTTTCCACATGGTGTTCAGACGAACAAGAACATTGATACCAGCTTCATGGATATCCAGGAAGCAATCAGACAATCAGAGCCATTTCGTCAATTGTAACGAAATCATAACTGGTTGCTCGTTGCCTCTATGAGTAAAAATTACTCGGCGAAACAAATTACGACAAAATTCGATTGGTCCTGGGACCCGTGACATTTGTGAAAATGAAATAATGCTGATGAATTGGCCAAAAACGGTTCATCACTTGAACCGAGCCAAATTGTACACTAGGGTACTTCTGTCAATGTGGAGTATATGTAGAACTCACTAAAGTTGCCTTATGGCCGCAAATGATAGATGGCCAACAATTAACACTCTTGTGGTTTCAAGGAATCTTTGGCCAGATATTTCAAAGAACAAAACCGAGTATCTATTTAGCAGACCTTAATTGTTTCTTTTAGTTGAAATCCTTTCGAGTCCCAACTCTATGGGAGCATAATGGGCATCAGAACATCTGACTTATAAGTAAGACATTGGGTATTTAAGGGATTAAAATAGTGATTTTCGAACTTTGACAGGTGATTCCGGTGAAGCCACACCTGTCAAATTAGCTGTCATTTATTAAATTTGTTTTTTCAAATCATCGTCGAGAGCTAAAGCGTTTAATAGTCCTTCGCAAAGTGATGGATAAATTCAAGTCAACCGTTTCATTGTAAAATAAAATGCAAGACTGGGGCGCACGAACTTGCTCCTATGTAATAGACTAAAAATTTTAAAAACGAATGTTATTAGAGAAAACTGTTTATAAGGATAAAATTATTTTTTTAAATTCATTTAGGTAGTAGTAAGAAATAAAAACAGAATGCTATGCAAATATGAATTTATGCAAGAACAAAAATTATAAGTCGTTGTAGTGCTTTCTTGAAAAAATAGCTTTTCTGTGCACAATTTTTAAAAGATTTGTAAGAAAAAAATAAAATTAAAACAAAAAATACCAAGCCGTTTTTGAAATATTGATTTTTCCAAAAAGTTTAGTTTTGAAAATCAATGTTTTTTAAACTGTTTAGAAGCATCTCTATAAAAAAAATTTCATTAAAATCCGTTATGTCGATAATGAGTACTTCAAAATTTTAAAAAATGGTTCCATGCAAGGTGCAAGCTGTTATATCTTAATTTCATTTTTTTTTATTAAATCAAAGATCGTAAGGATTAATTGAAAGAAAAAAATGTGTATCAAAATTCTAGGCGCCGTTTTCGAGAAAAATACGATTTTTGAAAACCATTTTTTAACATTTGTATGGTGGGTACCTATTCTTACATCTTGTAGATTATATTGAACTTTCATTTATCAAGTTTAAAAAAAATCTAGAATGGGGTTTCGAAATATTGAGTTTAAAAGAAATTGATTTTTTTTTTAAATCCAAAATTTTGAATACACAAATTTGAATACACAATTCTATTTGGGGAGCTTTAGAAAAAAAAATATGATCAAAATCGGTTGTACCGTTTTTGAGAAAATCAAAAACAAAAAAAATGGTTCTTTGGGGGGCACACTCAATAACCATTTTTCTGAAAATTTTGTTCAACCATTGTCTAGCTTTAGCTAAAAGAATTTTTTTTTGTATTTTTATTTTTTAAATCTGTCGAACAGTTTTTGATAAAAAAAAATATTTATAACATTTCTAAAAAAAATTGTTAGCAGTTACCGTTATGTTTGGTCTTAAAAAAAAAAAAATAAACGTGTGGGGAGAAAAATTAAAAATGATATTTACCAAGCTTAAAGAAAATCGGCCCAGTCGTTTAGGCTGTATTCCAACCGACAGACAGGCAGAATTGCGAGATCCACTTTTTTAATCTTCGCTCTCATCGTAATGTCAACTTTGATCAAAATCTCGAGTTAGATTTTTTTTTCCGAATGCATAACTTGCCTTATAGTAGGTACCTATAAGTTGCAAGTAAAAAACTCTACGTCAACGAAACGCAAGATCTGCCGAAAATGTCGCCGCTTTCCGTGAGAGTGTGTTTCCCAATCGCGCCCAAAAACTCGCAGACCACTAGTTGGCGAATTTTGCGTCAACTGATCCAGGAGCTCCGAGTTAACGAGCATACCCCACGACATGTGTTCGGTAATTGGTCTCTCGAGAAGTTGGGAAATCATATTCAGCGACAAGGCCCATTTCTGGATAAATGGGTTCTTCAAGAAGCAAAATTGTCCAACGTGGGACGATTTAAATCCAAACGAGATCCATAAAATTGCAATGCCTCCAGAGAAAATGACTGTTTGGTGTGGATTTTTGGCTGGAGGCATCATCGGTCCATACTTCTCTGAGAACGAATGACGTTGGCCAAGGTTTTATTCAAATTTAGATATTAAAAACACTGTAAAGGGTTTTCCAAACATTCGAGTCATGCTTCTGTTTTCGATTTTGACCATTTTACTTGGTAAAATCTTCAGAAAAAATCTGATAAAGATAACTATCGCAATAAGATAAAAGGACCTTTCAAAACTGATATTACCCAGCTAAACATTAAAAAAGATGGCTGACAGATATATTTGACGCCTGCGGATATTTTCATAAAAATTAAAAAAAGTGAATTTCGTGTTTTCATCAAACAATAATTTTTACGAAAAGCAAACCAACACTTGAGTAGTATTATGGGGGCTCTTCATCATAAGGGCTCACCATGCATCCACGACTGGTTTAGTCAATTTCATTGGTAAGGTGTCAGCACAAGTAAAGCTGGACTTTCTAGTCGCTCAATCAAGGCTCCCACACCATAAGTGGTAGATGAAATCAATGGTTTCATATTGGACGAATGGCGAGTGATGGGTGAACGAATTTGAAGGCGTTACTGGTATATCACATTTATCAGTGATTTTGCATAAATACTTGGATATGATGGGCGCCTCATTTGCTCCCAATTGAAAACAATTCTTTGACAACTTCAAAGGACTTCAACTACAATCCAAACGAATATTTGTGCCGTTTCGAATCCCTAGAGGGAGAGTCGACAGTGAACTTTTTCTGTTGAATTGAAACTCAAGAAAGCCAAGGTGGGTCTATCAGCTTATAATAGAGTGCGTTCGGTGACATAAGACCATCACCGACCCAAATTATGCAGACTTGTTGGACTGGTCGAATTTGTGGTAAAAAAATATCTCTTCTACCAGGATAATGCACTGGCGCTTTAGCCCGGAGAATTACATTAACTAGGTTACGAATTGCTCCCTCATCCAATTTATTTTTTAGGCTTAGACCCCTGTGACTATTGCTTCATTCAAAACGTGAAGACTTGGCTGTGCAGCTGTAAGATATTTGGGTAGAATAAAGAGTTCATCGATGAAGCAAACGCATATTTTGAAGGCCTCGAAAAATCATTATTCGGAGGGCATCAAAAAATTTTACTAAATCAGAGTATTTCAAAAAAAAAAATGTTTCCATATTTAAATTTTCAGGGACTTATCAACCCTCACCTTTATTGTGATTTAAAGTTTGAACATTCAAATGTATAAATGATAAACAAAATTTAAACAGTTACATCTAAGCTCTAGAGGGATACTTCCAGGTAACAAACATTCTCCAATTGTAATTACACATCCGGTAGGACTGCACCATTAAAACCTCTATTCAAACCAGTTGTCCCATTATTTGAAATAAAGGTTTAACACAAAATATTCCCTGCTTATGGTGTTTCCTTTACTCATACACACTTCCGAATTGCATCACACACAACAGTAGGTACAAATTTTACAACGGAAAACTTAATACAACGAAATTTTATATGAGACAATGCAATGGCAATCATATTCAGGTTGGCAAATTCCCAAGACCAAAACAATCACCTGCCCCCGCTTAAGCAGACCAAAGCATTTTCTCTCCGAGGACAACATCCATGTGTAACTTTTTGCAGCTAAAAGCCATCCTTGCCACATGCCACATGGTATTGAGCATAACGCACGTTCATTGTCCTGTTCATTGTTCCAAAGATATATGCAAACAAAACAGCAAAGGCATCCTCTGAATTGGCGCCCAACGAAAGTCTATTGAAATCCAATCGTCCTTTAATTCAGAGCATAGTGACTTGGGGACTAAAGAACTAATTGGGGTATCGCATAAGCTTCTCTGTGGTGAGTTCCAATGCTTCCACTGAAAATTCAAGGCATGCGCCTTATCTTCCCGACTGAGTGACTTCATGAGTGAAAACCACACGGATGATGCCAGACAGGGATGCTTCGGAGCTTTTACAACGCAAACCTCCCCAATCGTGACGAATAATCCTCTGCTTAAAGTTGAATTAGTCAAAAATCGTAGGTGCTACACGCCGGATATTCGGGATTCATCTAATCGTGACATATGTTCTGCTTAGGTTAACCGGTGTGACGCGATCACGACCTTTGGAACCTCCAAAATTATATAAAAGTGCGTGTGGTATTATGGGAATAATAATAAATATTATTGTGTAATAAAATAATTGATACTTCTTGTGCATAGCCCCTTGATTATATATAAAGATACCAGATTTAGTGCTTGAAAAGTTTAAATTACAAAAGTCGTGTATCCTGTTTATGTCCTTGTGGGTGCAAGTTCCTTTCCTGTTTGAAAGGAAAAAAGTTCGAAAATAAATAAAAACTATCGGATAGTGGATTGCATTTTAAAGGATAGATCCTCCGGTTGTTTCACAGTTACGTACGTTATCTCTTTTGAGCAAAGCAATTTGAATTAATTCGCCGTAAAGTTTTCAAGCAACTGTACGCACGATATTGTCCTCTTTCTGGTGGATATTAATGAGGACAACGAAACATAGAGAAAGAGTCGAACACAAGTAAAAAAAAGTAAATTTTTTATGAAACTTTGCCAAAGTTTTTTTTTTTTTTGTTTCTTTTATCTTTTCTTTTCACTAAGTTCGCAGGGTTTGTAGTTTGTTTATGCTGGCTCTTTTTTGGGTGGTACGGAGGTATGATTATTGTAGTATTTTGGAGGGATGAATCGAAAAGCTGTAATTTTTTTTTTGTTGAGAGTTTTGGTACTTTCTGCAGTGCATAATTCGAATAGAAGAGCATTACCCAGCTTATGCGAAAACGATAAACTTTCTAACTTCTTATGTTGGGTTCATTTAGAGGAAGTTAATTATTTGGGAAAAGTTTTCTTCTTATGGAATTTTGGAAAATATGATTTTTGTGCTTAGGCAGTGTATTTGTGAGGAACTTTTTTAAGGTTCTTTGAATACCTTCAAGTTCAAGATCTGTACTTGTCAAAGGTAAAAGAGGACTTTATTAGATCTTTTCGGTTGAGGTTTTTATGGTAAAATAAATCAGTTTGTAAATTATTGACAATAGCAAGTGTGAACTCAGTTTGAGTGTCGAAATTTCTAAAGCTGTCATTAATTTTTCTGTTCTGGATTTGATGATTTTCATTTTCATCTCAAACTGTTGATAAAAACGAGCATTTACCGTATTGACTATCAAAACTTTCGAATTGTTATGTTAATTATCATAACTAGAACTACCGTTGTCATATTGACAATGACAGTTGTAAATTTTGATGATCTAGGCTTCCATGTGAAATCCTTGATAATTACAAATTTGATTATTTTTATTTTCTTACTGACCATTGTAATTGCCAATTTCATTGACAATATTCACAATCTGAAAATTATATTAGTAGTGCGCGCTTGTCATATTAACAACTATAATTGTCATTATAACAGCTACAAATACTCAAATTTAAAATCGACAGTTGATAAATTTAAATCTATCGATTGTCAAATCTTTTACCTAACATATTAAATATTCTTAAGTAATACAGTTTTGGATTTACTCCTTAGGCCAACAAGGTCCAAGCCTGGGGCATTACGACAGATGGCAGTACGAAAATAAAACAACTAAATCTTTCTTTTTTATTGGAGTCCTTTACATAATGATTATTTTTTACTTGCGATACTTGCAAGTAAACTTTTTTACAGATGGATCGAAGACTGAAAACGGAGTGGGTGGTGGAGTGTACTCAGATGGACTAAATCTTAGTCTCTCCTTCCGCCTACCAAACCATTGTAGCGTATTCCAAGCGGAAATTCTGGCGATAAAGGAAGTATTGTCCTGGCTTAAAGAAAACGTGATATCTAACACGGATATCCGTATCTTCTCAGACAGTCAGGCTGCTTTGAAATCCCTAACATCAGTCTCTGTAAACTCCATTACAGCCCAAGACTGTCGTTCGTCTCTAATGGAGATGGCCAAACAGTTTAACACCTATTCTGGGTGCCGGGTCACAGGGACATTCCGGGGAATTGTAAAGCCGACGAACTCGCCAGAATTGGAACGGAAATGCCTATCTTACCCGAAAAGGCAAATATAGGTATGCCCATAGCTACAAGTAAACTTATGCTGAAACGAATCGCTCTGGAACAATCGAATACAAGATGGCTTAATACTACCACTTGTATGGCGACCAAGCGGATCTGGCCTAAACTGGATCTGAAACGGTCAAAATGTCTATTGTCCCTCAGTAGATCTCAGATCAGCTCCGTCATAGGTGTCATAACTGGACACTGTCTCATAGGTAGACACGCCGCACGTCTCGGTGTGCTATCAAACGATTTCTGCAGGAGTTGCTTGGACGAAGAGGAAGAGGAGACAATCCCACACCTTCTTTGTACATGCCCTGCTCTCTCTTACAGACGCAAACTTCATCTAGGAGAACATTTCTATAATGAACCAAGCGATCTCATAGACAAAGACATTAAAAGTCTCCCTCGCTTCATCAGAAGCTCCAAATGGTTTTAACTAATAGGAAACCTTTTTTGTTCCCTATTAGATCGTGGTATCACAATGGACCTCTAACGGTCTAAGTGTGTCAGACGCTTTAATGACAACCACTTTAACCTAACCTAACCTAACCTAACCTACTTGCGATATACATATACATATATACTCGAGATTTTGATCAAAGTTGACATTACGATGATAGCGAAGACGAAAAAAGTGAGTCAGGTAATTCGGTCTGTCTGTCTGTATGACTGTATGTCTGTACCTCGAACTAAACTACTAGAGGTATTTTCTTAAAACTCGGTAGTTAAGTGTCTTCGGTGTTCCCTAGAGGAGAAATTGAACATTTTTTTTAGCTCCAAAACTAACAGTATCTACCCCCATACACTCGTAATGCAAAATCTTATTTATCTCGAAAACGGCTCTAACGATTTTGATAAAAAAAATTAGGTGTGATATAATGGACATGGGCTACATTTTGGTCAAAACAAATTTTGAAGCAAAATGTGCGGTATCGTTTTTTAATTTTGGACTTCCTCATTAACGGCTCTAACGATTTTAACCCAAAATTTTTACCAGGAGCCCCTTAAGTTTAAAATAATATTGTTTATAAAAATATTCCAAACATTTTTTTTTTCGTTTTTTGAAAAAAAAAAAAAAAAAATTAAATTCCAATTGTGAACAATTATTTTTTGAAATTACATATTTCTTAAAACTATATTACTAAGCACTTAAAATTGGTATCCCAAATTTTGCTCTCGAAAAATTTGAAAGAAATTTTTTATATAAGAAATTACTTTAATAAAGCGATTTTTGAACTTTATTTGCGCAAATTCATACTTTTTTTCAGGCCGCAATTCCACGCATTTGAACATTTTTATCTCATTAAATCCATGTTTTATATATATAAAATGTATTTTAAACTCTAAAGTACTTTTACATAAGAGCAAGTTCGTGCGATCCAGTCGTGCATTTTATTTGAACTGTGATGTAGGAGGTCTCTCTTTCGAGCTCCTCCAAGATCTGTTGTGCATCTCATTTATTAATTATTTTTACTTGCGATATAGGTATGTAGGTACTATCTGGAAAAAAAATCGAACTCGAGATTTTGATCAAAGTTGACATTACGATGATAGCAAGGACGAATAAAGTGGGTCCGGCAATTCCGTCTGTCTGTCTGTCTGTATGTCTGTCTGTCTGTCTGTCTGTCTGTCTGTCTGTCTGTCTGTCTGTATGTCTGTACCTCGATCTAGAGCCTAAGCCACTGGACCTATTTTCTTCAAACTCGGTAGTTATGATTCTTCGGTGATTCCCTAGAGGGGAAATTGAAATTTTTTTTAGCTCTAAAACTAAGGGTACCCCCCATACACCCGTAATGCAAAATCTTATTTATCTCGAAAACGGCTCTAACGATTTTGATAAAAAAAATTAGGCAAAAATTTTGGGCAAAATGTTATTAACGGTACCTGTCATAGAACCGTTTTTTTGATTTTCGACTTTCTCATTAATGGCTCTAACGATTTTAACCAAAAATTTTCAGCAGGAGTCCCCCTAAGTTTAAAGTAATTTTGTATATAAAAATATTCGAAAAATTGTTTGTTGGGTTTATTTGGGATTATTTTTTGAAATTATTTCCTAAAATCAATATTATTAAATACTTAAAATTCGCATCACACATTTTTTTCTTGAAAAATTTTAAAGAAATTTTTTAAATAAAAAATGTATTTTATAATAAAACGAATTTTTAAAGTTTGTTTGCATAAATTCATACTTTTCTAGAAATCAATTTCATTTTAAATTCATGTTTTATATTTATAAAATGTATCTTAAATTCCAAAATACTTTTACATAAGAGCAAGTTCGTGCGATCCAGTCGTGCATTTTATTATTTTTGCAGTTCCAAGCTGAGACTGCAGGGAGTATTATGTGTTTTCATATCGGTGAAAATCTCTTCATAGCCTGTAGTTAAAACATGGCAGTATTTCATTTCATTTATCGCTAAGATTTTCAAAGACAAATAGATGACATTTTGAAGTTGATTCAAGAGTGCCTAACCAACACTTTCTAAAAAAAAAATATATTTTTCTGAAAAGTGCTTTTAAATTTCAGGTTTTTTATCACGCCTTATGACTGGCGATCGATTCCAAGCCAACTCAAAAATAAATTGTTAAGAGTGTTGCCCTTTGTCTGGCAGGGAAAAATTCTATAAGAGTGTCTCATGAAATGAAAGTAAATGAGTGCCACTCATTTTAAATGTTCGGAATCGGTTGAAAATTTTAGATTAGATCCCCTAATTCCTGGCGGCATAAACACAACATACTGATAGGTTATGATACGTACGAAAAGAATATAGTAGCATTCTTTCTCTACCCTTTTATTAAAGTTAAAATCTTCGAATACATATTTTATTTATTTTAGGATCGTGCTAACTTCATATGACTCTTTGGCATTTACAAACGTCAAAAAGGTCTGTTTACTTGATTTTTTGCACGAACTGTCATTGTCTTAGGCGTGTTCAGAAGCAATTTATTAAGAAAATTGGATTAGTATGATATTTGTTACAAAATGTTTAAAATTAAGAATGAGTTAGTAACTTAGCAAATTGTTAAATAATATCATACTAATACCTTAACAATAGGCTGTTTAAAATTTTGAGCCATTGAATCTAGAATGTTTTTAAATATCCCTCAAAAGTTTGTTGGTGTTTTCAATCTGAATGCCATTTATAAAGCCAGCAATTTGTTGCACTTTTATATTACCAGTAAATGACACTTAAGTGTCAAATATGAGGGATTTAAGTGTCATTTTTTTCCCCCACATGTTTTTTTTTCTCTTTTTTTTTTAAGACCAAAAGTAACGGCCATACGATTTTTTTCGAAATTTTATAAATATTTTTTTTTTTCAAAAACTGTCCCACAGAATTTAAAAAAAAAAAACTTGGAAAATTTAATTTAGTTAAAACTAGGTAATGGTTAAACTAAATTTTACAAAAAATTGTTATTTTTGGTAGCCCTCCTGGGTCCATTTTTTTTGTTTTTAATTTTCTCAAAAACGGTACATCCTATTTAAATCATTTTTTTTATGCTAAGGCTCCTCCAAAGTTTGAATATTTTAAAATATTCAAATTTTCAATTTTTTATTTTTGAATTTTTAAAAAAAATTTTTTTTTGAAAACTCAATGTTTCGAAAACCCCACGCTCGATTTTTTTCAAACTTGATATATAAAAGTTTTTTAACATAATCTATAATATTTGAGAAAAACATATTTGTTTTATCTAAAACTAACGGTACCTTCCATACAAAAGTCAAAAAATGTTTTTCGAAAATCGTTATTTTCTCGAAAACGGTTCCGAGAATTTTTCGAATTTTTCGAATTTTGAATTTCTCATTATCGGCATAACGGATTTTAATGAAATTTTTTATAAAGAAGCTCCTAAAAAGTGTAAAAAACATTGCATTTCAAAACTTAAAAAAAAAATATTTTTTCAATTTTTAGAAAAAAAAAGTGTTTTTTATTTTTTTTTGGAAAATTCGATATCTCAAGTACGGTTTAGTATTTTTCTCGGAAATTTTACTCTTATTCGTACAATAATAAAAACTTAAAGTTGGCGTACCAAAATTTTTTCTTAAAAATGTTTTTAAATTTTTTTACATAAAGCTTATGCTCTTGCATTTTGTTTTCGCTTTGGAGTTTACCATTTTATGTTTCGTTAATATTTACACTAAGAACATTTTATAGAAATATCATGTCTTTAGTAAAAAATATTTTATTTTTGAAGATGGACTATCATTTTTCAATGTTAATTCTAATGATCAGTATTTCTTGGCGTAAAATTCTACCACTCTTAGAGTTTAAAAAATTTGGCAACTGGGCAACGAGTTGTGGACTAACGCAAAATTCAACTGATGCCTTCCTTCACTCTGTCCTGACCCAACGTCCAAATACTCTTACTTTTCTTCAGTGGAAAATATCTAAGTGTTATTCTTGACCCTAAATTAAACTCGAAAGTAAAAATTAAAGAAAGAGTTAAGAAGGCCTGCATAACTTTTTACGAACATAGCAAGACTTTTGGTAAATAGTGGGGGGGTCTCAATTCAAAGATGATCTTGTCGAGGTAGAACAGATCCCCACATACGATTCGATTGTGTGATGGCCCACGCATATCACAGCATATAACGTCGATAAGCTCTAGTAGGTACAAAGAACTGCTGGCATTGGCACCTCAGGGGATCAAAGATCTTCCTCAACTGACGCCTTAAGCGTTTTTCTGCATATTTTTTTTTTATAATTCACACTCGCTCAAGGGTTTAATGAGAGACCCTTATAATGTTAAACACAGCACGATGTGGAAATTAGGGGCGAGAGAGGGGAAGTGTCGATGAATATTTCATTTGAATGTTTGAAAATTGAAATGGCAAGGGAATGCCATAATCGTGTTGTGCGACTAACCCCCAGTTTCACAGTGAGAGTTTAAACTCAAGTTCTGCTGAACCTGAACTGGAGTTTAAATTTGAAGTTCAACTCGTCCGGTTTCACAGTCTAATCTGAACTTCAGTTGATTGAACGTAGTTTAAGTAAATTGCTTTCTCTTTCTATCTGAATAAAAGTAAAAATAATCAACGAAAGTTTGCTTTGTTTTAGTTGTGACCTGTGACAGGAAAACAAATTAAAATATGAAAATAAATTGTATTTTCAAATGTTCGAAGGGATTGTTGATCTGAGGTTTAAACGACAGAATAGTATCGTTTAACTTAAACTACAGAATGAACTCTGTTCAAGGATTAAATGAAACTGTGAAACCAAATTTGTTGTTGAACTGAAGTTTAAACCAAAAGTGGGGTTTAAACTCTCACTGTGAAACTGGGGGTAAGAAACAAATCTCTGTATTAAACGGAATTTCCAAAATTGGGTAAACTGATGAGCATTTCTAGCGAAACGGGTATCACGGGTGAACTGATTGTGGGGAGGAATGCAACTGGCTACTCCAAGTGAGCATTTCTGGGGAACATCAGCATTTTTTTGTAAAGATCAAACTTGAAATCGTCCAATGCAATACATATTGTATACTAATAATTTAAAGAATAAGAGTTTCGTTGATACCAAACGCACGCATTTTTGATAAGAGAGCCTGGTGCCAAACTCAATCAATGCCTTAGAAATATTAAGCACAAAAATCTTTTTCTACTCTACGGTGAGATAGCCATCAGATCACCAGTGGAACGACTGCTGCGAAAGCCGTATTGGCGGTCATTAAGAAGCTTTTGATCTTCGATATATTTCTTCAGCTGATGACTTATAAGTAGACCTCGGATTTTGCATATTTGCATATTTTTGAAGGATTAAGATAGGTGAATTCTGATGACATCATTGTTTTAGTCATTGAAAATACAGTTGAAAACGATATGCATATTTTAATTTTTTTTGCATATTTGCATGAATTGCATATGCATAATATATGCCAAATATATGCAAACTATGCAAAAAATATGCAAAACATGCAAAAATTACCTGTGTTAGATCAAAAAATAATATAAAAGCGATTCAGAGGGTGGTATATACTTATGTACATATATTTTACTAATTATTGTCAGATATTAAATAGAGTTTATATTAAAGTAGAGCAAGTACATAAGATGTTTTACAGTTTTAGAAATTATTCAAGATAATTGGTATTACAGTATACAACCATAATTTTCCCTAAATTATTAATTGAGGGGCTTTGATGTTTCTCTCCAAAAACTATTTTGTAAGCAGAAAAGCTTCTTTCAACGTCACAGGAAGTAACTGGAGCAAATTTATATTTGATGATATTTTCGTTAGTGACGGGGCAAAGTCCAGACAGATCTTTAGCATTTAGATTTAAAATATTATTTATTTTTGAAATAATATTAAAATCTGGATTTCTTTTCAAAATGGCTTCAAATTTCTCTTTTAAATTCATTCCAAATTCATCATTTATATTGTGAATAATGTTTTAAGCTTCCTTAAATAAATTCATTGATTTTGCTAATGGTAGACCCTTCGCTTCTAAGGAAGTTATTATTTCGGCAACTCTCTCGAAATTCGATTTTATATATATAAAATCACGATATAGTTTTTTTTATTAGTTCTTATGACAGCTTTATAGATTCAGCATCTTCTGGATCTAGTGTTTCAAGAACCTAAAACGTAAATTAAGAATTTTATTTTACCAAACTAAAGTAAATGCATACCGTCGTTTTCAAACATAATGGGTTATCGGATGTTCCATTATTGTGAAAGTGACTCCTACACCTTATTATGTGACAGAAAAAACTTTTCCAAATGCGTGGTTTGGAAAATTATTAACAGCATTATTAAAATTTTAATCTTAAATTTTAAAATTTTTTTTTTTTAAATCATATTGATTTTTCCAAAATAGCTTTTTTGGCCTTTAGGCTGAAAACACACCGGATAAAGCAAAACGTGTTTTTTTGTTTCGTGAAACAAGAGAACATTATTTCTTAACACACACCAAAGAAAACGAAACAAAACACATGTTTTTTGTTTGAAGTGTTTCGATGGTGGTTGTCGAAAATACATGCTATTGTATACGAGCAACACACACCGAATGCAACAAAACTGTTTCGAACAAGGGTCGTTGACGATAATTGCATACTTTCTTATGGCGCAACGCACACCAAATGAAACAAAACATAAAAACAAAAGCAAAACAGAAAAACATGTTTCGTTGCCGATAGCTGACCTATTGTTTTTTGCAAAACGAAATTTGGATTCCGTTCTTTTTATTTTCTTCTTTCGTTGCACTTTACAGATTTATTTGCTTCTACGTTTACTCTGTGCGCAAATTTTAAATAAATATGAAAAATGTAGATGGAGAGAAGTTCATTTTTTTTTAATTAAGGCAAGAAGGCCTATCTATAATTATAAAGATAAGGAACATGCCAATAAACTTACTATTGATAAGCTGTGGATTGCTACTTCCTACTATGACATTTGAAGATTAGCAAGATTAAAAGCTTTTCTCTTTTCTTATAAATAAGCACATAATGTCTGTTTTGTAAACACAAAATTGTTATTTGTGTTTACTTGCCGTAGAGTTATAATCTTTCAGCCGGAGTTAAGCTTTTACGATAGTTCGTATTTTGTTTCATTTCAACGCACACCAACGAAACAAAAAAACAAAACGTTTTGTTTTGTTTTATTCTGTTTCGCTTGGTGTGTGTTCAAATAAAAAATGTTTTTTTGACTATCGAATAAAAAACGTTTTGCTTTATCCGGTGTGTTTTCAGCCTTATAGTCCACAAAAATTGTATTATAAAAACCTTCATCTAGAATCAATGCCAGGCCACGGGCAAAATCTTCCAACGTTAATGATTACAATTTTAATCTTGGTTGGATATAGTTCACATTGGATTTTTGTCAAAAAATCGATGTAAGATGAACTGAATTTAACAAAAACTGTGTATTGACAAGGTCTTCACAGTCAACTGATAAGTCCATGTGAGATCGCCGGGACAAAACGCCAATTTTTGTGGACTAAAGGCCAAAAAAGCTAATTTGAATCATTAATAATTCAACAAGTCCAATAATAGTGCTAAGTTTTCTACTTGGCTGATTTATTTCAGTAGTATATAGAATTTGTATTATAAAAACCTTCATATTGATTTTTTTTTTAATTTCAAACAATATTCTAACCGATAACCCATTCGTTCATTTTCCACCGCCTTAACCAGTAAAAAACCGAAAACCCGTTTTCAAAAGAATAGTTGTGGCCTAAAAGGGATTCTTATCATGGAATAAAACCCACTTTTTTGACCACTATGCTATATTTAAAATGTAGTTCGTTGATAAACATTATCTTAACTCTGTTATTCCCTCCATGTTATCTGCATAAAATGATGCCGCCTTCAACCATGGACAAGGGAAAGTGGTCAATGCTTCTCTATTTTAACATTTAACGAGTGGAATTCAATTTTTCGATGAAATTCGTTTGCATATATTTAGCATATTTTGCATATTTTTTGCATACGTTGCATATATCTGGCATATTTTTAGCATATTTTTTAGCATATTTTTTGCATATATTTTGCATATTTTCGATATGCTTTACAATTTGTTATATTTGAACTATAAAACGCTTAAATACAAAATTTGGTATCAATCCGATGAAAAATATGGAAGTATGCAAAATCCGAGGTCTACTTATAAGCCATGCTTACACAATGGTTTTTCCAGCGATGAAGAACACCTCTACAGAAGAACTGGGGGTATACCATCAGGATTAATGAATTTTGTATATCAAGATTTCGAAGGGGTCTTGTACGAGTGCGGAAATGTAACTCTCTCATTAAATGATTTACGTTTACATGTGCAATGTTGTTATCAGGCAACTTAGAGCTAGCAGCAAAATCAGCTAAAAGTAAATTTGCCTTATCTTAAGATCTGGTTATCGGGTTGTCATTATATCCAGTATCTTGCAACACGCTAAGACTGAAGGAATCGAACGCTTGGTTTGCCAATTAAGTTGATTCCATTAGAGAAGTTTTCAACACCCAATGACTACTGCACACTTAAAATACTCGTAAGTATCAGTTAAGATTTTAAGCCTATTTTCCAATTCAAAAAGGACTGGGATAATGAAAAACTTAGACACAACTAATTTTACTGATGGATCAAAGATGGAGAGTGTGGTTGGTTCAGGAAGCTTTTCTGAGCCCCAAAATATATCTTAGTCTTTTCAACTACCGAACAATGATAGTGTTTGTTAATTTGAATTACTGGCCATCAGGAAAGCATGCAAGTTTCTCAAACAAGTGAACGGATTCTCACTCTTTCGTATTAGTTGCTGCTTCAGCACAAGTCAACGAATTGCCTAGTTTGGCTTAGTGTTCATTGTTTCAGATACGTGTGATGGTCTTGATGATTTCCCGAGGCTGATGACCTATTCAGAACAATTGGTTATTTTTGTAAAGTCTCTTTTTTTAAGTCTTGTCTCTCTTTATGGTATCAGTCAACAACAATTTTGTTTTAGTACGTAAAATTGAGTTTTCAAAACACGTGGCATCTCTGCCCCTATTACCCTATTCTCTATTCCCTCAATTGGAACAATTTCAATTATCCAAACATGTACATTTTATGTATTTAAAGTTTCAAATTTATTAAGAAGGTATTCAAACATTTACCGATTTGAATTCATTCTCTTTCAATTAGATTCTTCATTAGCTTAGCAATCCTTTCTGCTTTTGGTTTTCATTGGTCAATACTGTGTGCAAAGGTAATCCTAAATAATGTCTTCTCTCTAAATGAATACTAAGAAAACATAAATCAAGGTACATCTTCTGCCCGGAGGTATATTCTATTCACGTTAACTGTATTTGTGGTCATAAACCACAACACTTGGTTTCCATAGGTGTAAGAGAAATGAGAAGAACATTTTTGCTAGCACCTTTCCTTAGAAAATTCAAAATATTTGAATTCTCATAATATCTAATATAATCTCTGTGTGAAAAGATATTTTTACTTAATTATGAATTTAACATAATAACTTTGCATGTATTTCAATTTTAAACAGGAATTCTGTTGTACTCGTATGTTTACATATTAATACAGCAAGGATAAAGTATTTATATTAGCACTGTTTTTTCTTGGCATTTTATGAATCCTTCTGAGGCCCCCAGTTTCACTTATGTATGATACTTCTTTTCAATATTTATTTTCTGTGCCAGATATGGATTTTTGCCTTAAGTATAAATTTAGGTTTATGGAATGCTTTGCGTGGTCATAATTTTACGGGAAGGTTTTTATTTTTATTGAATTAATTTTTTGTGTGAATAGTATAAAACAAAGACACAGTGCGAGCAATTAGGAAAGTAGGATAGGATTAGAAAGAACATACCGATGCACATTAGCTTTTGATGTGCTAATGAGAGACATGAAACATTGTGACGGTGCTCGAAAGATACAAATGTTCCAGTTAGACACACCCATAATTTGTTTAGCTCTCTTTTCTGTTCAAGAGACTCAAGTGGGTTCTTCGAGCATCTGTCCAGATATGGGAATTGTGCTCGAGTTTCGGAAGAATAAAGGCCTTATATATTACAGCAGATCAGAAGAGGCAAAAAACTTCTTGCACAGGTGGAGTAAGCCTCAACACTTCGAAGCGTTTTTGGCGATGTAAAATATGTGATCCCTCCACAAAATATGGTCTGTGATGCACATACCTAGAACTGAAAGCCGTTCAGTCTCCTCGATGCAACTGCCATCCATTGATAGTGGCATTGAGTCGAAGTTACGCTTTAGCGACATTAAACAGCATTGAGTCTTCGAAGCATTAAATTCTACATGGTTTTTGATTCCCCATTGGACAATGGTGTCAAGATCAGAATTTAATGAGCTTATCATACGCTGCCGTTGGAAGTCCACATCCCAAAGATAAGGATATGAATCTAAAATGAATATTAAAGCTGAGGGTACTGTCCTCAGCGAAACAAATTAGTGAAAACAAAAGATCATGTATAAACATAGGAAAGAATGTCGGAGACAAAACGGAGCCCTGGGGTACACCAGTTTATTTTGTGGATATTAGATTAGAAACCGTTCAATACTACTTGTATAGAACAGTCCTAAAGGTAATTTCTAATCCAACGAAGAAGAGATTCGTCTATACCAAATGCACGTATTTTCGATAAGATAGCTTTATGTCAAACTATTTCAAATTCTTTTGAAATATAAGGAACAATAATCTTACTTTCTTCAAAACGATGTAAACATTTGTTCCACTGTATACCATCAGATTACCAGTGGACCTATTGCTACGAAAGCCATATTGCAGGCCATTAAGAAGCTTTCGTTCAATTGATCAGCGTTTCCAGTTTCCATGCCCTTGGAAAGAAGGACGTACGTGCAATTGGACGATAGTTAGAGGAGGAGGACAGACTGGACAAATGCTGTTTTCCATCTACTCGGAAAGAGACCTTAAGAATAGAGTAGAACAGATGGAAATGGTTATGCAGTAGTTTCGCCAGCATAGAAGAACACCTCTTAAGATCAATAGGAGTGATACTATCCGGGCCAGCGGATTTGTGAATGTCAAGATCTTTTAGTAATCTAGCAACTGCACGAGTGCGAAAGAAGATTCGTCCCATAATATCGTTAACTCTCTTACGTACAGGAAGAGTCATGTCACTCTTTGGTAGCGTCGAACTAGCAGCAAACTGTGCTGCAAGCAAATTGAGTTTATCTATCGAATTTACAACAGGAGTGACATTGAAGACTAGCGTTGGTACGGAGGATTTTGTAGTGTTTCGTAGGTTTTTTAAAAATGACCAAAAATGTTTAGTACCTGTGGGACATAATAATATATATTATTATATATTTTGCGGTAACTTTTGGTAATGTAAAAATTAATTTAGTTCGTCGGATATGAACGTTGCAGGTCTTTTTAGCTTGTTCGTACATATTCCGCTTTTCCTCAGTAGGGTTGGCTTTAAAACAAAGGAAACTTACTTCTTTCTTGAGTACTTTTCAAAATAAATTCATCTCGATTTTTTTTTAATTTTCGCTGATGTACATGAATATGGTGATGGGCTTTCTAGATCTCTCCAGAATTTTCCTTTATTTGAAGTTCAAGCCATTAAAACAAATATTACAGGAAAGGAGTTTATTTGTTGTTGTATGATCAGTATAAAATGGCGGTTTTTATGTTTTGTTATGAATTTATTTTTATTGATTTTTGTTGGCCAAAACACATCTAATTCAATTTTAAGATATTCGATGAATCTTCACAGTTTACCAAACAAAACTGATTTTCCTGTCTTATCCCATCTTTTCGATCGGATAAAGTCCTACTTAATCCAAGGCTCTACTTCTACTTGTGTGAGTGAATGTTGATCGTATGCAGAAGTCACAAGTCCACTATTCAAAAGACGAATGCATCGGACGAGAAAAGCCGCTAAGCCACACTCTCTCATAGTATTGGTCAGTCGGGAAGTAAACCCAAAAAACTAATCTTATTGTCAAAAACATCACTCTTACAATGTGACCCCGATTCAACTTTAACAAAATATCATCTATTCTATATAGAACGTGGTCCAAACAATCCTAGGCAGCATCTAAAACACTGCCTCTCTAACCACGAATCTTTTTCATTTAAGATGAGTTAACGTTAGACGACACTGGGCATTCATTGAGAATCATCGGCCATGCTGCTATAAAACAACCTATTTATCAGGCAAAAGCTATCCTAGCTCTATTCAAAGCAGACTTTAATATGTCTGTAAAAATAAAATTACTGATCCAACAAGATCAAGGAACTTTCTTTTTTTAATCAAATTTGTGCACCTACAGTTCCTGGCCATTATTAGACGCACTGTAGATTTTAAGCAAAATCAAAAACAATTACTGTTTTGAATATTTGATTGCAATAAATTTGTCCTTTTTTGCATAATTACTGTTATAAATTAGACCATATTTGAACAAAGTTGAAAATGCTAAAATTTTAATATTTAGTTAAGCCTCCTCCTGCTGCTATGAGAATTTCAATTTTGCGCGGAATTCTGCCAATTTAAGACTGAACTGCTTCATTTACGGATTATGATTGCACACATTAATCATTTTTTCCAAGAGCTGCTGTTAGTTGTGATCAACTCTTAAGTATAACTTCGCTTCATCAGTTACCACACATTTTCAACAGCGTTCATGTAAGTGCTGTTACCTGGCCAAATGAACAAGGAGATATTCACCCCTATCACAGAGTCCCTCGTAACAAATCCCCGAAAATTTTGTTACGCTACGAATACGAATAAATTTACATCATAGGCCCCGAACGGAATCAAAAAACATTTTCCGAATTTCGGAGTTTCAAAATGAGTTGATTTGTGTCAAAATGTTGTTGGTCGTTATAAATGGATACCATTGCCGTTGCAATCTTTGTAATAAATGTAGAAAATACGCGAAGAAAACAAACACTAAAAATGAGATTCATTACAGAAGGATACCAATATTTATTTATATTTACTTTATTTGCCCTTAAAAAAATAAAAAATATAAACAAATTCACATGAAAACAATAATAAAAATAGTTTTTATATATTTTATTTACATGTTCTTTATCTTCGTTCGCTTAATTTTATTTGTGTTTCGTTTTAAGCTGAGCTCCGATCAAAATATCTGTTCGTAGAAAAAACTGTCCAACTTCCTATTCATTCGGGGCTAGTGATACCATTATTCACGAACTCCGAATTTCGTAGCAAGTTTTTTTTAGTACGACGGGAGCGATGATACCTTTTTTCGGGGTTCGTACTACGAATCTATTACGACGGGGCCTGTGATAAGGCTGATTAGCTTCTTGTAAATACGTTTTTACAGACCGGGTTCTATGACGGGGATGCATAAAGACAAAAGGTTCACCTTTCGGAATTCTGACTTGGATCAACATACTTTTTGGCTTCTTTATACTGGTCCTATTTCATTATGCCTTAAACCATCTTCAGACGTGCGTTGGTTAGAAATCAAAAATATATGCCTATAACCTAGTATAATCCCTGAATTTCGAAAAAATGCATAGTGGGTCTAATAATATGGCCAGGGACTTTATATTCAAACAGAGATGTTATCTGATATGAAATGCTACAGTTCTATGCTGCGAGCAATAATGGAGGCGCTCACATTCTCAAATTTGTTTGACAAGTACGGCATGATGATGATTATTTGATGGATGAAAAAATTAATTAGCGTTCGCATTCGTCAAACATCACTTCTCATTAGAATTTTGACCATAATGAAGCAACGTAGAGCATGGATGAAATTTTAGATGTGGATATTTACTCATATTAATCTTATAAAATCCATCTGATCTACCACTGTTGCTTATAAAACCCATTTTAATATATATATTTCATTACGATGTGCACAGTTCGGGAACTTCATAAAAAATGAAATTTGCTTCAGACTTGACAAACATGCGTTCGCATACTCAAATATGCTTGTCATGCAGCCAAAATATCAAAACATTTTGAAATCCATTCACCATGCTTGACAAGCCCCTAATGTAGCCGATAATGTGGAGCATGCACATTACCAAAATCATTGAGAATTAGAACGCTCCCAATGGTGAACGAAAATGTGATACTTCAGATCAGTGTTCCCAGATTGAGGGGAAAACCACCATTTTTGCCGATTTTTTATGCCAATAGGGGAAAAAAGGTGACGGGAAAAAAAGGGGAAAAAAACATAAACGGGGAAAATATAATCTTATCAAAAACAGCCTTTAAAAATTTACAAATCTAAACAACCAATTAGAAAATATAAAAAAAAAACATGCTCTAAAAAACAGCGCATGCAACTTCTTATTAATTCTTTTGACATTTTATAACTGATGTACATGTAATGCACATAAGCAAACGAAAGAGCATACAAAAGAGAAAAGAAACTTAAAGTGTAAAACGGATAATGGACAACGTTGCTTGTCTACATGGTGATGGTTGCGTGGTGATATGACAAATTATTTCATCTTTCCCAACGTTTCGTCGATTTTCGAGGGTTTAATTTATAAATATTTTTTGATTATTTTTAAATAAATGAATAAATGATAGTTTATTTAGTATTTAGTTTTCTATGTTAATTTACTAAAATGTGTATTGCTAATTTATTTATTTAAAAATAATCAAAAAACGTTTATAAATTAAACCCTTGAAAAAGATGAAATAATTTGTTTTTATTTGCATCTAAAACATTTTGACCAAAAAAGCCCACTTTAACATCATAATTGAAGAATATATTTTTTGTTTTTGTGATTTAGTTTTTAGTCCTGAAGACCTTTGTTATGTTTATTTTTTATTTTTGGTATTTTTCATGGATTATAATAATTTTTTTTTATAAAAATAAAAAAAATATATGAAACACAATATAAAAACTCGTTTTTTTCTTCGGGGAAAAAAAGGGTATTTCAAATAAAAAAAAGGGGAAAAAAAGGGTTTGGTGCCAAAAAAAAGTCGATTTTTTGTTTGAAAACCTGAGAACACTGCTTCAGATACACTCTTGGAGTCTGATTACACGATCCTTTTTTTTGTGGTCGTTTCGTCTTTTTGACAGTTGGGGTGAGGGGTGTAAAAATGTACCTTCGCATTACAATTATTTACCTCACACCAAATATGTCAAAAAGAATAAAGAATCGTGTAGTCAGTCTCTTAATGTCTTTTTTCTGCTATAGACGGTGTTCACATTCACACTGAACTAAATCCTTGGAAATTTGTTTGACATTTCTATTTATCTCATTCCCTCTGCATGGAGCCGATGGGAATTATATTTTGTAATGGAAATTGTCAAAGTAAATATAAGCCGAAAAAATCCTAGTCATCATCCAGTTCATGGCTTGACAGATGGATAACGTTCTATATTTTAATTTAATATGGAATATTCAATTCGAAATAGAATATGATAGAATATGGTTTGACAAGGAACAAATTAAATTTTGACGTATCGAGAATTGTTCGATGCAAATGTGAACCAATTGCCCTGAAAATGAATTTTCCGGAGTAGAAAATAAAAAATAACATTTTTCAGAGCATAAGATAAAATGCAATTGTCCATCACTAACGTGAAGGGGATTTACTTAAAACATTGAATAAACCTGAAATTTGACAGCAGTTGTTTCGTGTTTCTTTGTTTTTTGACATATTGTGTGAGAAGTGAAAAAATGATGGGGGTTTGAAGATATTTAGATCTAACTATCAAAGGAAAGTACTAAAATCGATATTTCAATCAATTGACACCATAGGCGAATTCTTTTTGAGGCGCCTCAAAGTATCCAATGTAAACACGATGTTGTAAGTACGCTATATTCCCAATGTAATGTTTCGTAAATTAACGTGCTACATGGAACTTGTAAGCATACCGGGCCACACGGAACGTACGCGTAAAAGCCACGTTTTGGGCTTACCCTACCTCCGGCGCAGATGTTTACATAACAAACAAATATTAAAAAACACCGGCAACACTTAAAACGCCCTGGCTTAGGTCTTAAGGCAAAAACTCATTTCTTTTATTTTCAAATCAAGTTGCTTCAATTGGTAGTTGAAAAATTAATTTTCAAACTTAAAATTTTAAAAACAAATATTACAAGAAGTTGTTCAAATTGATTTTCTTCAAAATTTATTAAGTACTTTTTTGCTTTACTATTTTTGTTAAATGTCGCCTTATTTTGAGAAACAGGGGAAAATATAACCGCCTTCCATACGATTTTATTTTAGACTCTGTCTTAGGGGAGAGTGGGGCACATTTGAACAATGTTTGCTTTCCAGACTGATAAAACCTAAAATATTCGAGCAATTGGCCTGATATTTTACTCACATGGAACAGTAGTATTGACGTTCAATTTAGAAAAATATTTGGTTCATTTAACGAAATATTTATACTGAATTTTTATCTCCAATCAATACAGGTTCTTATGTTCAAAAGTGCCCCATGTATGGGGCATGTTATGTTATGTATGTATGTATATGTTATATCATATTCATGTATTTGTAGAAAAAAAAAAAAAACAAAAATCCACAAAGATTAATAAGAAAAAAAAAACTAAATATTAAACTTGAATTTTTAAGTAAAAGCTGGATTTTTAGTGAATAAGAATAAGCTTAAGCTAGCTAGTTAAAGATGTTTTCTAGTAATAGCTATTTTAAAATCGCCAATGCTAAGTTCATTTAGTTTTAACTTGTTTTCCAAGCCTAAGCTTCAATTTGTGTGAATAAAAATAGCTTAAACTAGAATATTATTGTTAAAGCTATAAAAATTTCAAGATTTTTTCGACCTAGAAAATTTAACTAGGCCTTACAGACAGAGACAGAGAACGTACAGACGCAGAGACTGATGGTCGATATGACAAAAACATATTTTACCTGAAACCAATACTTGCCCTATAGAACAGATAACAAATTGCTTGATTAATTGCGTGAAGCTGATTAAATTTTCTCTTAAATGTCTAAAATATGTTAAAAAAAACTAATCATGGCATTTTTGAACATGTTCAAAGGTGCCCCAACACGCTTGTTCAAATCTGCCCCAACTGTTCCAGTGACATAAAATTTATTATTATATAATATTTATTATATAACGCAATTAGGTTTAAAATTTATTTTTCCTCCAAAGAAATGTGTTCCTGTTTTAAAATCACGCAGTAATTTTTGTTTAAACTCTTACAACTAAAAAACGAAAACAAAACACATTCATTAGCAAAAGTACTCTTCACCTCTAAGTCCGAGAGACAACTGAGATATTCAAGGAAAGTCAATGACGTTTATGGATATGGTATGACAGGTTAAAATTTTAAATTACTTTTAAAAAAGAGTAATAAAGTAAAATTTTATAAGCATTGTTCGAATGTACCCCGTGTTCAAATGTGCCCCACTCTCCCCTAGTTTTATGCTCTAGCTCCAGTAATCCTGTTTCATAGTGGTTTACTTATGACAAGTCTAGTCTTCTTCAGGTAGAGACCCTTATACTAAATAGAGTTCAGTGTTTTTTTTAAATGTTTGCATTTTGTTATGAGAGACCAGTTTAGACGAATCAATTCACAAAATGAATCACGACTCATCGGAGTGGTACTTCCTTTTTTTTATGGAGAGGATGAACCACGGTTGAAGTCGTACTAAAACGTCGGATATACCATCGACCCCTGCTTAGCTGGAGTCCTATCTTCGTATCGGGCAAAAATGGCGACAGGTTTTCTGGTCTCAAGTAGGCGATAATTTATGTATGATTAGTAAATACATAGTTTGTTATGTGAATTTTTGTTAGTTGACTGCGGATTATAAAAGTTTAATCCGGATTAATGATATCTAATTGTGATTCCAAAAAATTTTATTGCCCAATGGAAGTGAAAAATTGTCAATACATATCAGCTTTTCGGTAGATTTGGGTAGATAAAATATAGTTTTTTTCTTTTCAATAAATTTGGTATTTGTGAAAATTCAATCAGTATTATTGTGCTTTAAATTAAGCTTTACTAAAGTCGGCATAAGATTAAATTCATTTATATTTTTGATGAAAATTTTTATAAGTAAAATGGTTAATGGAAAATGCATTAGTTAAGGTACTTGAACGGTCTAGAACCCCAAAAAAAAACGCACGATTTTTGGGAAGTTTTTTTCTCGGAAACTTTATTAGGTACGAGTAATAACAAATTTTTTTTAAATAATGAATTCATGCGTCAAGAGTACAAAAAAAATTTTTTTTTTTAATTGTGGTAAATTATCGTAGAAAACATAAAAACAATCAAGTTGCAACAATTTTTTTGAAAATCGGTTCAGTAGATCCGGAGATTAACTGTGCGCAATGTGACAATGTGTTTTTTAGTGAGTCGACCGACGTCGACGCACTCTATTATTCGGCCAAAATTCGAAAATTAAGACAAAAAATTTTTTTTTGGCTCTTGACGCATGTATTCATTATTTATAAAAGAAAAACGAAAAAGTGTTTAGTTTGACGAAGAACGGAAAAAGTTTGTTTTTGGCCAATGAAAAAACACATCGAGTAAACCGAACAACAACTCAATGAACACATCCCATCAAATGAAATCATCAATTGCGACAAAATTTATGAAACAAAACTACCAAAATTTGTATTCGATACTGAAATAAACTTCCAAAAAATCAATCTACAGTAGAATTCTGCTTTTATCGGCAGTAATCCTAGTGCAGATGTAATATTTGATTATCGCTACCACTGCACTGTGAACAGCTTTTCAAGAAAAAAAACACAGGTATTGTTAATCATGTCTTGCTCTACTCCCTTCGAGTCACATGAATAAGGGCAGATTGAAGTGGGCGACATTTACTCAACTTATTAAAACAAAATTTTCCAATTCGTATTCCCTTAAACCAAGCAAAAAAATGTCCTCCCCACTTGGTGCTATAAATACTTCCCAACTGACAGTTTTGTTTGTTTGTTTTTTTTTTATTCCTTTTTTTTTGCAAACGTCAAACTTAAAATGCTGATTTCCTATCGTAGTTCCATAAAAAACGAATCCTTCACTGACACTACTACACTTCCAGATCGTTTTTCTCAATCTCTCCAATATGTCAACATGAGATTCTGCCTTCGGTTTGGTATCAGCTGTGTGGAGCCCTCTGCAACCCTAGCACAGAGGCACATGCAAAATAGCATTAATTGAGTTAAAGGACATGAAATGTGAAACGATATTAGAGCTGTCGGCTGTCGCACTGCATCAAGCAAGTACTTGATGCAGTGCAACTCACAGTAGGAGTTTTTTTTTTCTTTTTGGATAATTTCCAACTTCAGAGCACATTTAAACGAGTACGAGAGTATGTATGGGTGTCGAGTCTTTGTTGTAGAATTTGATTAATTGTATCGTTCGTTATTATAGACTCATAGAAAATGTTCAGATGATTGAACTGTTAAATTACTATGGATAATATTCAAAACTGATTGCATCATCTATTAATAAAAATTGAAAGATATCGCGGGATTAAATGGGGAAGTTTTAAACGATGGAAGATTGCAATAGTTTGTGTTCATCATCTTCTGAGCCTGAGTGTTATTGGTTTTTCATATAAAAAAGAATAACAAACGACTTAAAACATCTTTCGGGAGCATACAAAAGTACAATAGGAAGCAACTCAAAGGAATTTATTGGTATATCAAAACTGTCTTTTACAAATAATATACACTGGCATTTAAGTGTTTTCAAATAAATAAGAACGAACCCGAAGGAATAATAGATAGTAGATATTTTCTAAATCCTCTCGATTCTCAAAGTACTGTTTTCATAGAAATGACACCAAATTACACTGCTGTATTTCAAAAAGTTCTAAGTCTTCAGAATATATATATTTTAGAATTATGTTGAATTTTGTTTAAGAAAACAAGCATGGAACTACCCAAAGCCATAAGAAAATCAATTTGATCTTTGATTTGGAGTTTTATATAAAAAAAAACTCCAAAAACTTTGACTACTTCTACACTCAAATGACTTTTATCATAAAACTTATATTCAAAATTTTGTAAAATTTAGCTGGGTGTGATTATGTTCACAGCAATACAAGAAATTTTCGATGTCTCATTGTAAGCCACAATCTGAAACGAGAGATATATAGAGATATAAATTACTATCATCGACATCAAACATCAAGCAATGACAATATTTAAGAAGAGGATCATTAATAAAAATAATAAAAAGAAGAGGACCTAGCTGTCTTCCTTGTGGATGCTCCAATAACATCCTTATAGAATTTTATAAGTACCCGCCAATGTTAACCACTTGTCCTCTATCCCACAAATAAGAACTCCACCAATTTATGAAATTTGTGTTGAATTATAACATTCTCAACATTTGCAAAAGTAATCCGTGGTTAATACGGTCTTCTTTCTGCCATTTTTAATATGCAAACATTTGTTAAGATGCTAATATTTCTAGTAGTTGATCGATTTTTTACAAATCCAAATTTTTTGGACGATAATGCATGTTTTAATGCGAAAAACACTTGCTCTGTGATCATTTTTTTCAAAAAGTTTTGGTATAGACGATAGTTTTAAAATTGGTCTATATTTTTTAACCAACACAAAATCTCCAGAAGAAATTGACTTACGAGTATTTAATTAAAGGGTCAAGAAGAACATTTCTTTAAAAGTATTGGTGAAATAGTATCTTATCCATATTTTTCACTTGGACATAAGCAGTTGCGGTAAAAAATAGCACCATGGTAAGAGTCAATATTTTTTAAATAGCAAAATAACGTATTATCATAGAAACTATCAAATTCTGGCACCTCTTGATTGGAATTTCGGCCCAGGAGTCTTTCATTGAAGCCTAAAGTGTTTCAATACTGGTCGGATTAATAATAGAAACTGCTTTTTTGACATCAGCCAAGAGGTTCTCAATCGGGTACAGATCGGGTGACTGCGCTGGCCACTCCTTGACATTGACCGAATGTTCCACAACCCCCTTTTTAGCTTTCTTACCGGTATGTTTGAGGTCAATGTTTTGCATCATCACTTTTTATAGAATATCAATATAGACTTGTTAATCCATGATGGTTTTAAATCAATGTATAGGCCCAATTGGAAATCATTCTGACGAGCTGCGTAAGGTTGAGATATATTCCTAAAGCCTGGAGAATGGCGAAAGTAGTCTTCATTCCTAAAGCAGGGAAACCCTCTCACGTTAACCCTAAAGATCTACGACCAATCAGCCTATCATCCTTCCTTCTTAAAACCTTGGAAAGATTGATTGAAATTCACATCAGACATAACTTAAAACCATGTAACCATGTCTCATTTCCACAGCTCAACATGCGTACTCTAAGGGAAAATCAGTAGAAACAGCTAGTACGTGGTATTGAATATTCCCTCAAATACAAAGAATACAACCTAGTAGCTTTCCTAGATATCGAAGGAGCTTTCAACAACGTCAGCTACCAGGCGATCACAACAGCAATGAACAAGCTGAAATTAGAGAAATCTCTCATAGAACTTATAAGTCTCATGCTCAAAAGCAGGACAATAACTTCCAGCATGAGAAGTTTTACTACCACCAGATCGGTGAATCGAGGTACCCCCCATGGTGGGGTCTTTTCGCCTCTCTTATGGAACATGGTAGTAAACGAACTTCTAACATCAATGGAAGCAGAGGGTTTCAAGGTGATTGCTTATGCAGACGACGTTGCAATATCTATATCTGGGAAACACCCCCAAGTTCTCTCAGAACTCCTACAAAATGCCTTAACTAACAAAGTGGGCTAAGCAATATGGCTTGGACGTCAATCCACATAAAACAGAATTAGTACTCTTTACGAGAAGGTACAAAATTCCTCACATTAACCCACCCAAGATTAAAGGAATACCATTAAGCTTTTCCGACCAAGCCAAATATTTAGGCCTCATTTTAGACAAAAAATTAAATTGGAAGGCAAATATTGATGAAAGAGTAAAAAAGGCTACCGTAGCGCTCTTTACTTGTAAAAAGGCTATAGGTTCAAAATGGGGCTTCTCCCCAAAAATAACCCACTGGCTATTCACCTCGGTAATCAGACCGATACTCATTTATGGAGTTTTCGTATGGTGGACCGCACTGGATAAGATGGTAAATCTAGGAAAACTCATCAAAGTCCAGCGGTCAGCAGGTATGTGCATCACAGGAGCACTTCGCTCAACACCAACCGCAGCCCTGGAAGTGCTTTTAAACCTAACACCTCTTGACATCTTCTCCAAAATGGTGGCAGCCAACTCATGCGTAAGGCTTAGAGCCACCTCTCAATGGATCAGTAACAATACTGGTCATACTACCATCTTAGAGAATTTCAGATCTATCCCAGATCGCTTAGACTATACCACCCCAAAAATGGTATTCGATAACAGCTTCCTTGTTTCCATCCCTTCAAGATCGTCTTGGGAAGAAGAGAGACTCCTGGAAGACAATGCGATACACTTCTATACAGACGGTTCAAAGACCGATCACGGCGTTGGAAGTGGTATCTATTCGAAAGAACTGAATCTCAGTCTTTCATATAGACTTCCCAATCAATGTAGTGTGTTCCAGGCAGAAGTAATGGCGATTAAAGAGGCACTATCCTGGCTCAAAGAAAACGTTATATCATGCAAGGATATACGAATCTTCTCAGACAGCCAAGCCGCTCTCAAATCTCTCGCGTCTGTCTCCACAAACCCTCTAATAGTCCACGATTGTCGAACATCTCTCATTGAGATGACAGAACAGTTTAATATTCACCTCATTTGGGTGCCGGGCCACAGAGACATTCCGGGAAATTGCAAAGCCGATGAGCTCGCCAAAAACGGAACACTTCTGCCTACTGTTAGACAAAAACATAACATAGGAACACCACTTGCTACATGCAAATATCTTCTCAAACAACATGCTCTAGAATCAACGAATGCTAGATGGTCACAGGGTACCACCTGCCTGGCAACCAAACAAATATGGCCAAGCATAGACCTTAAACGGTCAAAAGACTTGATCTCCCTGAGCAGACAAAATATAAGCTCTACAATCGGAGTTATAACAGGACACTGCCTCATAGGTAGACATGCTTTGAAGCTAGGAGTCTAAACAAATGACTTCTGTAGAAGCTGCATGGACGAGGAGGAAGAGGAAACAGTACAACACCTTCTATGTACATGTCCAGCACTCTCCAATAGAAGGAATAACTATCTCGGTAATCCCTTCTTCGATAATACCAGTGAACTGGCAACGATCGACACAAAATGTCTATCTAACTTTATTAAAAGCACGAAATGGTTTGTTTAAATTCATTACTCTCCCATGAGTTACTTCTTTAGTGGTATCACAACGGATCCTTGAGGTCTAAGTGAGTCAACAACAACTAGACAGCCACTCCAACCTAACCTAACCTATAGGCCCAATTAAATAGTAATAAAAAGAACCTCATGTCCGCATATCATATTGCTTGAACCTCCATACTTAACTGTTTTGATCGCGAATTTATATATATTCTTTATTGGGAGGTCACCTAATGTAGGAACGAGAACCTTTGCTCTCCAAATAATGTTGAGGTTTCTTTTTTTTTTTTAATAATAAAACTATTGTTAGTGGTGCTATTTTTTTAACTGTAGGTACTATGTATATGGTACGTAGCGTTGCCAGACGTCCCGGTTTACCCGGGACATCCCGGATTTCAGACATAAACTCATCTGTCTCGCCGGGACAGCTTTTTCCCGGGTTGGGACTCAAACTAAAAAAATAATGCCTAGTGTACCTAAATATCTTTCAGTGTTAAGAAACAACCACTACATTGCGATTTAACCTTAAGAAATTACTTTTAAAATATCAATCAAACAAACCTAACTTACGGAAAAATTTATTTTTGTAAACTGACATCTGTCATTAAAATTGGCATAAGAAAAATATTTGCAAATGATAAATGACAAAAAAGTCATTTAATTAGAAATTAATAAAAGAATTTATTTATTTTGATCTACGCACATTATATGATTTCTACTTGCGACTTATAGGTACTATAAGGCAAGTTATGCATTCGTAAAAAAATCGAACACGAGATTTTGATCAAAGTTGACATTACGATGATAGCGAAGACGAAAAAGTGGGTCTCACAATTCTGTCTGTCTGTCTGTCTGCTCGACTACTTACAGCCTAAACGGCTCGGCCGATTTTCGTTCAACTTGCGATATCTACCAAGTTTAACGAAATTTTTTTTCCCCAATTGTTTTTTCTTTTTTGTTTAAAGACCAAAAATAACTGCACCTGCAATACAATTTTTTTCGAAATTTTATAATATTTTTTTTCTCAAATTTCATTTAGTTAAAGCTAGGTAATGATTAATGGTAATGGTACGACCGATTTTGATAATTTTTTTTTATTTTAAAGCTCCCCAGCCGTTTAAATATTATTGTGTATTCAAATTCTATAATTTATATAAGAATTCTATAATTTAATAAAAAAAATTGAAATCTAGATATTACTGACTGTACCTACCACAGAACGATTTATTCGAATTTTGAATTTCTCATTATCGAGATAACGGATTTTAATAAATTTTTGTAAAGAGAAGCTTCTAAAAAGTTTAAAAAACATTGCATATCAAAACTCTAAAAAAATATATTTTCTTAAATTTAAAAAAAAATTAATTTGTTTTTTGAAAATTCGATACCTCAAAAACGGCTCAATATCTTTTCTTGCAAATTTAATTTTTATTCGAACAAAATCAAAAACTTCAAATTGACGTATCAATATTTTATCTTTAAAATGATTTAAAAATTTTGCATATAAAAGCTTATATTTTTAAGAAACCACTACAACGAAGTAAAATTTTGTTCTTGCATTGATCAATATTTCTTTGAATCACATGGCATCCTGTGTTAAGCTAGTTGGAGCTTGTCGTAAGAGTTGTTTTAGAAATTTAAAAAATAAATTTTTCTCTAATAACATTCATTTTTAAAATTCTTTGTATTTTACTTTACAGCAAGTTCGTGCGACCCAGTCGTGCATTTTATTTATTTTGTCCCGGGCAATATGATGAAATCCCGGGATTTTTCATTATTTAAACCATTTGTCCCGCCGAGGTGCAAGAAAAATCTGGCAACCCTAATGGTATGTTAAGCATTCGTAAAAAAATCGAGCTAAATATTTTGATCAGATTTAACATAACTATAATGGAGAAGACAAAAAATATGGGTCTCGCAGTTCTTTCTCTCTGTCGGGTGAACTACAGCCTAAACGGCTCGGCTGATTTTTTTTTAAACTTGGTAGATAGTATTTTTAATTCTTTCCCCCACACTGTTTTTTTAGACAAAAAATAACGGTAGATATCATATGAACTTTTTTTCGAAGTTTTAAAAATTTTTTTCTCTAAAACTGTTCGACAGATTTTTACTTGCGATGTATACAGTCATAGGTACTATAGGGCAAGTTCTGCATTTGTGAAAAAAATCGAACTCGAGATTTTGATCAAAGTTCATATTACGATGAAAGCGAAGAGGAATAAAGTGGAACTGACAATTCCATCTGTCTGTCTGTATGTCTATATGTATGTATGTCTGTATATCCGTATGTCTGTATGTCTGTACCTCGACCTACAGCCTAAACCACTGGAGCTACTTTCTTCAAACCCGGTTACTAAAGAAAATTTGCTTAGCACCAAAACTAACGGTATCTACCCACATGCACTCGTAATGCAAAACTTTATTTATCTCGAAAACGGCTTCAACAATTTTGATTTAAAAAAACTAGATGTGATATTATGTATATGAACTACAATTTGGTCAAACAAAATTTTGGGCGAAATGTTATTAACGGTAGGTACCTGTCATAGAACCGGTTTTTTGATTTTCGGCAAGTTATTTTTGAAAAATCAATATCCTTAAAACGAGTGAACGATTATTTTTTGAAATTATTTCCTAAAATCTATACTACTAAATAGAATTGACATCCCAAATTTTGTTCTCGAAAAATTAAAAAAAAATGGTTATATAAAAAATTACTTTAATAATAAAAAGATTTTTAAACTTTGCTTGCATAAATTCATACTTTTCCTGAAATCAGACTACAATTCCATGCATTTGGAGATTTTTATCTCATTAAATCCATTTATAAAATGAATTTTAAATTCAAAAGTACTTTTACATAAGTTGTGTATTTTATTTTTAAAACAATTCGAAAAATTTCATTTAGTCAAAGCTAGGTAATGGTTGAAAAAAAAAAAATCCGGAAAATAGTTATTAATGGTACCCCCATATAACCATTTTTTTTTTGATTTTCTTTCTTGCTAAAGCTAAAAGTTTTAATATACAAAAATCAAATGAAATCAAATCAATTTTTTTTTTTCAAAACTTAATATTTTGAAGACCCATGTTCGATTTTTTAAACTTGACAGTTAAAAGTTTTTTATTATAATCTACAAGATTTAAAAAAAATGTATTTTACCTAAAAACAACGGAACCAAATAAATGTTAAAAAATGGTTTTCAAAAATCGTGTTTTTCTACAAAACGGGCGCCTAGAATTTTGATAATTTTTTTTTTCTTTTAGTTAATTTTGACGATATTTATTATTATATTACTGACTGTACCTACCATTTTTTAAAATTTTGAATTTCTCATTATTGTTTCGGATTTTAACGAAATATTGACATGTGCTTTGATATTGGCAGTGAATTTGTCGAGATTGAAAAGCATTATCAAGTTTTGTCATGAACTTTTGTGTTCAGCATTTCTTATTTGAAGCAATTTGGCGACTTTGCGAAAGCAAAATGTTAGTAAAAATTTAAACTTTTGAATAACATTTGAATAATGGATTATATTCTTTAGATTTTGTATCTAGAAAAAACATTGCGTATAAATTACAAACAAAAATTTTGTTCTTCTGCATGGTAAGTCGTGAATAAAAGTGGTGTACTCAATTGAGTACACTAGCCAAAACCATGCTAAATTTTTTTTTTCAGAGAAATGTCTTTTTCAACTATAAACTGCGGTAGCTTTTATGACAGGCGCTTTCCCAACCTCTACATGGCCGTTGAAGATATTCCAGATGATGGAAATGAAATAGATATAGTGGTTATTCCACCAGTTGTTGATATCCAAACAGACGAGGTCATGACCAGCCATGACCTTATGGCTACTTTACGCAGAAAATGGAATGAAAAAATGTCCACTAAAATCCTTGAAAACAGTAATGAAAGCAAATTTTGGTAACTTTCATCACAAATTTGACAATAATATCTTTATCGCTGTTGTAACCGTTGCAACAAAACTACGACAACTTGAAACCACTAGGAAAAGTCAAGAGATTGTCATCAAGAGAAAAAGAAAAAGTTGTCATTCCCTAGCTAAAGCCTCAAATTATATACAACAAAGAAATGGGTTGTGTTGAGTCGACCTTCATGAGCAATTTGTGAACAACTATACCGCATAAAAATAAAGGGTAAAAAATGGTGGTGGCCATTATTCACACACATGCTGAACTCAATGGGGGTGAATGCTTAGGAACTCCATTGTCTGAAAAACAAAGAAAACCGGAAACTCCTTTCATTTGTTAGGACCATAGCCAGAACTTATTTACGCTCAGAGTCGTCAAAAAAAGCACCAAATAAGCCAAATGTACCCCGAAAAAATAAAAAAAATCAACTACAGTGCCACATTTGTCACAGCAAAGTTCGATAGATTTGTAAGAGGTGTCAAACCACTCTTTGCATCGAAAAAGAATGCTTTAAAATTTTTCATAATTACTAAGAGAATGTACCCATATCTGGCCAGTGTACTCAATTGAGTACACTCCTCTAATTACCAAAGTTGAACATTTTTTTTTTTAAATTGTATTTTTGTGCAAATATAAACCTCAATAAACCGCATTTCAAAGATTTTTAATTTATCTCTATTTTTAAGGTCCTTGGCCTTTAATGGGTTAAAAATGTTTAAAAAAAATTTTATATAAAAGCTTATTTCTTAAGACTTATCATTTTTGTTTTTTCATAAACTAATATTTGCTTGAATCAAATGGCATTCTGTTTTTAGCTCCATCTACCTATAGTACCTATAAGTCGCAAGTAAAAGTTTGAAATGAAGATATTGTACTTAGCATAAAACCATTTTTTTCGAATTTTGAATTTCTAAGTATCGGCATAACGGATTTTTATGAAATTTCTTATGTAGAGAAGCTTCTAAAAAGTTCGAAAAACATTGCATTTCAAAACTTAAGAAACAATACTTGTTGAATTTTAAAAAAAAAAGTTCTTCCCAATTATATCGAACCGATTGTTTTTCAATGATGAAGTTTTGTAGAGCGGCTGGATTTCTAAGTTGTTCATTGTCTTTTCTGTAATCTTTATACAAAAATTCCTTTAAAAAAAATCTCGAGTAGAGTTATATCGAATCAACTCCTTATTACGAGATTGACAGAAATTACCAGGGTTTACTTGACAAGTTCTCTTTTACCTACGATTTAAAAGGCTGTGTTTACTTGAGCGGCGAACTCTCCAAATTACAGTCAGAAATAGTAATAGCAAAACTTCTTACTCACAGTTTGGAGTTGTTTCGATTTTACTCTACTTAAGAAATTTAATATACCTACAATTTCATAAGCTTAGAACTTGGCATACTTGAAGATCTCACTACATATCACGGCTGACTAGTAACACACAAGTTCTTTGTCCATATGATAACGAGTCTCTCTTCTTTAACATTTATGTTACTGGTTGTGATATTGTTTTCAAGAAATCAAGTGGCATTATTTTCGGCCCATAACTCATTTTAGAAGTTGTTTTCAATTCAATTAATGTTTTTCGTGCTTCTGAATATTTTTCTCTAAAATCATCTTCATTTCTAAATTTAGAAGTTTTGAAAAACCAACCTTCTTGAACATGCAGTTTCAAGTTAATTGACTCCTTAAAAATTCAACACCATTCTCAAAAGATGAAGATATTTTCATATACTCGTAACTTAAAAATAAAAATACACTCTTTTTTATATTGATCAATAAACGACCTCTCAGAAGACATTTCAAAATTTTTCAGTCGCCATAATCCATCATCTTTCAAAGAGTCACTATAATCCTTAACCTATAAGCATAGAGTGTATAGGGTCTTCATATAATCGTTTCAACAATAAAGATTTTTATCTTGTTTCATAACTTTTCTATGCGCACATATCAAACCCTTTTTAATATTCTAAACACAAAATTCAGATAAAAAAATATTTATCGATGAATTTTCCTAAATAAAAAACTACAAAATCCCCGAGAACTTTTATAACTCGTATAGCTCGTAGGTACACTATAACTCAAAGGCCAGAAGCTTGGTATTATTTTTCGCAACTTTTATATGTATGTAGATGCATTGTAGAATGTACGTTGCCGAATACAGTTCTTAGCTGATAATAAAATATGAATCGGAATACATTTCCGGTCCTGACAGTTCCGATTCTCGAAAATAAAAACTCCAAGAACACAATTCTGTGTGCAGAGAACTACATATTTTGTGTTGGCTTCCTTGGTGCGATATAAGGAAATGATGCGAAATAAAATTCAATGTGCCATTAGGCTTAGGTACTTCCATTTGGACTATAGACTCTTCGGCTTACTATGAATGGAATGTAGTCTTGCCAGCTTGCATGTGTAGTGTACGGGTATGTGCGTTCATGGGTAACAATATAAATTTCGTTAACTCCATTTTGTGCACAAAAGAATAAGAGAAATGAAGGCACCCTTAGACGAAGTGAAGATTGCTACACATAAACTCACTTTGAAATCCTTTCAAGAGATGGATTGATGTATAGTTTTTTTTTTTTTTTTTTTTGGCTAGAGGCATGCAAGAACGGCTTTCGCTATCATATGAAGTTAGAACAATAAGTTTTATAAGCAAGAAGAATAGTACTCCACTATAAGCTTGCGATTATTTTTCCTTACGACATAGAAACTATGTATCGGGATGGGAATTCTTCGTAAGGAAGAGCTGGAATGAAATTTTAAATTTTAAAGATAACAACAAAATTAACGTGAATATTTTCATCTTAAGATAGCTAAAAGAAAGAACTTACAATTTTTAAACCCATATTTAACTTTCAAAGTAACTATCAACTGAAATGGGGATATTTGCCTTAGGCGTCATCATCATCATCGGCTCGACAACCGGGTTCCGGTCCTGGCCTCTTTCAACAAGTCTCTCCACCTATCCCGGTCTCTAGCCGACGCCATCCAGTTGCGCACCCCAAGGCTTCGGGCGTCCTGGTCTACGCCATCTCTCCAGCGCAAGCATGGTCTACCACGCTGTCGTCTACCATAGAATGTACCACAAAGAACTTTCCGAGCAGGTTCCTCTTCGCTCATGCGAGCTAGGTGCCCTGCGCACCGGAGTCTACCGAGCTTAATTTTTGTCACGATATCTGCTTCAAGGTAGATTGCGTACAGTTCATGATTGTACCGTCTCCGGCATCGTCCTTCCTCACATACGGGGCCAACAATTCTCCTTAAGACTTTTCTCTCGAACGCAGCTAAGAGGTCGGAGTCCCTTTTGCTTAGCACCCAAGTCTCGGATCCATATGTGAGTACTGGCAGGACCATGGTCATGTACAGCAGCAGTTTTGAAGTTATGGTGAGATTTCTGGATTTGAAGAGCTTTGACAGACTATAGTAGGCTCTGTTGGATTTGAGAAGCCGCCCGCGTATTTCTTCTTCTATATTGTTAATCGGCTGCTACTATTGACCCAAGGTATTTAAAGGATTGCACCACTTCAAATTCGTGGTCCGCAACCTTGATTGTTTGACCAACTGTTCCTCTCGCATTCGACGCCACCATGTACTTTGTTTTACCTTCACTAATGTGCAGCCCCAGATTTTGTGCCGCCTGCTCGATCTGGATGAAGGAATAGTGTACAGCTTGTTCGGTTCTTCCGATGATGTCAATGTCGTCTGCGTAAGCCAGTAACTGGCTGGACCTGTTGACGATTGTCCCCCTTGTTGCCGTGCCACAGTCACGGATTGCTTTCTCCAACGCCAGGTTGAAGAGGAGGCAGGCCAAACCGTCCCCTTGTCGGAGTCCATTAAAGATGTTGATTGGTCTGAATAGCAATCCGGATATTTTTACTTGGCTTGTTACGTTGGTCATGGTCAACCTACATAGTCGTGTCAATTTATTTGGGATGCCGAATTCTCTCATGGCTTTGTAAAGTTCTACCCTGGCTATGCTATCATAGGCGGCCTTAAAGTCTATAAACAGATGGTATGTTGGGATGTTAAATTCTAGACATTTTTTTATCGCCTGCCTAAGGGTAAAGATCTGAGCAGTTGTTGATTTGCCTGGAATGAAACCACACTGATAATGTCCGATGACGGTTTTAGCGTATGGGGTTATCCGGTCTTGTAGGATAGAGGAGAGTATCTTATAGGCGGTACTCAACAACGTGATACCTCTATAATTGCTGCACGTTGTGACATCTCCCTTCTAATGTATGGGGCATATTTTACCTTTTCGCCAGTCTTCTGGCATTTCTTCCTGCTCCCATACGTGCACTATAATATCATGAATTGCTTGACGTAAGGCTGGCCCGCCGTGATGAAATAATTCGGCTGGTATGCCATCGGCTCGGATTTGTTCTGTTTAAGCCGGCCTGTAGCCTTCTCAACCTCTTCTATGCTTGGTGGCGGCAACATAGGGTATTCTTCTTGAAGTAGTGGAGCCTCCACTTCTGCAGTGAGCTGACCATTTAGCAACTCATTGAAGTACACTTCCCATCGCTCCAGTATGCTTTCAGGATCGGTGATCAGATTTCCCTCTCCGTCCTTGCAGTATGTGCAGCGTGGTGTGTACTGCGTCATGTTTCGGACGGATTGGTAGAACTGTTTTCTATTTCACAGATTAGGTTCTTCTCCCAGGCTGATTTCTTTTGTCTGTGAAGCCGTTTTTCTGTTCTTCTGAGCTCTTTATATTCCTCTTCGCGTGCCCGCGTTCTATGAGATTGTTGCATTGCTCGGTACGCAACATTCTTACGTTCAGTCACTAGCTTGCATTCATCATCAAACCAGTCGTTCCGATTTTTACGACTGCTGCCTAAGATGGAGTTGGCAGTACTAATGACAGTATTTTGAAGACGTGTCCACTTCTCATTTACACCCAGCATACTGGCTCCAGGACTTACTCTCCCTAAATCAGGTGTTTCTAGGGCGAGTCCTAACGCATTACCAAAGGTGTTACTGGTGTTTTCATTGCGCAGGGCAGCCGTGTTGATTCGAACCTGATCGGCGGATGCAATGCGTCTTCGCAAGGCAATCCGCCTCGGAAAACCATACCAACAAGATAGTGATCCGAGTCGATATTGGCACCTCGGTACGTTCGTACCGTCACCAAGTTCGAGTAGTGGCGACGGTCTATCAACACGTGGTCTATTTGGTTACGAGTGACTCCATCAGGTGATACCCAGGTGGCTTTGTAGATATCTTTACGCGGGAACCAGGTACTTGCAACGACCATGTTTTTCGATGCTGCCAATTCTAAGACTCGAAGTCCATTGTCATTAGTGTTCTCATGCAAACTATGGGTGCCTGCGTAATGCCTGAATACCGGCTCCCGACCTATTTTTGCGTTCAAATCCCCAAGGATGATTTTAACATCATACCTTGGACAGGCATTGAGGGCCCTCTCGACTTGTTCGTAGTAAGTCTGTTTTTCTTCGTCTGAGGACTCCTCCGTAGGTCCGTGAACGTTATTGAGGCTGATGTTCGTAAATTTGCTTCGCACGCGAAGGGTGCATAGCCTTTCGCTTATAGCGTTAAAGCCGATGATAGTAGACTTCATTTTTTCGCTGACTAGGAAGCCTACCCCGAGCAAATGGTGTTTTGTATGACAGCTGTAGTATATGTCATATTCTTTCTTCTGTAAAACACCATTCCCTGTCCATCTGATTTCTTGAAGAGCTGTTATGTCAGCTTTATATTTTGACAGGGCATCGGCTAGCTGCTGAGCAGCTCGAGCTCTATAGAGCGATCGTACGTTCCATAAGAAAATTCGTAAATCGTTTTTCCTTTTTCTTTGCGTGGGTTGTCGTCGTGAGATCAGTCCGTTTCCGAGGCTTGTTGTCGTTCTCAAAATTCTTTAAGTTTTACGGGACAGGGAATTAACCTGTCGCCAACCTGAGGAACCAGCCTGATCATATTAGCCAAACCTTTTTTAAAAGGCTTGTTTCTAGCGGCCGCCACGGTGAGGCTATGATCACACTTCCACCAATCCCGAATAGTTACGGCACGTGCATGTTTTCGTATGCTACATGTTGTTCGCCCTATTCGTCTGAAGTAACTTTACTCCGTCGCTAAAACGAGTTAGTAAATAAGGCTGCATAAGCTTAGAACTTGACTTACTTATAGACCCAAATACTTTTCACGGCAGACTAGTTCACAAGTTCCTTGCTCATATGATAACTTGGCTCCTTTTTTTTTTACTGTCATTAAATAATTTTAACTTCAAACTTCCTTAACCGCACAACAAAGAAACCTACCAGCAACGAGGTAAGGACTTTTGTTTTAAGTTGCCTCGTCTTTCGACCATAAATGAATTTCACCTGATACACAAGGGTATTTTTAGGAATTTCACCAAAGCATCTTTTTATTAAAAAATATTTTGGTCTCCCGGTATTCTCTTTGTCCGGTCCGCTGACCATTTTAGCTGAGCAAAAAAAAAAAACAAGCACTGCACAGTGTTGAAGATTAAGCCTTAGAGTCCTTAGATCATATTTTCTGTAGTTATATTGGAATGGGAATAAATTTAAAAAAATCCAAGAGAATACAAAAAAACCATAGCATTTGGGTTATATAGTCTCTCAGTCTCACATCTCATTTGCTTTTGAAAAACCCTCCAGATTCTTGTCCTGCTCTTGTTTTTTAATTAAAATAAGAAAAAAGGCCGAGACTTGGACACGCCAACGAGAACGACTCGCAGTTCAAAGATAAGAAATATTTTGTGCGAGAAAGGCGCGCTGATAACATTATTAATAATTTAAGAAAATTAAATTCCTTTGACTTTGTGTTTGTGCTCCAGTAAGCTGCAAGGAGTATGAAAAATAAAATTAAAAAAAAAAACTTCTTCCTTTTCAGATCCAGGAAGGAAGTGCTGCGTGGTGTGCGGTGCAGCGGCAACGGCAACGCCAGGAAAGGGCAACTTGAGTAAGGTCAATAGAAAAAACGTTTACGCTCAATAAAACTCCAGGATACTCAATAAATATTACAAAAGTTTTCAATACACATAGAGAAACGGCTGAGTGGGATGTTTGCCAATTCAACTAAGCGCCAAACGGACGAAGGAAACTCACAGAGTTATTCATTTTGAAAAAGTTGTGCCGGATGGTGGCAAGCCCAAGACAAGAACAGGACTACCGAAAGGACAACGGTTGACACAATCGACATCTTGCAAGCCGCTCCGGTATTCCTGATAAGTATAATAATACGATTATTGTTTATGCTGCCCACTAACCCAACGAGAACGACTGGGTGCTGCTGATCCTGGCATTGATGCTGATGCTGATGCTACGCCTGGCTTAATGTTTGCACAATGTTTTGAAAGGCGACAACCTCTTCCGTATATTGTTGGTGTTACGACAAAAGGCTAAAAGTTAATTGCCTTATAGTGAGTGGCGGAGCGGATATAAGGCCGTAACATCAGTAAATGTGAAAAAGGAGGACGACAAAGGACCGACCAAAAGGACAACGACCAACTTCAAGTAGACGACGGACACGGCAGCAGTGGGGGAAAGACGACACTACTAATTTCTGTGTTTTGTTCTTGTGTGTTTATCTCCGTCTAAACAGCAGTTTTCGCAATTTGATGCGGTGCGGTACGGAGCGGTGGTGTCCTCGAGCAAATTGGTTGTCTTTCGGTTATGTTTGTTGTTGTTGCCGTGCGAGATATTATATTTAATGCAACCAAAGGCAAAGGAGACGAACAAGGACTTTTGACGTCGTCGTCGTCGTCGTCGTCGTGTAGAGGAAATGTTAATATCCCTTAATAGGGGGATTATCGGGGATAATGTTTCTGTATATAATTGCTGGGGATATTCGCGTAATTGAAAATTAATATTTGAAAATTTGTGAGCACTTACTTTTGGGTGTGGTGGGAGCAATATACATACATACATATAAAGGTAGATATGCTCCTTTAGACAAACACATATTTATTCACCTACGTGATTCGTGATTATTTGTAACTCAAAGAGAAATGTGGCAAGCTGCTTATTACACGCAAGTGTGGGAGTGTTGAACAGGAATTAGACTTGTTCTTGCTGAGGAAAACGTTGGTTATAAAATACGGGTAACCTACCTAATTGAATCACTGCGTAAACTTGCTCATAATTAAAAGGGGAGACCACCCGACACCATCATAAGGTTGGAAAAGCACACTATAAGAGCTGAAATTCCAATTAAGAACACAACGATTGAAATTAGATTTTGATGGTGGCAGGCCCACATTTCACCTAACGGATGTTTTCTTGACAGGTGAGTTAACTTAAAATTGCTTATCTTAAATATTCAAAATTTCATTAAGATTAAGAAAAGTTTTTTTTTTAATGTTCCTTTGGTATACTTCATACAAATTTACAAAGCTATATCCTTAAGCCTTAAGGATACCTAATTATATATTATAATTTTGAAATCGATTGGGATCATGTTTAGCTACTTAATTACTTACAAGTTACTTAGTTAGATAATTGTTTTAAACCAAAGATTATTAATTCCTAAAAATTATGTCATTAGCTGAACTTCGTTGATTGACGATTGACGAGGATAATAGAGATAGCACCATTCAACTTAGGCGAAGCAGATCAACAATACGGCCACCCGACCTGGAGGAAGTGGAGATAGCTATATCGAATCTGAAGTCCAACAAAGCCGCTGGAGCTGACGGCCTCGCTGCCAAACTGTTCAAAGCGGCAGGCGATGACTTGGTTGGGAGTATGCACCAGCTCATCTGCAAAATATGGTCGGACGAAAGCATGTCCGATGAATGGAACCTCAGTATTGTCTGTCCGATCCTCAAGAAAGGAGGCCCTCTGAACTGCGCCAACTACAGAGGCATAAGTCTCCTGAACATTGCGTACAAGATCCTTTCTGCCGTATTATGTGAACGTCTGAAGCCTTTCGTCAACAATCTGATAGGTCCATACCTGTGCGGCCTTAAACCAGGAAAGTCCACAATCGATCAAATATTAACATTACGGTAGATCTTGGAAAAAAACCCAGGAGCTACAAATCGACACATACCAGCTTTTCATGGATTTAAAAGCCGCGTACAGTAGCATCTATATGAAAGCATCTATATAGAGCAATGTTAAGTTTTGGTATCCCTGACAAACTTGGCCGCTTGTGCAGGATGACGATGGAGAATGCACGCTGCTCCATTAAGGTCGGAAAAGATCTCACCGATGCATTTGATGTCAAAAAAGGTTTTAGGCTCTATCTTGCGACTTCTTCAACATCGTTCTTGAAAGAATAGTGCAAAACTCACGCGTCAACACAAGAGGCACAATCTTTCAAAAGTCCGTCCAATTACTCGGATACGCCCTCGACTTTGACATTATTGGAAGAACAAAGCGTGATGTCAGTGGCGCATTTGTGAACATTGAGACGGAACCAAAAAATATGGGCTTAGCTGTAAATGAGGGCAAGACCAAGTATATGCTTCCGTCAAGAAAGGACGCACAACACCGACGGCTTGGACAGAACGTCATTATAGACAGCTATAACTTTGAGGTAGTGAAGGACTTCATATACCTTGGCGCCGTTATAAACTCAGAAAACAACACCAGTGCTGAAATCAAACAGAAAATAACTCTTGCCAATCGCTGCTTCTTTGGACTAAGAAGGCAATTGAGTAGCAAAGTCTTCTCTCGAGCAACTAAAGTGTCCCTCTATAAGACCCTCATCATCCCGGTCCTTGTCTATGGTGCAGGGACATGGACTTTGTCGAGAGTGGATGAGAGCGCTTTAGGCTGTTTCGAGAGAAAAATTCTTCGTGTGATCTTTGGTCCCGTCTGCATAGACGGGGAGTAGAGGAGAAGATTTAACCACAAACTGTACGGGCTGTACAGCCAAACTGACCTAATGAAACGTATAAAAGTCCAGCGACTGAGATGGCTTGGTCATGTAGAGCGAATGGATCCGAATGCTCCGGCCCGGAAAGTCTTCGAATCAAACCCCGAGGGACGGTGAATTAGAGGAAAACCACGACTCAGGTGGCGCACACGAGTGGGAGATGACCTCAACCAACTTGGGGTGCGAAACTGGAGACAGCAGCTAGCTAGGGACCGAGCTAGCTGGAGAAGCTTGTTGGTTGAGGTCCTGGTCCACCCCGGACTGTAGCGCCACCTTAAGTAAGTAAGTAATAGGATAATCAGTAATATTTGAAGTACAGGGTGAGCCATCTAGTGGTTTCTTTTGACAAAAACATCTGTTTCCCGATCGAAATCTTAACAGAAAGTCAGTATCTTACCTCCGGAATGAAATGAGTCGCTTAACAAAGCTGGGAAATATTGAAAACTAATTTTCAAAGTGAGTGCTATGTAGCCCAAATAGTGCGTTTTTTGAAGAGATGTTTTGGCCGAAATGAAGCACCCACCGTGCCTGCTGTACGCAAGTTTTTGGAAAAAGTTCGTGAGACTGGTATACTAGTGGAGAATACTCATGGTCCCCGTCGTAGCCGAGAGTGTGAGACTCATTTCACGAATATCAACTCGACATCGATCTCAACAACTCAACAATTCACGCACTAGCTTGAATAGAATTCTGCACAAATATCTTGGATTATTCGCTTACAAGGTCAAATTGACTCAGCAATCGAAGGCGAACGACCAGCCGAGACAGCCACTTGAACGACGCCGACGTTGTGTTCCATAATTAATGGGAATATTTGCTCTTACTAATAAAGCCATATTACATATTTGCCCATCCCTTAAATATACCACGGGCACATTTGCGGCAGTCGATTGGTTGAACCAAAGTTTCTATGACTCGGCCCTGAGCTCCTCTAATAATGCCGTCGCCGCCACAAAAAATTCTAGAACTAAGATCACTCGATCTGGGCGGCATTCGACAGGATCATTTCTCGATTTAAGACCAAATAAATAATAATGCCGCATTATATCTCTGTAGCGATCTTCATCGACTGTTACGTGACGGTCATTTTTATCAAAGAAAAAAAAAAACGGTTCAGTGATATTTCGAAATATTAAGCATATTGTAGTCTTAGCGATGTCCAATTTTTCAGAAAGCCGTGAAACGACTGTTTTAGTTGGATTTCGACGTATTCTCGGCACTGTAACCAACCTGTTGCTTCATTGGCTCGGGAACATCCAGCAAAGAAAATTTAGACTCACATTTGTTCACTAGACTTCAAATTCTAAATCTACTAAGTCGAGAATTATAAATAAAAATTGACGGTAACTCTCTTAGAGTTGCCTCCACCCACTAGGAATGTAAGTAATTTTTTTAAAATTATTTTTAAGCATTCTGCATTCCTGAACCTCACCATGATGAAAATGTTGTTTTTACAGAATGTACCTTGACAGTTCCGTGATTGGCTTACGAGTGCGTTCACAGTGCTGTTAAATGATGCCTGAAAGCTTCCACGCTCTAGATAAAGATTGCATGCAAATACCAAATCCATAATAAAGAAGAGCGGACTCTAAAATATGGGTCGAAAAATGCGAATAGTTGTGATGAAGGTGCAAATAATAAGCGAGATCAGGACGAAGACCATGACCAAATAGCATATTCATAAGAAGGTTTTCAAAATCGAATTAAGAGAGGTTACTACAAGGTAGATCTTACCGTAACATTTGTATTATTTATCTCACCTTCATCCTCTAATTCATCCGCTTCAAATTCAATAGTGTAGGTGCAAGATGAGTCTTTACAAGAATCAAATGTGACTGAAGAAGTTTCAGTAAAATTTTGGTGGTAGGGAGAAAAAATTTATAAACTTATTTAAAAATCATAAAACACAATGATTTAACTAAAACTATAATGACAAGACTACCTATAGCCCAGATTTAAAAGAACATTGGAAGAAAGCTCAACAACAAAAATTTCTTGATTTAACAAAGGCTTAACTTTGACCTAGAATGGTGTAGATCAAGTCGAAATAAATGCTATGACTATCACATGATGTCATATTTACGAGTATTTATTTTTGACATAAAAGTTATAATTTCTTGGCCAGGTTCAATGGGCTCAATTTTTTTTTTCACTTTTGATCAGATTTTTATATTTATATATGCTAAAAACACCTACACGGTGACGCCGTCGTCATTCGTGGCGGTTGTCTATACTACTCGTATTAACCGAATTACGCTTCCAACTTTCCAGAGCTAGAAATTTGGAATGAGCTAAAAGGCATCATCTTCAAATTCAAATCGAAGCTGTGGGAGCAATTTACGTAAGCTTCTAAGCAATTGATATAATTGTGGGAAAATAAAAAAATATTTCAGTCCAATAAAGATAGGTTAGCCTCGTGGGAAAGAGCTAGCTGGTTCCATTCCTTAAAAAGGGAAGCGTTGGCATGTATGTAGTTGTCTTAGCATTAAAGATTTGTGAAGGCTTCCTTCGTTTCGGTTCATCACTTTTATTATTATAATCGGAGTTGTTCCTTAGATTAAGGATATATATCGGCGTTTTACCTACATAGATTGCATAATTAAGTGTTGACTTTTCGTAGTGTCAATAAACGTTTGAATAAATGCCTCTGAATGGCTTTATCCAAAAACCTGTGCACATTCATCGTCGCCTGAGTACTTTAATGCCCCACAGACCACAGAAAATTCTCTATCGTTTGGCGCTATCCCCGTTGCTCTATCTTCATTATTAACGAAGTTACCGAAAGCACTTTTGGTCTATAGATCACACATTTTTGGGTTCCTTTCGTGCTTATTTGCGTATATCCAAAATGGGTACTATGTGGGCAATTTTTGTATACAAGTTTAAAAAACAAAGGCTTAGTGCTTAAATGCCCCATTGCATTTTTTTTTACTAAAATGGATAAAACAACAAATTAGAAAAAAAAAACTAATTAATAAAAAAGTGTGAAAAAAATACCAAAACTTACTCTTATTATATATTATATCATATATATACATATATATATGAAGTATTTTTAAAACCAATTCCGAATAAAATTGAATGAATTTTTCTACAAAATTTTATGGACCAAAGTTCATGTTCAATATTTTTCATAATTAAGTGTTAAAATACTTTATCATTTTCATACGTTTTATGTTTTTATCACTCAAAGTAAAATTATAAAAAATGATAATGCTAGAAATTTTGATTGTTTTTACTATTTTTGCTTTCGTTGATTTTCGAATGTCCAGTGCACAAAAGTCCTATATGCATTGGAAATTTTCAATTTGGTTTTCATCGATTTCCCATTCGTATGGGAGAGGGTCCTATATCCATTTCTAACTTTTTTCATACTTTTATTTTTAAAAAAATAACCGTTACGGTTTTTGACTTCTTGTCTTCAAATTACAAAAAATTTATATAAAAATTCAAACATCATATTTCTCAGAAAGAAAGTAAAGAAACTATTTTTCAAACCAAAATTCGTTTTCTGGGGAATATTTTTTTTGGAAATAGGGCATTTAAGTACTCAGGCGTCGTTTGTGTTGACTGTGGCGTCGGCGTGGAATACACGATATTTAGATATCAGATTAACTTTTTGGTTGGAAAAAAATTTGGACCACATTAGGTTTAATGCTAGTTTGGCTTCAGTGCTTTTGTCTTAAGCATGCTTAGAAAAATTCATGTTTTATGTAAGTAGAACTCCTTGGTACTTGAATTCTTCCACAACTTCGATAGGCTGATTATTATAATACCAATTCTTCGGGTAGCGTTCTCCTTTGACGCGCTTCAAAAATTATGATCTTTACTAATATTGACAAGTAAGCCCAAAGTCTTGCAAAAGTGGTTCAGTTTCAGTCTATTTATTTGCAACTGAAGAGCGAAAGCATTTTCGGCCAGTAACACTAAATCATCAGCGTATACAGTAAAACTTGGAGTTGGATATCAGCGAGGAGTACTCCTCCTGAAAGTACATCATTCATCATTCATATCATACAAGGCGAAGAGTCATTTCAAACCATTCCAGTCCAGAAAATTGAAATAATATACACAGAAACTTACAAGGAACTCCTATTGCCAAAGGCAGCTTTAAAGTCTACGAAGGAAGTGTAAAATTTTTTCCTTTTATCAATGGAATTCTTGACAATAGGGAAAACATATGATCTAATGAAGAGAACCCCGCACGAAAACCTGCTGGAAACTTATTGAATTATAAAAAAAAAAAAACAAATTATCAAAAGTCTATAGGTACGAGGGCGGGTCAATAAGTCCGTGACTTTTGGAATAAAACACAGATTTTTTGATAAAAAAATAATTTTATTTTTCAACGTAGTCTCCCTTGAGCTCTATACACTTTGTCCAACGCTTCTCCAATTTTTTTATCCCTTCAAAAAAAAATGATTTGTCGAGGTCCTCAAAATAGGCCTTTGTTTGCGAGATGACTTCATCATTGGAGTCAAATCTTTTTCCACCAAGCCATTTCTTCAGGTTTGGGAACAAGAAGTAGTCGCTCGGAGCCAAATCTGGAGAATAGGGTGGATGAGGGAGCAATTCATAGCCCAATTCATGGATTTTTGCCATGGCAACGGCACATGTGTGCACCCTTGCATACTTGCATTGTCTTGGTGGAAAAGAACTTTTTTCTTGGCCAAATGAGGTCGGTTTTTTTTTCAAATCGTCATTGAATCGGTCCAATAAGTTGACATAATATTCCCCATTGATTGTTCTTCCCTTTTGAAGGTAGTCAATGGGGATTATCCCGCGTGCATCCCAAAAAACAGTCGCCATAACTTTATTGGCTGACAAACCCACCTTAGCCTTCCTTGGCGCCGATTCACCCTTAGAAACCCACTGTTTTGACTGTTGTTTGGTCTCTGGTGTGTTGTGATGGATCCATGTTTCGTCCACGGTTACACAACGGCGCAAAAACTTCTCCATATTGCGATTAAACAACGCCAAACCTTCCTGTGAAGTTGTTACACGATTGCGTTTGTGGTCGACTGTGAGCAAACGCGGCACCCATCTTGCGGAAAGCTTTCTCATGCCCAAGTGATCATTCAAAATTGAAACCACTGAGCCATGCGAGATCCCTACGGCTTCCACAATCTCTCGCACTTTCAATCTTCGGTCGGCCAACACCATATATATTTTTTCGATTGTTTCGGGTGTAGAGACCTCAACTGGGCGTCCAGGACGTTCGGCATCTTCAGTGCTTGTACGGCCACAACGAAATTCAGTAAACCACTTTTTTACCATTGAAATCGAGTCCCCATAGTATTTATCAAGCTTAGCCTTGGTCTCGGTAATGGTTTTTTTTCGCAAGAAATAATGCTTAATAAGCACACGAAATTCACTTTTTTCCATTTTCTCCTCAAATTAGTGAGTAGTCTGATAAGAATAGCTGTCAAACACAAACTAACTGACGCAGCAAGTTTATATTTTGAGCAGTGTTGCTGTTTCAGTAAAGAGGTCAGAAATTCAAAAAGTCACGGACTTATTGACCCGCCCTCGTACCATTTGCGAGAGAAAAAGTTTTTCTGAAAACATTTTTTAACATTTGTATGGTGGGTACGGTTAGTTTTAGATAAGAACATTTTTTTTTGCTCACATCTTGTTGATTTTATCAAGAACCTTTTAATTGTCAACTTACATTATATTACTCTATTCAAACTTTTGGGGAGCTTTATCATAGACAGAAACATACAAATCGGTTGTATCGGTTTGGAGAAAATCAAAAACAAACAAAAATGGTTCTAGCATGTTCAAGCATCACCTAGCTTTAACTAAATAAAATTTTTGATTTTTTTTAATCTGTGGAACAGTTTTGGATCAAAAAAAAATATTTTATAAAATTTTGTATAGCAGGTACCTTTATTTGTAGGCTTTAGAAAAAAAAACGTGGTGGGGGAAAATTAAAGAAAATCGTCCGAGTCGTTAAGGCTGTAGGCAAATAGCAGACTGACAGACAGTCATATACAGACGGAATTGGGGGACTAACTTTGTTCGTGCTCTCTATAATCGTAATGTCAAATCTGATCAAAATCTCTAGTTCGATTTTTTTCCAAATGCAATACTTACCCTATAGTAGAAATATCGCAAGTAAGTTGGAAAAGAAATAAAATGCACGACTAGGTCGCACGAACTTGCTCTTATATAAAAGTACTTTGGAATTTAAAATACATTTTATAAATATAAAACATGGATTTAATGAAATAAAATTGTTCAAATCCATGGAATTGCCGTCTGATTTCCGGAAAAGTATTTGTATAATTTGCGCAAATAAAGTTCAAAAATCGTTTTATCAATTTTTATATAACAAATTTCCTTAAAATTTTTCAAGGACAAAATTTAGGATGCCAATTTTAATTATTTAGTTGTAAAGATTTTATGATATTGATTTTTCAAAAAAAAACTTGAAATTTTTTTTTTGAAAATACCAAAATAAAATATTTTTTTCGAATTCATATTTTTATATATAACATTATTTTAAACTTAAGGGGGCTTTCCGTTAATGAGAAAGTCGAAAATCAAAAAAATGGTTCTATGACAGGTACCGTTAATAATAATATTTTGTTTGACCAAAATGTAGTTCATATCCATAATATCACACCTAATTTTTTTTATCAAAATCGTTAGAACCGTTTTCGAAATAAATAAGATTTTAAATTACCGGTGTATGGGGGGTACCGTTAGTTTTGGAGATAAAAAAAAAAATTCAATTTCCCCTCTAGGGAATAACTACCGCGACTGAAGAAAATAGGCCCGATGGCTTAGGCTGTAGCGAGAGGTACAGACATAGAGGCATACAGACAGACAGACGGAATTGTCGGACCCACTTATAAGGGGTGGCCGTGGCGCGATGGTTGTGTGCTCGGCTGTCAACCTCATGATCACAGGTTCGATCCCTGCCGTCGTCTATGTCGCCTTTAATTCCATTAAAACCTTCTGAAATTTGTCATCAATGGGTTGCTGGTTTACTCATTACATGTTGCTTAGGCATAACACTAACAACATGTGATTGAGTTTAACTATACTCTGTCCAACAAAAATTGTCAGTACAGGCCTTATGGGAGAGCTTTTTCTAAAGCATTGGCGCCTGATGCAGCCTCACTACAATGCGTTAGGAAAAATGCCAGTAAAAAAAGAGCAAGCCACTGATTTTTCTTAACGAATTGTTGTTGTAATTCTTTGCAAAAAGTTATACACCCCAACATGACCGTCGTATCCCACTGCTGATGAGATACTGTCAAGATTGTCAAAAGTGTCAAGTGTCACTCAATACGATCGTGCGCTCTTTATCTACATCAAAACAGAGTTACCATTATCATTCTCAATTGCAAGCAAGGAGCTTTTTCAGTGGTTTTTATTAAGGAGCTTTTGGGATTTGGAGCTTTTGAGAACACATTTTAAGAAGATGAGTATGTTGAGTGTTGTCACATTGCTTTTCAACTTAAAAAAAAACGCGCATATAATCTTACCGCTTGGCGTTGTGAGAAAATGTAAATTGAATATTGTTTTCAGTCGTTTTGAATCGGCAGACGGTAGCTCTACGCGTTTTTTTACTCTCATTTGCAGCGATTTATAATATAAACTACGGAATCCCTGTGAGAGCTTTAAAAGGCGACACACTTATGCATGGCAATGCAACCAGAATGAGAGACAAACGTCATATCTTCCCTGTACTGACAATTTTTGTTGGACAGAGTATAGTATGGCCAACAAAGATGAATACGAATAAAATAATGCGAATTATAAGGGACATAGAAATAAGACACGGCATTTCTCCGCTTTAGTTCAGCCGCCATCTCTGGAAATAAAAAAATCTGAGACAACTACCCTCAGTCTTAGAACATCGTGCCACACATCTTTTCTATCCTTCTCTCTCTTCCGTAACTTCACGCCCGCGCTGTGTTGAAAAGATTTAAAGGGTAATCATAATCCTTTGAGAGCGAGTAGATTATAAAAACAAAAAAAAAAAATGTTAGAAAGTGTAAAAATGGTCTCATTGCCCACAAATTTGGTCTTAAAAACTTTGCCGTTAAAACCAACAGTTCCATTCCCTCTTTCAGATATGGTCGATCTCGCCAATGGCATTGTGTCTCGAAAACCTGAACTCTTTCACTCCAACTCGCACCTTTAGGTTTATAGTAACACATTGAACAAGTTAATTTTTTTTTTCCATGATCAGTGAAGGCCATTGTTGTTAAATACTAACAAGTGACTTTTTGACTAATTAATTCTCAAATTATTATTTCAATATTGCACCCACAAAATGCAAACTAGCAAACGAAGTACACTTTAAACATGCACTTAAGTTAACATCTTATCTAATTACAACTTATACATGTTCTCGTGCAGCTACCCTTCAATCTATCCACAGTATGTCGGAGTGTGAACCGATATTTGATTAGGTTCACAAAGTGTGATGTGAATAAGGATCTAAAATCCATACATACATCGATTAAGGTCGAGGAGGGTTGCTGGCTTATTGCTCGAATGTGAGGGGCATCACATATGGTTGAGGAAAATGTCATCATTGGGTTTATTAAGAGGCTATTCTTATCGGCTTTAGGAGCTAAGTTAACACTTCCCCTTTTATAATGATGACATTCTCATTGCCATTTATTGAACCTACTTTACTATCAAAATGGGATTCTCCCTTCCTCTCTTGTTGGCACATTATAATATGCAAAGGTATGTAGGTTGGCTAAGCCTTGACTTTATATAACAAATGATGGCTACCAAACTTATTTTGTATCCGTTTCCATTTTATTTTCGCCTTTCACTTGTGTAGATGGAATAGTCGAGATATAATGTGAAGATATTCATTTTGGCCCGCCAGAAAGGGTACCAGCTAATCTACTATATGTCTGCTTACTAAGTTTAAATTTAAGCACAGGTCAAGAACGATAGTATCAGTTTATAAATTGGTTCTAGTCATTTAAGAGGAGAAAGGTATAATAGCCAAATTAAATTGCCCACATGCATGCAGGGTGATTCGTATGAGAGTTATATAGCGACATAGTGAAAGGTCCTAGAGTTCTCTTCGGGATGAGGGATAATATAAAATTTGCGGCACATACTCGTACATAATTTCATCATGGAAAGGGCCATAAGGGACAAAAGACAAAATAAATTTACACAGTTCAAAAATTATGTTCATAGAGAGTTTACGTGTCATCTAGGGCACGAAAAATGCACACTGTTTCCAAGCACGTTTCGTTTCAATATTTATGAAAGGGTTTAAAAATGAACATGGGAGTTGATGTTTATACTAAAAAGAAAGAACATGGATTACAAAAAATTATGCATTTACTTATGATGACAACTTATTTTCAAACCAACTTTTTGGAATTATGTACTTTATGTGCCGATAAAAATAACTTCTTTATTTATGTCCCGTTTTGGTAAGAAAGAAGTTAGTTCAAAGCATTTGCATGGAATAGAAGCAATTCTACTTTCAATCTAAAAACAGAACTAACTGTATGTACTCTAGTTCCTTGAAATATTAATTTTTATTTCGAACGTTTGCCCGTGTCTTGCTAGACTTTAACGTCTTAACTATATTACTGAAACTTGCTTAAGTGACTGGTAGAGGTTGGCGGATTAACATGAAGTATTTTCTTTCTTTTATGGAACAACAAAAATTACTCATTGTTTTAGCAGTTCTTTTTTTTTTTGAATAAGTTTTTATGTAAACAATTTCAAAGACAAATTTCGGTACATCAATTTTAAGCAAACAAAAATTTTTTTTTTAAACTTTGTTTGTTTAAACTTTTAAGAAGCTTCGTATACAAAATTTCATAAACTTTGTTATGCCGACAATGAGATTTCTGTTATGTTATACGATTAACGGATGTAAAATTCTTGAAGATATTTTTGAAGTTGAAGCATAACTAACACATCCCCGATCGGTTAGGTGTCTAAGTATAAAATTAAGTCTAAGACGACCCAAGTCTACGAGTAGAAAGTCTACGACTCGTCATGTCATTGCTTTGAAGGCAAAGTTCATAAATATTCATTATTCATTAAGTGACTTATAATGAAAAAGCTTCATTTTAACGTAGTCTTCAAAAAAAAATAGACTTTCTCATTTCCCTTATATTGAAAATATATCCTCTGGCACGGCAACAAGAACAAGAGGGACCATCGTCAACAGGTCCAGCCAGTTACTGGCTTACGCAGATGACATCGACATCATCGGAAGAACCGAACAAGCTGTACACGATTTCTTCATCCAGATCGAGCAGGCGGCACAAAATCTGGGGCTGCACATTAGTGAAGGTAAAACAAAGTATACATGGTGGCGTCGAATGCGAGAGGAAATGTTGGTCAAACAACCAAGGTAGCGGACCACGAATTTGAAGTGGTGCAATCCTTTAAATACCTTGGGTCAATAGTAGCAGCCGATAACAATATAGAAGAAGAAATAAGCGGGCCGCTTCTCAAATCCAACAGAGCCTACTATAGTCTGTCAAAGCTCTTCAAATCCAGAAATCTCACCATAACTTCAAAACTGCTGATGTACAGGACCATGGTCCTGCCAGTACTCACATATGGATCCGAGACTTGGGTGCTTAGCAAAAGGAACTCCGAACTCCGTTCGAGAGAAAAGTCTTAAGGAGAATTGTTGGCCCCATATGTGAGGAAGGACGATTCCGGAGACGGTACAATCATGAACTGTACGCAATCTACCTAGAAGCAGATATCGTGACAAAAATTAAGCTTGGTATACTCCGGTGGGCAGGGCACCTAGCTCGCATGAGAGAAGAGGAACCTGCTCGGAAAGTTCTTTGTGGTACATTCTATGGTAGACGACAGCGTGGTAGACCATGCTTGCGCTGAAAAGATGGCGTAGACCAGGATAGGTGGAGAGACTTGTTGAAAGAGGTCAGGACCGGAACTCGGTTGTCGATCCGATGATGATGATGATGATCCTCAAAATCGACGCAACCTTTCGTTTAAATAAACGAATATTTTTCTTATTCGAACGGTTCGTGTTAAAGAAAATTCTTTATTCTAACACATTTTTAATATTATACTAAATATGCTTTAAGCTATTGATTTTTACTTGCGACTCATAGGTATACAAGGTAAGTTATGCATTCGGAAAAAAAAAATTGAACTCGATATTTTGATCAAAGTTGACATTATGATGATAGCGAAGACGAAAAACGTGGTTCTCGCAAATCTGTCTGTCTCTGTTCGAATACAGCCAAGTGGCTCGGTCGATTTTCTTTAAACTTGGTAGATATCATTTTTTTATTTTTCCCCCCACACGTTTTTTTCTTTTTTTTTTTTTAAGACCCAAAATAACGGTATCTACCATACACATTTTTTTTTTCGAAATTTTATAAATATTTTTTTTTAAACTGTTCGACAGATTTTTGTAAACGAAATTCAAAAAATTTCATTTAGTTAAAACTAGGTAATGGTTTAAAAAAAATCCGAAAAATTCTTATTCATGATACCCTCTTGGAACCATTTTTTTTTTTGTTTTTGATTTTCTCAAAAACGGTCAAACCGATTTTGATAATTTTTCTATACTAAAGCTCCCCAAAGGTTTAAATATGTTTGTGTCTTCAATTTATTTTAAACTTTTTCTTTTATTTTTAAAAAAATTTCAGTTTTTTTTTCGAAACTTAATATTTCAGAAACCCTATTCTCGATTTTTTTTTAATCTGACAAATAAAAGTTTCTCAATATAATCTACAAGACGTGAGAAATAAAATGTATTTTCCCTAAAAATAACGGTACGCACCATACAAATGTAAAAAAATGGTTTTCGAAAATCGTATTTTTATCGAAAACGGCATCTAGAGTTTTTATAAATTTTATTTTCTTTCTATTAACTTTAACTATCTATAATTCAATAAAAAATGTAAATATGGATATTAATGACGGTACCTGCCATAGAACCATTTTTCCAAATTTTAAATTTCTCATTATTGACATAACGAATTTTAATGAAATTTTTTATATAGAAGCTTCTAAGAATTTTGAAAACCATTGCATGTCAAAATTAAAAAAAAATGTTTTCAAATTACTCGTAAAAAAACAACAGTTTTTGTTTGAAAAATTCGATGTCTCAAAAACAGCTCAATATTTTTTTTTTTTGGAAATTTATTTTTTATTCGTACAATATTAAAAACTTTAAGTTGGCGTACCAAAATTTGTTCTCAAAAATCTTTTAAAAATTTGTATATAAAATCTTAGTTTTGAAAGAAACCACTGCGACTTATAATTTTTGTCCTTCCATAAACTAATATTTGCTTGAATCACATGGCATCCTGTTTTAATCTCCAACTATACTAAAGGAGTTCTTTTAGTCATTTAAAAATGAATTTTATGCTTACGAACAGTTTTTCTTTAATAACATTTTTGAAATTCTTAATCCCTTACATAAGAGCAATTACTGAATTTTATGTTTTTTTTATAAAACGATGACTTTTACACATAACAGAAAACAATTAAAAGAAAGTATACCACAGACATAATTTTTGTCATAATTACCTAGTTTCAATTTGATGAAAAAAAGGCTTAGATGAATACCCAAACTAAACTTAATTTATGGATTATTGTAAATTGATCAGATTATATTTTTTTAAACACAGATTCTTTGATGAAATAATTGTAACGGGTGATTTTTTAAGAGCTTGAGAACTTTTTTAAAAAAAAAACGCATAAAATTTGCAAAATCTCATCGATTCTTTATTTGAAACGTTAGATTGGTCCATGACATTTACTTTTTGAAGATAATTTCATTTAAATGTTGACCGCGGCTGCGTCTTAGGTGGTCCATTCGGAAAGTCCAATTTTGGGTAACTTTTTCGAGCATTTCGGCCGGAATAGCCCGAATTTCTTCGGAAATGTTGTCTTCTAAAGCTGGAATAGTTGCTGGCTTATTTGTGTAGACTTTAGACTTGACGTAGCCCCACAAAAAATAGTCTAAAGGCGTCAAATCGCATGATCTTGGTGGCCAACTTACCGGTCCATTCCTTGAGATGAATTGTTCTCCGAAGTTTTCCCTCAAAATGGCCATAGAATCGCGAGCTGTGTGGCATGTAGCGCCATCTTGTTGAAACCACATGTCAACCAAGTTCAGTTCTTCCATTTTTGGCAACAAAAAGTTTGTTAGCATTGAACGATAGCGATCGCCATTCACCGTAACGTTGCGTCCAACAGCATCTTTGAAAAAATACGGTCCAATGATTCCACCAGCGTACAAACCACACCAAACAGTGCATTTTTCGGGATGCATGGGCAGTTCTTGAACGGCTTCTGGTTGCTCTTCACTCCAAATGCGGCAATTTTGCTTATTTACGTAGCCATTCAACCAGAAATGAGCCTCATCGCTGAACAAAATTTGTCGATAAAAAGGGGATTTTCTGCCAACTTTTCTAGGGCCCATTCACTGAAAATTCGACGTTGTGGCAGATCGTTCGGCTTCAGTTCTTGCACGAGCTGTATTTTATACGGTTTTACACCAAGATCTTTGCGTAAAATCTTCCATGTGGTCGAATAACACAAACCCAATTGCTGCGAACGGCGACGAATCGACATTTCACGGTCTTCAGCAACACTCTCAGAAACAGACGCAATATTCTCTTCTGTACGCACTGTACGCATTCGTGTGGTTGGTTTAATGTCCAATAAAGTAAACTGAGTGCGAAACTTGGTCACAATCGCATTAATTGTTTGCTCACTTGGTCGATTATGTAGACCATAAATCGGACGTAAAGCGCGAAACACATTTCGAACCGAACACTGATTTTGGTAATAAAATTCAATGATTTGCAAGCGTTGCTCGTTAGTAAGTCTATTCATGATGAAATGTCAAAGCATACTGAGCATCTTTCTCTTTGACACCATGTCTGAAATCCCGCGTGATCTGTCAAATACACCCAGAGAAAAACAACATCATAAAATTAAGTAGAAAAGTATTTAAAATTACGTTGCTAGAACTTTTGATTTATACGCTTTAATTTAAATACGATCAACTTTGTTTCAAATAAGAAAAATGTTTAATTAATCACAGAATAGTTAAACACCATTGAATTAATGTTTTTCTATTTTGAAATGTAACCGAGGCATTTTCGTTGTTCATTTAAAGACGTTTGATATTTAATTTATTTGAATCAAACTTGAAACTTAATACATCAAAGTGGTAACTTATTTGATTTTCTTTCCTTTTTGAATCGTATACATAATTCACTTTGAACCAAAGTTAAAGTACAACAAATCAAAGTTGTAATCCTTTTGACTTGTAAACGATAACAGTAAACATTTTGTATAAGAAAGAAATCATATGTATGTGTGTTCGCGGCTGTCGTTGTTGCGGGTCGAGGAAAATGTATCTGCCATTCTCTTTAGAGTTTGTGAGCTGTACTTATTGTGAAGTGTTACCGAACGTTATAACCTAAAAGTAATAAAATAAATTAAAATAATTCAAGTAGTGGACGAAAGCGGACAGCTTCGAAGTCTAATTTATTCTAATCCTGCTAACGAGAACAACCGCGACAATTCCGCAAAGCTGCATGAAGATCTGGAACTACTTATTCAGAAATTTGAAGGTAACATTAAACTATCTCTTTTTTTTCTTATTATATAAATTTTATTCAAGTTCCGAATTGATGACGAAACCCTCTCAGAGATCTCCAAAGTGGCAAATTGGCAGTGCCAAAATTGCAACAATTCTGATTCCCGTCAACACCAACATCAGGTTTAAAATCATTTCTTAAAATTGTAAGTATACATACATACATTTTTCTCAATATAAAAATTATAATGTAATATATATTTTATAGGATATTTTTAAACTTTTTAACTCGTCATCGAAAGGGAAATCATTGATCCAGTCTTTACAATCCCTCCACTACACTTGTATCAAATTAATAATGGCAAGACTTACATACATTATGTAAGACACAAATATTTGTAAATTTTGTTTGTTGTTTTGTTATTAAGTTAGTTTATAAGAATTTTTTTATTATTTTATTTACAATAAAAAGAAAATACTTTTGCAAAAATAATTGTTTTTAATCGATTTGAATATAGTGAGAATGACTTTAAATCAATGAATGCTAGTAAATATTATTAAATTGTTTGTAATTGATTTATTCCCGATATCTATTTACTTTAAACGCAAAGCGTGTTTAAAATCAATTGATATTTTTTTGAATCAAATGCGAATCGTATTTAAAACTATAATGGCGCTTTTCAATTTAATGTTACGTAGTAATTAATGTAAATATGTTTCTAATTGATTTGATTCCGATTTCTATTTACTTTAAACGCAAAGCGTGTTTAAAATTAATTGATATTTTTTTGAATCAAATGCGGATCGTATTTAAAACTATAATGCTACAACTTTAAATCATATTGGTTTCAAATTTGATTTGAAATGAAGTAGGGAATCACTTTTCATTGATTAACAACTTTGATTTAAATATTTTCGGCATTAGAGCCAAATCATATTGGTTTTACTTTGATTCAAAGTTGTTTCTTTTGATTTTACGTGCTTTTTTCTCTGGGTGTACTAATGCATGAAAATCCTAACCTCAAAAAAATCACCCGTTATTTTACCTGAATTTTATTTCATCGCAAAATACGACTATTTCTTCAGGATCTAAAATTGAATTTGTGTCCGTATAATCTCTTCCTCGTATACTATGGTAAATCCAATCAAGAGGAAACTATCCTGAGAATCCCGTTTTGAAAAGTGTGTTTGGGTCTTGCTCGTAGCGTTGGTAGGTATCAATGCAGTCGTTGGCACAAATCTAAGAATAAAAACAAAATAAAATGCATGATGGAACCTTCCATTTCTGCTTAGGGGATTTAGAATTTTAAAAATGAATGTTAGAGAAAAATGGCTTAAACATCTTCCTTTTGTATTGTGAGCTAAGCTCAGAATGTCATGTGCTTTCTGAAGCAATTATGAAACTATACAAGAACAAATATTATAATTTTTTAAAGCGGTTATTTAAAATAATGAGTAATTTTTAAGTTCACCGTTTTTAAGTTTATACTATTATGCAAATAAAAATAAAATAAAAACAAATAATAAATTGAATTAAAAAAAATAATGTTTCAAGTTTCAAGAAAATCCAGCAAGTGGTTTCGAAGTATTGAGTTTAGGAAAAAATGAATATACTAGAGACTATATACTACTTTTTTAGACCCTTTCTTCAACCATTAGATTTTACTAAATGACATCTCAGGGAAGATTTTTAGCACCACACAACTTGCAACATATTAGCTAGGTGTGTATCGTAAGTAAAAATATGCACAGACGATGCCATCTGAAATAAAATGCACGACTGGGTCGCACGAACTTGCTCCTGTGTAATAGACCAAGAATTTCAAAAATGATTGTTATTAGAGAAAAATTGTTCATAAGCATAAAAATTAATTTTTTTAACGACTAAAACAACTTCATTGGTAGTTGGAGGTAAAAATAGAATGCCATGTGATTCAAGCAAATATAGGTTCAAGCAAGAACAAAAATTATAAGTCTTTGTAGTTATTTCTTAAAAAATAAGCTTTTATATACAAAATTTTTAAAACATTTTTAAGGAAAAATTTTGGTACGCCAATTTTAAGTTTTTATTATTGTTTGAATAACAATTAAATTTACAAAAAAAATATTAAGCCCTTTTCAAGATATTGAATTTTCAAAAAAAAAGATTTTTTTTTTCAAAATTCAAAAAAATATTTTTCTTAAAGTTTTGAAATGCAATGTTTTTTAAGCTTTTTAGAAGCTTTCCTTTAAAAAATTCCATTAAAATCCGTTATGCCGATAATGAGAAATTAAAAATTTAAAAAAATCGTTCTATGGTAGGTACAGTCAGTAATATCTTGTTTTCAAATTTTTTTTATTAAATTATAGATCTTAAAAATTAATCGAAAGAAAAAAATTCAAGCAAAATTCTCGGAACCGTTTTCGAGAAAAATACGATTTTCGAAACCCATTTTTTAACATTTGTATGGAGGATACCGTTATTTTTAGGTAAAACAATTTTTTTTTCTTAAATCTTATAATTTATATCAAAAAACTTTTATTTATCAAGTTTTGAAAAAATCGAGCATGGAGTTTTCGAAATATTGAGTTTTCAAAAAAAAATTTTGAATTTTTTTTTTTTGAAAATTTGAATACACAATAATATTGAAACTGCTGTGGAGCCTTAACATAAAAAAATGATCAAAATCGGTGGTACCGTTTTAGAGAAAATCAAAAACAAAAAATGGTTCCAAGGGGAGTACCAAAAAAAACCATTTTTTGGAAAAATTTTTTAACCATTACCTAGGTTTAACGAAAAGAAATTTTATGAATTTTTTTTAAACAAATCTGTGGGACAGTTTTTGAGAAAAAAAAAATTTATAAAATTTCGAAAAAAAATTTGTATTCGTTATTTTTGGTCTTAAAAAATCAAATCAAAAAATATCCGGGGGAAAAAAATTAAAACCCATATCTACCAAGTTTGAAGAAATTCGGCCGAGCCGTTTAGCTGCAATCGAACGGACAGACAGAATTGCGAGACCCACTTTTTTGGTCTTCGCTATCATCGTAATGTCAACTTTGATCAAAATCTCGAGTTCGATTTTTTTTTCCGAATGCATAACTTGCCTTATAGTATGTACCTATATAAGTTGCAAGTATAAAGAATATTCTGTTAAACCATGGTGTTCTGCAAAATTCTTTTTGTGTTTTGTACCTATAATCATTGTTTTCAAAACATTCAAATATTGTCTTAAGCTTAATCGGTGTATAATTGACATAAAATATTTTTTGAAATACCAACCTATGTAAATAAAAACTTACACACATTTGTGAGTATACCTTCTCAAATTGTGAAGTTTTTTAAAAATTAATTTTAAATTTTCTTTCAGTTGAGGTTTATTTATCCTCCACTTCCTTCTCGAAGAGGAAGACTCTCTTGTCAGTGCACAGAATTCGTCATCGTACCCGTTAAGCAGAGTGTTTGATTTTTGTTTACGTTTCTGCTTCAATGCGACTGTGAACAGCTATACAGAGTTTTTTGTATGAGGCCAAATCTGCAGTTTTGATGCGAGACATGGTTTAAAAATGTTCAGTTCCCGTGAAAAGATTTTCTGTTTCCTTTGCCATTTTCGCCTAATTCGTATTCTATGACAAATACAACTTCATTAAATTATTTTTTATTCTTTGAATTCAGATTAGTTTTGTTTTTGAGTTACATACTTTAACAAAAATTAGAGCGCAATTTGACGAATATTTCAACTTTTCATAACTAAAATTCAAATTGTGCACCTCAATCTAAAACGTTCTTCCATTGCATTCCAATCAATCAGGAATTAAATTTATTTAACCCTCAATTCATGAAATTTAAAGCAAATTGAGTATGTCCGGTTAAAAATGTTTATTTTCGGAAATGGATAAAATGTCGTTTTGATTAGTCTCTACACCCACCATAAGTCGCAGTCAAAAACTTTAAGGTGTGTCGGCTGGGACTGAATTTACAACATATTTCCTAGCACCAATAGTCATAGTGAATGTAATAAAACAATTTATATTGACTCCTATGAAACTTTTCTTCCAGAATATACGACTTTTTCGCCCAACATAATCTATTGGTCTTGTCCTGTTCCAAGCACACCTGGAATCAAATAACTTTTCGGGGACCCATGGGATCGATTTCCCTTAAAGTTTCTTTGTTTTGATTATAATGTTAGAGGTGACTATAACTTTTTTTTTTTATAAAAAAAATACAGTTATAGGGACAGGAAAGAATAGGCAGTAAGGACTGGGAGAAAAAGTTCAGGAATTAAATTTTATTGCAAACATCAAAACATAAGTCAAAGAAATGTGTTTACAACGAGAAATATAATAAATAAAAGCACATTTGTAGTGGAAATAAATGATTTCGCAGGCTTGACACTTCTACATTTGCCAGGAAGGAATACTTCATATTCTTAGTGGTCAAGTTTGTTTTTACGGAAATGTGTTTTCTTAAGTTATTTCAGAATAGAAATATGAATCTGTGATAAAGGAGGATACGGATAGCCTTGCATTTGTAAGGAAATTCAATTCCTAAGTTTATTCAGACTTGATGAAATAGTGATAGTTTATAATGAAAAAAGAAAAAGGTGTACAAGCAGCAAGATCAAAAGAGAAAGAGTTATTATTACCCTTTGCCCCAAATTCTGCAGTGAACACAATAACGTGCAAAAGTGGGATGTCAGACAGTCTAAAGACTTTCAAAAGGATAATTGAAATAATAGAGCACCTGCATGGACTAAAGGGGTTTACACTGCGAACTGCAAGGGTTTAATAGAAGGCAATATTGCATCTGTATGCCGATGACTCGCTCACCTACGCCACATCAATGTCACCACTGATCGCTGTCCGAAAAGTAGAAACCCACATCAGCAAACTCTTCCAATTCTATCAGAAATGGGGCATCCGAATCAACACTTTCAAATCGGAACTTTCCTGCTTCAGGAGACTTTTAGCTGGTAGAGACATTTGCACCGCAACAATTTTCTGAAATCTGGGACTGAGACTCCCTGACGGATCCACCATTGAGGCAAAGCCAAACGTCAAGCACTTGGGAGTGCACTTCAACGTGTTGCTAAGGTTCAACATGCACTCAAGAAATATTCTGAAAAATGCCAGCTGGGCCTTCAGACGCTTGCACCCATTGCTGAAAATAAGACTAGGTCTTAGCCAACCGACAAAGATATTAATCTACAAGCAGCTCCAGCGTGATCAGCTATTCCTTCCCAGTCTGGTTTCCCATCTCGAAGACAGTTATGAACGAACTTCAACTATTCGAAAGGAAGATATTGAGGATCAGCACTGGACTCTACTTCGACCATCAACGACAGAAACACTACACTCTGTAATTAAGACGTCGAATTAACTCTCGGGAAAGCCACAAGGAAGACACCAGTAAAAGTTCATAGGCTTACATGCATATTCATCACTGGTATAATTAGAACTAGCCCTATGGCACCTTACCCCACTACATGTGATATCTAAGTCAGATATTCTAAGATTCGCCAGGAAAGTTTCTGTTAGAGATATATGTATAGGAACTTAAGAAAGAGACTCCATTCCCAAGTCTTCAGTATCGAGCTTACTTGAAATTCCAAGAAATGGCGTTAAACTTTTATGACAGTTCTCTGGTATGGGAGTGTGTGTGCAGAATAAACGATCTCTGCAAGCATAATATGGTCACACTTCATTGGGTACCGGTACACGCAGGTGTCATTGGAAATGAAGAGGCAGACTCTTTAGCTAAAATAGGTGCAATGACATCCTAAGCGGGGCCTGAGCCATATTGTGCAATAGGAGAGAATGTGATTAAAAGTATAAAAATCAAAACGTTAGAGGAGGCCATAAGCTTAAAATAAAAGCAGTCAAAAGTGCTCCTTCAGAGCTACAATTAAGAACGCTTAAAATCGAAGACTAGATAAAGCTGGAACAACTTTAGAATATCTACAGGTTTCCTTATTTCTCCATACAAACTGAGAAGACCCCTCGGTATTCTTGGGTTGGTGGCCAGTGGCATGTGCAGATTTTGTAATGCTCACGAGGAAACACCGGATCATATAAAATGGTAGATGCGATACACTCGTGCATCGGAGATAAAGGTTTCTGGGACGTCACAAAATAGAAGAGAAGGAGTTACAATTACAGTTACTTAAGTTTCTCAAGGAAGCAAGAATGGAGAAAGAGTTGTAGAAAGAGCGATCTTACTTAGTTCAAGACGGAGCACAATACTCGCGGTGCACTTATACTCCAAAATATTTCATGGGCTCAACGGTTAACTGATTAGCATTCCTATAAGTGCGAATATAATGATGTAAATGTTGCGAAGCCTCGAAGGATTACGTACATTTAAATCTTTTTCTACTTTAAGGATAATGAGAATCAATTCTCTGGACAGTGCATCAAATTTATTAGAGGACGAAATACTATCCAAACTGGGACATATTAAATCGTTTGTACCCAAGTAGCTTGGTCTTCCAACTTAGTCCATTTCGCCTCCTGAGCAACGGATGGCCCAAAGGCAGAGAATAGATGGCTCTCTTCAACATCAAGTCTGCATTCCCAAATCCCAGTACTTCGCTGATGATTTGACTGTTATTTCAGTGTTATCTGCGGAAACTTTAGTTTGATCTCATCACAGCGTATTGAAAACGCTCGTCTTCGAATGACAGTCACTGGTGCTCGGAAGCAGATGAGTTCGGTCTTTTCGCTGCTTATTTTCAGTCCCCATTTGAAATACGAGTAGTATTTCGTCTTCGTCTTTGTAACTGATATATTGGCTGGTTGATCAGCAGTATAAATATTGAACAGCAGCGGTCCAAGTTTTGATCCTTGAGGATATCCAACGTTGATTCCCTTGGTTGATAATACGTATTTTGCTATCTGTTCGTAAAAAGGTCTTTGGGTTAGGAAATTTTTGATTATTCTTACCAAGTGATTTTCAAGTCCAAGTTCCTAGAGTTTGAATAGTAGTCCTTTTATCCAAAAGCTGACAAAAGCTTCTTCGATGTCTAGAAGGCACGGTATAGTCCTTTATTTTTTGTTAAGTCCAAGTGTAATATCATCAGGCAGTCCCAGCAGTGGATGTAGGGTAGAATGTGTATTTCGAAAGCCGTACTGGAACTCCGGATAACATCCCTTTCTCTGAAGAAAATGTTGGGTTTTTCAACATTAACGCCTCCAGTAACTTACTCATACAACAAAGCAATACAATTGGCTGATATCCTTCCTCGTTTGCGCGGCTTATCTTCTTCGAGACAGAGAGAACTTTTGCAATTTTCGAGGCTGCAGGGAAATATTTGTTGTCCAAGCAGTTGTTGAAGATAAAGGTCAGCAGGAAAACAGCTCGATTTGGTAAATTTTTAGGTACATAATTAGAAATCTTGTCATTTCCTGATGATTTTTTGGAATTCCCAGTCATGATAATGTCAGCTAGTTCTTCAGTTGAACGAGGTTACGGTTTCGGTGGTAGCTGATATGTTTCTACTTCTTCGAAAAAGTCAGGAAGGTGTATGGGAAGCTGGTCTTTGAAATTATCCCCAAAGTGATTGGAAAACGCTTCAGCTTTCTCAGCAGAAGTTCTTGAAACTTCTTGTCCGTGAAGGAATTGAGCCCGCTATTCCAATTCTTCTTAAATGTATCAGGTCCAGGTTTGATATCTACGAGTCTCTTCCTGAAATCCTTTTTTTGATTATCTTTTACTGCCTCATTGAACAGTGTGTTGGTGCACTGAAGTTCTGAATGTAGTCGCCGATATTCGTCGTTTAGAAAGTCCTGTGGTAAATTCTTCAGAGGCTTTTACGGAGTCTTTGCAGGCGAGTATATTGCTTGTATATGTTGGGGCGAGTCGGCCTACCTGTCTTCGCTGGTGCGTGAAGTTTTCTTCTTGTCCAAAGCATCGTTGACCAATATTTCAAATTTATTAATGGTGTTATCGATCTCATTGTTGTTAAGGTTTTTGATCCTGAAGACTTCTGGGAGGCGCTCTTCCACTTCCAACGTAGTCTTCTCCAGTTCGATTCGTTGTATCGGATATGGAATTCGGGAATACGTCGTTCGGTTGCAATCCTAGAATGCCACACAAGATAATTTCTGGAACTCAGGGGGTATA